>CM060595.1:25081322-25817155 GCA_030578255.1 Tiaroga cobitis | reverse complement strand
GGGTTTTACTTGCTGATCTCCCCGCTCTGTCCAGCCATAGCTGCATGGACAGGCGCGGGAGTTTTGCCCAGAACAGAACTGTACCGCCAACACTAACTGTATGCTATAATTGTAATACATTTATATACTTGGCGAAGTGGTCCTGACTGAAACAGGGTTTTTAGTCATTTTCGCAAACCTGTGTGAATGGAGATCAATTTGACAATGGTGTCATCTGTATGCAAAAAAACTCAAAGCAAAAACTTCTCAGTTTTAAGCATATCGTTGGTGTGTAAACGTCCCCTAAATCAGGAAACTAAACAAGCACAGCTGAACACAATTATTAACTAACGAGTTACCAAGGAAACAAACAACGAACTCAGGCAGGCTTAACCGGAACTAAAAAAAACCATACACATTACACCAAGGGGGCAGCAGGATAACTTTAAGTATTTAAATTAAGACATTATTATTAATATATCCAAAGAATTTAACACTTATCTTAATAAAATGCACAAAAAAAAAAAAAAAAAGATAAAATCACAAAACAATTCATTGTTATTTTATTTAATACATCAATACTCAGGTTTTGTTAATAAAAAAAGTTTGAAAACAAGCAGCTTTGTCATTATTACAGCAGAAATGCCAGAAATACAGCCTTTATATATTGTGTTGGATAATGAGGGGCCTTCGAGTCACAAAGGTTAAGAAACCACTCTTTAAATATTCAAGCTCAAATGCTATTTAAATAGTTTTTAAATAGCAATTGTCATTCTATGTCATTTGATCTTTTGAGAGTGCATCATTAATGCCTTAGCTGAGGGACAAGGTGATATTACCATGACATTACCTGTCAACCGCTATGGCAACCAAGGTGAAAACTGATGCTGAGACTGATATGCCCTGGACCATACCGCTCATTTTGCAGACCATGCTCCCAAATGGCCAACCTGTGGAGAAGAGAGAGATCACATACTAAGAGATAATCCTGGCTAAATTATACAGGCATATACACATTAATTGGATAACATTAATGTCTGCTAAAATGATTGTAAATGGTGTCCAATAATGTATGCACTGCTGAACTTTCATAGCATTTTCAATGATGCAGTTCATCATGTTGAGTGTCATTTGACATGCATTTATCTGGCACACATTGAGTCACCCATGCAGCTGGGGTACTAAATTTCATGTACAGAGGATGGTATTTTGCAGATTGACAAAATGCCACTTTATGTAGGAAAAACTTCAGAAATACAGATATTAGAAATCCATTTTTGACTGAGATAATTAACATGTTGTGTGGAAACTATGACTTATTGAAAAACCTTATAAGCCTAAAACAAAATAAAAAAATCGAATTCATGGTTAACATTGCTAAATATCATTTCAATTTATTTGGCAAGTTTTGACTTTAAAATTCAGTTAATTTTTGACTGGGGTTTAAACAACGCACTGCTGTGGGCCAGAACAGCAAGATGTCTTCAATTTTGCCTCGGTATACAGCATGTGGGTCAGTTGCTGCAATCACACTTACCATCTGGTGGGATTTGATGTATTTTGTGTATGATTGGAGGAGGTGAATTGGCTTAGGGAAAGGCTTAACTATATTTCACTGTGGGGGTAGGGAGTGTGTGTGTGTAGACAGAATTAATTTGTGTTTTATAGTGACCGTTCACACAGGATATGTTCTTGCGTCAATCTGAAATACAAAGTTCTGTCATGAAACTCTAGATAGCGTATGGCAAGCCGTTTTAACATTTAATCATTTAAACCGACTAGTATCTATTTTCATGCTACAAGTACTTATTTTTTAGATACTAGTATCTATTCTATTAAGTACTAGTACTTATTCATTAGCTACTAGTGCTTATTCATTAGGTACTAGTGCCTATTCTTTAGATACAAGTGCTTATTCTTTAGGTACTAGTACCTTTTTAAAGATACTAGTACTTATTCATTAGATACTAGTTCTTATTTATTAGATACTAGTACCTATTAAAAAGACACTAGTACGTATTCATTAGATTCTAGTGCCTATTAAAGGGGTAGTAAAATGCCATTTTCACAAGATGTAATATAAATCTCTGATGTTCCTAGAGTGTGTGTGTGAAGTTTTAGCGCAAAATACCCCACAGATATTTGTATATAGCATGTTAAAGTTGTCACCTTTTGAGGGTTTGCAAAAATGCACCGTTTTGTGCCTGGCCCTTTAAATGCAAATGAGCTGCTGCAGAGGGCGGGGTTTCAAGAGCTCCACCTCACGCAGACACACACTAAAATGACAGAAACTGTTCTCCCTTTAATGTTAAAACGGAGTCAGTCAAAGATGGAGGAACTCAAGAAGTAGTGACAACATGTAGAATGCAACAGGACATCTCTGAATGGTTAGTTGATGAATTTATGTTGCTGATGTGAAGTTAACAATTCTTTAATTAGGATATTCTGTCATGGTAATCTATAAATCGCTCGTATATGAACTGTTGTGAGATGCACACAGAGTGACTTTCTATTGCATGTGAAAAAATGGATGCTAAAGTTTGAGCTGACTCACAAATGTACTCTTATACAACAACTTTTCCTCTTCTCAACATGGACTGCTTGTTCCCGGAGGAGGGGTTTATGTACATTTTAGGGTTGCTGATGTCACTAACCCAGGAGGAATGTTGTGTAGTCCCTACCAGCCATTTGTTGTAGTCCTTTTCTTTAAAAGAAAATATCTTCCTTTGCTTTGAACTTTGAGCGTTGTAACTTTGATAATGTTGTTTATGCTCAAACAGCAACATTACACACTAACTAAAGTTAGAAAAGTGAAATCATACTTTACCACCCCTTTAAATTGGTAATTGTAGTACTTATTCATTAGCCTAGAAATCTAGACGCACCCTAGCGGCAGCAAAAATTATTTTGCAGCCAGTGTGGTCTAGCAACTCTCCGTTGGCTTTCAAAGTGAAAAAACCAAACATCACATCATGTATAGAGTTGGTGGGCGGGCTTAACACAATGACGGCAGAGTTGTGACGGTTCTGCGCCGTGATTTCCATAGGTGATTTCCCTGCTACTTGAAAACAAACAAGATGCTGCTGGCGAACAGCGGTCTTTCGATTCGGCTTTGGCCGCGACTCCGGATGACTTGGAGTTAGAGGCACAATATGTATTTTTTCTGCTTTCAAAATAGCAAATATAACTGTATCTATGTTATATATTTCTATGAGATATGTACTTACATTATCCCGACAGTTTCCACCAACTTTCAAATCCGGATAAATGTATAGTTTAATTCGAAGACAGTTTAATTCTTTATTTCCGTTTTGTCGCCCGTCTATGGAGTCATATAACCTTTGACTCCTCTATTTTCTCTAACTTCCTGCGGAACCGCCAAACACAGAGGGGAACACCGGACTACCGCCAATAAAAGAAAAGAAAACGACGTAGAAAAAAAAGTAGTAGCTAGTATCATTTTGCAACTGCACCAAACTTGAGGGGGGTTTGGCTGCACGCGCAAGATCTCTCGCTCGCTTACCTCTCTGACATCGCGCGCTGTTAGTAGCTCAACATCTGTCTCGCATGCACGCTCGCTCTAGATTACAGGATATTTTAGCTAATTTGCGGTAAAACTAATCGATCACGAGTGGTGGCTCAACAGGTAGATCTATAGATAAACTCATCTTTCTGGCTTTGACCGACCGGGTTGACACTTCAGCGTGAGAAATCGGGGGTGTGGTCGTGTGAGAGCGTGAGAATTGGCTCAATTGCGTGAGTCTCGCGCTGAATGCGTGAGAGTTGGCAGCCCTGTAAGTTATGAACCACGCGGCGTTAGGGTGACCAACATCCTGACATGTCCTGTTTTCACGTTCTGTCCTGGCCGTCCTACCTCTTTTAATAAAGTGATGAAAATGTCCTGGTTTTCAAACAAACTGCTGGCCGAGTGTCCTGGTTCTTGGTAATCAAAATATGGTCACCCTAGCAAACGTACGGGTGAAAAATATGACAGGAGAAGAAGCATGACACGGGTAAACTGTAAGGTTGCATTTAAAAAATGTAGAGTGCTTTGCGACAAGCTAAATATAGGCTACAGAGAGATGCCGATCTCGCTTGCATTCTAATAAACAGGTAAGCACCCATTCAGCTAACTATATCTATCCGTATATTTTGTGAAATGATGTCATGTGTAAAACGCAGACGGGCTAGCTCTCATGTAGCTATAATGTAAATTCATATTTGTTCTATATATAGCTGGAGAAAGTAGCTTCATATGCAGTTCACTAACGTTATCTTGTTCGATATCATAGTATAAACGTAATTATATTTTTAACGAAAGGTGACCGTGTTTTTTAAACATCTATTAATACTAGCTAAATGTGTCACGGTAGACGTTTTCTCTGTTCCTTCTTGTCTCGTGTTTATGTTGTTGTATGAACGCACGTGTGTGAGGGGCGTGTCTGTATGGCATTACCTGATCCGCTCCAGCTGTTCATCATCACATCACCAGCTGCAGTTGATCATCACCACTCTACTTATACTCACTGCTGTTCTCTCATCCTTGTCAGATCTTTGTTTGGTGTGTCCCTGTCTGGTTATCCTGTTCCTGATCGTCTCGTGTCCCGTGGAGTGTTATCGTGCCTGGAGTGTGTTCTTCGTTCACCGTGGATTCTTCACACCGTTTGTCTTCACTCACCGAGTTGACCATCCAGTCCCTGCGTCATCATTGCTGGCTTTTGCCGTGGACTGAGTTAATAAATATTTCTGCACTCGCATTTGCTTCCTGTGATCCATTGCACCATGACAGAAAGATCTGACCACGAAATGGGAGCAGCGAGTGCGTCACCGTCCATAGAGGAATTTGTACATCACAGCATTCAAAGAATGAATTCCCAGGAGAAGGAGATCGGCGACACGGGTCGCGCTGTTCAAGCTTTGGTGACGCAGGTGTCCGAGCTCACCCAGCAGATCCATCGCCTACGTGTCCCCGCTGCGCCCCCCACACCAGCCGTTCCTCCCGCACCACCAGGAAGCCCCTCCCAGTCGGAGCCTCGATTGCCGGTTCCAGAGGCTTATTCGGGTGAGCCCTCTCATTGCAGAGCATTCTTAACCCGGTGTTCTATGCACTTTGCCTTACAGCCTCGCACCTTTTTCAATGAACAAACGAAAGTGGCATTTGTATTGACACTGCTGACTGGGAGAGCGGCACTCTGGGGAACGGCGGTGTGGGAGAACCAGAACCCATGCTGTTCCTCGTTCCAGTCCCTCGCGGAGGAGATGAGGAAGGTCTTCGATCGAGCGGTGTCCGGAAGAGAAGCGGCCAGGACGTTGGCTGAACTCCGCCAGGGTGAACGCTCGGTATCCGATTACTCGATCGAGTTCAGGACCCTGGCGGCGGAGTGTGGCTGGAACGAGGAGGCGCAGTGGGACATGTTCCTGCATGGGCTGGCTGACCACGTCCAGAAGGAGATCTATGCCCTGGATCTCCCCACCAGTCTCAATGGCTTAATCGACCTTGCCCTGCGGGTGGACGCTCGACTGTCCAGAGTCGAGCGCAGAACAGCTTCCACCCGCCCTCTCGGAGATTTCGACGGCCGGCGGTCCAGCGGCAGGGGCGTGGTCAGCCCGGTCGACGATCACGAGCCCATGCAGGTGGGTCGAGCTCGGCTTTCCCGAGAGGAGAGGGAGAGGCGGAGATCCCAGGGCCTTTGCCTTTACTGTGGAGGGACTGGTCACTTTGCATACAACTGCCCGGTAAAAGGGCAAGCCCGACAGTAAACATGAGGCTACTGTCGGGTGGGATCTCCGCCAGGAAGACCTCATCAGCTACATCTACCTCCACCCTCCTCTCGGTAAGACTGAGATGGTCAACCAACCAGCACGACTGTTCTGCACTGTTGGATTCTGGGGCGGAAGGTAATTTTATGGATTCTAATTTCGCACGCACTTTCCAGATTCCCCTTCGACCCCTCACTCACAGGATTTCTGTTCATGCATTAACTGGTCAAGAACTTCCCATCATTTCGCACACCACTGAAGACATCACGCTCATTACTTCGGGCAATCACACTGAGACTATTTCTTTTTTTATTTTGGACTCACCTTTGGCACCCGTTGTTCTCGGACATCCTTGGCTGATCAAACACAACCCCCGTGTGGACTGGATTCATAAAGCTGTGCTGGAGTGGAATAAGGAATGTCATAAGTCTTGTCTTGTGTCTGCTTGTTCGTCTGTACCTGTTTCTGTGTTGCAGGAGGAAACGGGATTTGTCTAACGTGCCCGCGGAGTATCTGGATCTGAAGGAAGTGTTCAGTAAGTCTCGTGCTGCTTCTCTCCCTCCGCATCGTCCCTATGACTGTGCTATAGATTTACTGCCAGGTAAGTCTCCGCCTAAGGGCAGGTTATATTCACTTTCGATTCCTGAAAGAGAGGCTATGGAGAAATATATTTCTGATTCTCTAGTAGCCAAATTCATTCGCCCTTCCTCTTCTCCAGCGGGGGCGGGGTTCTTTTTTGTGGGGAAGAAGGATGGATCTTTGCGACCTTGCATTGACTACCGAGGGTTGAATAACATCACGGTAAAGAATATGTATCCTTTGCCGTTGATGTCTTCAGCCTTCGAGAGGTTGCAGGGAGCATCTATCTTCACAAAATTGGACTTACGTAACGCTTATCATTTGGTTCGCATTAGGGAGGGAGATGAATGGAAAACTGCTTTTAACACCCCTAGGGGGCATTTTGAATATTTGGTTATGCCGTTCGGGCTGTCCAACTCCCCAGCAGTTTTCCAGGCACTGGTCAACGACGTGCTGCGAGACATGATCGATCAGTTCATATATGTCTACCTGGATGACATATTGATTTTTTCTTCGTCTCTCCAGGAGCATGTGCAGCACGTCCGACGAGTGCTTCAGAGGCTGCTAGAGAATGGGCTTTTTGTCAAGGCGGAGAAATGCGATTTTCATGCACAGTCTGTTCCTTTTTTAGGTTACATCGTGTCGTCCGAGGGAATGCAGATGGACCCTGAGAAGATCAAGGCTGTGGTGGATTGGCCAAGTCCAGATTCACGCAAGGCCCTGTTGAGGTTTCTGGGGTTTGCCAATTTTTACCGGCGTTTCATTCGCAATTTCAGCCAGCTAGTCGCGCCTCTGACTGCCTTGACCTCCCCCCGAACTGCGTTCAGGTGGTCCGAAGCAGCCGAGGCTGTGTTCGTTAAACTGAAGAACCGCTTTGTTTCAGCTCCTATTCTTATAACCCCTGATTCTTCACGTCAGTTTGTGGTGGAGGTCGACGCGTCAGAGGTGGGAGTAGGAGCGGTGTTATCCCAGCGTTCACCTGTGGACGACAAGGTGCATCCTTGCGCGTTTTTTTCACATCGATTATCCCCAGCCGAACGCAATTATGACATTGGTAACAGAGAGTTGTTGGCAGTCAAGTTGGCATTGGAAGAATGGCGACACTGGTTAGAAGGGTCGGGGGTACCTTTTATCGTCTGGACTGATCACAAGAATCTAGAATACATCAGAACTGCCAAAAGATTGAACTCCAGGCAGGCTCGGTGGGCACTTTTTTTCGGTCGATTTGATTTTACTCTATCTTACCGTCCGGGTTCTAAGAACATCAAGCCGGACTCTTTATCTCGCATATTTGATTTTTCCGAACGCCCGTCTACTCCCGAGTGTATTTTACCCGAGACCAGATTTGTCTCGACACTCACATGGGAGATCGAAGCGAAGGTCAAGAGAGCCTTAGAAGGGGTAACGCCTCCGCCCGGGTGCCCACCGAACCGTTTGTTTGTGCCGGAGGGATTACGGTCAGACGTCATCCAGTGGGGTCACAATTCCAACGTTGCTTGTCACCCAGGAGTTAATCGCACTGGTTTTTCAGTCAAGCAACGGTTTTGGTGGCCACGTATGGCTCGCGACATTCACGATTTTGTTTTGGCTTGCTCAGTTTGTGCCATTGGTAAGTCTTCCAATCGACCTCCGGATGGGTTACTTCAGCCGCTGCCGGTGCCTTCGAGACCCTGGTCCCATATCGCTCTAGATTTCATTACCGCCCTCCCACCCTCTCAGGGTAACACAGTGATTTTAACTGTGGTGGACCGATTCTCGAAGGCAGCACATTTCATCCCCTTACCCAAATTACCTTCAGCTAAGGAGACAGCGGTAACTGTCGTAGATCACGTCTTTCGGTTACATGGCCTCCCGATGGACGTGGTTTCTGACAGGGGTCCCCAATTTGTGTCCAAATTTTGGCGAGAATTTTGTAGATTACTGGGGGCGACTGTTAGTTTGTCCTCTGGGTTTCATCCCCAGAGCAATGGTCAGACTGAGAGAGCCAACCAAGATGTGGAAAGAATGTTGCGATGTATGGTTTCCAGGAACCCTTCCTCTTGGAGTCAGCAACTGTCAATGGTGGAGTACGCCCACAATACGTTACCAGTGTCGTCTACGGGCCTATCTCTGTTTGAGTGTAGTGTAGGTTACCAGCCACCAATTTTTCCTAGTCTGGAATCCGAAGTCGCGGTCCCCTCCGCTCACGCCTTTGTCCAGAGGTGTCAGCGCACTTGGACTAGAGCCCGTGAGACTCTACTCCAAGTGGGAGCTCGCACCAAGGCCAAGGCCGATCGCCACCGGCGGAGGCCTCCCGTATACGTCGTCGGTTCCAAAGTGTGGCTTTCTACCAAGAACATTCCTCTCCGATCCGTCTCGAATAAACTTGCTCCCAAATTTATTGGCCCGTTTGCTGTCACCAAGATTGTTAGTCCGGTGGCAGTTCGCCTCAAACTTCCTCTTGCGTACAAGAGAATTCATCCCGTGTTCCACGTATCCAAAGTCAAACCCGTGTTTTATGCTTGTATTAATCCGCCAGTCCCGGTTCCCCCACCGCCGCGACTCGTAGATGGGGAACCATCCTATTCGGTCAATCGCATCCTGGACTCTAGACGGAGGGGACGCGGGTTCCAGTACTTGGTGGACTGGGAAGGTTACGGTCCGGAGGAGAGAAGTTGGGTTCCTGCTAGAGACATTCTGGATCACTCTCTTATCGATGATTACAATCGACAGGTAAGGGAGTCTGAGGACGCCAGGAGGCGTTCTTAGGAGGAGGGGTACTGTCACGGTAGACGTTTTCTCTGTTCCTTCTTGTCTCGTGTTTATGTTGTTGTATGAACGCACGTGTGTGAGGGGCGTGTCTGTATGGCATTACCTGATCCGCTCCAGCTGTTCATCATCACATCACCAGCTGTAGTTGATCATCACCACTCTACTTATACTCACTGCTGTTCTCTCATCCTTGTCAGATCTTTGTTTGGTGTGTCCCTGTCTGGTTATCCTGTTCCTGATCGTCTCGTGTCCCGTGGAGTGTTATCGTGCCTGGAGTGTGTTCTTCGTTCACCGTGGATTCTTCACACCGTTTGTCTTCACTCACCGAGTTGACCATCCAGTCCCTGCGTCATCATTGCTGGCTTTTGCCGTGGACTGAGTTAATAAATATTTCTGCACTCGCATTTGCTTCCTGTGATCCATTGCACCATGACAAAATGGAATACTGATTCAGTAGGGGTCTGATAATTCATATATCTCTCTGTTCGAAAAGACGTGATTATCAAAATACATAGTTAGAATTAGGGATGCAACGATACCGCTTTTTCAAAACCGATCCGATCCGATACCATAAATTCTGAGTATCGGCCGATACCGATACCAATCCGATACCAGTGCAGTTTTTTTTTAAAATCAAGTAGAATTTCTATAATACTCTGTGTATTGAACTGATAATCACTCTTTTGTGTGTTAAACACTATCAACTTAATACAGACAACTTCATTTTAAAGAAAAACAACAAATCCAAAAAATATATGATCATAATCTGTGACAAAAATGCTATTATAAACTAGTGGATAATTCAGCAGTAAAATTTTGTCTAGAAAATTCACGAGTGCACAATTATTGTATAACATCTGAACATTTAGTGAAAAAAATTTAGGGGAACAATAAGAGACAATAAGTGTAACACTAAATCTGGTTAAACGTTACACATTGCTCTTTGTATTGTTGTAAAATACATTCATGAAAAACAAGATAACAAAAATCAAAAAGATCAATTGTTATATATAGCCTATATAGGCTACTATAAAATGTATAGCACAGCTGTTTAATGAGGCAGCAACATAGGACAGAACAAGAAAGGCTATTAATAATATTTCATTGCGCAAAAGTAGTATGATATGAAAGACTCCAATACAGTGCGGCACACAGCGCTTATGCGCATCCCGAGCGCAGAATGGTGTGCTTGAAGCAACACGGAGTCACAGCGCGTCGAGTCCGCATTGAAAAGTTCAAAGCACAAAGGAAAGACGTATCGATGCGTAGTCGTGTATTATACACAGTATCTATCTATGCAATAATTTATTGAGCCTTTTCTTTTAACAGTTTAAAATTTTAGTTACTGTGCGCTTGAAGAACAATTATAGTGCTCTGACTCTACTCTAGTGTTGCGATCTAACAGACGCCCGGTAGAAAGTAACATGATTTAGTTACAGCAATAAAGTCCAGCAATATAAAGTTGTTTCATGTGAAACTTTTATCTACAGATCAAGTATAGTAATAGTAACATTGAATCATATTGGAGAGTTTCATCGTGTTGGCTGTCGTGTTGACCGAACACGACGCGCTGTTTAAATGCTGAATGGAGAATGACTGACAGCCGCAGCGGAGGGAAAAAGTTTACGTGATCTTGAATTTAATGACTTAAATATTAATTTCTATCTCACATTATACTATATAATGGCTTCAGAAAACTTTATGGTGCTTTATAATGTTTTTGTGCCCTTTGTGGGGCTTAACAATAACACAGAATATAGGCTATACGCACAATATCGGATTTCGATCGGCATCGTCTGACCGATACCCGATCCGGAAAAAATGGCCGTATCGGAGCCGATACCGATACTGAGTATCGGATCGATGCATCCCTAGTTAGAATGAGTGAGGAATGTGGGGAATGACAGAGCGTGCGTGTTCCAATGAACAACGTATCTGGTTCGCGCGCGCTCTCCCTCTCTCTCTCTCTCCCTCAGAGGGCTGGTTGTCATTGACAGCGACAACAACTCCCGTGAGCCCACGCTCTTTCCCGACGTCATCAAAGTACGTCTTTTGTTATTATTCAGATCGAGTGCCCCCTGGTGGCAAAAAATTACATACTGTACGTTTAAGAGAACGTCACTTAAGTCATTCTTAAAAAAGGAAGATGTGTTCAGAGTAGGGATGCACCGATACCGTCTTTTTCAGAATCGATCCGATCCGATACCAAAAATTCTGAGTATCGACCGATCCCGATACCGATCCGATACCAGCGCAGTTTTTTTTTAAATCAAGTAGAATTTTTATAACTCTGTGTGTTCAACTGATAATCACTCTTTTTTGTGTTAAACACAATCTACTTAATACAGACAACTTCATTATAAAGAAAAACAACAAATCAAAAAAATATATGATCATAATCTATGACAAAAATGCTATTATAAACTAGATTAGTGGATAATATACATTGCTCTTTGTATTGTTGTAAAATACATTCATGAAAAACAAGATAACAAAAATCAAAAAGATAAATTATTTTAGATATAGCTTAGTGTTACATGTGTGTCCTGAGTTTCCCCCCGTCATTGTGTATTTGGTTCAGTCCTGTATCTCAGTTTTCCCGCTCCTCGTTTGTGTTCAGTTCCTTCACCTGTTTCTAGTTAATTTGCCCCAGCTGTGCCCTGTTTTCCCTATCTGTTCTCTGTGTATGTAAACCCTGTGTTCTCCCTCACTCCTGGTCGGTTCTCGTTCGTATGTACGTTTGTATATGGTGTGTTAGTGTTTTCTGGATTCCTGGTCTGAGTTATTTAGTAAAGATTATTGAATTTGATCTTTTGACTGCTGCCTCTTCATCTGCCTGCACCACACCCGTAACAGAAGAACCGACCGTTACAGCAGCATTATGGGCATCTTCCTCTACCCTCAAGATTCCACCGACCTTCTCCTCAACCTCTCCCAGAATCACCATCCGATCGAGACCTACGTCGAGGAATTCCTCCACCTCGCCCATCAGGTGTCCTGGAAAGAGGCAGCCCTCAAGCACTCCTTCTGGATGGGTCTGGACGATCCACTCTTTGGGCAATTTCCAGCTACTGCCATCACATGTTCCCTTAGGGAATATATCGACAACATCCTGTGGGTGAGTGGATCGTCCTACACCGTTGATGTAACCCCAGATCTCCCTTCTGTTCCTGTCTCTCCACTGTGTCCAGTGTCTCGTTTTGCCGAGACCGTCATGCCGATGCATCACGTCATGCCCACCGTGCCAGTTGGAATTTTGGTGGAGCTAAAAGAGGAAGACTGGCTTATTGACTGGGACACAGAGCTACCGCCACTGAGCCCAGCCAAGCCCGCACCGCTGGTTCCCTGCACGCCTGCCGAGCCTGAGCTTCCCTGCACGCCTGCCGAGCCTGAGCTTCCCTGCACGCCTGCCGAGCCTGAGCTTCCCTGCACGCCTGCCGAGCCTGAGCTTCCCTGCACGCCTGCCGAGCCTGAGCTTCCCTGCACGCCTGCCGAGCCTGAGCTTCCCTGCACGCCTGCCGAGCCTGAGCTTCCCTGCACGCCTGCCGAGCCTGAGCTTCCCTGCACGCCTGCCGAGCCTGAGCTTACCTGCACGCCTGCCGAGCCAGAGTTTCGCGTCACGCCTGCCGGGCCGGAGCTTCGCGTCACGCCGGCCGAGCCAGAGCCTTCTCCGCTGGTCCCGTCCAGCCCTTCAGAGCCTTCTCCGCTGGTCCCGTCCAGCCCTTCAGAGCCTTCTCCGCTGGTCCCGTCCAGCCCTTCAGAGCCCTCTCCGCTGGTCCCGTCCAGCCCTTCAGAGCCCTCTCCGCTGGTCCCGTCCAGCCCTTCAGAGCCTTCTCCGCTGGTCCCGTCCAGCCCTTCTAAGCCTTCACCACTGGTTCCATCCAGCATAGCCGGGCCTTCACCGCTAGCCCAGCCAGAGACTTTCCATGTCCCTTCTGCCCACCCAGAGACTGTCCCAGAGCCGGTGATTCCCCCCAAGAAAGTTTTGGGGGGGGGATATAGGCCGCCCGAAGGTGCGTCTCCGCCATGGCCGCCCGAAGGAGATTCTCCGCCATGGCCGCCCGAAGGGGATTCTCCGCCATGGCCGCCCGAAGGGGATTCTCCGCCAGGACCGCCCGAGGGGTGGTCTCCTACTCCGCCATGGCCCCCTGACCAGCCTGCTCCGCCCTGGAGGCTTCCTGCTCAGGGTAGGCCACGCCCTCGTCAGCCTCCAGGGCGCCCGCCCCCCCACCCCTTTTGAAGTTATACGGCGCGAGGACGCGCCTTTTTGGAGGGGGCGTTATGTTACATGTGTGTCCTGAGTTTCCCCCCGTCATTGTGTATTTGGTTCAGTCCTGTATCTCAGTTTTCCCGCTCCTCGTTTGTGTTCAGTTCCTTCACCTGTTTCTAGTTAATTTGCCCCAGCTGTGCCCTGTTTCCCCTATCTGTTCTCTGTGTATGTAAACCCTGTGTTCTCCCTCACTCCTGGTCGGTTCTCGTTCGTATGTACGTTTGTATATGGTGTGTTAGTGTTTTCTGGATTCCTGGTCTGAGTTATTTAGTAAAGATTATTGAATTTGATCTTTTGACTGCTGCCTCCTCATCTGCCTGCACCACACCCGTAACACTTAGGGCCTAGGCTACTATAAAATTGAGAAATGTTTTAAATGTATAGCACAGCTGTTTAATGAGGCAGCAACATATGATAGATAGGACAGAATAAGAAAGGCTATTAATAATCTTTTATTGCATCACTGCATTGATATGAAAGGCTGCAATACATTACGGCACAAAGCGCTTATGCGCATCCCGAGCACAGAATGATGCGCTTGAAGCCACAGGGAGTCACAGCGCGCAGCGCGTCGAGTCCGCATTGAAAAGTTCAAAGCACAAAGGAAACAGTTTTAAATTTCAGTTACTGTGCGCGTGAATAACAGTTATAATGCTCTGACTGTACTGTTGTGATCTAACCGACACCCGGTAGAAAGTAACATGATTAAGTTACAGCAATTAAGTCCAGCAAGATAAAGTTGTTTTATGCGAAACAATAGACCTTTATCTACAGATCAAGTATAATAATAGTAATATTGAATCATCTTGAAGAGAGTTTCATCGTTGACCGACCGCGACGCGCTGTTTGATGCTGAATGGAGAATGACTGACAGCCGCAGCGGAGGGAAAAGTTTACGTGATCTTGAATTTAATGGCATAAATATTAATTTCTATCTCACGTAATGGCTTCAGAACACTTATAATAGAGTGCACGAAAACTTTATGGTACTTAGAATGTTTTGTGCCTTTTGTGGGGCTTAACAATAACACGCACAATATCGGATTTGGATCGGCCTCGTCTGATCGATACCCGATCTGGCAAAAATGGCAGTATCGGAGCAGATATCGATACTGAGTATCGGATCGGTGCATCCCTAGTTCGGAGTCTTGACGACCGGATACGGCAAAAGTTTAATATATCAATAGTTCCACTGGTGGGAAAACGCATGGGACTCACTCAGCCACAGCCACAGTTGCTCTAGTTGGTTAGCGCTATCCTATGGCGTGCAGAGGGATATTGAAAGACAACCGTTTATCCCGCCCCTCGGATTGAGGTATGCCAATTGTGAGTTCTCAGCAGAGTCGGCGCCAGAGCAGATCTACTGGAGGGGCCTTGGGTCATCAGCCGGGGGGCACTGCCGTTTGAGAAATATTTTCACGCAAAAAAACGAAACAACTTATATTATTATTATTATTATTATTATTATTATTATAATTAATTATTATTATTTGCGAATTTCCCCACCACTTTTTGCCAGGGTCAATATTGTCCTCACCACTTTTAAACATCTCGCGGCACGGATGTACCAATACAAATAAATAAAACATCACCAGTTAACTAGCAGAGCATTCATTTATTAAATAAGAAGCGATCTAGCACGCTGAAATGTATTGTTTTTGAAATCAAGTGATCAAAGTGCTCGTTGACTGCGATCAGTGGTGCTGATAAAGTGTTCTCTTGTAGCTTGCGCTGCCGCGCACAGTCTTCACACGGATGTGCGTTTTAATCCGTTGCGGAGAAATCTCTATTCGTTCCGGTGAAATCACAAAGTAAAATGCATACAAACGTCACGTGTCCCTGCTTGATATACAACCACTGATAAGCATAATCGGCTTTAATGAGGAGAAAAAAAACTATACGAGTGCGGATTAGAACCCAGAATCTCTGACATGCTAGTCTAAAGTTCTGCCAATGGACCATTAAAGCACATACAAAAAATGTCGGATTGGATAAATCTATTTCTTCACGTGACATTTTTTGGCACCAACACATAATTAGGTCTCATTAAACGACAAATTAAACACAATGTACTATTTAAATAGATTGCTGGACATCGGTATTGTATAGCCTACATCTGATTAATGATTTAGCATTGTTTTAGCAACTGTGGTAGGAGGGGCATCAATGACCGCTAGGGGGGGGGCACGGCCCTCGAATGCCACACCATAGCGCCGGCACTGGTTCCCAGACCTAACATCTTAATGTAGGTCTGGCTTGCCAGGCTACTTATTCATTAGATACTAGTCCTGATTCATTAGTTAGTACTTATTCATTAGCTACTACTTATTCATTAGATACTAGTACTTATTCATTAGATACTAACTATTAATTAGATACTAGTACTTATTAATTAGCTACTAGTATTTATTCCAAATGTTACTAGTAAAATTTTTTATTTTACTAGTAAGATTTTTAATTGAACTCTACAGTGGCCGTTCTGACTAGTCATAACATAAGACGAGCAGTTGTGACTAGTAAAATAAGAATAGTTACTAGTGTCTAATAAATAGGTATTAGTATCTATTGAATAAGTACTAGTATCTAATGAATGAGTACTAGTGTATAATGAATAAGTACCAGTATATATTGAATAAGTACTAGAAGCTATTTAATAGGTAGTATCTATTTAATAGGTACTAGTATCTAATGACTTATGGCCCTAATGACGAATAAGACTAATTTCTAATATATATGTAGTCACAATTGGAATACATACTAGTCAGAACTGAATAGTTGATATCTGAATGACAGAGCCTCATAGAAGTCAATGGCAAAAAAATTAAATTTGTTACTAGTAACAAAAGAATAGTTATTAGTCACTATCGAAATAAGTACTATTATCTAATTAATACGTTCTAGTATCTATTTAATACCATCTTAGCAATGAAAAATTGTTGCAAGAATACCGGTTTGATCGACGCGCAATATTTGACATCCCTAACAAACTAGACGGCAACCTTGACCATGCATTCACACATCACAACCACTCTTTACCTGCGGTGTTACAACTGCTTATAGCACTGCGTTTTTTTGCAACTGGGAGTTTTCAGACGATAGTGGGAGATGTTTTCCACATGCATAAATCGTCTGTCAGCAGAGTGGTTCACCGGGTTGTGGGGGCTCTTTCCCGTCATTTAAACGCAACGGTCAAGTTTTCATCCCGTAGTTTGCTTTTCAAAATTGTTTTTATTTTACCATATTCATCAAGAAGAATACATTTCTCCTCCTCTGTCCAATTAGGCTTTCTTTTTTGTTTTCTTTATCCATTCCGATTTCCTAGCCTACTTTATTTGATGAAACCACGAAATTGCTAGTTTTAGTGTTTTGCGTATCTATGGCAACAACAGACTTTTATAACGTGAATCCAGGATCGCTGTCGTGAAACACTTCAATGTTTCCCTTACCTAAGAGAACCGTTTAAGAGATTATATGCAACACCCTTAAGTTATTCTCTTAGGTAAGGGGAAATCGCCTCTTAAAGGGGTCATGACATGAGAAACCAAATTTGCCTTGATCTTTTGGTATTTAAGAGGTCTTTGTACCATTAAAACCCCCTGCAAGTTTCATAGCTTAAGACGTCCTCCCCATTATAAACGAACCATTTATTTAATCAAGCTCTAAATACAGCTCGTTCTAGATCCTTTGAACTTAGTGACGTCACGGTACGAAGTGACGTACCATTCGCTTGCATATGACCGCCTCCATCGCAAGACAACTATGCCTCATTTGACATCGCATGCGCTGACGTGCAGCGAGTGGGTCTGTTTACAAGATGACTGCAATGCCACGTCTCAAGAGAAGCCAGGTTATCCCAGTATATTTGGTCTGAAAAATTGGGATTTAGCAATATCGCTGGTAATTATTGTATATTATGTATATAATGTACAATTTGATGAACAATGTGCCTTTCGTCACTGACGTTCTAAATTGTTTAGAGCGTTTGTGTAACATTAGCAACACATTACTTGCGGTTTGATAATGTAGTCAAAGTCTAATCATATCAATTAGTAATATGTACGACATTGTAGAGAACGATACATAAAACGTGCTACCATTCTGAAACATCGACTTGTAGACGAGCCTAATTCACTCTTCTTCTTCTGAATCGGTTTATGGTTCAAACATGTAAGGCTAAATTAAACCAGTATTGCAGCGTTTACTACAGTAAAGTTGACCGAGTCGATCAGGTAGTCCGAGCTGCTGTGATTGAGTGGAGGCGGGGACTAATGTGCATATTCATGGACTGTATACTAAATGAAGCCAGGGTGCAGAGTTACATTCAAGCTATTTTAAGGCATGAAGAAATTATTTTCACAGGAAAAAAAAAACATTTAAATATATAATTTTGGTGATCAAACATGAGTTTTAAGTGATAAAATTGTTGACTACAGGGTGATTTTAAATGTTTATAAAAACAGAATTTAGAATTTAGAATTTGAGAATTTGAGTTTTGTAGCTTTCTCTATGTCATCCATCTATCTTTAAAGTCATCTATATGAGTTCATTCATACCCCTTGTGAAAAAGTACAGTTTATCACACTTTTAAAAAGAGCACTTATTACAGAAATAATATACTTTAAAATAATATACTTAAGTGCAGACTGAACACTTGAATTAAATAAATATGTATTATATTTTAAATTTATATTAAATTAAGTTCCCTGTCAAGGTAGCTGCGTCGAATGACGCTGTGGGAACGCACTGCGTGATAGAAATCAGTCCAATGATTTTCTCAGGGTTTGGAAGCACGTGCTGTTGTGTCTTTTGCCACTGGTGCTGCAATTATCTAGCTCTAAGGATTTTTATGTTGTAAGCATCGATGCAGGATATGCTGAGGATTCGCCACCACAATCTCCTGCATATGAGGAGCTGGTGGAGTTTGTGACTTGCGCTGTTGCCAGGTTAAACATCGACTGACCAGCCAAGAAGCAGTACATGCATCCCAAAAGTAAATTAGATATGCACGTTTCCCGCCCTCTAGGTCACAGCCTCCTAGTTGGGACTGCCGAGGCGTTGAGATCATGGAAGAAGCCAGTCTCTTATTGTGCGTATACCGTATAGTGCACAAACATCACACTATTCATCGAAATTAGACTACAAAGAGCACAGTTATGGGGAGATGCCTAAGGTGGAAGAGACGCTGGCCAGCTATCTCTCCTCTCAAATTGCATCGTCCCTAAAGGCCCCGACGTAACCAACCAAACCTTTGGTGGGTAAGGCTTATTCAGCAGCTGGTCAGGCTGCAGCATGTCTTCAAACAATATCACGGCTGAATATGAGGGTGGGGGTATTGGATGAGGGTAGGGGTATTGGCCCGGATAGAGTTAGCAAACTGCATAGGGCCACGGACCTTTCTCTCTGGGCCACCAAGGAGATGGCCAAATCCATCGGCTGTGCTATGGCAGCCCTGGTGGCCACGGAAAGACATGAATGGCTAAATCTCAGTGCCATTAAAAGGGAAAGATGAGAGTTTTCTCATGGCGCCCCGCCGTCACCTCCTGGCCTCTTTGGCGACGCTGTCAACATAGACGTCGAGAGGTTTCAGGAGGCCAACAAACAGCCAGCAGCATTACAAAAACTTCTCCCCCGCCACTCTCAGGAACAGCCCCAAACATCATAGAAAGCCAGCTCCTCACACAGTGCCACCCAAAAACAGAGCGTCACCATCCAAACTCCCCTTCAGAAAGAATGGGGATCGGGAGGCGGTCTCAACTGCAGCCCTTCACAGGGCAAGTCAGATCTGAGGACCGTCATTATCGGCAAGAAGGCTATAGGAAAGAGGGCAGTCCTCTGAGGGCAGTCCCCTCCAGGGGGAAGTGGTCAACACCTCATTATATTGTACCCATTTCCCCTCTGTGCCTTAAGGGGGTCGTTCTGCCAACCCCGCCACCTCGTGTGCTACAGGGCACAGCAGTCTCCGGCGAGCCTATATCTTAGTGTCCTGGGATGGTCGCCCCCTCTGAGGAGGGTCCCAGAGCGACCAGTTCGGTTGTTCCCTGCCGGTTCACCTGAAAAACACTAGAGGCCAGTCTCGAGAGACTGGTTCCCTTAGTAGATTTTATGGCAGCATGGAAGCTGCCGCCAAATATATCTTTTTGGGTCCTGCACACAGTTGAAAAGGGTTACACAATTCAGTTCGGGTCTCGCCTCCCCAGATTTATTGGGGTCCTGCCCACAGTGGCAGGCCCCAAGCAGGCTCTGGTCATCAAAACTTTGTTGGGGAAGGGAGCCATAGAGTGTGTACCTCCTCCCGACAGACAAACCAGTTTCTACAGTTCCAAAGAAGGATGGGGGTTGCGTCCCAGTTTTGATTTTGCGTCATCTAAACTGCCCTACAAAGGCAAAAGACCTTAACTCGCTAGAGTGTGGAACTGAGAAAAATGATTTTAAAGATTTGTAGTTGTCCCGCCAAATTAATTATAGGTAGGACACTGAAAATCTGGCAATTAGATGTTTAAGCAATGAAAATGATCTACATAACAAAATTTTTAGCTCAAACTTGACTTTTGACCACTATTTTAAAGTGTAATCTCGTTTACCGAGATTTGTGTTCGAAGGTGCCACGCTCCGTTCACGAAAAGTAGCCTATGCAGTACTTTACCCCTTAGGACTCAGTAGGAAGTGCGTTCTGGACTACTTAGATGACTAATGCATTTATAGCACAACCTTCTGTGTTCTGCGTCTTTTCAGTATGCGTTGGTTTCAGCTGTCTGCCCTATTATTGTGCGTGCACTTCGCTCGTCCCGCGGATTTATTCCGGACGCTGTGTTTTGTATGCATGCTTTTAACAGCTGTTCTGATGTATGCACCAGCATGTCTTGCTTCATTATGTTGTATGCACCAATATACCCTTGTTGCTTCATTATTATCACTCTGTGATATATTAGTCCCGCTTTGGCTTGACCGTGTTCAGGGCGGAGCTGAAGGCACAGGCGAAGTTTTGGGACTCTGCCAGCTAGATGCATGATTGTTTCAACTAGGTCCGGTACCCGAACTGGGTGAGGTGGGGCTTTAGTTATTTGTTGTCTTGACCTGCTACAGCATGTGTAACATTTTTCTGTCAACTCTGCATATATCCTTTGCGATGGATATCGCACGTTTGTCGATGGAGCAGGTTAAAGGATTAGTTCACTTTTAAAAAAACTTTTGCTGATAATTTACTCACCCCCATGTCATCCAAGATGTCCATGTCTTTCTCTCTTCAGTCGAAAAGAAATGAAGGTTTTTGGTGAAAACATTCCAGGATTTTTCTCCATATAATGGACTTCAATGGGCACCAAACGGTTCAAGGTCCAAACGACCGTTTCAGTGTAGCTTCAAAGGGCTTTAAACGATACCAGACGATGAATAAGGGTCTTATCTAGCGAAACGATCTGTCATTTCAAAAAATAAATAAAAAGGTTAAGGAAAAGATTCGTTCATTTTGATGAAAGAGTTCGAACAGGAGAGTCACGAACGCGCATCACAGAACAGAGCAAGGCGAGCTTTGTGCTTATAAAACTTTAACCTTTTTATTTATTTTTGAAATGACAGATCGTTTCGCTAGATAAGACCCTTATTCATCGTCTGGTATCGTTTAAAGCCCTTTGAAGCTGCACTGAAACGGTCGTTTGGACCTTGAACCGTTTGGTGCCCATTGAAGTCCATTATATGGAGAAAAATCCTGGAATGTTTTCATCAAAAACCTTCATTTCTTTTTGACTGAAGAGAGAAAGACATGGACATCTTGGATGACATGGGGGTGAGTAAATTATCAGCAAAAGTTTTTTTAAAAGTGAACTAATCCTTTAAGAGCATACTAAATGTTCTGACCGAATTAGTGCATGACAAAGCTCTGAGGACATCAGAAGTTACAGGGACGGATGGTAGCTTTAAAAAGTACACAGGCTACATCGTAATATCAATTTTAATGGAGAGTAAAACAAAGGAAGAACACCGTATAATCTGATTGGTAGCATTATTTGATAGAACACCGGCACAGTAACTTCATATTGACGCGTGGCTAAACAAGGGCAGAGTGCCGTAACTCAATATGAGCGTTCCAAAACAAAGCCAAAGAGCTGTAACTGGTGTTACGGTGTTCTGCCTTGGTTTCTCCTGGGCTTTTGGAAGTTACGGTTAAGACAACTCATTATTTTCTCGAAAAAACAACAGAATTGACTCAAGATCCACATGATAAAGGAGGTCTTGAATGTGCCAAAAATATCAATAACTCATTCTCCACCAAAAACAAAGTTACGGCCTTTTGCCTTTGCACGGCAGTAAACCAGTCAGTCATGCAGCTATAATTCTAAATGTTAACCTTGAGACAAATGGTACCACAGATCAGATCTGAGGACTGATTACAGCGAGCAAGATCCATCCATCCATCCCGAACTTTTGTAAAATAAAACATAATATTGTAAGCATTATCCATAAATTAGAAAGGGCATGGCGGCACAAATCTTACATTTATTTATTCATTTTATCAATAGGTCTCTTGGGATCGGAATAATTTACAGAGCGAGCTTCCAGATTCAAAATGGGATACAGAGTCGGAAAAAAAGAGCAAGAGAAAGGGGAGACACTCAGCTCAAGCTTCAATTTAGGTAAAGTAGATTTCTACATACATTTTGGTGAAATTGTGCCAATTTTATACAGCATGGGCAAGCTTATGTTCTGGAATCTGTCACTGATTGCAGCCACCAGGGGTGGAAAGAGTACCAGAAAAAGAATCTACTCAAGTAAAAGTGTGTAAAAGGTACTTGACCAAAAAAAAAAAAAAACTACTTGAGTAAGAGTAAAAGAAAAGCTTATTTTAAAGTACTCATCAGTAGTGAGTACTGAGCTGCAGGTTCTACCCCATTATAAGAAACACTGAACACTGCTATTTAAAAATTTTGAAAACACTGTACTGTAATTCACATTCTCTTTTGCTGTTTGTCAGAAAAAAATGAAGAATACTATATCCTCCAACAGTTACTAGATCATCTCCAACAGAGATGATTTTTCAGGGCAATTTTATGTGTTCATTTATGTGTTAATTTCAGGGCATTCTCAGTGAATAACTGACTGGAAAAAAATCTTGAAATATGTTTTTGTGCAAGTGCACTCACTAAATGAAGGCGGACTGTATGAAATTGATCAAACAAAAATGTTGATTATTAATGAGCTGTAGTTTTATCACATCTACATCACGCACTGACAGAGATGCATATAATGACATGGGTCATCAATAAGGTGCATACTGAATTTGGTCCCCCAATTTCAGTACATTGGACGATGGTACGTTTTTTTTTCTCCCATTAAGCATTTTAGAATGTCCCCAACACACTTTTTCAAAGATCGCATTTCACGTTCATAATAACCTTATCAAGAGTAAACAGGCTAGACTGCTGCAGGACGCGTGAGTGAGAGACGTGGCAGTGCAGATTGCGCTTCTCTCCACATTTTCCCTACCGAGCCTACAGCGTTTTAGACTATGGGAGGCACTTTCGGTTTGGGGAAGTTCCACTCAAAAAGATTAAACATTTTTTAATAATAATAATAATAAAAAAGTATAAATAGCTAATCATAAAATTGCTGGAACCAAAATGGCATTTTAAATAAAAATGTGTGAGACATATAGATGTTAATAGTTCTTGTAGGCAACATTCTTGACAGTGAGCGAATATAGTCAAGTCAAGTCAAGTCACCTTTATTTATATAGCGCTTTTTACAATACAGATTGTATCAAAGCAGCTTCACAGGGATAACATGAAAATAATTCAACAAAGTATGTTTCTAAGAAAATTGCATCATCGTCCACCTTAAGTAGGCTAAGGCAGATCAATAATATTGTTGAATTTTAAATGTCCCCAACTAAGCAAGCCAAAAGCCAAGGCAATATAGCAGCTGTGTTGTTACACATAACATCAAGTGTATGACACTTGGGGTCCTTTCATTTTGTGCTGGAGGTAAATTACCACATCAACTTAATTTACATAAACTCAAAATTGATTTACATAAAAGTAATGTTCACATACATATAGTGGCGGTAGATGACAGAAGTATAGATTGTCAATTATGATTTGGTATTATCCATTCGCATCTAATTAACTAACTTGTTATGGTTACTTCATACTCACCAGAGAAATTAGCAATTTGCCAGAACAAAAAAAAAAATCTTGCATAACTAGCAACAATCTCATAATCAAGATGCAAAGGCATTTTATTTTAGATTCAGAGCTGGATCTTTTCTTAAGCTGTTTCAGAATAGCTTATAAACACATCTGTAAGATATACATATCAATGCAGTTCAAGCAATGGCACAGTCTGTTTGAAATAAACAGACTATGTAAAGAACCAACTTTATCTGTATATCTCTTGTTTATCTCCGCATGCATAATTTGTAGCAGTTTTGTCTTGTGGCTATGGTTATGTGATACAAATGCAAGAACATATGACTATATTACAGAAACTGATGGTGACTCCCTATCACTAATGGGTGGCACCAAAACCTTTTTTATAGTCTAGCAGCACTTAAATGTTAATTTTTATGAAAATTGTGGTCCGGCTTGTCATGAATGGCTTTTCATATGGTCCTCCTAACTTAAATCTGTCATTCTAATGGTGAACAGCATCCTCTACTGCCACACACAACATGAACTCAGTGTTAACTGAAGCCTAGAATACTACTAGAATACATGGTCACTTTTCTGGTCACGGCAGCCCTACGGAGATTCATAAATGTCAGTTTAAAATTCAAGCATGTACAACCTTAGCTAGAACAAGGGACTTTAAAGAAGATGCAAATAATTACATATATGGTTCCTGGCATTGCACTGACCTGTAATAATGTTGTCAAGAAGAGTTGTGGGCATGCAGAAAATCCCAACAAGAAGGTCACTGATGGCGAGGTTGAGGATGAAAAGGTTGGTGACAGTGCGCATGTTTTTGCTCCGCAACACAATGAAGCACACCACTCCATTTCCGACCATGCAGACCAGGAAAATGAGAAGGTAGGACACTATAAAGACTGCTGCTACTGATGGCTGATGCAGGTAATATCCAACATATGTAATGTTGTTCTGATGTAAGAAGAATTCACCAGAGCCATTGAGAAAAGTCCAGTTACCATCATCCACAAGGGTAAAGTTCAGGTCCAGTGTTTCATTCATTTTAGATCTGAGGATAATAGAATAGAGTTGAGAGATAGGCTTTATTCCCACAGTTCTCCTCAAACAATATCAAGCCTTTGTTTTTCTGGTATTGTCTCTCTTTTTTGTTTTCAACCTCTCTCGCATGCAGTTGCTACGGAACAAATCTGTTTATCTATTTATCTCTCCGACTACCAGCTGTAATTAACTATGCATATTGTAAGTGATAGATTATTGACAAATAACGCCCTACCATAATCGCCTACTTTTTATAAAGTGGTTTGCAGTTATCTACACTCTGCAATCACATTTGCCTCTGTAATCACTCAAAAATTATAAGAATGTAGACACATCAACATTTCAGATGACTTTGAGCCTGGTTATATGTAATCTTAAATATGTTATTCGCTACTTCATTTGTATCAGGAGTTCATTTGTGAAGCACACAATTAACAGAGTCAGAAATCATCTAGGTGAGAGATACAGTCTGGATCAAATAATCATCCGCACTCACATTGTTTTTATATGGTATGCAACTGAAGTAAAGTTTCTATTTATTTTATTTGATCAATTAAATAATCATCTTACATCTCACAGAGGATAAATCAAATGGAATAAAGCTTTAAAGTGCTAATAATAGTCTTTTTGATCTACCAGAAAATTACAATGAGAGTATGGGCTTCAGCAACTTGTACTGTAAATACTACAATGCACAGTAGCAACTAGAGATATTCCATTAATCATATGCATATCCCTACTGATATTATCTCATTTTTACCACAACATTACACATTGTGTCATTTTTAAATATATTAACAAATAATAATAAAAACATACACAGACAGAGTGCTGTAGCCAACCAGGCAATAACAGTCTTTCTTACCTTTTTATATACCCAGTTTCCCAAAAGTACTACCTGTTCCCAGGTAAAAACGAACAACACGTTCGCCTGGTGCTCCACGGAGAGACATAAGGAGTCTTTTAAAAGCTTTATAAACGAGTAACATCTGAAATAGTGTTTACGAATGAATTTAATTTCCTCTCAAAGAGAACTCCGACATATTGCGTGCCATAATTCGTAGTTTCAACAAGTTTACCAAGCGAAGCAAAGCTGCCGGTGTCAATTCCACACTCTTCAGCGGACTGTCAGTGAACAATGCGCGAGCACGATGAAGAAGGGGAGAGAGAGACCGGCGGAGTGATGATGCGCTTTTAAGCGTCACAGCGCGCATGGGAATGGACACAGCATTGAATTCTGCTCTTGGCTCTACTTGCGTCCAGTGTGATAGTTTCAGCTTCGGACTACAGGACACACAAAGTGTTCAGCACGAAGTGTTTTTATTATTTATTTTGCACCGTGACCTTTTGCATTGAAGCTGATTCTTGCTTTATTTAATCAAGCCGCGTTATTTGGCGCAATTGAATTCAATTTAATTTACAATTGTATTAGTGCTTTTCAAAGTTCTATATAATCATGTTATCACCGGTCTGGGATCGTATTTAAATTGACATAGTGTATCAGCAATAGGGGGCACCATTCACTAGTGTTTGTGAGTAGGGCACCCATTCCCACTGATTCCTTCCTACATAAAGGTAGTATAATTCCCCCCAAAAAATGAAATTTTGTTATTATTTACTCACCCTTATGTTGTCCCAAACCTGCATGAATTTCTTTATTCCGTGGGTCACAAAATAAGATCCTTAGTAGAAAGTTGGGGACTGACAGATTCAGTCTCCATTCACCGAAACGCATGTTTAAAAGCATGTAAATTAATTATTTTGTTTTCCCCACAAGAATGTGTTTATTTTAAAGAAATTTTTGGTTATATGTTCAAATAGCTTAATTGATACTTGTGACAAAAAAAAAATCACTATATATTAAGGCAAGGTGTATTTTAATAAAAAACACAAAGCCTTTTTTTTTCAACTTAATCTATTAAACAGTTGTATAAATGATGGACCAAACAAAACTGATAAAAACAGTGGGTTAACAATTTTTTTAGAAAACGAAAAAATGTGTGCATAATATTATGTGCGCATAATATGTATGTGTTGAAGTGATGTACTATGTGCTACTTCACAGTGAAGAAGGTGGAAAGAGAAAGAAGGAGAGAGAAGAAGAGAGAGGAAGGGAGAAAAGGGAGGTTTGCGGTTGTGTCTTGCTCCTTCTGTGCAACAACCCATAGGTGGGTGTTTCTGGCAGCTGTATAGAATGGGGTTTCTCCATTTTCTACAAAAGAAAGACAAAACGTTTTAATCACTTCGTGGTGGACTGGCATTCTGGAAATATGGTGTTCACATTGTAAAACTAATGTCTACAATATAAGTAATTGCAACCTTAAAACTCATAATTCAGGTCACCCTGAAGTTAGGCACGTCGTGACCTTCCAGGTCGCAGATTTGGGTTGCTGGGCGCCAGCATGTCCAGAAAAACAACTTAGTCAATCTCCAATAATGCCAGTGGTTCCTTAACCTGTAACCAAAAAGACTAACACACACACACCGAGACACAGCTTTTCCAAGGTTGGATTTGGCACAGCTCTAACTATAAACAAGAGAGTCCTCCCAAAACATCAAGATAATGCGTTCTTTTTCTCAAGGAGAGCTACACTTTAGTCTAACTGGAAAGTAAGGCTTTAACAAAGAAATGGTCCCTTAAACTATTGGCTTCAATGACCCCTATATGTTTTAACACGTTGAAGACCTTTCTCAAACACAAAACAAGTCCCCATTTCATTTCTTGAAGCCGGGCTAATTAAAGCAAGCACTGTTACTGCATTCAGATATCAAATACAGACATTAAAGAATACATGAAAAGAACATTTCAGTAATCACACTGGTAACTTCTATAACAAAGTAAAATCTCCAGAGAAATAATTCAACTCATTTGATATTTAGAAGGAAAAATATTGATTAATACTGTAATGATTCCTGTCTGTGTTTCCCTTGTCTTGTGTGAACTTTAGTTATTTCCTGTTCTGTGTCATGTTTTGTAGTCCTTTGTAGTTTTTCTAGTTTATTAGTATCCCCAGGTGTTTCTGATTAACCACGCCCTCGTGTTATCTTGTTTAGCTTGTTAGTCTCTGTATTTAAACCCTGTGTCTTGTTACAGTGTTTGTGGGTTCATGATTTTGTGCTCTATGTCTGAGTTTTTGAGTCTGTCTAGTCTTTGGTTAATTTAATAAAAGTACCACTGCTGCATTTGGATCCTGCTTTCCTCTATGTTCCAACCTGCCACGTTACAGATGAACCCACCAAAGATGGATCCAGCAGTACAGATCATGCTTCTCCGTCAGGGAGACCGGTAGTGATGGCAAGATGAGGCTTCCTGAACCACTGAGACCTCGCAGGCCATTGCTTCAACCAAAGGTTCATTACTCGAAGCTTCATTCAGCATTGCTCACTAGTGACACCTAGCTATTGTGCAAAGAAATTGCAGGCAAATTAATTCATTCTGAACCAATGACCCGCCCCCCTCCCGCAATGTTTTATTTATTTATCTTCTTCTAAATATGAGTTAATGTCTCTGTAACCTTTCATTTGCAATAATAAAGAGATCTGTGCAGACATTTGTCCATTGCCTGGGTATGAAATAAAACGTATTTCCTCCATTGTACAGAGACTGTCACACACACAGTTAATTAATTATTCCAAAAAATATTGGATAGGGACAGTATGAACGACAAAAGTGACTGTGTTGAGTGCAGTGCTTATGGTGGAGGGACTCGAGGAAGTGTAATAAAGTAAACTGCAGTAAACACTGCAGTTTGGGGTGGATGGAGGAAGGATTGCAATAGATTTTTATTGAGAAAATGAATTTTTTGAAGTGTTGGGGTCTAGACAATTCCTCTTCTTGGACAAAACCTCTCCAGCCTTGGAAAAATATCCTTTCACAAGAAACAGAGGATGCAGGGGAACATAAAATGTCAGTGCAAGCGGGTATAAATGAAGATACTGATGCTTCTGTTGAGCCCAGACAGGGGAGGATTTCCTCTTTCTTGCTGGCTCCATTACCATGAAAAAGGAAGATGTCATAAAAAGCAAACAAATCCAAAAGGGCAATCCAAATTAAAAAGCAGTCCAGTCCAGATACAAGAATCTAAGCTACCAAAAATCCAAAGCAATCCAAATAATCGTATCTAACTAATATAACAAGACTATAATATAGCTACAATAATTAATAATAACAATTATTCATTATTATTAATAATTATTCTAACCTGATAAAGTGTAATAATATACAGCCCTAACACATATATGACACAATAACGACAATGAGATTTCTCTAACTCTGACTCAGACACACTACACCTGCTTCTACTACTCCTGCAACAGCCACGAGGTGGCGCGAGTTTCGAAGCCCCTTTATCCAGAAGCGACACTCAGACCGAACCGATGACGTATCCACACAAACCGAGGCCTCGTTTGTCATTAGTCACGTGATTTTCACGTTAACAACACAAGCCTCGAATCGCGGCTTCATCTGGCACGCCCATTTTTTCTCGACACAAGCTACGATGCCTCGGTTCAAATGTCACATCACTAGAGACCGGCCCATAGAGGAGTACGTGAGAGACTTTATTGAACTGGCAAATGTAACTTCAATGGATTCTTTGTGCCTCATGATATTTTTTAGAGGGGGACTATCTGAGCCACTCGGGTCAGCCATGCCACTGCACAATCCTCAATGGACTTTAGGATTTTATATTGATTTGGCCCTGTTACTGTGCGGCTCAACCTTTACTGTGGGTTTGGCAGACAAGGAGCCCTGCAACCCCACAGTACCCGCCGAGCCAGAGCTTCACGTCACGTCTGCCGAGCCA
The DNA here is from genome assembly GCA_030578255.1 of Tiaroga cobitis. Taxonomy (NCBI): domain Eukaryota; kingdom Metazoa; phylum Chordata; class Actinopteri; order Cypriniformes; family Leuciscidae; genus Tiaroga; species Tiaroga cobitis. The sequence continues at coordinate 25,787,834 of CM060595.1, read as the reverse complement.
GAGGCGCTTCACGTCACTTCTGCTGAGCCAGAGACGCTTCACGTCACTTCTGCCGAGCCAGTGTCTACGGACAAGATGGCCGCCTCCGAGCCAGTGTCTACGGACAAGATGGCCGTCGTCACAGAGTCTGTTCCTGAGCCTGAGCCAGAGTCTGTTCCTGAGCCTGAGCCGGTGTCTATTCCTGAGCCGGAGCCGGTGTCTTTTCCTGTGCCGGAGCCTGTGTCTGTTTCTGTTTCTGAGCAGGTATCAGTTCCTAGTCCTGAGCCAGGGTCTGTTCCAGAGTAACCGATGACTGTTCCTGGGTGGATGCCTGCTCCTGTTCCGTGGCCGGCCGAAGGGAGGTCTCCGCCATGGCCACCCGAGGGGAGGTCTCCGCCCGAGGGGAGGTCTCCGCCCGAGGGGAGGTCTCCGCCCGAGGGGAGGTCTCCGCCCGAGGGGAGGTCTCCGCCCGAGGGGAGGTCTCCGCCCTGGCCGCCCGAAGAGTCGTCTCCGCTCTGGTCGCCTGCACAGCCTGCTCCTCCCTGGTCGCCTGCACAGCCTGCCCCCCCCTGGTCGCCTGCACAGCCTGCCCCGCCCTGGTCGCCTGCACAGCCTGCCCCGCCCTGGTCGCCTGCACAGCCTGCTCCGCCCTGGTCGCCTGCACAGCCTGCTCCGCCCTGGTCGCCTGCACAGCCTGCTCCGCCCTGGTCGCCTGCACAGCCTGCTCCGCCCTGGTCGCCTGCACAGCCTGCTCCGCCCTGGTCGCCTGCACAGCCTGCTCCGCCCTGGTCGCCTGCACAGCCTGCTCCGCCCTGGTCGCCTGCACAGCCTGCTCCGCCCTGGTCGCCTGCACAGCCTGCTCCGCCCTGGTCGCCTGCACAGCCTGCTCCGCCCTGGTCGCCTGCACAGCCTGCTCCGCCCTGGCCTCTCGTCCTGTCGCAGTCTCCAGGCCCTCTTCCGTTCCACGGGCCTGGCCCTCCATCCCGCCCCGGGATCCGCCTCCGACCCACCACCCTCCTGGACTATTGTTTTCTGAGGAGCGTCTGGAATCCACTCCTTAAGTGGGGGGCTATGTAATGATTCCTGTCTGTGTTTCCCTTGTCTTGTGTGAACTTTAGTTATTTCCTGGTCTGTGTCATGTTTTGTAGTCTTTTGTAGTTTTTCTAGTTTATTAGTATCCCCAGGTGTTTCTGATTAACCACGCCCTCTTCTTATCTTGTTTAGCTTGTTAGTCTCTGTATTTAAACCCTGTGTCTTGTTACAGTGTTTGTGGGTTCATGATGTTGTTAGATGTTGTGCTCTATGTCTGAGTTTTTGAGTCGGTCTAGTCTTTAGTTTATTTAATAAAAGTACTATTGCTGCATTTGGATCCTGCTTTCTTCTATGTTTCAACCTGCCACGTTACAAATACCTTGATTATAATCACTCATCAAAGTGACTCAGCAAAGTCCCGAACATTTGGACGATGAGCACCACGGTGCCGATCTGGAAGGGCAAGGGGGACGTTGCTGAATGCAAGAACTATCGGCCGATTCGACTCCTATCCCACTCCATGAAGATTTTTGAACGCATCCTGGACAGCCGCCTTCGCAGCATTATTAAAATCAGTCCAAATCAATGCGGCTTCCCCAAAGGACGTGGGACCACAGATGCCATCCATGCTGCCCGCCTCCTGATGGAGAAACACCGGAAAAAGAACAAGCTAGTCCACATGGATCTGGAGAAGGCTTTTGACCGTGTTCCCCATGATCTCATCTGGGCCTCTCTCCGACGTCACCATGTACCCGAAACCTACATCAGCTGGGTGCAACTCTTATACCAAGACGTCAGGAGCGTGGTTCGATCCACAGCTGGGATATCATCTCCTTTCAACATCAACGTAGGAGTCCACCAAGGATCGCCCCTTTCGCCCTTGCTTTTTATCACATGCATGGACACAGTGACACGGGACCTCCAGACGCCCCATCCATGGTCCTTACTCTATGCTGATGATGTGTTCCTCGCCGGCAGGCAGCGGCAAGACCTTCAAGACCAAGGGCAGCAGTGGAAAGATCGCCTGGATGCAAATGGCTTGCGACTGAACCTCGCCAAGACGGAGTACCTGGAGTGTGGCCCTCAGATTGATGGTACTATTGGCATCGACGGAACGGATCTAAAGAAAGTTCAACACTTTAAGTACCTCGGATCAATACTCTCATCGAATGGTGACACCCTCCCAGATGTCCGCGCACGTGTGAGTGCCGCCTGGTCAAAGTGGCGCCAAGTCACGGGAGTGCTATGCGATCGCCGAATACCCATCCGCCTAAAGTCCAAAATCTATAAGACCATTGTACGCCCTGTAGCCCTGTATGGAGCCGAATGTTGGCCAGCGACTGCCAAACATGGCCAGCTTCTACACGCCATGGAAATGCGTATGCTCCGCTGGTCACTCGGGCTGACAATGTTCACGTCATGAACATCGACGTCAGGAAGCGGATGGGAATAGCACCGATTACGGAGAAGATGCTTGAGGCCCATCTCCGTTGGTACGGCCATGTAACACGCAGCCATGAGAACTCTGTGGCGAAGACAGCTATGCGCCTTGACCCACCCGGTAACCGGCCACGTGGCCGCCCAAAGATTCACCAAAAGTGAATATTTTTAAAATAAATAAATAAAATCTAAGAAATAATTTCCGTAACATTAACCTACATTATTAATCTCAATATGCTGAGATTGACCTTCTCAGTCGTAGTTAAAATTTCAACAAATATACTGAAATTAAAATGAGAGGACTTACTTGGTCTTAATGGTCTTCCCATTGCCTTCAGAAGATCCAGATGATGCAACTTCCTGTTGAAAATGTGTCTTGGAATATTCCAAGTTTTTCAGAGCAGGGGATGTGTTAGGGTAACAGTGAAAACCAGGGACACGACTAAAATGTGTATTTTATCTAAAATATTAGATAAAATATTTTTTCTCATGAAAAAAAAAAACATTTTAAAGCATAGATTGGACATAAAGTCACACAACAATGCAAAAAGAATTAAGATTTCTGAAGGATTTGAATCATAATATTTCATGGTAAAATTTAGAAATAGAGAGTGGGGACATGCAGAAAATTTAGTGTTCTATGTAGTTTTTATTAATGTTTTTAAGTATACATTTTGAATTTGTAGTTAGCTTAATGTGCAGGACATTTTGCTTGTAATAAAATGTATATTAGAGTTAATTGTCAAGCATTTTTACATATAATGTCCTGGGGACAGAAATGTCACCCTTTCGGTGGAATGGCTTTCTACCTAACATCTGATTTTGTGTTTCGTTTAGGGTTCGTATAAGTTTTGAACAATGTGAAGGTGAGTTCCCTCAGAAGGGAACTCGAGCTGCGTCGAGACGCTGTGGGAACGCCCCTGCGTGATTGCGTCATGAAGCACGTGTATAATCAGTCCAATGGAGAGACGAGACGTCATAGGCGGGTGACGTCATCGATCAGGAAACTATAAAGCACACCTGAAAACAGACGGCGCTAGCTTCTGTGCCTTCAGCAAGCGCTCTGTGTGATCTTGTCTCTGTCTATTTATTGTTGTTTGTCCACAAGCATATACTGTGTATATGTATATATTAGACAGGAGTATGGAGAGCAAACAGCCTTGGATCGTGTGTTTGTCCCTGCCCTCGCTTCATTACGAGTGGGGACACACGCGATTCATGTGTTATCTGTTTGGGAGTGGAGCATGCACGGTCAGCTCTAGTAAATTGGGGCTGACAGTGTTTATTCATAATTTCCTGACGTGTAACATATGCACTATCGAGAGTTTTAGCTCTGCTCTTGTTGGCTTTCTTCTCGAGGGAAGAAAGTCAATAAAGATTTGGCTCGGATCTCGCGTTTGCCGAGGCAGCGCGTAGATTACGGGTCTGTAATAAAGATTCTGTGACTCGATCTCGGATCTCGCGTGTGCCGAGGCAGCGCGTAGATTACGGGCTGCATAAGAATCGTGGCTCGGATCTCGCGTTTGTCGAGGCAGCGCGTAGATTATGGTTCTGCATCTCTACAATACCCAGATAGCACACGTACGTCTGCAAGATGTCTGTTAAAGATCACTTCATCTGGAAAGCATCTGCGGTTTACTAACATCTGATAGATATCTTTAAGATGTAAGTTTAATATACATTCTAAATCATTACATCTTAAAGACATCTTCTAAACGTCTATTTGACATCTGACAGGAAACACACACATCAAATAGACGTCTCCATGATGTACGTGTGCTATCAGGGTAAGAATCTATGGCTCAGATCGCGCGCTTCCCTAGCAGGCTCTGGTTATGTTATCATTCCTGGGAAGCGACTCTCTAAGGAGGGTCGCAGCGCTGCCAGTTCGGTTGTTCCCTGCCGGTTTGCCGCTTCAGGGCACCGAGGTGTCAGCGTTCCCGAACGATCCTCCGAGGAGGGTCGTAGAACAGTCAGTTCGGTTGTTCCCTGCCGGTTCGTCGTTACAGGGCACCGAAGTGGCTGTTCGACCGATACCAGAGGCCAGTCTCGAGAGACTGGTCCCCTTGGTAGATTTTCTGGCAGTGTGTAAGCTACTGCCAAATATATCTCGTTGGTTCCTGCTCACTATATAAATGGTTTCAGAATTCAGTTCGGTTCTCATCAACCAATATTTCTAGGGGTCCTCCCTACGTGGTGGACCCCGAGCAGGCTCTGGATATGTTATCATTCCTGGGAAGCGACTCTCTGAGGAGGGTCGCAGCGCTGCCAGTTCGGTTGTTCCCTGCCAGTTCGCTGCTTCAGGGCACCGAGGTGTCAGCATTCCCGAACGATTCTCTGAGGAGGGTCGTAGAACAGTCGGTTCGGTTTTCCCTGCCGGTTCGCCGTTACAGGGCACCAAAGTGGCTGTTCAAAAATACCAGAGGCCAGTCTCGAGAGACTGGTCCCCTTGGTAGATTTTCTGGCAGTGTGTAAGCTACTGCCAAATATATCTCGTTGGGTCCTGCTCACTATATAAATGGTTTAAGAATTCAGTTTGGTTCTTCCGCCTAGATTTCTGGGGGTCCTCCCTACGGGGTGGACCTCGAGCAGGCTCTGGTTATGGAGCAAGAAGTACAGACTCTTCTGCGAAAGGAGGCTATAGAAAGGGTTCCTCCTCCCAGTAGGGGATCAGGGGTTTACAGCCGTTACTTAACCCTCTGAGGTCTGAGGTGTTTTTGGGGTCCTTGAGATGTTTTGACATGCCCTGACATTTGTGCTTTTTTCAGTTGCTTAGAAACATATTAATGGCACTGGTGTAATTACACTCTATTTAGCACAAACAGGGCTACCATAATATGTTAGTAACATGTTTGTACATGTTTGTATTTTTGAGAGAATATTGTTTATGCATGGTTATTGAAAAAACAAAAAAATAAAGTTTCTGAAATAAGGCCACAAAACACACACTAAATATGTGTCCACAAGAGTTTTGACTAATGGATCTTGTCGCCTAGAGTTTAGGCTTCAAAATGATCTGAAAATCATCCTGTCTAATCATTCACATAAAACAATAGATTGTTTTAAATTGTGAAAAACATTTTTTTGTTTGCAAAGGCAATATGCGGATGGGCGGAACGGCCCAACCCCTATCATGAATAATTAAGTGGTTCTCACCTGAGCAGACAATGACCCTGCATAATAATGAGCCTTTCATTCAGGGGTGTCACACAAGAAAGAATGCAAGGACAATAAATACATAAATAAATATATAAATATATAAATATATATATATATATATATGTATATGTATACAAACAATCAAAATATAAATGAAAGCCAAAAGCACATTTTTAGTCATACCTGGAAACAAATCCTGGTCAAATAGGTTGTATGGGCAATTCTGCAGAATTGGTTCAAAGTTTGAGTTGGAAACATCTTGAAAATAAAATTGTCTTTTTCCATAAATGTCTTATAAAGTATTATTTTTTAAAGTAGGCAATAGATTTTATCATACATATTTCAAAGTTAAGGATTCATTTTTTTGATATAGCTTGCATTGGAACAAACACTATAACAATTGATTAGTTTATCTGTGACAAAACATCCTATATATTTTACATATGAGCAGAAACTGTCTAATTAAAGCTTATTTGATGTCTATTTTATAGTAAAAACTTTATAATCTATCCAAAATTAGTCAACGAAATGTTGTCATTACAGACAGTATATCGCGATTAGAAGAAATCTCAGTGGGCTATAGCAATATAGTTTGTATGTGTACATGTAAAAATAACGTTTACTAAAGTATAGTAGGTAGTCAACCAGAATGCCTATTACCGCCGCGGCAAATCCACCGCCATAAAATTAAACCAGTCGCATTTCAAAGTAGTTCGCGAAATGACCGCCAGGTGGCGCAAAGGGACATTTAGCAAAACGTAAGTGGGGCAATTAACAGTAAGGATGAAATACTACAAGTTATGGTCATTTCCAAATAAGCCTACAACAAACATTTATTTTTAACTAATATTTTTAAATATGCAACATGCACGTTTTAACAAACAATACAATCTGAACCAGCGCTTCTGCTCCTGTATTGAGACATGCAGCGCGTTTCAGTTGCAATCCTGGTTCCAGTGGCCTTAATACATTCAGGGCTTTTTAAAATGTCACAAAGCGTTTTGAGATGGTTTTGAATGAAATAGTGAAGTTTATAATTAGGATATTTTGGCACACCACGCCGAGTGGCGCTATGCATTATTCTAAAATCTGGCTTTATTCTGGCATGTTGAACTAGAGTTTGACAAACGCGGCGGCGCGTTCATTTGAATTTATTTTTTTCATAACAGCTAAGAACTTAATAGGCTAAAGCCTACTCCGTAATTGTTGGTCATACAGATAAGATATCATCTTTTAAAACTGTAAAAGGTCTACTTTTATTCATGCAGTAGGCTATAGGCCTACACTCACAGGCTAACGACAAAACGTTTTCTCGCTCATGTGAGAAAGTTTGGGAAAATCTCAGTGAGTAAATTCATAGCCGAGCGGTAGAACTTACGGTTCGACCATTAAGATGACACGGGTTCGAATCCCGATCAAACATGGTCTACTGTAAATTTTATATTCATTTATGCAGAGAGATTTGTCTAGCTCTAAAACTCTGTTACACCATACAGTTTTTTGCTTATATTTATCAAATAAAATTACCATGCATTTCCATTTTACACTAAGGAACAAATCCAACAGAACGACTTTGCATCTGTATAATAATAGGCTACCAATCGTAATTTCAAAAGCAGTTCTGTTAAAAAAATTTATTTTATATATAGGCTATAGGCTATATATATATATATATAATTTTTTTTTTTTTTTTTTTTTTTTTTTTTGATTCCCTACAACCTAGAGTTTAAAAAAAATGGTTTTAAGTAAAGTGTGATTTGCCAGGGGGGACGGGGATTTCCTTCTGGTCTAAACATCCCTGCTTCTGCTCAATTATTTTAATCCCCACACCCCTCCCTCCACAGTAGCTAATCAATGCTAGGCTACTTCACCAATAGACCATATTAAATATATAAAATAGAGATATGCAACAGGCACGTTTAAACGACAAACAATAAAATCAAAACCAGCGTTTCAGTTCTTCATTAGTTCCAGTGGCCTAATGCATGCACGGTTTTTCAAATTTCACAAAGCGTTTTGAGATTATTTTGAATGAAATATTGAAGTTTATAAGTGTTTTGGCACACCACGCCGAGTGGCCCTATGCATTTTTCTAAAGTCGGGTTTTATTCTGGCAATTTATTTTTCTCATTACAGCTAAAATAACTTAATAGGCGACTCCGTAATTTTTTGGTCATACAGATAAGAGTAGCTTACATCGTTCAAAACTGTAAACTTGTATTCATATTATTAGGCTAACGACAACAGTTTATATCTGTCGTCTCTGTCTCCGGGAACTGCGCGTCACAAAAATGAACCAAAAGCCGATTCAGCTCAGTCACGATAAGAAATCTGCTATGTCCAAAGTCTTTAAATGTCTAAATATTTAGGCTAATAAATGTTATCTGATTATGTAATCCATATGAAAACGAGAGGTAGGCCTACAGAGGATCTATACTCAATGTAAGCGCTTCCCAATGAGAAAATGACAAGACAAGTGTGAAAATCTCGCTCCATTTTGTAGGCTAAATCGCCCTGAATTAAAATGTAAAAACAGATCAAATAATTTATTTGTCGAAATGTTGCGATACTGTTTCATTTAAGTTCATAATTATTCTATAAATGTTATTTAATTTAGCAGCATTACCACGAAGCACCGTGGTTCGATATTTATTTGAATAATAGCTACAAAAAAAAAAAAACTTAATTAATTTGCATGCCTGGTTAAGGATCCAAAGATCCCTGTAGAATAATATTGAGTTTTTTGTTCATGACAACACATTAACATGCGTTTTTTCAGATTATATTTAGTTTTGCTTGGAAAAGGCAGGCCCAAACCAGTTTTATTTAATCAATTATTGAAATAATGAAATATTTAGTAATACACTTTTATGACAGAAATATCACTAGTCTACATGTAACTTAAATCATTTAATTCCTTCATTATCAACACTGTCTAGAATAGCGATTTAAGTGTGAATTGCGACTTCTCTTTGTGTTAAGTCAGCCTCAGACTCCGATAGCCTGTGGGGGGTTGGAGGGACAGTTGCTGGACAAAGGTGTTAATGTTCCTCTTTCATATGGAGAGACCCGGCGCGCGCAGCGAGGGAGACTAAATAAACTTGCTAAAAAGAGATCCAGCGCGAGAGAGGCAAAGAAAAACGCATGTTTTTAATTTAATTAGGCTATGTTGCTTTGGACAATTTTCGTTTTGTACAATTTTGTACAAACAATTCGTTTGTTTTAATTGTTTAATTTAGCTGTAATTTCTTTGGCAATACAAATTTAAAATGTCGCAAGAATAAGATTAGCCTAGTGTTTCTTATTTTGCATCGCAAAAGAAATAAACTCTAAACTCGATGCAATCCTGTTTAAAAAAAAAAAAAAAAAAAAAAACTGTCCCGACACTTTATTTAAACCTTGAAATGTTCGAACTTGGTTTCAAACTTAAGTAATTTAAGTGTTCTTTTACATTACACAATAATTTAGCAGACTAAAGACGAGCTTCTTCAGTTTCATTTTCTGATGCAATCGGCTGACAATCTTCCTTCATCAGTTTTTGTCGTTTGTGCAGCGGCTGCGGTTCTACGGGAATGTAGCAAATGTATGTTGTAATGATAATTAAACAAAACTCTTGACTTTAAATAAGTAAACAGTTATAAACCGTTACCTATTTAAGCATCAAGGTGGTAAAATATAAACGCTGTCGGCCAACATCGGTTAAAAACATGTATGCTACACTGAGATTCGATCTCGGGTCGTTTGAAGCTCCTTGAATCTCGAGTTGTTGCGTTAACCACTGAGCTACCGTCTGTATGCTGTTCGAAAGCCTCATTGATGTAGGCTAAATGTTTTTTATTGCAATGTTTTATGTTGAATTGTTTTCATTATTTATTCAGTTTAATTTTAGTAGCCTAATTTCAGCATTGTGATTATTAATTATTTTAACTACGTTTCACTTGAATTCATATGCTACCAGCTTTCAATCGCTCTGAAAGCGCGGCAGCAGATTACGCAATAGAGAGAATAAACGAACACTTTTCAGAGTCTATGATTGTAGCGCCTCTTAGCGGTAAAAGGCAGCAAATACACCACACATTTTACCGCCGCGGTGGAACGGCTGGTGTGGGCGTTGTCATGGCTTGCCTCAACATTTGCGTTTGAATAGCGCGCGTCCTTCGTGGGCGTGTCAGATTAACGCGTAATGAAGTGTAATGAGCTGGGGGAAAAAATACTGAAATCACTCTCTTTTCATACAGATTACATAAACAGAGAATATTTGTTTTTTATATAAATTAGTTCATTGAAAAGAAGAGAATTCAAGCTTCATAAAGAAAAATCTCTCGTGCCTGTATGACAAGTATTTGCGGAGTTATAGTTAATCTTAGGACGCGTTTCAGAATGGACTTCACCGACAGAGAGAAGGCAGAACTTGCATCATGTTTATTTTTCTTTATTTGTCGAAAAGCACAACACTTTGTTTTTATTGTGAGTATACAGAAAAATAATAGACACTTAACATGATCGATTGATGTATACCACTTATATTTAAGATCAAAACCAACAGAGTATTTTGAGTCTCTTTTGCACTGATAAGAAAAAAAGCGAGACAATCGCGCCGGCGCGATAGCCGACCTCAGAGGGTTAATTGTTCCAAAGAAGGATAGATGCTTACATTCAAACAGATTGTGTCACAGATTTAGTCCGAGGACTGGTTTGTCACGATAGATTAAAGGATGCGTCCTTCCATGTAGCCATCCGTCCTCCACACAGGAAGTCGAAGTGTACCAATATCGGGTTCTTCTCTTCGGCCTAGGTAAAACTAGGCCAATCACTCACTGCGAAACAGTTTCAGAGACTGGTGGGTCTCATGGCAGCTGCGTCCAACATAATAACTGTTGGCCTCCTGAGACCCCTGCAGTGGTGGCTCAGGACCAAGGGGTTTCTCCGAGGGGAAATCCGTTTCGCATGATCAAGTTCACGCGGCAATGCCTACGTGCCTTCGTCATGTGGAACAAACCTTGGTTCCTCGCCCAAGGCCCAGTGCTGGGGGCTTCTTGTCGACGCGTAGCTATCGACGGATGCTTCCCTCACAGGTTGGGGGCGCGATCATGAGTGGTCGCTCGGCGAAAGGTCTTTGGCAGGACCATCTACTTTCTTGGCACATAAATCGGCTAGAAATTATGGCGGTGTTTCGATCTCTCTCTCTCAAGCACTTCCTGCCAGACCTGAAAGGTCACCATGTGCTTGTCTGCACGGACAACACATCAGTGGTCTCTTACATAATCCAGGAGCAGACATCCTGTTGAGGCAGGGGCCGAGGCCCGGGGAATGGAGACTCCACCCTGAGGTGGTGGAGCTCCTATGAAAAACTTTGGTCATGCAGAAGTAGACCTTTTCGCATCTTAGAGAACACACACTGTCCACTATGGTTCTCACTCAGTCAGCCAGCTCAGTCAGGGGCTGGGCGCTATTCTGCAGACGTGGCCGAGGTCACACGTGTACGCTTTTTCCTCAATCTCTCTGCTCCAGGGAGCTCTGGAGAGAGTTCGCCGGGACGGGGCCCATCTTCTGTTATTAGCCCCGTGTTGGCAGGCCCGAGTATGGTTCTCAGACCTAGAGTCTCTCCTCGACGGCTCTCCTCTGGAGATTCCGCTCTAGGGGGGACTTTTTCTCACAGTCGAGCGGGTTAATCCTTCCCCCCGCCCAGAGTTGTGGAAACTTTGGGCTTGGCCTCTGAGGGGGCCCAGGTCATAAGTTCAGGTCTCTCAACTGAGGTTGTTGAGACCATCCTCAACTCCAGAGCTCCCTCCACGAGGAAACTCTACACCTTGAAGTGGAAATTGTTCCAGACACCCTGTAGTACGTTTCCTTCGCCGGCACTGTGAGCTGTCTGACCAAGATACTAGGAGTATGGCTGCCTTAAAGGCTATGATTTGGACCTAGGCTCCACTCCGGGGTCTAGGGTGCCTGCTTCTTAGTGTGCGCAATGACTTCACACAGAACAGGCATTTGATATTATGGCGTAGTGGGTATAGTGTTCCCATAGCGTCTCGACGCAGCTCGAGTTCCCTTGAAAGGGAACGTCTCAGGTTACGACTGTAACCCTGGTTCCCTGAGAGGGAACGAGACGGTGCATCGCCCTGCCATACTCCCTGCATGCCTGTGATCGACTTGCTTCGGCCTATCAGAAGCTAGCGCGGTCTGTTCTCAGGTGTGCTTTATAGTTTCCTGGTCGATGACGTCACCCGCCTATGACGTCTCGTCTCTCAGTTGGACTGATTATACACGTGCTTCACGACGCAATCACGCAGGTGCGTTCCCACAGCGTCTCGACGCAGCGTCTCGTTCCCTCTCAGGGAACTTGGATCTTGGCTCCACTCCATATAAGCATGTCTTATGCATATGTTTATCTTAATGTAACTTATTATTCTACCCTATTCTATACTATCCACTTTCTGCTGTAATGTTGAAATTTCTCACTTGTGAGACAAATAAAGGCTGATCTAATCTAATCTAATCTAACCAGGGTTACAGTCGTAACCTGAGACGTTTTCACTTTTGGGGTGAACTAATTATTTCAAAGTCTGCATGAAAGAAGTTGCGATGGTCTTTTCTTCGCTATATCCAAGTGAAAAGGATATTCAAATGTTTGTAACTGGATCGTTGGACCGTTGTGGTATGATTTGCTGTGATGTGAAAAGTGACAGGTTGTCCCTCTCTCACACTGAAAAACCAATTCTATAATTGGAGATACATTTTGCATTTCAAAAAAGTTAAGAAAAAAAAACTGTTCACTATCAGAAATCCTTTCCAGTATCTTATTGAATAGTATTGTTTGTCAGCTTTGTTACAGACAAATTAGGCAATGACAACATAGTAACCAAGGTAACAAAATTGACCATGTTAAATTTTTAGCCAAAAGCTCCACTTGCTAGCATAAATTCTAAGAGCACATGGCACTAATGAAATCACGATTAAAATACTTTTAAACAACTCATGTTGTGATCAGTGATAAATTCTGTTTTTGTCACGTTACAGTTACAAAAAGTGGAGAGGAGGACTCAAGTGCAGCAATGGATGATTTATTAACAAAAGAAAACAAAACACAAAGCAAAAACCCACAAGGGGGAAAACACAATAAATGAGACATTAAACAAAACTGAACTTGAAGAACAAACACTGACTCTGAACACGAAGACCATCACATGGAAACTGGGAAAACTATGACAACGATCCGACAAAGACTGCAAACAAGAGGAGACTTAAAAAGGGAACAGGTGGAAGAACTCAAACACTAATCAGGTAACAAGGGGGAGGGATCAAACAATAACGAGAGCACATGGCCCAACATAACAAAGACACCCAAGTGCAATACAAGACAGGACAGACACGTGACATTACCCCCTCCCTACGGAGCGTCTACCAGACGCTCCAGCAGGCGGGATAGGAGGGACAGACCAGGGCGGGACGGGAGGGACAGACCAGGGCGGGACGGGCGGGACGGGAGGGACAGGGAGACCCAGGCGAAACACAAAGTCCATCGGGCGGCCAGGGCGGAACACAAAGTCCATCGGGCGGCCAGGGCGGTGAAGACCCCTCGGGCGGCCAGGGCGGTGAAGACCCCTCGGGCGGCCAGGGAGGAGCAGAACCCTCGGGCGGCCAGGGAGGAGCAGAACCCTCGGGCGGCCAGGGAGGAGCAGAACCCTCGGGCGGCCAGGGCGGAGCAGACCTCTCGGACGGCCAGGGCGGAGAAGACCCATCGGGCGGCCAGGGCGGAGATGCATTTTGGGGACCAGACACCGGCTCGGGAACAGACCAGGTTTGGGAACATGCACTGGCTCTGCCTCCGGCTCTGGAACAGGCACTGGCTCTGGAACAGCAGCCACTGGCTCTGGAACAGCAGCCACTGGCTCTGGAACAGCAGCCACTGGCTCTGGAACAGCAGCCACTGGCTCTGGAACAGCAGCCACTGGCTCTGGAACAGCAGCCACTGGCTCTGGAACAGCAGCCACTGACTCAGGAACTGCAGACACCGGTTCAGGAACAGCCACTAAAACAGAAATGGTCACAAGGACAGACACAAATACAGAAACAAACACTGGGTCCGGAACCGACATGGGCTCCAGCTCTGGAACAGGCACTGGTTCTGCCTCCGGCTCTGAACAGGCACTGGCTCTGCCTCCGGCTCTGGAACAGCAGACACTGGCTCTGTCTCCGGCTCTGGAACAGCAGACGCTGGCTCTGCCTCCGGCTCTGGAACAGCAGAGACTGGCATCTCCAAGATCCGAGCCAGACGCTCCAGATAGTCAGTCACAACCTTGGCGGCCACGCCAAAGGGGATCTCTGGCTCTGTCCCAGACTGGACAGACGGAACGTGATCAGTCTCTCGCTGGGCGGACGTGACGTGACCCGTCTCTCGCTGGGCGGACGTGACTCGAACAGTCTCTCGCTGGGCGGACGGGACGTGAACAGTCTCTCGCTGGGCGGACGGGACGTGAACAGTCTCTCGCTGGGCGGACGGGACGTGAACAGTCTCTCGCTGGGCGGACGGGACGTGAACAGTCTCTCGCTGGGCGGACGGGACGTGAACAGTCTCTCGCTGGGCGGACGGGACGTGAACAGTCTCTCGCTGGGCGGACGGGACGTGAACAGTCTCTCGCTGGGCGGACGGGACGTGAACAGTCTCTCGCTGGGCGGACGGGCGTTTCCTCCTCCTTTTCCGTCCGTGACGGCGAGAAGTAGGCTCTGAGCTGTCCCTCACTGGTCCAGGATCGAAGGGGGGCCAGGATGGAGAGTGGTGTTGAACCTCTTCTCGACCCTCTCCTCCTCCTCTACGACATCCACGGGTCCCCGAGAACCTGTCCAGATGCTCCGACTCCTCCCTTTGATGAACCATAAAAGCAAGGGCCTGAAACATATTCATTCTGCAGGATTCGTTAGAGGACGGAGTCATTCCGTCATGAAAGATAGTGGAAAACTGGGTCGATCCAAATGTAGCGATTGTGTTGTCTGGACAATCCAAGTCATCGTCGTCCATGCAAGCGTCATCATCCATCCAGTCAAAATCATCTTCATCCATGCTGCTGAGTCCTCAAATGGTCGGATCGTTCTGTCACGTTACAGTTACAAAAAGTGGAGAGGAGGACTCAAGTGCAGCAATGGATGATTTATTAACAAAAGAAAACAAAACACAAAGTAAAAACCCACAAGGGGGAAAACACAATAAATGAGACATTAAACAAAACTGAACTTGAAGAACAAACACTGACTCTGAACACGAAGACCATCACATGGAAACTGGGAAAACTATGACAACGATCCGACAAAGACTGCAAACAAGAGGAGACTTAAAAAGGGAACAGGTGGAAGAACTCAAACACTAATCAGGTAACAAGGGGGAGGGATCAAACAATAACGAGAGCTCATGGCCCAACATAACAAAGACACCCAAGTGCAATACAAGACAGGACAGACACGTGACAGTTTTCCTTTTGATATTGTGGTAACTGTTTTGATGTTTTACAAAATAACTCTTGATGTAAGAACTTTTTAGATTAAAATATTTTCTATTTATTAGAGAGCACACATACCTTTTCATTGTTTCAGATCTCATCAGTGAGGTAATGATGTCATTTCCTGTATCTTAGTTGTGGGAGATAATTCTACCAATTTAAATTCAATGTATGGTACAGTAATAGAATTGATGCACAATTTATGCACACATTTAATAAAATAAAAGTTATTTTTAAAAAATGTAATGTTGTAGAATTAGGAAAATGACTAGTTAGGGCTTTTGTTAATAGAATAAAATAAATTAAATATTACCAAAATTAAAATAAAATATTTTGATTTACACAATGATACATGATGGAAAAAATACACTACAAAGAAATGTCAAGAAATCATGATTTTCAGCTATAAGATGCTTTTTACAGAAAATATTATATTGTTATGGTCTGTGAATCTTGTGATCCATGACAATGAGTAACACATTTTTTTAATAATTACAAATATAACCAATTGAAAATGGCAGGGAAAAAATTTCTGGACACCAATGTAGGCTACTTGTAATTATAGAATTACCCATGTAATCAGAAGAGAAGAGATGTAGCTACAAGAGGGAGGCAGTTACAAGGGCACATGAATAAAACAAATAATGACATGCAGGAATAGCCTATATCATTTATAATAAATACTGAAACATTCCATAAAAAAAATTGTCAATTTTGATTTCATTGTGACTTTAAAAGAAAATTAATAAACAATTGTAAAATAATATTCACAATAATACTTTATTTCGATAGTCCACTTTAGACATTCTACTGACTATAGGCCTATGTAACTTTGCAACATGTCAACTAACTCTCATTAGAGTATTAGACTGTCTGCTTAATATCTGCTAACACTATTGTGATGTTCCCCCAACAGACATTCTGACTGTAACTTGGCAACTACAAGTCAACTTATTCTACTAACCCGAACCCCAGTGGCGGGCCGTGCATTTCACACCTAGGCCTTCAGTGGTGTCCTGCCTGAATTAATAACGTTTATAGTGTAGCAGCGCACATACTCTCTATAATTGTGAAATAGCTGTTTTTATTTTGCACCGGCAGTTATAGGGTTCGCGATTGTCTCGCTTTTTTCTTATCAGTGCAAAAGAAACTCAAAATACTCTGTTGATTTTGATCTTACATATTAAGTGTTGTACATCATTAGATCCTGATAAGTGTCTATTTTTTGTGTGGATATACTCACAATAAAAACAAAGTGTTGTGCTTTTTGGCCAAATAAAGAAAAACAAACATAATGCGCGTTCTGCCTTCTCTCTGTCAGTGAAGTCCATTCTGAAACGCGTCCTAAGATGAACTTTAATTCCGCGAATACTTGTCATACAGGCACGAGTGTTTTTCCATAATGAAGCTTGAACTCTCTTCTTTTAAATGAATTAATTTATATAAAAAAACAAATATTCTCAGTTTATGTAATCTGTATGAAAAGAGAGAGATGTCAGTATTTTTCTTTCCAGCTCATTATACCTAATTACGCGTTAATGTGCCACGCCCACGGAGAGCGCGCGCTATTCAAACGCAAATGATCTAAGGCAAGCCGTTCAAACATGCCAACGCCCACCAGCTGGATTATACAACACATCAGGTGTGTTCGACATCGGCTGCGGCTGGATGTAAGCGATCGGCGAGAGTAGCCGCGTGCAGGGAGGAGCTGCAAATGGAGACGTGAAGTCGGACACTTTCTGGTTCCCGTAGTGACCTCTCACGTGGTGTTTGCATACTTTACCACAGCTGAAATGAAATAAATGCAATATTTGCCAAATACACAGACATTTCAGACACATTTTCATTCAACACTTTACTGCTTCATACAGCATCTGTTTGAACTAGAATAAAGTTCAAAATAAGCATATCAATGAAGTGGAGTCAACGTTTTTTAATCAGTTTTATTTTGATAAACATGACTCAATATAACATCGCGACTACATGAAAAGACTGTTTACTGTTATAAAAACTGATTTGTGCACGTTAGTGGAACTAAAGGTGTGAGAATAAACATGACACGCACGTGATCGTTGTCATGCGGTGAATCCGGCGAATCGTGGAACACCTGTGTCGTCATCAGAGCTTGTGCAGCCGCTCTAGAGAAACCGCGCTGGCTGAATCCTCCGGCTACTCTCGAATCGCTCTCGCGGTACTTTGATGGCATACGTCACAGTCACGTGGAGTCAGCGCTGCATCAAGTCGGACAAAATTTCTAACCGGCGTGCACTGCTTCAAGTCAGCCACCGATCGGTCTGCGGAGAGCTGCATGAAGTCGAACAAGCCTATTGTGTTTAGTAAGTAGTAGTGGGAAGTTCGGATCATTTTACTGACTCGGATCTTTGAGTCTCGTTCAGCAAAAAGAACGAATCTTTTTCCGAGTCATTTCGTTCTTTTCATTCATTTCAGCAAAAAATTACAATGGCATGTTAAATATCCCAACACATCTAGTACTTATGAAAATGTTGATTAAATTTGTAAAAAAAAACAAAAAAAAAACAAAAAAAACTATAGGGTAATGCAGCCAAAGCCAAATTATAAGAAACCGAAATTTGTATTAATTGATTAGTTGTTGGGTCTTAAGTTCAGGCTATTGCAGTCTGATTCTGTTAGTTCACCTCACCTGCTGATCCGAGACGTTCTTTCCTTTGCAACTTCATATTTATCAGGTTTGTTCTCCTCCTTTCGTGTCTCGAGACGTTGTCGACTTGTCAGTGTCTGACTCTGATCTGTGCTGTCTGCTGGGCCGTGCCGTGTGTGATACAGCAGGGCCGGAAAGAGTAATGATTAGTTCATCTTTCGAGTTCGGGTTCGGCCGGGTCCGAGTCTTTCGCTCTTCCTGTCAGTCCCATAGAGACTATGCTGTCAGTACCTGAAAGAGAAATGATTAGTTCATTTTCTTCGAGTCTTCGGGTTTGAGTCTTTCGTTCTTTTGTCACGTGACCGCTGGTATTTCGCATCAAATACAACATTAGATTCGTATTATTGACTGTGGCTGAATTGTATATTGTTTTATATTTAGGAATTAAAATACAAAATATGTGAAATATACATTATCTGAAAAATAAAAGTTCCATCTTATTATTGTCCCAGTTCGTCTCTTTTCTAAATGTTTCTTGTGCATCTGTGGTGTGTTTTATTATATATTATACATTAATTAACTACTATTATATTATACATGAACTATGTGCTTGTTTGTAAAAAGGTTGTGAATTAGTAGGCTATTCAATACGGTGACAAGTCACGTGACAAAAGAATGAAGAACTCAAACCCGAAGACTCAGAAAATGAACTAATCATTACTCTTTCCGGTACATACAGCATAGTCTCTATGGGACTGACAGGATCGAGGAACTCGAGACTCGGACCCGGCCGAACTCGAGACTAGAAAGATTAACTAATCATTACTCTTTCCGGTACTGACAGCATAGCCTCTATAGGACTGACAGGAAGAACGAAAGCCTCGGACCCGTCCCGAACCCGAAGACTCGAGAGAGATGAACTAATCATTTCCAGTACAGATTCAGATTCAGAAACCATATGTTGCGCAATACGCATGCATGGTCAACACAAAATGAACGAATCACTCTCTGAGACAACTCGGTAGTCCCGAGTCATATTAAAGATTCGTTCAAAATGAACGAGACATCACTATTAGTAAGTATCTTGTACAGCTGTGTACACACAGCGTATCCTTTCGCTGTGAGGAATAATACTATCTAACCCTGGAAAATGTACCAGAAGTGCTGGTAGTTTCATTTCGAGGAGCAACGGATCCAGCTAATGTAGTAAGTCATTTATTCTAGTGCTTTGTTCTAATCGTGATATTGAATAGTGTCGGACTGTAAACCGCAAAAAGACTGTTTAAATATGAATTGTGTGTCTGTGTGTAGGCTAAATGATGAATGAACGGCATAGGCAGGGCCGGCTCTAGCCCTTTGGTTGCCCTAGGCGAGATTGATTTTCACCGCCCCAATTAAAATGATGAGTATTTATTAAACTAAACAAAAATGCTCTTATTATCACTCCAAAACTTCAACAAGTTGAAGGATCATCTGTAATAAATTGGTCATACAAATGCTACAAATAACGTTCAAAATTATGTTTATTAAACATGATCATCCTAAGGCCCCCCTCAGCCACACGTTTAATTACTTACTTAATTACTGATTATTAGATTGAATGGATGATTATTGTTGATCATCCATCATCCTACATAGTTGCATTGTAGCTACAAATACATTTGATCTGACCATGTAATTTGTAGTAGATAAATTACAATTACTACCACCACTACTATTATTATTAATCTACTAGGCTGCTACAAGGCTAAGGGGGTTTCAGTGCCCCCGTAAGAAAATGTTGTGCATTTTAATGTTTAATTCATGTTTAAATCAAATTTAATTGTTAAATTCATCAATCTGGTGCAATTCAGTGTGCAAATTGAACAAAGAAAAATTCAAACCTCTTTTAGTTACAGTGTCTGTCTAAATTACACTACTACATAATAGGCTATATAAAACAAATGCAGTGAAAAATAAAGGAAACTTTCATAATTAGTTTTGTACAAATTTCTATACTTGTAAGTAAGCTATATACTTGGAAGCAACTCAGCGCCGCCAATTAAGCAAAACAAAACGAATGGGCTGCCGATGTACAAGTTTTATGGGCCGTTAAGACAAAAAATAAATAAAGGCTATGAGATATCGGCCCAAAAAGCACGTCGGTCACCGGGAATCTCCCGGTAGTTCCGATGGCCAGTTGGCTTAAAGCAGCACTAAGTAGAAATTCTCTTTTTTGCCAAACAGCAACCCCTAGAGTCGCTGGAGTACTTGTACTGTCGTGAATAGCACTCACGCAGAGATGGCTCGCACTCACGGCCGGATCCCCTCCCCCTGTACACCGGTACCTGTTCAGTAGGATGGACGCTGTAACGAGTGGAAATAAGGTATGGCCCCTTTAAGAGCTGCGCGCGCTCAACACCACATGTATACGGCGCCGGGTTATTTCTGTTTGATGCTCATTTTATCCGAATTTTATCAGATCTGTTTTTGCCGTAAAGCAATTCGTTACTTCGCGAGACCTGATATCACACGATACTTCCTAACACTGAGGGCGGCGGCCCGCCGGCCCAAAGTTGCAAGGGTGGTTTTGCGGCTCACAGGCACCAGGGGGGTGCGAGACGACCACCATTCAACACGAAATCAGTAATATAAACATTACAATGACTCCAAAGCTGTTCGGTAAAGGTAAAAAAGTTACTTAGTTCACCTTTATATGCCTGTGCACAACACTAAGTACATTTATTTCGTTTGACACCTTAATGGCTGAGATGAGAAGACTTGCCTATATTGGGCTTTCTTTTTATTTTGTTGCTTTCTCTGTTTTCGTCCCTGTGCACCAGAGGGTTTATACCGCTTCATTTTCGATCAACGCACCAGCAGCTGAGCACTTGCCTAACGTAACGTAACGCAACCCCCCGGAAATGATCAACAATAATCATCCATTCAATCTAATAATCAGTAATTAAGTAAGTAATTAAACGTGTGGCTGAGGGGGGCCTTAGGATGATCATGTTTAATAAACATATTTTTGTTTCGCTTCTTATTCTAACTCTGTCATTTCTCAATTAATGGGAAGTAGCAGAGAATGTGAAGTAGGTCAAGGGCAACACTAGATTGCGCCCGCGCCCCCAGCACATTTGTCGCCCTAGGCAACCGCCTAGTTCGCCTATAGCAATCGCCGGCCCTGGGCATAGGCGCGCGCGCTTTGTTTACTACAGTTATACAGCGCGTGTCTGTGCCTTGTTCATTCACTCTCGCACCTACATTAGTAAACGTTATGTTTACATGAACACATACAAACTATATTGCTATAGACTACTAAGATGAGTAAAAATAGACTGAAATATGTTGAAATAAAATGTCTGTATAAGCAACAAGCTGCAAATTCACATGTACTAATATATCATACCATATATTACAGACTAAATATGAATGTTTAGACACGATTTTTTGATTAGTTTTGGATAGATTATAAAGTTTTGACTGTAAAAAAAGACTACTGTCACATTAAATAGGTACGCTTTTGTTCACCAATTTCTGCTCATAGTTAAATATACGTATGATGTTTTGTCAAAAATAAAGTAGGTATATTGAATTATCAACTAAGATGTTATTATAGTGTTTGTTCCAATATTCAAACTAATGAAACCTTTTTTTAATACGTATGAAAAAATGTATACTTTTTACAAAGAAATACACTTGAAATATTGTTAAAATTGTAATTGTTGTTGTAATTGTAACCTATTTGTAATTGGTTACAATTTCTAATTGTAAAATATGTATAGGCTATATAGATAATTTCTTTTGTCCTTGCATTCTTTGGGATCCTGTGACACACCTGTGTGAAAGGGCTAATTAATATGCAGCTCATTATGCGGCACATTATCCAGCCTTTGTCTTCTCAGGTGTGAACACGCCTCCACGCATATTGCCTTTCCAAACAAAAGGTCTCTAATAAAATTCAAATCAGTGTATGTGTTTGTGTAAATGATTAGGCAGGATGATTTTCAGATCATTTTGAAGCAAAAATTCTAGGCAACAACACTCATTAGTCAAAAGTCTTGTGGACACATATTTAGTATGTGTTTTGTGGCCTTGTTTCAGACACTTTAATTTTTAGTTTTTTCAATAACCATGCATAAGCAATATTCTCTCAAAAATACAAATGTTTCATAATTGTTGCTCAGAAATTACGGTAGCCCAGTTTGTGCTATATTGAGTGAATTTACACCTTTGCCATTAACATGTTTATAAATAACTGAAAAAAGCACAAATGTCAGAGCATGTCAGAACACCTCAAGGACCCCAAAAGCCCTTAGACCTCAGAGGGTTAATGCTGTGAGTTCGGAAAAGGTCGGGTATAGAGAAGCGAGTGAGTTCGGCTATAGCGCATTTACATTTATTCATTTTAGCTGACGCTTTTATCCAAAGCGACTTACAATTGCTATATATGTCAGAGGTCGCACGCCTCTGGAGCAACTAGGGGTTAAGTGTCTTGCTCAGGGACACAATGGTGTCTCACAGTGGATTCGAACCCGGGTCTCTCACACCATAGGTCTGTGTCTTATCCACTGGGCCCTTGTCAGACGTTAGTTTGAATGTTTGGAAAAAAAACATTAATTTACAATGTTTTAAATCATACATTTACAAGACAAATTAAGAAAATCACATTCACCACGGAAAAAACAGGGGCAAAAAACATTATAGCCTATACCAGGGGTGCCCAATCCTGCTCCTGGCGATCGACTGTCCTGCACAGTTCATCTCCAACCCTAATCAAACACACCTGCCTTTAATTTTCAAATGATCCTGACATGCTCTGAAGATCTTAATTGGTTGCTTCAGGTGTGTTTGATTAGGGTTGGAGATGAACTGTGCAGGACAGTCGATCGCCAGGAGCAGGATTAGGCACCCCTGGCCTATACTCACCAAAACTGTTTAACGATTATTTTTTACACAAAATCCATCCTAATTTATTTCTTTAAAAATACTTAAAATACTCTGTTGTACAGGCTATCTGTGCGTTTCAGTTACAACAATAAGTCTTTTCTATCGAGGTTATTGCTGAAAGTCGAGTCCATCCCGTCGTCTGGGCTGAGAGTGTCTGCTCGACAGAAGCAGTGGACACAGGGACAGTCACCGCTACGGTGTACATTTTAGGACATCCTCAGACCTCAGACATATGAAAACAAGGCATCATGCCTCAGACTAAAAGGCTTCAGTCATTGGACAAAACGGCATCGCGTCTCAGACAGAAAAGCTTCAGGTCTCAGGAAAAAACAATGTCAGGTGTCAGGTCTCGTACATTTAGGCATCAGACGAAACAGCCTCAGACAAAAAGGCATCAGACTAAAAGGCATCGGACGAAACAGCATCAAACAAAACAGCCTCAGACAAAAAGGCATCGGACAAAGGCATCGGACAAAACGGCATCAGACAAAACGGCCTCAGACAAAACGGCCTCAGACAAAACGGCATCAGACTTAAAGACATCGGTCATAAAGGCATCGGGCATAAAGGCATGGGACAAAACGGCATCAGACGAAACAGCCTCAGACAAAAAGGCATCAGACTAAAAGGCATCGGGCGAAACGGACTCAGGTGGAGTTTAGAGGTTCGCATTGCCCCGCCCCATGTGACGTCACATCGTTGTTTTCGACATAATATCTGTTATTTCGATATAATAACTTGCTATTTATATTGGTTTTCTATGGGAGGAAAATGCTAAACGTGTTATGATGATGCAAGGAGATGAACCCAAATGCAGACAGTTTACGATGAACACAAGGTTTATTGGTACAAAAACGGGAAAACAAAACCCACAAGGGAGCAAAACAAGACAGGATGAGGAGTGACAGAACTAGACTATGACTTGACGATAGACTAGACAAAAAACAAACATCGAATATAGAATCAGAACTCTCTCTCTAGACTATACACAGGATACTCACAAGGCTTAACAAGGTAAGATAACATGCAGGTAAGAATCACAGCAGGTTTCACAATGAACCGACACAGGACAGCAAACACAAGGGGATGATATAGGGAGACTAATGATAACATAACAGGTGACACAGATTAATTAATGATGACTAAACAAGGGTAACAAGGGGGCGGGGTTAGGTGACGAGACAAGGGGTTCATCTGATTGGGCTCATCTGATTTATTGTATTATAGCCTTTATTATGTTTTTAGTATCATAATGATTAATACATGCACGCACAATTATCTTTTGATTGTGCGGCTCGCATCACTGCGTCTTGTCTACACCCAAGAGTTGGAGAGAAATGGATTCCCCAATCCCGAGTACAGAAGTGAGAAACTGAAGAGAAAACTTGAGAAGCATGAGGGGATTGGCATTTCTATGGTCACAGCAGATTTGAAAGGTTGTATCACCCATAGCTTGATATTCAGTGCTAGCTTATCCATCTCAGATGCAGTGAGAAATGCATATAAGATGGGGAGCATGGACAAGTATGAAGATGTGGCCCTTCTTCTTCGTGGTACAATAAAGAAGACATACAGAGAGTCAAATTTTCTTCCTTGGCCTCCCACAGCTGATGATCTGGTCATGTCCTTGGATGACCTCCTCCCATCTAATCTCATGAGGTTCCTGACCCTCATGATTTCTGGTGATGCTGACTTGGAGAAGAGTGAGAAGACAAGACGCCTTGTGCTGTCTATAAGTCAGGTATGACAACTTTGCATTTTGATATATATTTTTTTGCCTTTAAATATTGCATATGTTTTAGTTTGTGTACATTATAGTTGCTTGAACACTTCAATGCTAAATTGCTTTCTTTATTATTTCAGGACATCTGCCGTGCTGTGACAAAGGGAGAGTGGAAGTTGCCTAAGCATTTCCTCCTCTGTACCACTATACGTCACCTATATCGCAGTAAACTACTGACTACTATTCTCAGTAGGCTAGGTCACTGTGAAACTGACTTTGGCTTGGAACTTGAGACCGCTCTAACCAAGGCCCTGAATGTGGTTTCCATCTCTCTTGGTCCACAAATTATTCCTGGTGAGGGAAACTATGTGTTTCATCTCGAGTGGAACAATCTGAACAAAATAACGACAAACATTCATGGCTCCAATGTGGTGAACTGGACCAATAGGATCATGATACAGGAGGTGAAACCTGGATTTGATGCCCCCAACTCTCTGGAAATTCAACGAATTTCAACGAATACTCCCACTCTACGAGCGGAACAAGACACGCTCTCTTAAGGTAGACATACCTGAGACCTTAAACGCCGTCCATATCTATAGCCGAGTCGGCCACACATTTCCAGAGGGAGCAGTTTTTACTCCACCCACAGCAAACAACAAAGTCTACTCAAACTGCATCCAAGAGTATCGTACCTGGCTACTTGTCCGAGTGGTGGGAAGCAGTGGATCAAAGCAACTTGTTGCAGGGTTTGCTGGCTTTGTATCAGCCACTGGTTACAAGCCCCTTCGAAGATCTACCCTCGACTACTTCACCCCAATCAACCAACCTTTTACAGAGTACTCAGTCATAAAGGAGCTGCTAAAACAGTCTGAGGAGGCCACCATGGAGGGGGGTAAGGAGTACGTCCTCAACACCTTTGACCTCGGTGGTTGCATTAAGGCCCTGCCTCTCATTTGGAAATTCCCAGATGAGTATAAAAAGCATGTGGTCACCCCAGGACCCTTCCACACTGGGATGAACTACATGGGCATGGTGACAGCCCACAAATGCAAGGGCTCAGGCTACGCTGAAATCCTCATTGAGGCAGAACTTGTCACTAGTGGCTGTCTCGAAGGTGTCCTGAAGGGGAAGGCATATGCAAAACCACTGTTCTGTCTCAAAACAGTCAGTGAAGCCATGGAACGACTGTTACTTCAGAGATTCATTGAGGAGGAGAATGTGGAGATCACCAATCCCAAAGCCCTCTTTGATCAAGTTCAGACCTGTAGTCGTGAGAATCCCTCCACTCTCGACATCCTCAAGAAGTATGAGGCATATGAAAAATATGAAATATGAAAACAAGGTGCGTGCCGGCCACCTTGGCAAGACTGCCACATTCTGGCTGAGTGTGATTGATCATGTCCGTCTGATCCTGATGTTGCAGTACACTGTAAAGACTAAACAACTTGGCTCTATTCCACAAATGCAATGGGGACATGGCAGATCTGTTCTTTGCGTATGATGGGCCAAACTACTCAAGGTAATTCATATTTCAGACAAAGTGACATGAGAAGTCCAGTACAGTATGATGAGTAATGTAGTAGACAATGTCATGATGTATGTGTAGTGGTGATGAATTAATAATCAGTAATATTCTATCCCTCTACAGGTACTTGGTGTGGCTCGAGGTATTCCTGACAAATATTGATAGGTCTTATCTCGGTGCAAAGAAGCTGTTGCAGAAAGGTGGCATTGCAGTGGCACGGTCTCTGATCCCTGGGTCACTCTATGCAGTGGACAAGACAATGGAGGAGACATTTATGAGATTTGCAAAGTCAGATGGTAGGCTACTTGAAAGTTAAACTATTACTACAACTGATTCTATGATTAAAACAAAATGTTACTATTGTGGAAAAAGTATGTGCGTTACTAAAAATCTGATTACAATACTATATTTTCAGGTGGGTTCATAGGTCTCTTCTCCATGTATGGTGCCTACCAGCGATGGTGTCGTTCCTTGCAATTCGGGCTCAATACTTTGAGAAGATGCTGGAGATCTGTGACCTTATGGATGACCCTGACAGCTTGAAGGCCGGAAAACATCGAGAACTGGAGAGAGCTGAAGTCAAGAAATCAGAGGAGGCAGTTCAGCGTACTACTGCTCAGATGACTACTGCTGCAGCTCTCAAGATGGCGCCAGTGTACTCGGCTTGCCTCTTGTCTCTCTCGTTTGTCTCAGTTTGTTGTGCCTATGGTACCTGTTCGTCTGACATCTGTACTGTTTGTTTTATACACAGTGTTACACTGGTATCATGTAGTCTCAGTGTTGACTTATGATCGTCAAGACTTATTTTATATTCAAAGCCGTATGGGAGATTCCCGTGGATTTTGTCCTGCTCTGCATTTTTGTTCTCAATCCTCGTTTAACCATCCTGTGGTTGAGTGCGCTCACCGGCTACATTGCTGCGTTCTTCCTCTAAGGAAGCGCCGCAGGAAGAGAGGTACTCGTGGTGGTGTACGGGTGAGAATCAGACGGGCAGTTGCTTCTTCTAGACAACCTACGATGGAGTTTCCCTCGGCCACTATAAGCTTGGAGGGCCTTCATTTGATGCGACACTCTCGGGATTACAGATATGCTTTTCATCTCCCTGTTTTCCCGGCCTTCACTCACTCATCTATCTACTCTGCTCCCTTGTGTTTACGGATTCGCCAGAGAGGAGTGAACTGTCAAAATCTTCGCCAACTGGACTTTGTTCATTGGGATTCAGCTTTGTCATCACAGCCTCCTTTGAATATGGCACTACTCAACGCTAGGTCCATATGCAACAAAACTTTTATTTTAAATGACTTCTTTATCCGACGTAACTTGGATTTTCTATTTTTGACGGAGACCTGGGTTGCTGTTGGTGAGTTGTCAGTTTTTGAGGAACTTTGTCCTTCAAACTGTTGCTTTATTAGTACCCCAAGATCTGCTGGCAGGGGTGGTGGTGTTGCTATGGTTTTTAAACAATCATTTAAAATAAACACTGTTTCTGTTCAGAGCTACTTGTCGTTTGAGGTACAGTGTGTAACATTACAGTGTGCCTCCTTTGTGCTGTTCTGTGCTCTTATTTATAGGCCACCCAATTTGGCTGGTGCTTTTTTAAATGATTTTTCAGATTTTTTAACTTCTGTTGTTCCGTTGTATGACTATATGTTACTATTAGGGGATTTCAATGTGCATGTTTGCTGCCCCGGGCATCCCCTGGTTGCTGAGTTTTGTAATGTCCTGGACTCATTCGGTTTTATTCAACATTTGAACCAACCAACACATGTCCTTGGTCATACTCTTGACCTTATTATGTCATCTGGATTCACTGTAGATAATGTATTGAAAATCCTTCCTTTTCTGATCATAAGCCCATTTTCTTTATGATCCCTGTTGTGAGTTCCGTCCCAGTGAATAGATCTGTAGGGTCTTACTCTCGCTTCATAAACTCACTTACTGCCTCTCAGTTTAGTGAGAAATATTTAGCTAATGCTGTTGAAGGATTGATCCTGAATACTGAGTCTTCCACTGGCCCTGACGATTTGACTGCTCTATTTTATGCTTCTTGTTCTGAAATTTTAGATTATATTGCCCCTTTTAAGATTAAACAACCAAAACAGAAATCGTACTATTGGTTGGATAATAACACTCACTGTCTCAGACAGGCGTGTCGTAAAGCAGAGAGGAAATGGAAGCATGATCATTTAACGGTATCATTTGAGATTTTCAAGGAGTGTTTGGTTAAGTTTCAGAGTGCGGCTAAGTCAGCTAGATCTAAATATTTCTCTGATTTAATTGATAAACACTGTCATAGACCTAAGATTTTATTTTCCGTGATAAACTCTGTAATAAGTCCAAGGTGTCAATTTCATGCGGAACCCTCACCTGAACGTTGTGAGAATTTTTTTTTATGTTTTTTGCGAATAAAGTGTTAGGTATTACATATTTCACTTTACAGCTTCCAGACCAGTCTTCAAATTCGCTGGTTAGTCTGTTATTCTTCCAAAATTTTGTGCATGTCTCTTTAATGGAACTCTGTGAAGTGGTTAAGTGCCCTTATGATCACCCCTGGAGAACTCTATTAGAGGATCGGGGCACCCTACGGTCTTGCACCCCTTAGCGAGAACGCGCATTGAGGGGCACAAGGGCGCAGGTGTGGATATTGGGACAGGGCCTTACTCATGATGTGCCGG
The DNA here is from genome assembly GCA_030578255.1 of Tiaroga cobitis. Lineage (NCBI taxonomy): Eukaryota > Metazoa > Chordata > Actinopteri > Cypriniformes > Leuciscidae > Tiaroga > Tiaroga cobitis. The sequence continues at coordinate 25,759,252 of CM060595.1, read as the reverse complement.
GGAAGAGAAACACCTGTGTTGCATTAGCAATCAGGGATCAAAACTATAAAGGTATGATGTATTTGTTGTTTTGCTGGGGGTTTCTGTGGCTGCTGCTGAGTTTCTTGCCGAGGCTACCGTGTCGGGACGTGGGTTGGAGATAGACGCGTGCGAATAGCGACTGGGAGGGATATTTTGCCATCTTAAGATGGGGTTTTCCCATCTTAAGTTTGGCGGCCGCTGTTGATTTCCTTGAATGAGGGAACCCACGTCCGGTAGCGGGTAAGGAAGCCACCAGTACACTCTCATTTGACTGTTGATGATGTGTGTGTTGGTATTGTCAAAGCCCGTCTACGGAAAGCCTGACCACTCCCTATTAAGTCCTAGGACTTAGGCCTATTGTGCCGAATTTTGCTTGTAGTTCCACCTGAGTTCCACTGGGGGCGATCGTCCGAGTGCAAAATGAATGGGAGTCTATGGAGCTAGACGGCTAAATTTGTCTCTTTCACCCGATTGCCGTTTAGAAATCTCAGATTTGAATGTAGGTATTGCAAGTTCAACATTGGTTATAGGTCGAAAGTTGAATGAACGAGTACTTATGTCCTTTCGATTTCTTACAGGTTGAGTTGTTGTTGCCCATAGCACGCTAGCATTCTGCTAATGGACGCTGATTGGTCAGTGACGGACTGATTATGACCAGAGATACCGCTTGATGGCATCCAAAGTGGGACCATAATGTTAAGGCGGACTTAACTCTTCTAGCACGTGTATTTACCTGTGTCAGCTGTGTTGTCGATGCCTCGAGAGAAAGGAAAGTGCAGAGTGCGAAAGCACCAAAGTGACTGAAGGATTGCCGTAAAGCAGTATCTCTGGTCGTACGATGTGTATGACGTCATTGACATTTTAAAATACTTTTTAAAGCAAATAAGTGACTCTAAAAAATCTAACACCCAGTAATCTGTAATTTCTTTGCATCTCCTTTCGAAAACAACATTCAAATTACTAGACAAAAAATTATATCCTGAGAAAAGTGGATTTTTAGGGGTATATCTCCATAGACCTCCATTCATTCTGCACTCGTCATGTGAGCGCCCTCATATGGAACAAGAGTGGAACTGAGAGTGAAAGTTCTCCCCATATTAGACATTCTCTGGTATTGTATTGTGTTGGCGCCATTTGTGTGTAAAGTGAGCGTGTGTGTGAGTAAGGGGGTAGGAGAGCAGGTTGTTATTTTCCATATGCCTATTGTACTGTATATTGACGACGGCTATGTATTTTGCGTGAGTGGTATTGATGGTATGTACTGATATTTGGTGTGTATTTATTGGTGTGGTATTTAAGTGATGTATATGGCTTTGCAGTGCAGTGCAATTAAATTATGCATGCTAGGTGATCACATTAATTGATTTAATGCATGTATTTAACAACCTGTGAGACCCCGTGCTGAATATATTTTCCTGTTTGTTGATGCTTTATTCTTTGTTAAGTTTATTGATTAAATGTTATCATTTATTACAAATACATGATTATAATTGCACCTGACTTTGTATTAACCTGTTGCCCCCCCTTGGGTTTTAATACAATGATTGTCTAAAAAGAAAATTGTTATATTTACAGTATATCTAATGAATTGTGTACTTCGAAAACTCGTAGAGTTTTCCTTGGTTATTGAGCCACAGAAAATCATTGGTCCAGTAGAGAACCTGTAAATCACCCTTATTACGAGTTGGGGAGGTTACAACTTAGAGTAGTTTTGTCAGTCTGGACTGTGGGCAATAACCAGGAAAATGTCAACTGCACAACCATCAGTGCAGTTACCTTCTACATCAAGTGAGGGGCAGCAGAGAGTAGACGGTTCACCTGATATGGCTCAGAATCAAGCAATAAATGCAAATATGTTTGTTTCCAATGATGATGGGGACACTTGTTGTCAAACATTTAATGGAGATCAAATGGCACAGGGCAATAATTTTCAGGATTGGTACAATATGCAGACATCAACGTTCAATATATACCCTTTTTCTGGGGTGCAAAAGGTCTCTGCTGTAATAAGTAATCTTGATGGGGAAGCAAAGAGGGAAGTGTTAGCCTTGCCAACAGCACAGCGTACGACAGCTGATCAGATATTGTCATTTTTGAAAAGCATTTATGGAGATATTGAGACTTAGAGAAACTTGTGCATGCTTTTATCACCAGCATGGTGGATTATTGTAATGGACTCCTCACTGGCCTTCCTAAAAAGACCATAAGACAGTTGCAGCTCATACAGAACGCAGCTGCCAGGATTCTGAGCAGGACCAGAAAATATGAACATATCATACCAGTCCTCAGGTCTTTACACTGGCTCCCAGTTACATTTAGGATTGATTTTAAAGTATTATTACTGGTATATAAATCATTCAATGGCCTAGGACCTAGGGTTAGGGGCCTAGGACCTAGGGTAACCCCATATATTGCAGATATGCTCACTGAATATAAACCTAACAGATCACTCAGATCATTAGGATCACATCAGCTAGAAATACCAAGGGTTCACTCTAAGCACGGAGTCTGCTTTTAGCTATTATGCCAGTCGCAGCTGGAACCAGCTTCCAGAGGAGATCAGATGTGCTCCTACAGTAGTCACATTCAAATCCAGACTCAAAACACATCTGTTTAGCTATGCATTTACTGAATGAGCACTGTGCCACTGTTCGTCCGACTATTTTTACTGTACTTTATTTTATTTTTTTATTCTAAACTGTTTTAATTATTCTTATTTGTTTTGATTATTTTATTGTCTCCTATGTAAAGCACTTTGAATTACCATTGTGTATGAAATGTGCTATATAAATAAACTTGCCTTGCCTTGCCCATTGTCCCCCTTGCAACCCTTTGTGCCCAATTTTTTACTCGTAAACAGAGGACAGATGAGAATGTGAGGCAGTTTGCCTTGGCACTTCAAGATTTGAGTAATCGGTTGGAGAATAAGGGCGATGGCACCATTATGGGTAATGTTTTATGTGACCAATTAATTTTGGGACTCTGTGATGCAGGATTGCGTAGGGAACTTCGGGGTATGGTCAGGGCAGCTCCTGGTAGTTCTTTTGTAGAAGTTAAACAAGAAGCATTTCTGCAAGCAGAGGAATTTGGGGAGGGAAGGCAAGCAGTAGCTGCAACAGTGCAGTTAAAACCAGCCCCTGATACAACAAAATTGGTAGAGGAGATTAACCCTCTGGGGTTGGATTGGGCAGTACCGCCCAAAATGGCATACTTTTACAAATGTGTAATTATCTTAAAAACTGTTAATGATAGAGAGGTGCGGTGTTTTTTGCCATCTTCCTCAGATTCCACTGAAAACAATGGTATATGGTGTACACACTTCCTTGTTGCGTAATACCACTGCGTATAAGGCCAATGAAATGCTGCGATGTTGTTAGGAATATTCCACGCGCAAAGACCAATGGAAAAATTGCCGCTGGGAGGAATATTTTTCTTACCCAATCAGAGGAAGGTTACCATGACGTATTCTAGCTCGCCATAGGACTCTGTAGCCGTGCAAGGGGTGGGATTATAGTAAGTGATATGACGCAATTTCACGGAGCGGAGTATTACAGCGCGCACAGAGATTTATATGAGAGAGAGACAGAACGATTATATATATATACTGTATTATATAATCGCTCTGTCTCACTCTCATATAAATCTCTGTGCGCGCTGTAATACTCCGCTCCATTCGCTCTCCTTCTCCACTCGACGCTGCTTGCGTCAAATTGAATTCGAATGCTATAACTGAGTAATCGGGTAATACAATTGAATTCTAATGCTATAATTGCTATTACACTATATATATATAGTATAATACCAATTATAGCATTATTATCTTATTGTTTTAGCACTTATATGATACCAAGCAGTAAAAGATTTAACTCAGAACAAGCTCTGGAACAATTACTGGAAAGTGACGAGGAGAAATCCGAAGCTGACAGCTTTTTCACAGATGATGAAATATTTTACTTTTGATTTAACAATTACAAATGTCTGTCAAGCAAAGGGTTTGAACAATATATATTTGTTCAAAAACTGTTCACTATTGTTGTGTGAGGTGTGATTTTCAGTAATAAATGACAAAAATAAAATTTTCATTTTTGAAATTCTCTAGTTTATTTTACATTTATTGTACATGTTTCACTCATACTTCCTTTATAAACACATTACATGCTAGCTTAGGGTCTTCTGAATCCATAGATACCAAACACATGGTGTTCCATCTCCATTACATATGGTTTATAAGCCCAAATGTAAAAATAGAGAAAACAGACCAAAAAGGGCTTAGTCCCCAGAGGGTTAAACATGAGGTATTTTTGCAGTTAAAAGGAGAAATAAAGGAAATGGTTGCTGGAATGATTAAGGAAGTTCGTAAAGGAGTACAGCACTTATTGCCAAGTAGTGGTAATGCAAGATCTAGGTATGAGTTAAGGAGGGGTCGTAGAAGCTCAGATCAATTTGACCATCAGGGAAGACCTATCTGCCGACGTTGTAAATAAATTGAGCATATCGAAAGACGTTGTAGGGTTGTAGAGGGAGCACAGGGGCCTTTAAACTTTTAGAACCCACTGTACAGGCCCAATCAGTAGGTACATTGTGTAGTGGCCAATCAGAAAAGAAAGATCATTTAATAGGACAATGTCCATCTGTGGAAGTGGTGGTACAGGGGGTTAAAACGCCTTCCTTGATTGATACAGGTTCACAAGTAACTACATTGACCGAAAGTTATTTTAAAAAAATATTTTGAGACTAGAGGACCAACAATGTACCCACCAATTCAAAAGTTCAATTTGGTAGCTGCTAATGGGTTAACGATTCCGTACATTGGATATATTGAGGTATATCTGAATATATGTGGGAAAGTTATGCCAAAAAGGGGAGTGTTGATTGTTAAAGACTTAAATGGATCATTGTACCCAGGACTATTTGGCATGAATGTGATTATAGAGTGAAGTGATTTCCTGATGACACAGACTGGGGATAGTTGTGTAGGGGCAGAAGGTGAAGTGCAGGTTAAGGCGTGGCATCAGATGTTTTCGGTGTGTGAAGATCTGTTAAAGTTTGCTGATGAGTCAGGACAGATAAGTTCAATTTACTGGCCGCAGGGAAGACAATACCAGCTCAATCAGAGGTAGTGATAGAGGCATCTGCACGTTTACGACCTGATAGGAAGGATTATGTGGGTTTAGTAAAACCTTGTCAAGATGTATTGCCGGTGCAGTTATTGGTAGCTAGATCACTGAGGACAGTTTAAAAAGGTTATAGTTACGGTCAGAATTCTAAATCTTTCTACAGCTCCAGTGTCTCTTTTTCAGCGCTGTCGAATAGGGCAGATTTTTGACGTTGAGTTGTGTTCAAGTCGGCAAGGAGATGTAGAGTTAAGACAGTTGGATGATGAGACAGTGGGGGTGGGGGTGAGGCAGAATAGAATGCAGGATGTAGAACAAAAACAGGTGTTCCGGCCGATGACTGTCCAATTAGACCTATTACAATTTAGCACTGAACAACAAGAGATGATTGCCAAATTGTTATCCAGGCATCAGAAGGTCTTTTCAGAACATGAGGAGGATTATGGGTACACTGATAGGGTGTTGCATGTGATACCAACAGGCGATGCAGCTCCAATTAGAGAACGGTATAATAGGATTCCACCAAAATTGTATCAAGAAGTGAGGGGACTTTTGAGTAACATACTTTAAAATTGTATTATTAGGGAGAGCTATAGCCCATGGGCAGCGCCTGTAGTGCTTGTCAGAAAGAAGGACAGCACCCTTTGTTTCTGTGTAGACTACAGGAGGTTGAATGGTGTTACCCATAAAGATTTGTACCCCCTCCCCAGAATTGAAGAATCATTGGCTTCATTGAAGCAATCTGGAGTTTTTTCAACATTAGATCTAGCACATGTGTACTGGCATGTGGGGGTGCATCCAGCTGATAAGAAGAAGACTGCCTTTGTGACCCCTATGGGGTTATATGTATTTAATCGGATGCCGATGGGGCTATGCAATGCTCCAGGAACATTTCAGAGACTGGTTAAAAGTTGCCTGGGTGACCAACATTTTTAAACATGGTTGCTCTATTTGGATGATATAATTGTCTTCTCCCCTTTTTTGAGGCCCACATTGCCCATCTGGACTTGGTTTTCAGCCGCCTGGAGAACTTTGGCCTGGAAGTCAAACCTACAAAGTGCTTTCTCTTCCAGCATGAAGTGCATTATTTAGGCCATGTGATTCCAGAAGGAGGGGTGTCACCAGACCCAGAGAAGTTGCGAGCAGTGGAGGCCTGGGCAACTCCTCAGAATATCACCCAGCTGCGCGCTTTCCTGGGTTTAGCAGGTTACTATAGACGTTTTATAAAGAACTTTGCCCACATCGTAGCACCCCTGAACTCTATGATGTGGGGGACATCAAAGCGACGCATCCGACCAGCTAAAGGTAAACAAGACGGCTGGGCATGGGGAGAGGAACAGAACAACGCATTTAAGAAATTAAAGGAGTCTCTCCTACAAGCACCCATACTGGCTTATGCAGACTTTCAAGTGCCATTTTTGTTCTATACTGATGCCAGTCAGACAGGCTTGGGAGCAGTACTGGCACAGATACAAGACGGAAGGGAGAGAGTGATCTCCTATGCAAGCAGAAGCCTCCGTCCAACAGAAAGAAATGATAAAATCTTCAGCTCATTCAAATTAGAACTGTTGGCGTTGAAATGGGCCATAGTAGAAAAGTTTCGGGAATATCTTGCCGTGTCTCCCTTTACTGTGTTCACAGATAACAATCCACTGGCTCATTTGAATACGGAAAATCTGGGTGCAGTGGAGCAACGATGGGCGGCCCAGCTCGCAGGATTTCAGTTTGAGGTGCGATATAGACCGGGGCGGACAAATGGAAATGCTGATGGCCTCTCCAGGTGGCCTGTGAATGAGACTTCTGTCAGGACTACAGAGGATGGGATAGCCCCATGTGGTGAGGGTGGATATGTAGCATCTGAAGTGGTCCGTGCCTGTGTCCATGCTTTTTTTCCAGTGGTTGATGTCGTACTGGAGGAGGGTCAGAAGATGGAGGCAGGGGCACAAACAAATAAAGACAGAGTTGGCCCCAGCTTGCTGAACGAGTGGGTGAGGGCACAGCGGAATTGTCCCGTGGTGTCACGACTGTGGGTCTATATGGACAGAGGAAGAGGGCCAGTTCCAAGAGAGCGAGCAGCTGAAGACCGGCCCACTCAAGTGCTGCTGCGACAGTGGGCCCGCCTCTGTGTGGATCAGGGGCTGTTGTGCAGGGAGGTATGTGATCCAAAGACATTTGACAAATGGAAACAAGTGGTTGTACCTCAGTGTCTGCAGAATCAAGTCCTGGGATGTCTGCATGACCACGCAGGACACCTGGGAATGGAAAAGACCCAGGGCTTGGCCCGACCATGTTTCTTCTGGCCAGGGCTGGCGCGAGGAGTGGAGAAGTGGTGTCTCCAGTGTGCTCGTTGCAATCAACATAAGACTCCAGCCAATAAAGTGCGTGCCCCCATTGTATCTATATAATCAGAATACCCTCTGCAGATTGTTTCTGTTGACTTCCTGTCACTGGAGACTTCACGCAGTGGAATGTGCAATATTTTAGTAATGATGGATCACTTCACTCGTTTGCGGTTGCAGTGCCAACTTTGGACCAAACAGCAGTGATTACCGCAAGGATGTTGTGGGGACACTTTATACAGCCTTTTGGGGGATTTGATCAGCTTCACTCTGACCAGGGCCCCAATTTTGAATCAAAAATCACAAAGAATTGTGTTTATTGTACAACATCAGTAAGTCTCACACGATGCCCTATCACCCAGCTGGAAATGGACAATGTGAGCGCTTTAATCGGACATTGCTGAGCATGCTGGGTACATTAAGGGACGATCAGAAGGAGAACTGGGATTAGTATGTGGCAGAGTTGGTACAGGCCTACAATAATTCACCTCATTCCTCTAATACAGGGTATACCCCTATTTTCTAATGTTTGGCCGTCATGCAAAATTACCCATTGATGTGATGCTGGGCCGGGGAGATGAATTATCAGGCACAGCTGGTAGCTAGGTGCACCACCACCATGAAAGACTAGTGACTGCCTATAATCAAGCCAGAAAACAGGTTCAGAAAGCTCAAGTTCATCAAAAGAAGGGGTTTGACCGTAGGGTCAAGGGGGAACCCTTGTTGGTGGATCAGAGAGTCATGGTACTGAATTAGAGGGCCAGGGGACAGGGTAAATTGGATGATAAATGGGATCGGAATATATATATATATATATATATATATATATATATATAGTTACATCACAACCTAATCACGATATACCTGTCTATGTGGTTAAGAAGGAAAGGGGTGATGGTGGCGAGAGAGTGTTGCATCGCAATATGTTAAGCCCATGTAAGTTTGTAATTTCCTTGCCCTCAGAGGAGGAAGAAGTAGAGGTCTTGCATCCTAATTCTAATGTCAATCCTATGAACAGTAATTGGTGTATGTATCCTTGGGTGGGGGGCTGTCTTACAGGTCTGCCAGTACCCACACAAAAAGATGAAGAGACTGCCCGTAATATGGACATTGATGAAGCAACATTACAGATTGCACAGGGGGAAAATCCCCCTTGTTCACATGCTTCACAGGTTGAATGTTCAAGACGGTCAACTCGGGCCACGAAGGGCCTGTTGCCTCAACGTTATAGGATGTGAAGTATTCGAGTGGGAATGTGCGGACACATTTAGAGTGGGGGGGGTGGATGTAAGCTGCGCATCCCAAATAAGGGGAGTGGCAACACTAGTAGCGTCCACAATGTTTTACTCATGATGTGCCTTGGTAGAGAAACACCTGTATTGCATTAGCAATCAGGGATCAAAGCTGTAAAGGTATGATGTATTTGTTGTTTTGCTGGGGGTTTCTGTGGCTGCTGCTGAGTTCCTTGCCGAGGCTACCGTGCCAGGATGTGGGTTGGAGATAGACGCGTGCAAAAGCAACTGGGAGGGATATTTTGCTGGGGTTTTCCCCGCTTAAGTTTGGCGGCCGCCGTTGATTTCCTTGAATGCAGGAACCCAAGTCCGGTAGCGGGTAAAGAAGCCAGCAGTACACTCTCATTTGACTGTTGTTGATGTGTGTGTTGGTATTGTGTTGTTCGGCGGGAGGCCCTAATTTATGTGCTTAACTATTGGTCTCCCGGCGCCATTTGTGTGTAAAGTGAGCATGCGTGTGACTAAGGGGGTAGGAGAGCAGGTTGTTATCTTCCATATGCCTTTTGTACTGTATATTGACGACGGCTATGTATTTAAGGGGGGCTTGTCTGAAGTATAAAATCATTGGTTACCCGTAAGCCAATCACATAACACAATCACCTCTCTCTCCAACTTCACCTCCATTCAAAATGTTTAACAAACACTCTTCTTGTTCGAGCTCCAGTTTGCAAATGCCGGGAATATTCTCCACAACAGAGCGAATTGCATCCCGTATCTCCATATCCGCGGTCATTTTCGATTTCCCTAACCTAAAATACAATCTTAAACTCTGCGCTTTAGCGTCTACGTCACGGCTCTCAGCCCGCCCTCTGTTCGTTGATTGGCCGGATGTTTTCAGGCCTGAGGAAAACTGAGAGATAGGTCGCTATCTCAGACTGAGTACAGAAGCGAACTGAAATTGAGCGGAAGTACGAAGTCTGACGTAGACAGGCTAAAGAAATTATGCATGCTAGGTGATCACATGAATTGATTTAATGCATGTATTTAACAACCTTTGAGACCCTGTGCTGAATACATTGTCCTGTTTGTTGATGCTTTATTCTTCGTTAAGTTTATTGATTAAATGTTATCATTCATTACAAATACATGATTATAATTGCACCTGATTTGCATTAACCCTCTGAGGTCTAAGGGTTTTTGGGGTCCTTGAGGTGTTCTGACATGCTCTGACATTTGTGCTTTTTTCAGTTATTTATAAACATGTTAATGGCAAAGGTGTAAATTCACTCAATATAGCACAAACTGGGCTACCGGAATTTCTGAGCAACAATTATGAAACATGTTTGTATTTTTGAGAGAATATTGCTTATGCATGGTTATTGAAAAAACTAAAACTTAAAGTGTCTGAAATAAGGCCACAAAACACATACTAAATATGTGACCACAAGACTTTTGACTAATGAGTGTTGTTGCCTAGAATTTTTGCTTCAAAATGATCTGAAAATCATCCTGCCTAATCATTTATACAAACACATACACTGATTTAAATTTTATTAGAGACCTTTGGTTTGGAAAGGCAATATGCGTGGAGGCGTGTTCACACCTGAGAAGACAAAGGCCGGATAATGTGCCGCATAATGAGCTGCATATTAATTAGCCCTTTCACACAGGTGTGTCACAGGATCCCAAAGAATGCAAGGACAAAAGAAATGATCTATATAGCCTATACATATTTTACAATTAGAAATTGTAACCAATTACAAATAGGTTACAATTACAACAACAATTACAATTTTAACACTATTTCAAGTGTATTTCTTTGTAAAAAGCATACATTTTATCATACGTATTAAAAAAAGGTAAGGATTCATTAGTTTGAATATTGGAACAAACACTATAACATCTTAGTTGATAATTCAATATACCTACTTTATTTTTGACAAAACATCATACTATAGCATATTTAACTATGAGCAGAAATTGGTGAACAAAAGCGTACCTATTTAATGTGACAGTAGTCTTTTTTTACAGTCAAAACTTTATAATCTATCCAAAACTAATCACAAAATCGTGTCTAAACATTCATATTTAGTCTGTAATATATTGTGTATGATATATTAGTATATACATGTGAATTTGCAGCTTGTTGCTTATACAGACATTTTATTTCAACATATTTCAGTCTATTTTTACTCATCTTAGTAGGCTATAGCAATATAGTTTGTATGTGTTCATGTAAACATAACGTTTACTAATGTAGGTGCGAGATTGAATGAACGGCACAGACACACGCTGTATAACTGTAGTAAACAAAGCGCGCGCGCCTTTGCCGTTCACTCATCATTTAGCCTACACACAGACACGCAATTCATATTTAACCCCCTGGGGTCTGAGGTGTTTTTGGAGTCCTTGAGATGTTCTGACATGCAGTGACATTTGTGTTTTTTTTCAGTTGCTTATAAACATATTAATGGCACAGGTGAAATTACACTATATTTAGCACAAACATGGCTATGATAATATGTGATATAATATGTATGTACATGTTTGTATATTTGAGAGAATATTGTTTATGCGTGGTTATTGAAAAAACTAAAAATGAAAGTTTCTGAAATAAGGCTACAAAACACATAATAAATATGTGTCCACAAGACTTTTGACTAATGGATGTTGTTGCCTAGTGTTTTTTTCTTCAAAATGATCTGAAAAACATCCTGCCTAATCATTCACATAAAACTGTGAATTGGGTTTTATTGTGAAAAACTTTTTTTTGTTTGCCAAGGCAATATGCGAATGGCCTTGAACAGTCCAAGCCCCATCATGAATAATTAGGTGATTCTCACCTGACCCGCATAATAATGAGCCTTTCATTCAGGTGTTACACAAGCAAAAATTGAACATATACACATATATATATATATCGTCGCTGCCTGATGAAACTCACGTATGTCCAAAACGGTTACTTTTCAGGAAGTGAAAAAAACACCGTAATTTCACAGCAGTTGAACGTAGCGTTGTAATACTTGGTATGGCATCTTTAAATGTAACCATATTCTTGCCAGTGTAATGATATAATCCACATTTGACCAAAATCGAGTTTAAATGGACATACGTGCATATTTTACAGTAACGGTGGTCGATACGCGTTCTTCCGATCATTAATTAGAATGACCAAGTCGCGTTTCAGATGACAGCTGAATAGGCTATGCTCAGTTTATTAAGGCGAGACACGGCAGGCAAAAACTTCGTTTTTTTTTCACCAGTCAATTTTGAGATTTTGGGATATTTGTCTTCAATAACATGTCTTCTTTCAGACTTGTGGTGAAAAAAAGTCTGAAATACACATTTAGGTCTTTCTTTTACTACACTTTGTCTGTTTGCGTCTGTAGATTTCTCATAAATTCATCAAAAGTTGTCGTTATAAATCATCCCTCTGCTCCGCTATAATTTGGTCAGTTTGACTAAAAAAAAAAAGTATAAATCTTATCAATGAGACCAAGTTTATTTACATACTAGCGAGCAAGCTAATCTGTGAAGAACTAAGTAAGCCTGTGTATTTCATCTAGACCATTTACCGGTAAATAACAGTTGTGAATATATAATAAACTTGAGAACAGTTGTCAAAAACAAACGTTTGCTGATACTTTACCTCACAGTGTTAGCTATTCGGCTATCCAATGCTGAGCTTCCAGAGACGAACTTCCCGAGACCGGCGAGATGCCTCCACAGGGCGGGAGATACGCGGCGTGATTGACAGCTTTGACAGCAAATGGATATACGTGGAAATCAGATGACATGATTTCACAACTTTGCATTGGTCATTTAGATAATGTGAAGCATACTGTATACGGAAATGAACCTGGACATTCTATCCATCGAAAAATAAAAAAATCGGCAAAATGGACATACGCGGTTTTCATCGGACAGCGACGATATGAAGAGTTCAGATGCAAAAGCCTCTAAGTGCCATTTGAAAAGTTCTTCTAGAATAATAATTTTTATCAAGCTTGTATATTTAAGTTCAGTAATTTCACTTAAATGGCAATGAAGATTACCTAATAATTGTCATTTAAGTGAAATTACTGAACTTAAAATGTACAAGCTTGATAAAAATTATCATTCTAGAAGAAAATTTCAAATGGCACTAGAGGCTTTTGCATCTGAACTCTTCATATAATCAAAATATAAGTCAAAAACCCATTTTTAGTCATACCTGGAAACAAATCCTGGTCAAATAGGTTATATGGGTCATTGTATAGAATTGGTTCAAAGTTAGAGTTGGAAACATCTTGAAAATATTTTTTTTTTCCATATAAAGTAGGCTATTATAAGCTTGCATTGGATAACAGTTGATTAGTTTATTTTTTACAAAACATAGGCTACTATATATTTAACATATGAGCAGAAACTGTCTAACTAAAGCTTATTTGATGTCTATTTTATAATAAAAACTTTTCTAATCTATTTCGTCTGTAACAGTAGGCTATGCATTTGTGCGTTCGTTTGTTCACACACCCAGACACCCGATTCATATTTAAACAGTCTTTTTGGTTTTACAGATACTATTCTATATTGCGATTAGAACAAATCTCAGTAGTCTTACTAATGTAGGAGCGAGAGTGAATGAACGCACAGCGAGCGCGCGTCTGTGAATTCGTCCATTCATTCGCACACAGACACGCATTTAAAATGTAAACAGTCTTTGTGCAGTTTACAGACACTATTCAATAACACGATTAGAACAAAGCACTTAAGAATAAATGACTTACTACATCAGCTGAATCCGTGCTCCTCGAATGAAACAGGTAACTGAGTTAACTTTTCCAGGAATTATTCCTCTGCACAGCAAGACGAGATAAAGGTTAGACATTTAACAGTATTGAATGATGTGTAACACTTATATGTAAGATCAAAATCAACAAAGTATTTTGAGTTTGTTTTGCACTGATAAGAAAAAAAGTGAGCAGATCACGCCGGCGTGATTGCCGACCCCAGAGGGTTAAACAGTCTTTTTGCGGTTTACAGTCCGACAAATTCAATATCACGATTAGAACAAAGCACTAGAATAAATGACTTACTACATCAGCTGGATCCGTTGCTCCTCGAAATGAAACTACTAGCACTTCTGATACATTTTCCAGGATTAGATAGTATTATTCCTCACAGCGAAAGGATACGCTGTGTACACAGCTGTACAAGATACTTACTAAACACGATGTGTTTTATAATCCAGCTGGTGGGCGTTGGCATGTTTGAACGGCTTGTCTAAGATTATTTGCGTTTGAATAGCGCTCGCTCTCCGTGGGCGTGGCACATTGACGCGTAATTAGGTGTAATGAGCTGGAAAGAAAAATACTGACATCTCTCGCTTTTCAATCAGATTACATAAGCTGAGAATATTTGTTTTTTTATATAAATTCATTCATTTAAAAGAAGAGAGTTCAAGCTTCATTATGGAAAAACACTCGTGCCTGTATGACAAGTATTCGCGGAATTAAAAATAATCTTAGGACGCGTTTCAGAATGGACTTCACTGACAGAGAGAAGGCAGAACGCGCATCATGTTTGTTTTTCTTTATTTGGCGAAAAGCACAACACTTTGTTTTTATTGTGAGTATCCACAAAAAAAATAGAGACTTATCAGGATCCAATGATGTACAACACTTAATATGTAAGATCAAAATCAACAGAGTATTTTGAGTTTCTTTTGCACTGATAAGAAAAAAGCGAGACTATCGCGCCGGCGCAATAGCCGACCTCAGAGGGTTAACCTGTTGTTCCCCCTTGGGTTTTAATACAATGATTGTCTAAAAATAAAATTGTTATATTTATATCTAATGAATTGTGTACTTGAGTGTTTTCCTTGGTTATTGAGCCACAGAAAATCATTGGTCCAGTAGAGAACCTGTAAATCACCCTCATTACGAGTTGGGGTGGTTACAATCGCAAAGGGCCTCTGATACAAGACAGTTGACAGTTCAAAAGAGGTCGATATTTCAGCAACTTACCTCTGGAACAACTCGACACGCTGCAATGTAAGTGAATGGAGTCCAACGCCCAAATGACAGTGTTTGGAACTAATCAGATCTTCAAATCCTGGAAGTAGGCGGTTAAAAGTGCCGACATTTTTTTACAACGGAGGTCTATGGGAGTGTCGCAACTCTTTCTCTCTAAGGCTCTGGCTCTGACTACCAGTGATAGTACGCGCTCTGACCATCCAATCAGAGGACGTGAAAATGCAGACGTTATTGTACGCCTGCTAGATGGCCCCGCTGCAGTCAAATTGAAATCTGATTGGCTGATTAACCCCTTAAGCCCTGAAGCCATTTTTAGAGTTGTTTTGTCTGAGAGACACACATAAAAGTAAAGACTCATAACTCCAAAACTGTAGCAAGGAGAGTCAAAAGGTAGGTATCGTTTGATAGAACACTTTTCAATGTTTTTGAAAATATAAATTACATTACATTTGGACATTCTGCTGCTGAGAAACTGCTGATAAAAAAAAACAAAAATATAATAATATAATTTTTATTATGATTTTGCATATCTTTCTTATTTGACATAGAATAACTCAGGAAGGAAATAAGGTAGGAGGACAATTCTTGGTAACACTTTACAATACGGGTGCACTAATATGCATTAATTCATGTTTAACTAATGCACAGACAATCATGAGTTAATGTATGACTCATGAAGAACTAAACCGTTAATTACTGCATCAGCAACTAATAAAGAGTCTATATGATTAATAGATTACGTAATACATGAATTGCTATTAATTCAATGTGTCATTGTTTATTAATTCCTTAATAACATATTTTATTAACTAATAGTGTAAATTTAATGTTTAATGTGTTAATTACCACAATTAGTCAAAGCTATGCACTTCAACTTCCAGTTGTCTGCTTTAATGAATCATTAGCTAATGATTTGCAAAGGTATCACTATGTTATGACTTTACTTGTTGAGGCACATGACTATTAACTAATTGTTAAGTAATAAGTAATTATGGTTATGGGTAAAGTGTTACCGTAATATTTTATGGAAATGTGTTTTTGGATAGTGTTTAATAAACAGCTTTTATAAACTCTAGTGATGGTCATTAATGATAAATTAATCATTAGCTAATGGTTTGCAAATATATAATTATGTTGTGACTTTACTTGTTGAGGCACATCATTCATTTAGTAATTGTAGTAATTTACTCATGAATTTGCACTAACAATGAAGTAATTAATCATGTAATAATGCATATTAGTGTACCTGTATTATCTGGGAGTTGAAATACAAGGCTTTGGCTCATTCTGGTAATTAACATATTAATTAACACTATTAGTTTAAAAAACGAGTTATTAGGGAATTAATCCACAAGTAATCCACAAGTTAGTTCCTAATGTGGTAATCATTAATGAATAGCTTAGATAATCATTCGTTACACATTTATTCAGTATTATCTGTGCATTAGTTAAGCATGAATTAATGCTTATTAGTGCACCCGTATTGTGAAGTGTTACCCAATTCTTTTTTGGTGAAGTCCCTCTACATGTGAGCTGTATCTGGATCAAATTTTGTGGTGATTGGATAAATGAATCAAAAGTTACAGCATTTGGAACCAATGTAGCCTGTTTGTTCAGGCTAGTTTCATTTTTGAAACTGTTCCTCCATGGAGAATATCTTGTCATAAACGCAATAGATTATGTTCATTTCGGGCTCATGTAATAATATGCTGTAAAAAATGAAGTGCCATTTTCAACGATCTATAAATGTTTCATGAGCTGTATGATGTTTTTGACACATTTTAAAGATTATGAAAAAAATAAATTCAATTTATCAGCAAATAACTCAGCACTACTGTCACGATGTGGGTTCATGTCTTGTTCCTGTCTGTCTTGTGTTCCCCCATTATTGTGTATTTGGTTTAGTCCTTTCTAGTTTTCCCGCTCCTCGTTTGTGTTCATGTTTTCCACCTGTGTTCTTAGTTAATTGCCCAGCTGTGTCTTGTTTCACTCACCCGGTCCTCTGTATTTTAGCCCTGTGTTTTAGTTCCGTCCTTGTGAGTTCTTAATGTTGTAATGGTTGCTTTTTTTCCTGTGGTCCTAGTCTGAGTTTCTTTTGTTTGTTTTATTATTAAATGTGCTTGCAATTGGATTCATCTCTCCGCTTCATTCCTGCCTGCTTCGTTACAGAAGAACTCACCAACACTGAATCCAGCAGCATGTTCGCCAGTGTCTCTTCTCCAGCCACCGAGCGGAGGAGAGGCCACTCTTTTGAGGGGACCCGGTTGGTCAAGTTTCGTGGTACACGTGGAGGCCTCAGTAGAGGAGGTGGTCGAGAGGAGCCCCGACACCACTCTCCACGCTGGCCACTCTTCGACCCTGGGTTGGTGATGTCTATCCCAGGGCCCCATTCGCCGCTGGTTCCGTCCAGCCCAGAGCTTCACGTCCAGCCAGAGCTTCACGTCAGCCACGTCCAGCCAGAGCTTCACGTCAGCCGCGTCCAGCCAGAGCTTCACGTCAGCCGTGTCCAGCCAGAGCTTCACGTCAGCCGCGTCCAGCCAGAGCTTCACGTCAGCCGCGTCCAGCCAGAGCTTCACGTCAGCCACGTCTAGCCAGAGCTTCACGTCAGCCACGTCCAGCCAGAGCTTCACGTCAGCCACGTCCAGCCAGAGCTTCACGTCAGCCACGTCCAGCCAGAGCTTCACGTCAGCCACGTCCAGCCAGAGCTTCACGTCAGCCACGTCCAGCCAGAGCTTCACGTCAGCCACGTCCAGCCAGAGACTGTTCACGTCACGACTGCCCAGCCAGAGACCGTCCAGCCAGAGACCGTCCAGCCAGAGACCGACCATGCTGCTCTGGAGGACACGGTTCTCATTGTGGGGTCCATGGCTGTTTTGTGTGTGTGGGCTGCACACACATCTGTTACAGCCCATAAGTCCTCTTCACCGCTGGTTCCGCTCTGCAGCCCTGCCGAGCCTGAGCTTACCTGCACGCCTGCCGAGCCTGAGCTTACCTGCACGCCTGCCGAGCCTGAGCTTACCTGCACGCCTGCCGAGCCTGAGCTTACCTGCACGCCTGCCGAGCCTGAGCCTTCTACGCTGGTCCCGTCCAGCCCTTCTGTGCCTTCACCGCTGGTTCCGTCCAGCCCAGGGACCCCTTCACCGCTGGTTCCGTCCAGCCCAGAGACCCCTTCACCGCTGGTTCCGTCCAGCCCAAAGTCCCCTTCACCGCTGGTTCCGTCCAGTCCAGAGACCCCTTCACCGCTGGTTCCGTCCAGTCCAGAGACCCCTTCACCGCTGGTTCCGTCTTGCCCAGAGACCCGTAATGACTCTGTCACTCTCCCCATTAATTTTTGGGGGGGGGCCATAAGCCCTCGCCGTGGCCACCCGAAGGGTCTGCACCGCCGTGGCCACCCGAAGGGTCTACACCGCCGTGGCCACCCGAAGTGTCTACACCGCCGTGGCCACCCGAAGGGTCTACACCGCCGTGGCCACCCGAAGTGTCTACACCGCCGTGGCCACCCGAAGGGTCTACACCGCCGTGGCCACCCGAAGGGTCTACACCGCCCTGGCCGCCCGAAGGGTCTTCACCGCCCTGGCCGCCCGAAGGGTCTTCACCGCCCTGGCCGCCCGAAGAGTCTTCACCGCCCTGGCCGCCCGAAGGGTCTTCACCGCCCTGGCCGCCCGAAGGGTCTTCACCGCCCTGGCCGCCCGAAGGGTCTTCACCGCCCTGGCCGCCCGAAGGGTCTTCACCGCCCTGGCCGCCCGAAGGGTCTTCACCGCCCTGGCCGCCCGAAGGGTCTTCACCGCCCTGGCCGCCCGAAGGGTCTTCACCGCCCTGGCCGGCCGAAGGGTCTTCACCGCCGTGGCCGCCCGAAGGGTCTTCACCGCCCTGGCCGCCCGAAGGGTCTTCACCGCCGTGGCCGCCCGAAGGGTCTGCACCGCCGTGGCCGCCCGAAGGGTCTTCACCGCCCTGGCCGCCTGAAGGGTCTTCTCCACCGTGGCCGCCTGAACTGCCTGCTCCACCCTGGTCGCCTGCACAGCCTGGTCTGCCCACGCTCCATGGCCCAGGTCCACCATGACTATGTCCTGGTCCCGTTCCCCTGTGCGGGCCTGGCCCTCCATCCCTCCCCCGGGACCACCTCTGCGTCACCACCCTCCTGAACTATTTTTTTGTTTTGTTTTGATGGGCGTCGGGAGCCGCCCATAGGGGGGGGCTATGTCACGATGTGGGTTCATGTCTTGTTCCTGTCTGTCTTGTGTTCCCCCATTATTGTGTATTTGGTTTAGTCCTTTCTAGTTTTCCCGCTCCTCGTTTGTGTTCATGTTTTCCACCTGTGTTCTTAGTTAATTGCCCAGCTGTGTCTTGTTTCACTCACCCGGTCCTCTGTATTTTAGCCCTGTGTTTTAGTTCAGTCCTTGTGAGTTCTTAACCCTCTGAGGTCTAAGGATTTTGGGGGCCCTTGAGGTGTTCTGACATGCTCTGACATTTGTGCTTTTTTCAGTTATTTATAAACATGTTAATGGCAAAGGTGTAAATTCACTCAATAAAGCACAAACTGGACTACCGTAATTTCTCAGCAACAATTATGAAACATGTTTGTATTTTTGAGAGAATATTGCTTATGCATGGTTATTGAAAAAACTAAAACTTAAAGTGTCTGAAATAAGGCCACAAAACACATACTAAATATGTGTCCACAAGACTTGTGACTAATCAGTGTTGTTGCCTAGAATTTTTGCTTCAAAATGATCTGAAAATCATCCTGCCTAATCATTTACACAAACACATACACTGATTTAAATTTTATTAGAGACCTTTGGTTTGGAAAGGCAATATGCGTGGAGGCGTGTTCACACCTGAGAAGACAAAGGCCGGATAATGTGCCGCATAATGAGCTGCATATTAATTAGCCCTTTCACACAGGTGTGTCACAGGATCCCAAAGAATGCAAGGACAAAAGAAATGATCTATATAGCCTATACATATTTTACAATTAGAAATTGTAACCAATTACAAATAGGTTACAATTACAACAACAATTACAATTTTAACAATATTTCAAGTGTATTTCTTTGTAAAAACTATACATTTTATCATACGTATTAAAAAAAAGGTAAGGATTCATTAGTTTGAATATTGGAACAAACACTATAATAACATCTTAGTTGATAATTCAATATACCTACTTTATTTTTGACAAAACATCATACTATAGTATATTTAACTATGAGCAGAAATTGGTGAACAAAAGCGTACCTATTTAATGTGACAGTAGTCTTTTTTTACAGTCAAAACTTTATAAGCTATCCAAAACTAATCACAAAATCGTGTCTAAACATTCATATTTAGTCTGTAATATATTGTGTATGATATATTAGTATATACATGTGAATTTGCAGCTTGTTGCTTATACAGACATTTTATTTCAACATATTTCAGTCTATTTTTACTCATACAAACTATATTGCTATAGCCTACTAAGATGTGTTTATGTAAACATAACATTTACTAATGTAGGTGCGAGAGTGAATGAATGGCACAGACACGCGCTGTGTAACTGTAGTAAACAAAGCGCGCGCGCCTTTGCCGTTCATCATTTAGCCTACACACATACACGCAATTCATATTTAAACAGTCTTTTTGCGGTTTACAGTCCGACACTTCAATATCACGATTAGAACAAAGCACTAGAATAAAGGACTTACTACATCAGCTGGATCCGTTGCTCCTCGAAATGAAACTACCAGCACTTCTGGTACATTTTCCAGGGTTAGATATTCCTCACAGTGAAAGGATACGCTGTGTACACAGCTGTACAATATACTTACTAAACACGATGTGTTTTATAATCCAGCTGGTGGGCGTTGGCATTTTGAACGGCTTGTTTAAAATCATTTGCGTTTGAATAGCGCGCGCTCTCCGTGGGCGTGGCACATTAACGCGTAATTAGGTATAATGAGCTGGAAAGAAAAATACTGACATCTCTCTCTTTTCATACAGATTACATAAGCTAAGAATATTTGTTTTTTTATATAAATTAACTCATTTAAAAGAAGAGAGTTCAAGCTTCATTATGGAAAAACACTCGTGCCTGTATGACAAGTATTCGCGGAATTAAAAATAATCTTAGGACGCGTTTCAGAATGGACTTCACTGACAGAGAGAAGGCAGAACGTGCATCATGTTTGTTTTTCTTTATTTGGCGAAAAGCACAACACTTTGTTTTTATTGTGAGTATCCACAAAAAAAATAGACACTTATCAGGATCTAATGATGTACAACACTTAATATGTAAGATTAAAATCAACAGAGTATTTTGAGTTTCTTTTGCACTGATAAGAAAAAAGCGAGACTATCGCGCCGGCGCGATAGCCGACCTCAGAGGGTTAATGTTGTAATGGTTGCTTTTTTCCTGTGGTCCTAGTCTGAGTTTCTTTTGTTTGTTTTATTATTAAATGTGCTTGCAATTGGATTCATCTCTCCGCTTCATTCCTGCCTGCTTCGTTACAACTACTTAGGAGTTTTTCAAATTGGCTACATTCACTGTAAATTTCAGACTCTAAGCTTTCAAATGACACCTATTTTGTGTTAATCAAGGCAATATTTTTGAAAAATATGATAATGAATATTTTCGCAGCTACGTGGCGCCCGCGGGACTAGTTAGGGACTAGTCAGAGGGACTAGAGGGACTAGTCAGCTCTCGTTCAGAGTTGATCGAAGTGGTTAGATGCATTAAAAAGCTGAGATTCTAAGCTTTAAGATGATATGTCACGGGGTGACTAAAAGCAGAACCTTAGTTACAGAAATTGGGCCCGGGGATCGTTTCCGGCGTCCCAGTGGGACCTGAGCCGGTGGCAGTAGGAGAAGTTCACCCATCCCCGCCACGACGCTCCCAAAGAGACACTCGAGGACAACCACCAGCAAGGTATGGTGAGTGGGTGTCGGCTCGGGAGTTCTAAGGACTAGAACTGATTGGCGGGGGAGAGTGTCACGGGGTGACTAAAAGCGGAACCTTAGTTGCAGAAATTGGGCCCGGGGATCGTTTCCGGCGTAACACTGGACCGGTTCCGGGAAAATACGGAAGTAGGGAGAAACAGGGAAGC
This sequence comes from Tiaroga cobitis, assembly GCA_030578255.1. Classification (NCBI taxonomy): domain Eukaryota; kingdom Metazoa; phylum Chordata; class Actinopteri; order Cypriniformes; family Leuciscidae; genus Tiaroga; species Tiaroga cobitis. The sequence continues at coordinate 25,737,444 of CM060595.1, read as the reverse complement.
AGAGTTGACGAACGCGATTGTTGTCAGCTGTGCAGCGGGGAAAGATCCTGAAGGGCGATTGGACCATGAGGAACATAAAAGAGGTTAATACGGAGAGGCAAGCGAGCGGCGGGGCGGGAAGCGAATCGCAGAGACGCAACGGAGGTCGGGTGAAGAGACAGCGAGGAAGTGGCCAGCGGTGAAAAGCACGAGGCTTCGAAAGAGATAAGTGATGGACTCTTTTCACCGAACATAGTATTCGGATCTGTCATGGTATTATTGGGTGGAAGATTTACTTTCGCTTTGTTTCTTGAAGAGGTTGTAACGGAACTGCGTCTGCTGACATTAATTTGGGAGGGGGAAAGAAGAGGAGCGCTTCAGATGCGACATTGCAGTGCAGAGTTTGTTTACACCTGTCATAGAGATTCTGTTCGCCAAGGCTGCCGTCAGGGGCCCGCATGCTGATTTGGGTGGGTGAGGTTTTGCGAGTGCAGTGCCGGTCATTCTAATCACGTGTGCAGTTGAGTGTGTTGTAGTGGAAGCACGAGTGGGGGGAGAAAGCTGCGGACTGTGCGGCATCCGAACGAACAGAGCTACGATGGAATAGCATTCCTCATTGTTGAGAACTGAGCCACATCCTCGCTGCTGCATCCAGCCCTGTATCTGAGAAAAAGTGAGCATATTGAATCCGTACTAATGCACCCTGTTTAACAGTCTATGCTGAAGTCCCGCTGAGCCAGTGAACTGAGCCACATCCTCGCTGCTGCATCCAGCCCTGTATCTGAGAAAGAGTGTGCATATTGCATCCATACTAATCTGCTTGTTTACCAGTCTATGCTGAAGTCCCGCTGAGCCAGTGAATCGAGCCACATCCTCGCTGTTGCATCCAGCCCTGTATCTGAGAAAAAGTGAGCATATTGAATCCATACTAACGCACCCTGTTTAACAGTCTATGCTGAAGTCCCGCTGAGCCAGTGAACTGAGCCACATCATCGCTGCTGCATCCAGCCCTGTATCTAAGAAAGAGTGAGCATATTGAATCCATACTAACACACTCTGCTTAACAGTCTATGCTGAAGTCCCGCGGAGCCAGTGAATCGAGGCTTGTCCTCGCTGTTGCACCCAGCCCTGTATCTGAGAAAAAGTGAGCATATTGAATCCGTACTAACGCACTCTGTTTAACAGTCTATGCTGAAGTCCCGCTGAGCCAGTGAACCGAGCCACATCCTCGCTGTTGCATCCAGCCTGTATCTGAGAAGGAGTGAGCATATTGCATCCATATTAATCTGCTTGTTTACCAGTCTATGCTGAAGTCCCGCTGAGCCAGAGAACTGAGCCACATCCTCGCTGCTGCTTCCAGCCCTGTATCTGAGGAAAAAGTTAGCATATTGAATCCATACTAACGCACCCTGTTTAACAGTCTATGCTGAAGTCCCGCTGAGCCAGTGAACTGAGCCACATCATCGCTGCTGCATCCAGCCCTGTATCTAAGAAAGAGTGAGCATATTGAATCCATACTAACACACTCTGCTTAACAGTCTATGCTGAAGTCCCGCGGAGCCAGTGAATCGAGGCTTGTCCTCGCTGTTGCACCCAGCCCTGTATCTGAGAAAAAGTGAGCATATTGAATCCGTACTAACGCACTCTGTTTAACAGTCTATGCTGAAGTCCCGCTGAGCCAGTGAACCGAGCCACATCCTCGCTGTTGCATCCAGCCTGTATCTGAGAAGGAGTGAGCATATTGCATCCATACTAATCTGCTTGTTTACCAGTCTATGCTGAAGTCCCGCTGAGCCAGAGAACTGAGCCACATCCTCGCTGCTGCTTCCAGCCCTGTATCTGAGGAAAAAGTTAGCATATTGAATTCGTACTAACGCACCCTGTTTAACAGTCTATGCTGAGCCAGTGAACTGAGCCACATCATTGCTGCTGCATCCAGCCCTGTATCTGAGAAAGAGTGTGCATATTGCATCCATACTAATGTGCTTGTTTACCAGTCTACGCTGAAGTCCTGCTGAGCCAGAGAACTGAGCCACATCCTCGCTGCTGCATCCAGCCCTGTATCCGAGAAAAAGTGAGCATATTGAATCCGTACTAACGCACTCTGTTTAACCTGTTAAGCTGCAACCACACTTTTGAAAAATCCCCAGAAATGGCATACACAAACTGAAACGGATACAGTTCATGAACCCTTTGTACTAAAAGCACAAGTATGATCTCATTTGAAAGCTAACACCTGGCAGTTTATTGTAAATGTAGAATTAATTATTGTCATAATGAAAAAAATAGTTATAAATAGCTTCAAAGTTTTGTAAAGTTATTAGAAATTAATTTTTATGAAACATCTTCATGAAAATAAAATTGAAGTTGGCATTGTAGCAATCTAGAAATGCACTGCAGCTAAAGCCACATGTCTGACCATGTTATATTTAAAATCTGAAGATGGTAAGTCTAAAACTCTGTATTTAGTTCAAGGTTTTTCAAGATCATGTCATATGACTTTATTTTGATTAGACTCTAAAATGCAAACTGATGTTTATTGTCATCTTCTAAGCATCTATTCAGTCTATTGTCTCTATTATTTTGTGGTGCAAACGAGCCCCATTCGGTGTCAGTCTTTCCTGCACACATTCACACCTCTCCAGCCTGGTTATATGGCTCTAAATATGCTTTTCTTTTGTCTGCATTATAATCACTAACGACTGGTTATTCACGCTGTTTTAATCCCTAATTTCTTCTACCAAAGTTCTCTCTTCACATTTTAAACTGTATCAAATGGCCTTTTTGAAAAAAGAAACATTTCAGTAAGCATTTATATTTAGAAAAATTCATAAAAATAACAGCTAATGTGCTAGCAGGTGCACAGAGCCAGCTAACATGTTAGCTTAGCACACCATCAATACACGACAATTTATGAGATTAAAAACGTGTTTGTGCTCCAAACTTACTTTATATCGCAAGTCGAGTGTTTTAAATAACTTTCTGTGATCTGATTTGGCTTCAGATAAAAAAATCAGACAGAAAATATATTATTTTACAGCATTCTGCACAAATGATAGTATATATATCAATTAGCATTACATTATAAATATAATCTATTATTATGAAAATACCTGACATGGCTCGAAGAACACAGGTAAATCAAATATCATTGCAATCATGTTTATTGTCTTCAAAACATCTTTATCTGCAGTTACAGCGATCTCTGTTAGCTTTGTAAAGTCAGGGACTTCCTGGAATGTCACATGGTTCTGGCTCTTCTTCATGTGTTCCAGGGACATGCACAGACATTTTGAGGGGCAGGGGCTCAAGTGAAAAAAAGGGCACTTCTCATAATTACGTTTATTTATTTATTTATTTTTTTACTTTTTTAAACAAAAAAAACTATATATATATTAACACAACTCTGACTTTTAAAAAAATTTATTAAAAAAGTTCATTAATGTTATCTTCCTCAAACTCACGCAATTGTTTCATTTTCAAAAGATGTCTACAAAATAATCAGTTCACACAGAAACCATGGTCTCCTTAGTATTCATAAGTTTATAGAGCAGCAAAGGAAACCAGGCCAAAATGTGCATCTTTTCTATGCTACTAGTTTCAATCAAGTATATATTTGATAGACCTGATGGTGACATGGACTTAGTTTCACATTTGAGGGAGGATTCAGGACTGCATCATCATCATCATCAAATAAAACCTTCAAAATCCACATTTAAACCTACTATCCTCCATCTGTTTGCATCTGTAGATTTCTTCTAAATTCACCAATTTAGATTTCTACATTTCAGGGGGAAAGACTCTTGATGTATGCAAGTCATTAACTTTAATAAGAAGAATTTTAGGGCATAAAAACGTCCGGATGTTCCATACAAGGTCATAAATTACATTTAGCCACGTCTTAAATTGATATGCTCATTCATTCATTATCGCGATATACTTTTTCTCGATAAAACGATATCAGGTTCGAGTCAATATCGTCAATACTCGATATCAATATTGAGTTTGATAAATGTTCGATAATGTTTATGTGCCAAAAGCAGACTCAAACTCATTTAAACCGCACGCGCCTCATGGACTGTTTATCCGCTGGCTCAAAGTCCAAACGGCAGCGCGCGCGAGCTCACTGGAGCAGACGCGTTTACTCTGATCGGCGCTTCAGAGAGGGAGCGCTTCAGAACTCCTGACCTAAAATATTTAGATTCACTATTCAATAAATATATTTGTTAGACAGGGAAGCTGTGCGCAAACCGGAATATATATATATATTTTTTTTAAATAAAAAAAAAGCACTCCAGAAAAAAGGGCCCTTTCTCTCCAGGAATAAAAAGGGCAGGTGCTCAAGCCCCCTTTGATGTCTATGTGTGCACGTGCCTGATGTGTTCCATATATGGACTATTACTGTGCATAGAGCGCCCGCGCCCTCAGGCTGCCAGTATGGATTGAAAACACATTACATCAGAGTATCCAGCGCTCATGATTACATCGACGCATTTGGGTGTAAATTCAATAAATATTATTCCTGTCTATAGATATCTGATGTAAACCTATGAGAATATATCAATATTTCTCCAAATCTGCACATGTTTGAGCTAAAAGCCCTGAAGGACGTTGTTTTGTCAAGCTCTGTCATGACGATCGCACAGGAGTTTTTTTCTGAATGGAAGCGGCTGACGCTCATAATTCATATTAAAGGTAACGACTGATTTTTTAATTACATAACTCCTGACACAAATTAAGACATAACTGTCACTATACGTTTCTCAGAATACAATAGTGGTCAAATACTGAAACTTGAGTCTTATATCTTTTTAATGATGTATAGTTTGTCAAGGTAATAACATTGAATCTGATAGTAACTTTGAGCTATTTAAAAAAAAAAAACGCTTCAGTGCGCCGCGCTCTGGTGAAGCTTAACAGGTTAACAGTCTATGCTGAAGTCCTGCTGAGCCAGTGAACCGAGCAACATTTTCGCTGTTGCATCCAGCCTGCATCTGAGAAAGAGTGAGCATATTGCATCCATACTAATCTGCTTGGTTACCAGTCTATGCTGAAGTCCTGCTGAGCCAGAGAACTGAGCCACATCCTCGCTGCTGCATCCAGCCCTGTATCTGAGAAAGAGTGCGCACATTGCATCCATACTAATCTGCTTGTTTACCAGTCTATGCTGAAGTTCCGCTGAGCCAGAGAACTGAGCCACATCCTCGCCGCTGCATCCAGCCCTGTAGCTGAGAAGAAAGAGTGAGCATATTGAATCCATACTAACACAGTCTGCTTAACAGTCTATGCTGAAGTCCCGCTGAGCCAGTGAATCGAGGCTCTTCCTCGCTGTTGCATCCAGCCCTGTATCTGAGAAAGAGTGCGCATATTGCATCCATACTAATCTGCTTGTTTACCAGTCTATGCTGAGCCAGAGAACTGAGCCACATCCTCGCTGCTGCATCCAGCCCTGTATCTGAGAAAGAGTGCACATATTGTATCCATACTAACCTGCTTGTTTACCAGTCCATGCCGAAGTCCCGTTGAGCCAGTGAACCGAGCCACGTCCTCGCTGCTGCATCGAGCCCTGTATCGGAGGAAGAGTGAGCATATTGCAGCCATCCTAATCCGCTTGCTTACCAGTCTATGCTGAGCCAGTGAACCGACCCACATCCCCGCTGCTGCATTCAGCCTTGTATCTGAGAAGGAGTGAGCATATTGAATCCATACCAACACACTCTGTTTAACAGTCTATGCTGAAGTCTCGCTGAGCCAGTGAACCGAGCCACATCCTCGCTGTTGTATCCAGCCCTGCTTCCGAGCATAAAGAGGGAGCATACTGAATCCATACCAACCCACTCGGTCTGCAGTCTCGTTGGCCTAGCGACTCGAGCTCAATCCCCACTGCTGTCATCCAGGTCGGACTTGTCGACACAGGAGGAACGGTTGGCCTGTTCTCTCCCCTTGAGATTGCCTTTTTTTTTAATAAATCAATTTGAGATTACTTTTACTCTGTTGTCCGTCGTCCTTGAGCTGCGGGGTAGCTCCCCAGGGGGGGAAGGTATAGTAGAAGGAGGGAGGGGCGGTCAACCAGCAGAGCCCCCACATACACCTCCCTCCGGCCGTGACAATTGGCGTAGTCGGCAGGATTTGCCTTCCCTGAGTTGAGCACCCGTAGTTCAGGAAATGGCGGATGAAGAGGCACCGGCTGCCAGACCCCAAGTTATGCCAGTTTTCATGGGGGCCCCCTGGGCGCAAAGGTTCGGAGGGCCTGGCTCTGAGTTGAAACTGTCGGAGTGGAAGGCACAAATCGAATACTTGGCCGGTCTACAAGGGCTGAATGAACAACAGAGGGTACAGTTCGTACTGGGGTCCCTGGAAGGAGAGGCCAAGAGGGAGGTCCAAGCCACTCCAGGGGCTACCCCAAGCTAACGCAGCGGCTGTCTTCGACTTCCTGTCTGAACTATACGGGGATACTACCCCAGTGGCCGCCCTCTGGGCTCAGTTTTTTAATTATCGTCAAGGCCCCCAACAGGACCTCCGAGCGTACTCGTTGCGGCTCCGAGAGCAGTTTGCTCGTTTGAAAGGGAGGAGGAACCATGGACTCGGTGATGAAGACACCCTATTACGCGACCAATTCCTCTTGGGGCTCCGGGACGGGCCAATACGACAAAACTTACGGCTACAACTGCGACAAGACCCCTTGTTGACGTTCGACGACCTTTGTCGAGAAGCCTTGGCTCAGAAAATCACACCGAAGCCATTGCTTCGGGACTTTCACCCCTGCTGTTTCAGGGCAGACGGACTGGAAACAGGAGCTACGTACAGAACTTATGAAGAATGTCCAGGAGCAGATGGCCGAACTCTCTCGGACACTTTTGGCAGAAATTCGCCGGGGACGACTTGGGGAGACACCTTTGCCCCGTGAGCGGTCTTACTCTGAGGGGAGTCGAGTGATGGGACACCGCCCTGGACGATCTAATTCGTCCAAATTCCAGTGGGATGACCAGGGGCTACCAATTTGTAATCACTGCGGGGAGCCAGGACATATGAGTCGTCAGTGTGGCCCACGGCGTGATTCGCAAGGGGGTTTTTAGGTTCGCCGGCCACTGTGGGTCAAGTGGTCAGGACCCCTTTGAGTGACCCCCATCCTTTGCCTACTCCCCGTGACCAATTGGTTGGACACTGTCCTATTGTCGAGGTCCAAGTTAACGGCAAAAGGCTCCAGTGCCTAGTGGACACTGGCTCCCAAGTAACTTTGATTTCAGAAAGCCTGTCTAGGGAACTCTTTGAGGATTACTAAGAACAGGGGACTGAAGCACCTTGGCTCACTCTCCGGGGGGCAAACGGACTGGACATCCCCTATGTCAGATATGCAGTGGCAGATTTTCATATTCATGGGGTCCGTGTTCCGCAGAAGGGAGTTGTCATCTTCCGGGACCAGTGCCTCAGAGCCCATCGAGCCCTGTTGGGCATGAACATCATCTCGGAGTGTTGGGAGGAGTTGTTCCGGAGTCGGGCCGCCCCAAGGTCCCCCTCTACGGAGGAGCAGAAGTGGGAACATATAATAGCAGACTGCCGTAGAATCCATACTGCTAGAGCCCAGTGGGATCGGGAGGATGTTGGTCGGGTGGCTTGCCGGTATGCCTTGACTGTTCCAGCACGGAGTGAAGCCATCGTATGGGCTCGGTTGCCGGCTCGCCCAGGTAGAACAGACGACTGGGTCCTCATAGAGCCCCATTGGGATTGTCAAGCGATTGAGGTTGCCCGAGGGCTTGCCGTTGTTCACCGGGGATGGGTGTCCGTTAGGGTAAGAAACACCAGTTTATATCCGATCACCCTCCATCGGCACCAGCGACTGGCCCGGGTTACATCGGTAGAGCAAGTGAGAGAAAGCCGGGAGGTGTGTTTCAGTCAAGTGGATGTGTCAGTGGTCGAAGTTGCCATTGTCCAGGAAGATCAGCAGGTCAGCTCGAGTGGGAACGGAGTGCCAAAACATCTGATGGGAGGGTCCCTGGGGGGAGAGGGACTGGAGGAAGATCAGCAACGCCAGCTCCAGGATTTTCTGAGCCGGTGGCAGCATGTGTTCTCCACGCACGACGAGGACTATGGCTGCACTGGCGTGGTGAGGCACCAGATCCCTACGGGCGATGCAGCCACAAGCCGGGAGCGGTACCGCCCTGTACCTCCAACCCTATATTCAGAGATCCGCACCCTGCTGAGGGGAATGCTAAAGGGAGGCATCATCCGGGAGAGCAGCAGTCCTTGGGCGGCTCCAAACGTCCTAGTGCAGAAAAAGACTTGGAGGTTTTGCGTTGATTACCGAAAGCTGAACAACGTGACCAAGAAAGACGCTTTTCCCCTACCACGGATCGAGGATTCACTTACCAGCTTAACTCAGGCTGCCTGGTATTCAACGCTGGACTTAGCTAGTGGATACTGGCAGGTCCATGTGGCAGAAGAAGATCGCGAGAAGACCGCCTTTACCACCCCTTTCGGGCTTTTCGAGTGGAATAGGATGCCCTTCGGGCTCTGTAACGCTCCGGTTACCTTCCAGCGGCTCATGCAGCGCTGCCTGGGGGGGGGCAGTTGGTTGATACAACATTGGTATACCTAGATGACATCATCGTCTTCTCTCCAGACTTTACGGCCCATCTGCTTCATCTTGAGCAAGTGTTCCAGGCAATGGAAAGATACGGACTGAAATTGCGACCAGAAAAGTGTCACCTGTTTCAGAAGGAGGTAAAGTTTCTGGGCCACTGCATCAGCGCTGCGGGAATTTCCCCAGATCCGGAGAAGGTATCGGTAGTACAAGGGTGGGAGCCCCCTACGACGGTCCGACAGGTGTGATCCTTCCTGGGTTTTGTCGGTTATTACCGGCGGTTTATAAAAAAACTTTTCGAAAACTGCTAAGCCCCTAAACCAGCTTCTCGTGGGCACTGCACGGCCGCGGGGCCGGGGGTCCCCTTCAGTGACTTGGAGTTCAACTTGTGAGACAGCGTTCCAAACCCTTAAACAGGAATTGTTACAGGCCCCGATCCTCGCCTATGCTGACTTTACCCAGCCGTTTATTCTCTACACGGATGCTAGTAATCTGGGACTGGGAGCAGTATTGGCCCAGAGGCAGCAAGGCATGGAACGAGTGATCGCCTATGCGAGCCGGAGCCTCCATCCGGCGGAGAAGAATGATGCGAACTACAGCTCCTTTAAGCTTGAGCTCCTAGCAATGAAGTGGGCAATGAGCGAAAAGTTTAAAGATTATCTGTGGGGGGCTAAAGTGCTGGTCGTAACGGATAATAACCCTCTGGTCCATCTACGCACGGCTAAGTTGGGGGCGGTCGAACAGCGGTGGGTGGCTCAGTTGGCTAATTACGACTATCAGCTGCAATATCGGCCAGGACGGGAACATGTGAATGCAGATGTGCTTTCAAGGCTCCCTACGGTAGATCCGGGAAGTTCAGCCTTGTCTCTGCCCAACGACACCGGAGAGGGACTCCTGGTGGGGATAGTGGAAGCCCCAGGGTCGGATAAAGGGGATGTTCCTGCGAATTGGGGATGGGATCCAGGGCGGTGGAGAGAGCTGCAGGGAAGGGACAGAGACCTAGCGGTGGTTCGGTCCTGGTTGGACAAAGGCTGCTTGCCTCCAGCCGCCGAGAGGCGGACACAGACAGCAACGGTGCGACGACTCTTGGGGCAATGGGGCAGGCTTTGCCTGAAGGAGGGAGTAATATGTCGCTCCATCCAAGATCCGGTAATCCGAGAAAGTTTAGAACAGGTGGTGGTACCTGACGACCAGATTCAGCCGCTGTTATGTGCTTATCACACCCAGATGGGACATCAGGGGCAGGGGAGGACATTGTCCTTATTGAGGAGGTGCTTCTTTTGGCCCAGGATGGATGCGGCTGTTGGAGTCTTTATTCAGGGCTGCCCCCGGTGTTTGCTGTTCAAGACCCGGAAAGAGGTGCGAGCTCCGTTAGTCCCGATGCGGCCCGGGCCCCAATGCACATCGTAGGGGTGGACTTCCTGACGTTGGGACGGCCAGCAGATCGCTATCAGAACATCTTAGTGGCCACTGATTTGTTCACAAAATATGCTTGTGCTATTCCTACCTTTGATCAGACGGCGACCACTACCACCACCGCTCTTTGGGAGGCTGTGTTTCAGCCCTTTGGATGCCTTGAGGTTCTCCATTCAGATCAGGGTCCGAATTTTGAGTCGAGGGTGATCTCGGAACTGTGCCAACTCTATGGATGCCGTAAGACCCACACGACCCCATATCACCCCCAAGGGAACGGAGGGTGTGAGAGGTTTAATCAGACCCTGTTGAGTTTGCTGGGGACCCTTGAAGCAGAACACCCGGGCTCCTGGGCGGACTGCCTCTCCTCATTAGTGCAGGCATATAATAACAGCGTGCATAGCACTACAGGCTACGCTCCATCCTATTTGATGTTTGGGAGACATGTACGTCTACCTGCTGACCTACTATTGGGGAGTGTCCCGGCAACAGGGATTCAGAGTACCACCGAATGGGTGGGACGACACCATCAGCAGCTCCATCGGGCCTATGAGCGAGTTACAGATCGAATTGGGGGAGCGGCTGAGAAAAATAAACGGTTATACGATCGAACAGCACGAGAGGCCCCCTTGCTGCCCGGGGAGCGGGTCCTGGTCAGAGATGTACGACGGCCAGGGAATGGCAAGCTGAGCGACCAGTGGGAGGCTAAGCTATATGTGGTAGAACGACAGCGAGACCCGGACTTACCTGTGTACACTATCCGGCCGGAGGGAACATTAGGCCCCGAGCGGGTATTACATCGTAACCTACTTCGGCCTTGTCCCAACTACTCGAGGCCTACAGGGGAGGTACCCATGGCCCCAAGGACCCCCACACTGCCAGTGGTAGGATGGGCGGTGGTCCCAGTGGGACCTGAGCCGGTGGCAGTAGGAGAAGTTCACCCATCCCCGCCACGACGCTCCCAAAGAGACACTCGAGGACAACCACCAGCAAGGTATGGTGAGTGGGTGTCGGCTCGGGAGTTCTAAGGACTAGAACTGATTGGCGGGGGAGAGTGTCACGGGGTGACTAAAAGCGGAACCTTAGTTGCAGAAATTGGGCCCGGGGATCGTTTCCAGCGTAACACTGGACCGGTTCCGGGAAAATACGGAAGTAGGGAGAAACAGGGAAGCAGAGTTGACGAACGTGATTGTTGTCAGCTGTGCAGCGGGGAAAGATCCTGAAGGGCGATTGGACCGACATATTTTGATGTCTAAAATAGACATCAAATAAGCTTTGTTAGGAGTTTCTGCTCATATGTTAAATATATAGTATGTTTTGTCAATAAACTAATCAACTAAGATGTTATAGTCTAGTGTTTGTTCCAATCCAAGCTAAATCAAAATAATGAATCCTCAACTTTGAAATATGTATGATCAAACTAAGACATTTATGGAAAAGACAATTTTCTTTTCAAGATTTTTCCAACTCTAACTTTGAACTGAAATAAAACCTTGTCTATATGGTGAAGGGTGTGTGATAGATGTGTCCAGACGTATGCACCCTGTATTTTAAAGAAGAACATTTAATTATTTGTGATAAATTTTTCATTCACAAAGAATTCAAGGACATTATTCATGTCCCTAAAGGTTGGAATTTTCCTCATTTTTTTAATTAAGGCATTACGATTTTTTATTCCTCTTTTTAGTCAACTTTAGCATGGGTGTGTTCACTTATTCTAAGCAGTGTGTGTGTGTGTGTTGTAAATAAATCCAAACAATCTAAAAGCCATTCTTTTTTAAATCTCCTCATTCTTTCTGCAAGGCTCTTCATAATGATATGGCCTGATAGCACCTAATAGGGCCATTATGGGAGGGTCTTTGTCTTTCTCAGGTGTGAAATACTAATGAGAGATCAAGCCTCCTCGCATAAAGCTTTCTCAAACAAAACACGTCATACACATTCTAAAAGACTTTATTGACTTATCTGAATGAGTAGTCAGGATGTTTCTCACATAGTTTTGGAGCAAATATTCTAGACTATGTGATACAATTTTCAAAAGTCTTGTGAAGAAATAATCAATATGTGTTTTGTGGCCTTATTTCAGAAACTTTTATTTTTACTTTTTTCAATAACCACGCATAAATAATATTCTCTCAAAAATACAAACATGTACATGCATGTTGCTAACATATTATGATAGCCCCGTGTGTGCTATATAGAGTGAATTTACACCTTTGCCATTAACATGTTTATAAATAACTGAAAAAAGCACAAATGTCAGTGCATGTCAAAACATCCCAAGGGCCCCAAAAAACCTTTGGTCCCCAGAGGGTTAACAGTCTATGCTGAAGTCCCGCTGAGCCAGTGAACCGAGCCACATCCTCGCTGTTGCATCCAGCCTGTATCTGAAAAGGATCTGAGCATATTGCATCCATACTAATCTGCTTGTTTACCAGTCTATGATGAAGTCCCGCTGAGCCAGAGAACTGAGCCACATCCTCGCTGCTGCATCCAGCCCTGTATCTGAGAAAAAGTGAGCATATTGAATCCGTACTAACGCACCCTGTTTAACAGTCTATGCTGATCCAGTGAACTGAGCCACATCCTCGCTGCTGCATCCAGCCCTGTATCTGAGAAAGAGTGTGCATATTGCATCCATACTAATCTGCTTGTTTACCAGTCTACGCTGAAGTCCTGCTGAGCCAGAGAACTGAGCCACATCCTCGCTGCTGCATCCAGCCCTGTATCCGAGAAAAAGTGAGCATATTGAATCCGTACTAACGCACTCTGTTTAACAGTCTATGCTGAAGTCCCGCTGAGCCAGTGAGCCGAGCAACATTTTCGCTGTTGCATCCAGCCTGTATCTGAGAAAGAGTGAGCATATTGCATCCATACTAATCTGCTTGGTTACCAGTCTATGCTGAAGTCCTGCTGAGCCAGAAAACTGAGCCACATCCTCGCTGCTGCATCCAGCCCTGTATCTGAGAAAGAGTGCGCACATTGCATCCATACTAATCTGCTTGTTTACCAGTCTATGCTGAAGTTCCGCTGAGCCAGAGAACTGAGCCACATCCTCGCCGCTGCATCCAGCCCTGTAGCTGAGAAGAAAGAGTGAGCATATTAAATCCATACTAACATACTCTGCTTAACAGTCTATGCTGAAGTCCCGCTGAGCCAGTGAATCGAGGCTCTTCCTCGCTGTTGCATCCAGCCCTGTATCTGAGAAAGAGTGTGCATATTGCATCCATACTAATCTGCTTGTTTACCAATCTATGCTGAGCCAGAGAACTGAGCCACATCCTCGCTGCTGCATCCAGCCCTGTATCTGAGAAAGAGTGCGCATATTGTATCCATACTAACCTGCTTGTTTACCAGTCCATGCCGAAGTCCCGTTGAGCCAGTGAACCGAGCCACGTCCTCGCTGCTGCATCGAGCCCTGTATCGGAGGAAGAGTGAGCATATTGCAGCCATCCTAATCCGCTTCCTTACCAGTCTATGCTGAGCCAGTGAACCGAGCCACATCCCCGCTGCTGCATTCAGCCTTGTATCTGAGAAGGAGTGAGCATATTGAATCCATACCAACACACTCTGTTTAACAGTCTATGCTGAAGTCTCGCTGAGCCAGTGAACCGAGCCACATCCTCGCTGTTGTATCCAGCCCTGCCTCCGAGCATAAAGAGGGAGCATACTGAATCCATACCAACCCACTCGGTCTGCAGTCTCGTTGGCCTAGCGACTCGAGCTCAATCCCCACTGCTGTCATCCAGGTCGGACTTGTCGACACAGGAGGAACGGTTGGCCTGTTCTCTCCCCTTGAGATTGCCTTTTTTTTAAATAAATAAATTTGAGATTACTTTTACTCTGTTGTCCGTTGTCCTTGAGCTGCGGGGTATCTCCCCAGGGGGGGAAGGTACAGTAGAAGGAGGGAGGGGCGGTCAACCAGCAGAGCCCCCACATACACCTCCCTCCGGCCGTGACAGATACATATATTGTGTTATTCCACGTTTGAAAAAAAGCGCGGATGGTTCCGGGAACATTGGAAAACACATTGCATCCCGGAAAGATGAGAGACATGTTTTTTAGCCAAGTATGCATCACTTCGTGCGGTATATCTCGCGATCACCGCAATGGATTATGTTTGTTTGGGCTCTTTGTAATCGTGAGAATCTGCTGTCAATAAAGGTGTTCGATTTATCACAATCCGTGCATGTTTCATTGAGTTATGAGCTGAAACGTCACATTAAAACAACATAGCATCACTGCTACTGCTACTGCTACTTCATTGGTGCGCATAGTGTAACTTCATGTGTTAGAAGTCCATAAGGAATATCTTTAGATCTGAGTGATGGATTATGTTGGGTTTGGGCTCATTTTAATCGTATCGAATCCGCTGTAAATAATGATGTGTCATTTCCCACAATCGGAGCATGTTTAATGAAGTTACGAGTGGAAATGTGTCTTAGATTAAGCATCCATATATGATTTACATATTGGTCTCTTGAGGGGCTTCTTGTACAAAACCTTGCTCAAGTTTAGTAAAAATCCCGAAACAATTGTGCTTGTTGTATTATATCATTGAGACCTTTCAAATGACATATGGCACATGACTATCTGAGCTGTATGATGTATTTGACATATTGCAGTATGTAGTACAAAAAAGTACTTCATAAATTATGAAAACATTTTTAATCTATTTATTGGCAAACAACTCAGCACTACTTAGGAGTTTATCAAATTGGCTACATTCATTGTAAATTTCAGACTCTTAAGCTTTCAAATGACACCTATTTTAAGTTGATCAAGGTAATATTTTTGAAAAATATTTATTTTTTTATCGCAGCTAGGTGGCGCCTGCTGGCGGTACACTCCGTTTTAGAGGGATTACTCAGCACTCCTTATGAGTTGTGATTAGATGCAGTAAAAAGCTGAGATTCTAAGCTTTAAAATGGTACCTATTTTGTGTTATTACCTTCAGTGGTTGCTTAGTAATTTGATTATGAATTTTTTTCATGGGGTGGTGTGGTTAGGGTTTAAGGGGTTAAATCTGACTGATTACCTGATTGGTTAAAGCAACGGTTTCAGTGCCATTCATTTTAGGCGCAGGCACTGTCGATTCTGAAGGCAGATTTATTTGACCCTGGCAACGCATGATGGCTGAAATATGATTGGATAAAAGCGCTAAAATAAATATACACTACTGGAAGCAGTGCAACAAGAGAAAAGCTATGCAATTAAGATAGTGGACTATTAGGAATAATTTAATACTCATTCATGTAAAAAATATATTAAAGTGCAAGTCAGTGATTCTGATAGTGTTTAGGCCAACAGAGAAGGTCTTGCTGGCCCTGACCGCCTACCACGCGACGCGATGCACGATAAAATATATCTTTTCCATGTTAATCAGAGTTTTTGTCCTAACAGCCGGAACAACAAACACAAAGTGTGGCAATGATAATCTCAGGTGTTTATGTGCTTTATTTAATGTTAAAAGCATGAGTGACGAGATAAATATTAGAGGTTGAGAGTTCTTTAAATAAATCCTGCAATAATTGGGTTGCGGTTCATATGGGCGACGCTGGTGGCGCTATAGCTACTGTGTGCGTGTGATCTGCAGCAGAGTTGAAGAGAACTGTTGTGGGTGAGTCGATTCTGTAATAGCTCCGCACTAAAAGTTAAAAATATATAATTTCATCTCGAATGGTTGACAATTACTTGCGGTATTGTTCATAATAGACACAGATTGATTTGTAAAGAGTGTTTTCTGTTCATATTTATGACTATTTTTATCGTTTTATGTCTGTTTGGATGCATTCTACGATTTTCCTAATTGCGTCATTTTTCCATGTGCTTTCTAATGAGGTGAAATGTATTTCGAATAGGTGGAGCTTTGAACAACATTACGATTCACCATCTTCTCTCTTTTACTGCTCTGTGTGCAGGTAAATGTTTAGCATATAGTGTTTAATAATTTACTGTTCATGAAGTTTATTTTTGTTTACTGTTTTCAGTACAATATATAATGTGAATGAGTAATGTTTACTGTGAGTGCAGTAGAGTTGAAGAGAACTGTTGTGGGTGGAGCTTTGAACAACATTACGATTCACCATCTTCTCTCTTTTACTGCTCTGTGTGCAGGAGAATAAAGCCGATATCATCCACATTTCGTGTGTGTGTGTGCTAATGAAGGGTGGGACAAACCGGGTCCAGAAAGAGAAAACAAAAAAACCCAAAGGTCACACATGCAATGTGACTTTGAATATCATTTAGTTCTCCCAGCTTTGTAGCTGTAAAAGCAACAATGGATAATTCACCTCAGATCTTCAAATTAAACAAATGGAAACAAGAAAGTTTAAACTGTGAACAAACAAGTGTATTCTTTGACAAAGATTGTTTTAGTAACCTATGTATTTTTAATGTTTATTTTTAATGTTTATAATGTAATGTTTAAATGGTGTAATATTTGTGAATTTGATTATGTAACTACTTATCCATTTTCTTGCAAGTGCCGTCAAGATTACTTTCTGGTGCTGTGCACTTCAAGTACACCGTGAGACTCCGCCCACACACTGTTCTGATTGGCTGTGGTTTTGATTGAGTTTGACAATTTTCGCAGTCGCGCCGCGTCTAGTGTAGACAGACACATTAGGTGTGTTCGACTTCATGCAGCTCCGCGCAGACCGATCGGCGGCTGACTTGAAGCAGTGTATGCCGGTTAGAAATTTTGTCCGACTTGATGCAGCGCCGACGCCACATGACTGTGACGTATGCCATCAAAGTACCGCGAGAGCATTTCGAGAGTAGTCGGAGAACTCAGCCAGCGCAGCTTGCCAAGAGGGCAGTCACTTATTTCCAGGGGTTTCAGTACGGGATTCACGAAAGTACAGGGGTTTCAGTACCGCGACGCACACAGGGTGTATCCGAGGGTGTGGCCGTCACACCCCTTTCAAAAAATTTTTTATAATTTGCAGGTCACCGCACATGCGCAGAGTATAGTGCCTTCTTCCCGCGCACTTTTCAAATTAGATACAGAACTGATGGATGGCGAATTCGGCAGAACTGGCGAACTCGGTAACTGTTTTTGAGGTTTTATTATGATCAGGAGGCAAACGGTTTTGTAAAAGATGCGTTAGGATTCTAATGTAAGGAGTGGTTTCACGTGAGATAACGTTAACGTTATCATGTTTATCAAACCCCTGTAAACACACAAAGGTATCTGATGCACATGTACAGTTAGGACAGGAATCTCTCATGAAACCCTTGTACACACACATAGGTATCTGATGCACATGTACAGTTAGGACCGGAATCTCTCATGAAACCCCTGTAAACACACACAGGTGTCTGATGCACATGTACAGTTAGGACAGGAATCTCTCATGAAACCCCTGTAAACACACACAGGTATCTGACACACATGTACAGTTAGGACAGGAATCTCTCATGAAGCCCCTGTAAACACACAAAGGTATCTGATACACATGTACAGTGTAAGGAATCTGGGTCACAAGCTCTTTAATCAATTTTGATTTTGGGGAATAAATATTCAACAGTTATTAATCTCTGATCAACAAATTATCGAATATAGTTTGAGCCGAGTCCTTGCATAGATAAATCACCCAACGAGGGGTCGTGCAGCATACACGTCTGTTCAGGGCGTATATACACAATTAACCCCACGAATTATGAGGAATTATGAATATGTATCCTGCACAGAGGCTGTAGCTGATCTTTAAGATTACCACCGCGATTGATACCTCGTTAAACCAGCACGTCCGCCGCGCTGTTTCGCTAGAGGTTACCAATGGCTGGTGGTCTTACTTTAGCTTAAATTTACTGACAATGTTTTGTGCACTTAACAATTATCAGATTGTAGCTAGGATCTTTATATTAAAGAGGCTTTGTTATGTGATCAACAACAAACACAGAGGCAATAAAGTATAAATGAGGTTTAATGAACTACACTACATGTAAAACAAAGATATATATGAAACCAAAATGAACTTAAACAATAAGAAAAGAAGGTAGAAACACAGGGAAAAACACAATTGCTAGCACAGTTAGGTCCTCAGAGACAGCCTAAGAATACACACTTCAGAGCGTCTAAATTTAGATGGAACAGTTTGCATTCAGACCTGATTAGAGCGGTGTGGAAGCAAGCTTGTGGCGTCCTGGGAATAGGAGGCGGGCTTCTTTGATTCCTCCAAGCGTGGTTGTCGCGGGAGATTTAAAAGTTCTAACGCAGTTCTGTATGCGTGAAGATAGTCCTTTCGCTGGGATGCTGGAAGACTAACGAAATGCACGTTTGCACATTTATAGTTATGTTACAGGTATTTTAATACACCAACTCTTGTTTTAGTACTGATTGGTAGATAGAAACCTAGGGTTCATAGGTATGTGTGTGTGAGCATAGGTATGTGCGTAAGTGTGTATTGCACGCAGACGGGACATCTGTTCTCGCCTCTCCCACCCGATTTCCGTCAGGAGGGAGTGAAGAAGGTCTGGGTGTTGTCTCAAGCGGAGGAATTCGCCGTTTAATGGACATTCAGGACCATTTATCACCATAAATGTTCGAAAGTCCATTTGCTCTCCAGACTTCTAGGCGCCAGTTTGGAAGGTTGGAGACCTTATCACGGGACCACATGGTAATAGGAATGTGGGTTAGTTAGGGTTCTTTGTTCTTAACTTTTCCTGGATTTCACTACAAGAGAAATCACTGATTGTCCCTTCAATCCCTACAGTCCCCCCCTTTCGGGAGATGAGGTACCTAGGGAGATCTCGTCTGCCGACAATCATTGCATGGGAGGATGGAAGGTGAATCATGAATTCGGATCACAGGTGATTATCAGGGCTGAGGGCTTAACTCAATGAGGTTGCTGGCGGCTTCTTGCGGGTTGTCCTCTTTCCGGGGGTTTCGTCGAAAACCTCCGGACACGGCTTTGGTGAGCCTGATGGTAGCTGCTCGGTTCTCGTTGAGTCTCCTGTACAGGATGAAAGCCAGGCCCAGTGTTAGGATGTGACTAACTACCATAGAGAGACACAGCGCTGTGTCGGCTGCGGTCCAGGCTCGGACAACAGGTGAGGTAGTCAAGAGGGGCTGTCGAGACAAAGCTTGTAGGGCAGAGTCGAGGGGAGCAATGTCGATCAGCTGTGACCCCCCTGTCTCAATTTCCAGTTCCAGTTCTGGACCCAGGGTGAAGTTATGGTCCTTGAAGAAGGAAGGGATTTCCAGTTCTGTTTCGTACTCGTGGCTCGGGAGATGATATAATGCCAGGTCATCTACGTGGAGGATGGCACCTTTAGGTACTTGAATCCACATGCTCTGGTTGAGCAGGCTGACACGGGTGGCGGTGTCATGCTGATCATAGGTAAGAGTAGCCGTGAGTACCGGAGTGTTGACGAGCCACCGGTCACCGATGATCTCTGCTCGGGTTTCTTCCACTTGCATGCGAGGCTTTGCTTCGGCCGGGCAGCGGTTGTCGCTGGACATGGTTTGCAACCCACAGATTCCATCAGTGTTATCTCTGAGGAAGGGTTTGCTAGGGCAGAGATAGTGAATATCTTTCGTTAATGTGCACATGTGCAGGTTTGGGGCCAGGTACAGCTGTGGATCGCTGTCGTGGTAGGCCACCACGTCTGGGGTGCGGATTTTGATGTGTGTGTTACCCTTCCAAAACCCGACATTGACAATGTCTTTGAGTCTGTAGATTCGGCTTGACTCTATGATGGGTAAGTTCAGGAGGAAGCCCATTTCTCTTTGCTCTGGGTCGACATAGAGTGGGATGGCGCTGCCGAGCGAGTAGGCCAGGTGTACTTGGAGCGGATCAGCTGGTGTGGTGATTGCGGAAGCCAGCACAGTCTGGACGAGGCTCAACGGTATGAGGTAGGGCGGGATCCTACCCATGGCTAGGCTGTCGATGGATGAGCTCACCTCCCGCAACATGTCTGACATCAGGGCGGTGACTAGCTGAGTTTGGGCAAAGTCATTTTGGAAAACAGTGAACAGCTGTTTCATGGACTTCACCGTCTGGTTCAGCAGGACACTGTGGGTATTGAGAATGACCACAGTTCCTCTCAAGGTCCTTCCAACGGTCTGCAGGGAAGCACTCTGCACGTTGAGCTGCTCTTTTAGCTGTGGGATCTCTGTTTGAATTTCAGCCACCTGTCGTCTCACGGTGGCTAGGTTGACGGCGTTGACACTTGACATACCAATGTTGAACAGAGTTCCCACCGCAGCTGCGGCTCCCAGCAGAGCTCCGAGGAATCGTTTGGGGCGGCGGCTGTGTCCGCCTAATTCTGCTTGGGTGACGGTCATCTTTTCGAGTTGGTTCAGCATGTGCCTGACATCGGCCTCGGCGTGGTTGAGAGAGTCCTCGGTCCATCGGGCCCCGGCCCAGCTGTACTGGGCTGTTGCACTGGGGTAGTGTGCCCGGTACACGTTGCGGGGATCGAGTCGAACGTACACCTTCTGGGTGTGGGTCCGGCAGTTGGTGATCAAGAGACCTGGTTGCTCCCTCAGCACAATGCCTGACGCCGGGCCGGTTGAGATGACGTCAGGTGGCGGTTGCCCTCGGGTCGACTGGACAAGCAGGATGGCGAACCACATCAACATCCTATTAGAGGTGAAAGGGAAGATGTGGAGAGAGAGGGGGAGAGAGAGAGACAGAGACAGTGTGTCAGCGAGAGTTGTCCTTGGTTTGGCAGGACAGTCTTTTCACTCCTAGGAGGGTAATCAGGTTAGTTTGCATTGGCCTCTCCCCACCTTTCTCTTTTAATTTGGTTGCGGTGGACCCATTTGAGCACTGGGTCTTTCTGTCCCCGGCTCAATTGGATTCGGTACGCCACCGGAGAAAGTTTGTCAACAATTTCATGAGGTCCTGTCCAATGGGGTAGGAATTTCTTTGACAGCCGATGGGAGGCTGTGTGTGGTGGCTGCACGAAGCTGTAATACCAGACCCTGTCACCCACGGCTAGTTCCTGGTGTGACGCTTTCCGGTCATAGTATGCTTTCTGGCCCTCGGCGCTCTTTTGAAGCTGTTGTTGGGCGAAAGCGAAGGTTGCTTTCAGGTGCCGGTGCAGCTCATCGAGGTACTGGTGAGTGGTGCAGGCTGTGATGAGACCGGAGTCTCCTGGCTGATACAGCAGGTGCAGTGGAAGTGTCATTTGTCGTCCAGTCATTAGTTCGAAGGGAGACACCTGAGTTGAGTCCTGTGGGGTGGCCCTGAGAGCCATTAACACCAGCGGGAGTTTCACGTCCCAGTCTTTCTGGTTGGCAGCCACATACTTTCTCAGCATGCTGACCACAGTCCGATTCGAACGTTCAACTTGGCCAGTTGAAATCGGGTGAAAACTCACGTGTAGTTGAACTTGGACCCCCAGGAGTTTCCAGATCTGCTGCATAATCTCAGCTGTAAAGTGAGTACCTCTGTCTGAGTTGACACTCATTGGCAATCCGAATCTGGAGAAGATGTGATTCATCAGGAGGTATGCCGTGGTCTGAGCGGTGTCGTTGGGTGCTGGAAGACACTCTACCCATTTTGTGAACTGGCACACGACTGTGAGGAAGTACTTGTTGCCCTTCGTTGACCATGGCAGAGGCCCTACCCAGTCGATTTGGAGGTTTGACCATGGGAAGGTGACCCTTCTGCGTTGCAGCGGAGCTCTGTGGTTCGAATTTGCAGGTTGGAACTGGCAGCAAATTAGACATTCTTTGACATATTCCGCTACGTGCTCTTGCATGCGGGGCCTATATGCCACTTGCTTCAGTGTCTTATAGGTGGCTCTGGTGCCGTGATGTCCAGCACATGGCGCGTCGTGGGCATATATTAACATCACCCCCCTTAGACACTGAGGGACCACCAGCCGTGGCGTGGTGGTGTCATCAGGTGTATACCACAGAATGTCGTTAATCACACGCAGCATGTGCTTGATGTCATGCAGTCGTCTGAGGCACGGGTTGTCAGTGAGATCAGACTGTGTGAGTGGGTGGTTGGAGGGGTCAGATAGGTGGTTTAGGAAAGTCTTTATGGACATGTCAGTGGCTTGCATGTCTGCTATGTCGTTGTTTGAGATCTGCGGGGTCAGAGTGAGAGGCTGAGAGGCGGGCAGTGCGGCAGGAAAGGTACGTTTGCTGCGGGTTAGTGCTGCCACATCGAAAGCCGGTGGTTGGGCTGGAGGTGACCATGGGTTACCGTGCAGTGCGCCAGTCTTGGCAAGGGCATCGGTTTGGTCATTCATGTCCTTATCGAGGCCTGGTTGCTTGGAGTGGCCTTTCACCTTTTTCCAGTAGACGAGCATGTCGTGTTGTCTAGTTAGGTCATCGCATGCCTGAAACAAGTGTTGGTGTTTGACAGGCTTACCGTTCGCAGTCTTAAAGCCATTTTGTTTCCACCCTGGGAGGTGGCATGTGAAACTTAGTCTGGCATAGTTCGAGTCTGTGCAGATCAGGAGTTCTTTGATGTTGTGGGTCGCTGAGATTTGCATGGTTATGAGAATGGCTGCCACCTCAGCATATTGTGATGACTGAGGCCCCAGCTTGAAGTGTTGAGGTGGGCAAGGCCGATCATTGACCCATAACACACCCGCGCCAGCTTGGCGGATGCCCTCTTGGTTGTAGGAACATCCATCGACGTAAGCTGTGGGCATACCTTGGCACGTGTTGTCTTCGAAGTATCTGTGACACGTCTGTGGTTGTGGTTCTTCCACATTAGCTGTCACAGGTGGTGCGTTATCAGAGCAGTTCTGGCAGGCAGCCAGGCCGTTGCCTAGCGCTGACTTGTGGTTCTGGGCATATCTTGCCTCAACATTGCGCCCTTGGAGGGCCATCAACCACGTGGCGATGCGGGAATTGGTGACCACGCCATCGCGGATGCGTTGGCTGTTGAGGAACATGACAGGCTGTTGACAAGTCTCAATGATAACTTTCTGAGCTCCAATGTAGTTGGAGAACCGTTGTATGGCCCATACAATGCAAAGTAGCGCTTTTTCACAGTCTGAGAATTTAGTCTCTGGTGGAAGGAGTGTCTTGCTGGCATATGCTACAACTCTTTTGTCTTGATCGTGTCGTTGGTACAGGCCAGCGCTGAGACAGTGGTTGGAGAATCCGGCTTCTAAGTAGAATTCTCTTTGTGGGTCAGGGTAAGCTAGACATGGAGCTGTGCACAGGTGACGTTTCAGCTCAGTCATGGCATTGTCCTGGACGGCTGTCCAGACAAACGGGCAGTCTTTTTTCAGTAGGGCAGTCAGAGGCTTTGCAATGTCTGAATAGCTTTCGATGAACTGCCGT
Source organism: Tiaroga cobitis (assembly GCA_030578255.1). Classification (NCBI taxonomy): domain Eukaryota; kingdom Metazoa; phylum Chordata; class Actinopteri; order Cypriniformes; family Leuciscidae; genus Tiaroga; species Tiaroga cobitis. The sequence goes on along the minus strand of CM060595.1, from coordinate 25,714,207 downwards.
GAGTAGTTGCACACCCCCAGGAAACTTCGCAGTTCTGAGAGGTTGGTGGGTGGTTTGATGTTTTGAACAGCTTGAATGCGGCTGGACTGTGGTTCGATGCCCTGTGACCCGATCAGTAGTCCCACGTAGTTGACCTTGGTTCGACACCATTGTCCTTTGTGGAGGGCAATCTTGGCTCCCGCAGATGATAATTGGTTCAAAACATAGTCTATTTCTTTCAGGTGATCGGTTACTGTCGTGCTTTTCATCAGCACGTCGTCCACGTAGATGAGGTTGCCTCTCATCCTTGCATCGGGGCATGCTTTGTTCAGGAAGATGTTAAATTCGGCGGGTGAGTTAGCATAGCCGAATGGGCACCTGGTGAAAGTGAATTGTCTGTTACCGAACGTAAAAGCAAGCTTGTGCTGATCATCTGGATGCACAGGTATGGTCCAAAACCCTGAGGCCACGTCAAGCGTGGAGAAGATTGTGGCTCCCCTGATTCTGGGTATTTCTTGCTCTAGCTGGGTCATGGGACATCTTGACAGTGGCACCTGTTGATTCAGTTTTCGGTAGTCAATGGTGGGTCGCCACTTGCCGTTTGGTTTGATTACCGGCCAGATAGGAGCAGAGTAGGTGCTATTGCATGGGCGAATTACACCTTTTTCAAGCATAGAGTCAATGATTTCTTGCACCGGTTCGTGTGATGCAATGGGGATCTTGTACTGCCTGACGAAGGTGGGAGGAGCCTCAGGGGGCGTTGGAATGCGCACGGTGTGAAGGTGGGTGAGACCACAATCTAGAGAGTCTTTGGCAAATGACGCTTTGAATTTGTAAAGGACTTGTCTTAGTTTTTGTAGATCAGCATCCTCTTTGATTGCATCGGCGTCTTTTAGAATTTGCTGAACTTGGGACTCAAAACCTGGATATGGCTCCTCTGTGGGTGAATCGCCTGTTGTGTTTGCAGGCGCAGGTGCAGGAGTTGCATCAGTCTCGCAGGTAAGTTGTTTGGAAACTGTGTAGACGGCAAGGTGTTTGTCCTCTGTCAGTTCCGTTCTGCAGACTTGATCTTTGTCCATCGGCATGACAGAGGCGATGGAGATGATCTTGAAAGGTGCTGTGCGCAGTGTGTCGTCTGTGCACCCTTCGGGTATCATTGAAACTGGAATAGGCCCAATGACAGGTAAAGTAGGTTCAAAATCAGGAAAGTAATGGCTTACTAACCATCCTAGCCGATAGGCTTTTGGAATTGTGATGTCCACTGCAATGCAGTTGTTGAAAAGGATATAGATGGCCCGAGATGACACTTCAGTGAGGGGTATGGCCTCAAGTGTGAATCCAAGTTCAAGGCATTCGGGCGAAGGTTGAAAGAAACCCAGTGTGTGGTTTAGGATTTGGCCACACCGTATGTTCAATCGAACAGCGACCCCTTTGGTGTAAGCAGGTACTACAGTTGCCTGTTCGCTGATTAGGGTGCAAATTTCTGGGATGGTTTGGCCTGACAGAAGATTGTCAGTGTGTGTAGGAACGACAGCTGTTTGTAAAGTCAGTGGGGCCCACAGTACCTCGTTAATAAAATCCACATGAGCCTGGAGGCGAATCAGAATGTCTGCTCCAATGTAGACATCATGGGGCAGGTCCGTAATGATCAAGAAGTAATGAGTTAGGCACCGATGGTTCCAGTTCAAGTTCAAAGCACAGATACCTTTTGCAGTCACCAGGTTTGAGGGGCATGATTTCAAAGGGAAACGTGTGCGTTTGCTGGCAGAAGGAAGGTCTGGCGTGACTTTACTTAGATTGTTGAAAAGTGACAGGCTGACAGCGGAATTGTCGGCCCATAGAGCGAGAACAATGTCTGTGGTGGTTAGACCATTCAGCTGTAGTTCGGTGTTGACCTTGGGGCAGAAGGACTCAGAGTCTTTGGTGAGTTGAAAAGTGCAGAGTAACGAACTTGAATCTCGGTCAGGTGCTGGGTCTGTGTCTCCCTGGCTGGCGAAAGTTCCCGTGACCTCTGTGACCTGACAGTCTGGCTCAGTTGATCTGGGTGGCTGACAGGGGAGGGGTTCTCGCACTTGAGCCCAGATTTTCAGTTGTCTGAAATCCAGCAGGGGCTCGAAGCGATCTAGTAGATCTTTGCCGATGAGGAGGGGGTACGTGTCCATTGGTGAAATGTACACAGGGTGTAGTAAACCCATGGGACCAAGTGTTAAGTGAATTGGAGCTATTCGTTCAAGCCGAATGTCAGTTTGGCTGTAAGATCGCACATTCAGCTCACAATTCTGAGATTTTAGAGTTCTGTTCTGTCTGTTAGCTTCAAATCTGAGTCTTTCAAAGAGTTCAGCTGATATCAAAGTGAGGTCCGATCCGGTGTCGACCAGAGCTTCGAGCTTCAGTACATTTTCCACTGTGATAGAAAGATAAAGTTTGCGTGCTAGTCCTTTTTCGACAAGGTTCCCCAGGAGTTTTAGTGTCGGGGCTTGTGTGGCGATAGACAAACAGTTAGGGTCGGTATCTTGGGTTTCGTTGCGGAGACACACAACCAAAACCGCACTTTCTGGGATCTCAGGGGTTTGCTCACTGGTGTGATGGGTTTGGTTGTCCGCATCTGGATGTGCGGTTGTCAATAGCAGCGAGTGGGTGTCATTGTCCCTTGGTGTTGTGACAGCTGGTTCTGTGGTCTGCGTCAGGAGAACAGTGTTTGTGGTGCTTGGTTCAGTAGGAGGGCTATCAGGAAGGGTGTTACTCCTTACTCTTAGTCACGAGGGGTCTGGCTTGTCCCCTTTGTCGGTTTTCTTGTGAAGAAGCCCTTGTAGAATCTTCAGGATCTCTGCGGTCTCTGACGTGGACTCACTTGTTTCTTTTGCAGCAGGTTCGGATTTGGACTTGGACCTGCGTGAGGCCTGCCGAGAGAGAGTTCGGTGCGGGCTGTCTGGACTAGGCGTTCTTGTCCCTGGAGTTCGGCTCTGTCTGGGCCGTCGGCTGGTTTCCCACGTGGCCCCCCCCCCCCCCTTTTGATTGTGGGGGGGCCGTGGGGTGCCGTACGATCTTTCAGAGCGCCCGCTCTGGTGCTTAGGACGAGCACCCTCGCGGTTGCGATGCCGTCTGCTGGCTTGAAACGGTCTTGGCTCGTTATTAGAAAGTCTGTTAGTGTGGTGTTGTTGGATACCCTCTAGTGCCAGCTGTGAGTGCTGATCAGTGATAGGGCAGATAGAGGGAGTTTTGACAGTCTTTTCAGAAGCAATTTTCTGTTTGATGAACGCTTTGTGGGCTAAATCTCGCAGTTGCTGGGTACTCATTGTGCGAGGGCAGGCCAGGACTCCTAAGTGATGGCTCACTGTGGGATGCAGGTTTCGGAGAAACAAAGTTCGAAAGTTAAAGTCCTCCTCCATCCCGGGATCATTCCTTGCCCCAAAGTAGGCCTGTCTGATGCGAGTGTAAAAGGCCTGCGGAGTTTCTAATCGTGCCTGCTTGAGACTCATCGCGGTGATGAGTCCTTGATCAGTGTCTGGATCAGAGAATTCCCTGATGAATGCCTGTCGCAGTTGCTGATAGTCCGCCTTAACTGAATCTGGTTGGCGATCCAGAAAACTGCGTACGTCCCGACTGGACGTAATTCGAAGCAGGTATAATCTGTCCCACGGGGTGACGTGGGGAACAGTGTATAAATGGAAGTCAATGTCTTTCAAGTAGGCATGCACATCATGGCCTCCAGCAGGGTTTGGGGTGAAGGTAGGAATGTTCCGGGCCAACTTGTCAAGTTCCTTAAAGGCCATGCCGTGATAAGTGGCAAGGGCTTTCTGGGGTGCCCCTCCTTTTCCTGAGGGCGAGGGCTCTTGTAGACTGTCCGTCGATATCTGGGGCGGTGGCCGTTCGCTTCCCTTCACAGTTCTGTGTTCTTGGCTGAAGTGTGCAGGCTGACCGGTCAGAGAAAACTTTGTAGTGTGTGTCTCTCTGTCTGGGTCACTTTGAAGTTTATAGGAGTGTTTTAACTCACGGTGGACAGCATCGAGCTCATCTTTATAAAGTTCTTTTTGCTGGATAAGTTCATTTATTTCAGCTCTGGCCGCCTTCAAGTGTTTCTCACAGGCTTTGGCTTTGGCGTCTCTTTCTTTTAGTTCATTGTTTGCTCTCTCAAGGAGAGCTTCACCTTGTTGCAGTTTTTCGGTGAGTGTCTCTCTGGCTTTTCTTTCTTTTAGTTCCTTTTGGTCGGTGTCTAGACGAAGGTTTTCCAGAGCAGTTTGAAGTTCTTCTACTTCCTTTCGTGGCTCTGAGTCCGTTTCCTCCTCGTCCTGCTCCTCGTTCTCGAGTAGTAGCTGGTCTAGCCGACTTTGGGTCTTTGCTTGGTCGCGCCGGGCCTCCTCCGCTTGGAGCCGCAGAGTTGCCGTCTCCTGTTCCAGGTTGATGGCGTGTCTTTCGTTGAGGCGGGCTTGTGCGACGAGCGTATGGGCCAGGTTTCCCATGATTCGGGCCCATTCTTTGTGGTTGTAGCTCTGAGTTGGGTCATGCCTCATCAGCGAGTCCAGGTCGGTGTCCAGCTGCGCCTGATCCCGGGGCTCGGGGTTGCCGGTATCCCTGGGCAGGACGGTGGCTGTCATGGCATTCAGCCATGTCTCGAGGCTGTCCCAGTGGGCTGCTGGGCTGGGAGAACGGGACATACTGGCTCACTGCGGGCGAGAGGAGCACAACACACACACGCACACACAGACCAAATGCAAATTTGTTCTACAATTTATGCGCTTATACCCTTAATACGGGCGATGCCGTTTACGGTACTTTGACTAACTGTTGCAGACAGTTAGGTAGGGACAAATGGTTTAGGTCAGCGCAGGGCCTAAATAAAGATTCGACAGGGCCGGAGCCTAGTAGGTCACTGTTGGTGCTACCGGCTCTGCCAGTCTGTTATTTAGCTCTCCTTGGGTGTCTCTGTAGGCTTCGTCTCTGGGTGACCTGGTAGGCACAGTTCACACAAGGCAGAGAGAACTAACAGAAGAATAGTAAGAGAGAGAAAAAAACTTAAAGGGAGATTAGACGATAGGAATTAATGGGTCTGTTAAAACAGAGTAAACAGTAGTACAGAAAGAGTTACGGGAACTAAGAGGGCTTGAGCCGACTACGTGTGGTTTTCTTTAGGAAAGGGTGGACACTCTTACATGTCACGGGAGAATATATAATATTCTGGTGGCTTATACAAAGGGGATGACCTTTCTTTACCTTAATTTAGCTTGCTTGGGGTGACCTGAAATCACACTAGCTGGAGCCAGTGTCGGGGACAATCTTTCCGTCGCTCCAAGCACTTAACCGGGGTGTCCACGGCCTCAACTGTGCGTCAACCACGGTGCGCCCACTCAAACAACCTAGACTTTAACACAACTGGCACTCCCGGGGAGGTCACCTGCTTACGACACTTGCAAAGAGGACTTTTCGTCAGAACCCTCTTTCGAGCGGTCCCGATTTAGACCACGGTTTGAGTACTGGGTCCAAAATTGCCTTGTGTCTTATTGCGTGGTGGGTCTCCCCTTTTTGGGAGTGCCAAATTGCTGATGTCTTATTGCGTGCCGCACCAATGGAGAGCCAGGAAGTTCCGTGACTCACCCACAGCAAGCGTTGGTTACGCCGGCCAGACAGCCCCGCTCACTGGAAACCAACCAGGAATGACGGTCAGATCACACCAGCGCAAGAGAGTTCTACCTGTAGATACCAAATGTGATAGAGAAAAGTGACTCTAAAATTACTTAAAGCTTACTTTGTCTAAACCAAATGGAGTATCTGTGAGTGTGGGAAGTACAAAACCTTGTTGCTTAATGCGAGTGAAGAAGGCAGAGAGGGATTTGTGACACTGTTGTCAGTTATCAGAATAACCTATGGAGCAGGGTTAGTGAGTAAGGCAGAATAACACAGGAGTAAGTACGCTGTAGTGGCGGGTTTGAGCCACAAGAGGGGGTACTTTCCAGTAGTCAGCCTGGTAGAACACAACTTAATTGAAATTGCAAGTCAACTGGTGTAATTCAATTCAACTAAGCGTGTACGGAGATATTACATAACACCTAAAATAGCACGGGTGCAGTCGTGATAGAAATATCACTAAGAGACGGCAGGGGAGAGTAAAAAAAAAAATTTTTTTTGGAAGAAAATAAAAATATTTTTTTTCACAAAAAAAAAAATAAAATAAAAAAAAAATAATAAAAAATTTTTTTTTTAGAAAAGACAATTAATAAAAGTTATCAACTTATTAAAACAAATTATCAAACTCATTAATTTATCGAGAAAGAGAAAAGGTAAAAATATTTAATAAGACATTGATTTATCTGAGGGACAATCAATAAACTTATCTGGACAGAAAACGAAATCAAGTAGAATTATTCGTAACCTAATTCATAAAGTGAAGTGAGAATTTAATTCAGTTTTACCTTCAAAGTTTTTCTTTAGACCAAATCTGAATGAGACTATGAAAATTAACGGATGGGATTATTTCTAATGCTAATCACGATCGCTGTAAAGTATCAATGACAGCCTTAGAACACCCAACTGAAAACAGACCGAAATTTCAAACAGAATGCAAGGATCACAAGGAACTGACTCAGCGTTGGAGGCCCTGAAGGGGGCGTCTTTTCCGTGAGTCACTTCCTGTGAGGAATTAGAAATGACTTAGAGAAGAAAATTCAGGACAGAGTGACCTTATCTGAGAGCGTCCATACGGTGGCGCTATTGCGCTCACGTTGATGAAGCGGGTGTGGCGGTAATTTGAGACCGAGGCGCAAGGCTGCGCTCTAGTTTTCAGCAACAGAATCACAACCACACTGCTTCAATTGTACCTTTGTGGGGCGCGCCAAATCTTAACTGCACACAATTTAGATTCAGGCGGATTTTACGGTGCTATGTTTCACGGGTTCACGAGGCAGAATTATTTCACTGCATTTACGTGTCTGTACCTACAGGAATTTACGTCTGTGGTTTAACTCCCAATACATTTATCATCTAGCACTTTAATGATTGAAATGTTCTGGTTTAACATTTGGTTAGCTAAATCAAAAGTTGAAACCAGGAGTTTAATTCGTTTAATCCAACGATTAGAAAATCAGGCCTTGTTAGGTTGAATTACAGGAGCATCGCTGTATTCAAATCCTCTTCGACTCTGCTCAAAAGATTCTCGTTTTGCAAGCAGGCGGTTCCAAAAGCACATATATTAACATGTAAACGTCTTTACAGAGGTAATATCTCTTTTGTTCTGAACTAGTTTACTTTCAACATTTCGACAGTGACTATCAGTGTTATGAACTGCAATTTATTTTAGCAATTACAATGATTAAAACGTTTAGACGAATTTAGCAGTTTGTAATATGCTCGGCTGAAACTCGACTTTCAGCTTCCAACATGCGCGGCGCGCTCGCGTTTCTTAATCCAAAACACAACAAGGTATACCAAATTGACACTGCATTAATTGCTCACACAACAAAGCTTAAAATATTGCCCGCATTCTCCACCATAATATATGTAAGGAATCTGGGTCACAAGCTCTTTAATCAATTTTGATTTTGGGGAATAAATATTCAACAGTTATTAATCTCTGATCAACAAATTATCGAATATAGTTTGAGCCGAGTCCTTGCATAGATAAATCACCCAACGAGGGGTCGTGCAGCATACACGTCTGTTCAGGGCGTATATACACAATTAACCCCACGAATTATGAGGAATTATGAATATGTATCCTGCACAGAGGCTGTAGCTGATCTTTAAGATTACCACCGCGATTGATACCTCATTAAACCAGCACGTCCGCCGCGCTGTTTCGCTAGAGGTTACCAATGGCTGGTGGTCTTACTTTAGCTTAAATTTACTGACAATGTTTTGTGCACTTAACAATTATCAGATTGTAGCTAGGATCTTTATATTAAAGAGGCTTTGTTATGTGATCAACAACAAACACAGAGGCGATAAAGTATAAATGAGGTTTAATGAACTACACTACATGTAAAACAAAGATATATATGAAACCAAAATGAACTTAAACAATAAGAAAAGAAGGTAGAAACACAGGGAAAAACACAATTGCTAGCACAGTTAGGTCCTCAGAGACAGCCTAAGAATACACACTTCAGAGCGTCTAAATTTAGATGGAACAGTTTGCATTCAGACCTGATTAGAGCGGTGTGGAAGCAAGCTCGTGGCGTCCTGGGAATAGGAGGCGGGCTTCTTTGATTCCTCCAAGCGTGGTTGTCGCGGGAGATTTAAAAGTTCTAACGCAGTTCTGTATGCGTCAAGATAGTCCTTTCGCTGGGATGCTGGAAGACTAACGAAATGCACGCGGGTATCTTGAGGACCGCACTAAGGACAGACTGGCTATACGCAAAATAAAACGAAGACAAAATAAAACAGGAACAAAATAAAAACGAGGATTACATCGGGATACAGGAACAGGGAACAGAAAGCAGAGAACAGAGCACAGAGAACAGAGAACGAATGTCTCTGAGTTTGGGGTTTTAAAGATAAACAGAACACGCCTTGGATAGGTGTGTCGGCCAATGATAATGGCCCATCTTGAAGAGAGCCTGCGCCCCCGAGTGGGTCATTCGGAATCAATTTGCATCTTTATGACTAGAAGGATCTTAAGCTTACTTTGGAAATGGCATATATAGGTAGTTATATATATTTCACGCTATCGATATACAGCTTAATGAATAGATCAGATTTTTAGGATTACAAACATATCAAACATCACACGTCACAGACATAATATTGCAGAGTTACCTCTTAATGCACCCTTTCAGGCATTTATAAGTGTCTTACATTCATGAAAACATTCGTAGGACATGTTTGCACATTTATAGTTATGTTACAGGTATTTTAATACACCAACTCTTGTTTTAGTACTGATTGGTAGATAGAAACCTAGGGTTCATAGGTATGTGTGTGTGAGCATAGGTGTGTGCGTAAGTGTGTATTGCACGCAGACGGGACATCTGTTCTCGCCTCTCCCACCCGATTTCCGTCAGGAGGGAGTGAAGAAGGTCTGGGTGTTGTCTCAAGCGGGGGAATTCGCCGTTTAATGGACATTCAGGACCATTTATCACCATAAATGTTCGAAAGTCCATTTGCTCTCCAGACTTCTAGGCGCCAGTTTGGAAGGTTGGAGACCTTATCACGGGACCACATGGTAATAGGAATGTGGGTTAGTTAGGGTTCTTTGTTCTTAACTTTTCCTGGATTTCACTACAAGAGAAATCACTGATTGTCCCTTCAATCCCTACAACAGTTAGGACAGGAATCTGTCATGAAGCCCCTGTAAACACACACAGGTGTCTGATACACATGTACAGTTAGGACAGGAATCTCTCATGAAACCTCTGTAAACACACAGGTGTCTGATGCACATGTACAATTAGGACAGGAATCTCTCATGAAACCCCTGTAAACACACAGGTGTCTGATGCGCATGGACAGTTAGGACAGGAATCTCTCATGAAGCCCCTGTAAACACACACAGGTGTCTGATGCACATGTACAGTTAGGAGAGGAATCTCTCATGAAACCCCTGTAAACACACACAGGTGTCTGATGCACATGTACAGTTAGGACAGGAATCTCTCATGAAACCCCTGTAAACACACACAGGTGTCTGATGCACATGTACAGTTAGGACAGGAATCTCTCATGAAACCCCTGTAAACACACAGGTATCTGATGCACATGTACAGTTAGGACAGGAATCTCTCATGAAACCCCTGTAAACACACACAGGTATCTGATGCACATGTACGGTTAGGACAGGAATCTCTCATGAAACCCCTGTAAACACACAGGTATCTGATGCACATGTACGGTTAGGGCAGGAATCTCTCATGAAACCCCTGTAAACACACACAGGTATCGGATGCACATGTACAGTTAGGACAGGAATCTCTCATGAAACCCCAGTAAACACACACATGTGTCTGATGCACATGTACAGTTAGGACAGGAATCTCTCATGAAACCCCTGTAAACACACACATGTGTCTGATGCACATGTACAGCTAGGACAGGAATCTCTCATGAAACATGATAACGTTAACGTTATCTCACGTGAAACCACTCCTTACATTAGAACCCTACCGCATCTTTTACAAAACCGTTTGCCTCTTGATCATAATAAAACCTCAAAAACAGTTACCGAATTCACTGTTTTGTCCTTGATTGTCCATGGCTGTTTAATGTTTACCTGTCTGCTCTTCATCATCCTTCAGTTCTGTATCTAATTTGAAAAGTGCGCGGGAAGAAGGCACTATACTCTGCGCATGTGCGGTGACCTGCAAATTATTATAAAAAAATTTGAAAGGTTTTGGTACTGAAACCCCTGTACTGTAGTGAATCCCGTACTGAAACCCCTGGAAATAAGCGTGACTGCCTTCTCAAGAGCAGCAGCACAAGCTCTGATGACGTCACAGCTGTTCCACGATTGGCCGGATTCACGGCATGACAAAGATCACGTGCATTTCGTGTTTATTCTCACACCTTTAGTTCCACTAAAGCTCACAAATCAATTTTTTATAACAGTGACAGTCTTTTCATGTAGTCGTGATGTTATTTGTGTCATGTTTATCAAAATAAAACTGATTAAAAAACGTTGACTACACTTCATTGATATAAGCTTATTTTGAACTTTATTCTTGTTCAAACAGATGCTGTATGAAGGAGTAAAGTATTGAATAAAAATGTGTCTAAAATATCTGTGTATTTGGCAAATATTGCATTTATTTCACTTCAGCTGTGCTATGCAAACACAACGTGAGCGGTCACTACGGGAACCAGAAAGTGTCCGACTTCACGTCTCCGTTTGCAGCTCCTCCCCGCCTGCATGCGGCAACTCTCGCCGATCGGTTACATCCGGCCGCAGCCGATGTCGAACACACCTAATATTTGTCGCTGGAATCTTATGGCATCGCGTCTGGTTAGACACGGTGTAATGAGAGTTAGTTGACATGTTGCAAAGTTACTGTTAGTAGAATAAGTAAATAGTAGCCTATATGACTATCGAAATAAAGTGGAAACATAGTTATTACTGAATAGAGGGATAGAATGTGCTAAAGATATAAATATTGAGCAAAAGTGTTCTACATCATTCACAGTCTGTAAGGAAATGGAAGCTCTAGCGTTAAGTTCTGCCAGGAAGTCTCAATTGCTACGTCACTTATTACCTTCTCATCTATCCAATCGTGTCTAAGACTTGTGGTATAAAAGACCAGTACTTACACATGTCTGAGTTCGCAGATGCTGACGCTTTCATGCACCTCCATCCTCCCCACCACCACCAGGATGGTCCCTTCCCCTCCATCCTCCCCACCACCACCAGGATGGCCCCTTCCTATACCTCACGGGGGGTCGGCTGCGCCCCTGCCTTCGTCTTCAGGCAGGAAATGCAGAGTCCGGACCCTCGGATTGCGAGCTATGGACGGGGCCTACGCCAAAGAACTTTATTGCTTGCTGGGCTATCAATAAATGTATTTATTGTTACAGTATTTATTCTCCCGAGTCTTTCTGGTAGAACTTAAAGGGATAGTTCACCCAAAAATGAAAATTATGTCAGTATTACTCACCTTTCGTTCATCTTCGGAACACAAGATATTTTTGATTAAATCTGAGAGCTGGATCAGCTGTGGGCCTCGAGTTAGTTCACGTAGTGTAACTGCGCAGCGCCTCTGGGTTGTACGTCACACACATCACACACATACACATCACACACATGACCAGCGTTGGCCAATAGTGAGCCTACATGTGATACAACCAAAAATATCTTAACCTGTTAAGCTGCAACCACACTTTTGAAAAATCCCTAGAAATGGCATACACAAACTGAAATGGATACAGTTCATGAACCCGTTGTACTAAAAGCACAAGTATGATCTCATTTGAAAGCTAACACCTGGCAGTTTATTGTAAATGTAGAATTAATTATTGTCATAATGAAAAAAATAGTTATAAATAGCTTCAAAGTTTTGTAAAGTTATTAGAAATTAATTTTTATGAAACATCTTCATGAAAATAAAATTGAAGTTGGCATTGTAGCAATCTAGAAATGCACTGCAGCAAAAGCCACATGTCTGACCATGTTATATTTAAAATCTGAAGATGGTAAGTCTAAAACTCTGTATTTAGTTCAAGGTTTTTCAAGATCATGTCATATGACTTTATTTTGATTAGACTCTAAAATGCAAACTGATGTTTATTGTCATCTTCTAAGCATCTATTCAGTCTATTGTCTCTATTGTTTTGTGGTGCAAACGAGCCCCATTCAGTGTCAGTCTTCCCTGCACACATTCACACCTCTCCAGCCTGGTTATGGCTCTAAATATGCTTCTCTTTTGTCTGCATTATAATCACTAACGACTGGCTATTCACACTGTTTTAATCCCTATTTTTTTTTTACCAAAGTTCTCTCTTCACATTTTAAACTGTATCAAATGGCCTTTTTGAAAAAAGAAACATTTCAGTAAGCATTCTTATTTAGAAAAATTCATAAAAATAACAGCTGGGTGGCAGCAGGTGCACCAGAGCAAGCTAGCATGTTAGCTTAGCACACCATCAATACACGACAATTTATGAGATTAAAAACATGTTTGTGCTCCAAACTTACTTTATAGCGCAAGTCGAGTGTTTTAAATAACTTTCTGTGATCTGATTTGGCTTCAGATAAAAAAAAAATCGACAGAAAATATATTATTTTACAGTATTCTGCACAAATGATAGTCTATATATCGATTAGCATTACATTATAAATATAATCTATTATTATGAAAATACCTGAAAAGGCTCGAAGAACACAGGTAAATCAAATATCATTGCAATCATGTTTATTGTCTTCAAAACATCTTTATCTGCAGTTACAGCGATCTCTGTTAGCTTTGTAAAGTCAGGGACTTCCTGGAATGTCACATGGTTCTGGCTCTTCTTCATGTGTTCCATATATGAACTATTACTGTGCATAGAGCGCCGGCGCCCTCAGGCTGCCAGTATGGATTGAAAACACAGTACATCAGAGCAGGGGCGTAGGAGCCATAATACGTGGGGGGGACATGTCCCCCCCCACATTTCAAAATCGAAGTTTTGTCCCCCCCACTATTTCCCAATGTAAGATTTTGTTTTGCATTGCCTGCCTATCTCTGCCGATTTCGGAGTCTCCAAATTAATCCATTCGGCTACTTTTAAATACATAATTCAGTTTAAAAAAACGGCCGAACTCTTCAGCTGCTAATCTCGTTGTCAGTCAACCATGATCGCGCACCGCTCGCACATGCGCATCTAGGTGACACGGATAAATGTACGCAGCAATATATAATGAGTGTTCCTGGGAGATCCTAGTTGCGCGGGATGTGGAAGCATGCAAAAGTTCCAGAAATGTACATAAAGTGCCCTGGCCTTGAATGACAAGGTAAGGAAAATAAGACTAAATCTAAATTAAATAACCAAGAGGTTGGCCATGTGATTTTTCTCAGGAGATGTTTCGAGCATTTTACTTCAGACACCGGATTATCAGCAAACTGCCAAGAGAACTGCTAGCTGGCTACTCAAAATAAACTAGCAATCTATTCAGGCAGCATATTTGTGTTTGATCTGTGTGAATTACAGAAATATAAGACTTGCTAGACCTACTTTTAGCTACCAAGGAACCTTTCCACAAGGATAGATTGATTTTATTTTTCAATCTATCCTTGGGGGGTAAGCCAGGTGGTTAATGGAAATTAAATCAACCATTTATTTGAGTTTTTAATTTTTAGTTAATCAGTACATGACTGATTAACAGTAATGTAAAGGCTAAATGTCCTAATACGTTGATACTACAACAATGCAAAGTATAGGCCTATGCTCTTAACCTTGCAGTTTTTCACATATCATGTAAGACTCATTTTCTCAATTTCTTTGCACAAAACTCTCCAGAAAGTGCCATTTAATGGTTTATTTCCCCCCCCCCAGCATTTACTGTCCCCCCCCCAGGTTCAAAATTGCTCCTACGCCCCTGCATCAGAGTATCCAGCGCTCATGATTACATCGACGCATTTGGGTATAAATTCAATAAATATTATTCCTGTCTATAGAAATCTGATGTAAACCTATGAGAATATATCAATATTTCTCCAAATCTGCACATGTTTGAGCTAAAAGCCCTGAGGGACGTTGTTTTGTCAAGCTCTGTCATGACGATCGCATAGGAGTTTTTTTTTTTTTTTTTCTGAATGGAAGCGTCTGACGCTCATAATTCATATTAAAGGTAACGACTCATTTTTTAATTACACAACTCCTGACACAAATTAAGACATAACTGTCACTATAAGTTTCTCAGAATACAATAGTGGTCAAATACTGAAACTTCAGTCTTATATCTTTTTAATGATGTATAGTTTGTCAAGGTAATAACATTAAATCTGATAATAACTTTGAACTATTTAAAAAAAAAAACGCTTCAGTGCGCCTGCGCTCTGGTGAAGCTTAACAGGTTTGTGTTCGGAAGATGAACGAAAATCTTATGGGGTTAGAACAACATGACGGTGAGTAATTACTGACAGATTTTCATTTTGGGGTGAACTATCCCTTTAAGTCAAGTGCCTGTCAGTGCAGTGAAATTAGCTGAAGATGGGCTTCCAAAGAAGAGAGAGAGAGACAGACACATCAGTTATGTTGATTCATACCAAATAATCTAAAAGTGAGCAAGTGTGTGAGTATACAGCATAAATCTTATTCTCTATATTGTTTCTAAGATTTATGATTTCTAAGATTTATGATTTATCTGGTTGCAAATGAATGTTCAGGAGGTGCATGTTCAAAGACAATCCCAATGGATATACTGTACCAATGTTTGCCTCACTGCACTAATATGATAATGTGATACAAATCAGCGTTTTATTCAGGGCTTCGGGTATATTTTTATTGAAGATTCTGTTTGATTTTATGTGCTCTGTACCAATGGGAGAGTGTCAGTAGGATTGTGAATAATTTAAAGGCATGTGCAGTAACACCTAAATTAGGGGTGTGGGGCCCATTTTTATTGCCATTTTCTTCTGTGGCCTAATGAAGGCTTATATAACAGGCATGTGTGTAGTAAATCTACATACAATAAAAACTGGACCATTTTGTTTTGAAATAGGAGAGATAAGCATAGTTTAGGTTCTGCAAAGAGTCAGCTAATCTTTTCTGATGCAGTGCTGTGTATGGTCATGCATCTTAAAAGAGTTTAGAATAACACAATTTAACAGAGTGTGAAATGAAGCCAAGATTAGAGATTTAAAAGCCTTCATGTAACTGTGATAGACTTCATGTTTTGTGAAAAGTTAAACAATACAAAATTGCAAGCGTGTTCATTGTTTTCTCCAATAAATGATGAATGTGTGTGGTGCTCCGTTCGAGGCTGCTGATTGTTTGACAGTTTGTCACAGTGTTACAAAATTATGCAAAAAATGCAGCTACTGTATCTATAATGTAGACATGGAAAGATACTTGGGGACCACTGGGGTTCTTCACAAAGGCAAAGGTTTGAGTCACAAATACATACTGAATTTCTTTGAGTGCACTGTAGGATAACTGAACTACCTTCAAAGGATGACTCTCTTGGGGATTCTTCACAATGAGAAAGTGAATGAGAAGTATCTTCTCTTTTTTTTGTAAAAGCCTTTCGCTATGTTCAATAAGAAATGCATCAACATGACTCACAACTGCTTTGTTAGTTTCCCCAGCAGTCCATTGAATTCTCCTTGTGCCAGTATTTTGTAATAAGGCATATGTCCATTGATGTTTTATATTTACATTATAAGCTGTGCATTTGTGTTCTTTATATAGAAAACACGCTGTGCATTGAACAATTGTGTGTATCATAAATTATTAATTTTCTAGTTCCTTGTGAAAAGACAGACAGGGATTAAATTGGAATTTTCAGAGCTTGGAAGCCCCTTTCAGTCAGGTGGTATAAGCTGAATTAAAAGCAGTTTAGCAGAGGTGTCAAAAGTATTCACATTCGTTACTCAAGTAGAAGTATAGATACTAGGGTTTAAAAAGACTTCTGTAGAAGTTGAAGTATCAACTCAAGCTTTTTACTCAAGTAAAAGTGAAAAAATAACTGGTTTCAAGACTACTTAAAGTATAAAAGTAAAAGTAATGCAAGGAAAAAAAAATGCCATTAAGGACAAAAGCTTAGAGCCACAGGGGCCGATAGTGCACTACCACCTCCTTAAAAAACATTTTTCTAAAGGCCATCACTATAACGTTATATTAAAATGTTAATGTTGAAAAATTTGGGATGCACTACCTGTTTCAACCGCATATATGCCCATAGAAAATGAATTTCAGTCCAATTTCCATTTTAGTAAAATGCATACATTAAAGAACCATATGTGTGTACTACTGAGCATTAACACGTGTTTCATGGAGCGGAAGATATGATGACTAGTTGCCTATAAGTATTGTAATGGTGCAAAAAGTCAAACTTCAGAGGCTTGTTATCTCGGAATGGTATATGTCTATACTTCTCTTTAAAGGCGTTGGTTTGATTTTGAGATTGGTGGGGACTGGGGACATTCACAGAAGCGGAGGAATCAGGAAATTAATAGGATAATGTATTAAGGTTTTTAGTCTATATTGACCTTAACAATACGTTAATTCCTTAATTCTGTAATGTTACAGGTAACTAATAAAGACAAGGAGGCAGTTTAACAGAGACTTAACCTTACTCCGTTCATAGTGCAATGCAATAGTGCAATACGGTCTTGTTCCTTGCTTTTTGAAGAAGCCAAACACGTCTGCATCTTTCATTAAAAGGATATAGTTTACCCAAAAACGAAAATCATTTAGGCTACTCACTCTCAAGTTGTTTCAAACCAGTTTCTTTCTTCTGCTGAACACAAATGAGGATATTTTGAAGAATGTCGATAACCAAACAGCTGATTCTAGCCATTGACTTCCATTGTAGGAAAAAAAAAATACTATGGAAGTCAATGGCTACCATCAACTGTTTGGTTCTCGACATTCTTCAAAATATCTTCTTTTGTGTTCAGCAGAAGAAAGAATCTGGTTTGAAACAACTTGAAAGTGAATAAATGATGACAGAATTTTTATTTTTAAATAAGTGAACTATCCCTTTAACAGAAATGAACTGTTGGTATGTTTTGCATCAATACTGTCAGTGTCAAGTTTGTCCTGTTGGACACGACACACAGCAATACTGTCAAGTGTCACTTGTGGACATTGCATTGAGACATGTTTTCAGGGTCCTAAGTGCTGAAACTTCTTTCAGTCCTGCTGATGAGACTGGGATGACAAGGTTTCAACTTGATCAAACAGGCCTCTCATTTCAACAGACCAAGCTATGTGATTTTTTCATGTTTTATTGGGACTTTCCATAGATATAATTATTTTTATACTGTACAAACTGAGTATTCTACCCCCCTACACTAACCCTATCACAGATAACTCTCTGCATTTTCAAAAAACATAATTTAGTCTGATTTATAAGCTGTTTAACATTTTTTTCGGATTTCGGATATTGACATCTTTATGGGGATATTTTGACCCTATAATGTAGGGTTACACACACACACTCTCACACACACACACACACACGCACACACACACTCGATTATGTATCAATATTTGACGCGATTTGCCCCGTATTCTTGAGCAGAAAACTGTTGATTTCTCGGTCGCTTACCGCATCTAGGTTTCCTAATTCCTTCGGATGAGTTTTGCCGCTTCGCACAACCAAATGTAACAGCCTCTCACAAGTTAGAAAGAAAACACAAAGCCAATCAGTTTAGCGATGTTCAGGAGGCGGGACTCAGTCAGATCTATTAAACATTTGTGTAATTGGTCATATTTTGAACGATGACAAGCCAAAATGAAAACAAGCCGAAATGAAATAGGAGTAACGAGGCTATTTTTAAAATGTAAGGAGTAGAAACTACAGATAATTGCGTGAAAATGTAAGGAGCAGAAGTAAAAAGTCGGCTGAAAAATAATTACTCAAGTAAAGTATATACCCAAAATTTTTACTTAAGTATTTTGTACTTCGTTACTTGACACCTCTGCAGTTTAGTAACAGTTGCATGAAATTAGAACCTCAAAATGCCTGCCAAAAAACTAGGGTGGTGAAGATCAGTTTTAGTTGTAATTTTTGTGTACATGGATAATATGTCCTTCTGATAGCTGATACTACCTCAAATTCATCCTGCATTCATTATAGCTTCTATAATAAATAATTAAACATAAGAATACAATCAAACTTTATTTACTTGACTCGCATGATTTTGGCATACAGTCGAATTACTGGAAATCTCATTATGATCAAGCCTGTGTGACAAAATAGATTAATTGACTTATTATATTTTTAAATGTTCTAAAGGCCATCTCCACATGACTTGGACAGTCTCGGACAGGTGTCCAAAGGCTGTCCTGTGGGCCAATTACGACCCGGGGATTCATTTTTACAGCCCACTCTCTGTCTATTAAAATACATTATGTGGCCCGCCATGCATCATTTACAAATCATACAGTTTCACAGTGTCACCACAAGTGAGTGAAACAAAATTTGTTAACTAATAACTCTGCCATTACGGTTACCTATAAGAGACATTAAACACGCCAAAAGCGTAAAGAAACAGCGCTACTCATTGAGTTGCTTAATTGATCCGCGCCACACAAGGACTCTGTGTAAATTAGCTCTGTCCAAAGACAGCGCAAGCTCAGAACAAAAGCGTTTACTTGCTGACTGGTCACGATCACGCGACCACTGAGTTCCAGTGAGAAGTGTTCAGTTTACTCAGAGGTCTACAAACACAGATGTTTTTGTGTTTTTTAAAGCCATATGAAACCAGCTCTGACATTCTCAACAACACTGACACGGAAAACAGGAGGAACATTGTGTAATCCAGTTAGAATACTTTTCAATCCACAAATCAAAAATATTTATGACGAATTTACTGTAGTAACTCTAATGTAAACATGCTGTTGTGGCAGAAACATGGAATATTCATATCAAATTTTATTATATTTGTTACAAACTGATCCGAGACTTGGGTGAAGATCCGAATGGAGCATTTATTAGGATAGACCAGAATTGTAATAAAAACACAGGCAAACAATCCAAATAAACAATGAGTCAGGAACACAAGCTAAAAGGGTTATATAAGAGACAGGCAGATAATCCAAAAAAACTAAGGTAGGCCTACATGAAATCAGGAATAACACTCAAAGATGCAGTGTAACACTAGGCAAAACCTCACAATAAATGACAGTGAAACAGGCTTTTATAGACAGAGCTAATGAGTAACAGCTGTAGATGATCAGTGATGATGAAATGGCAGCAGATTATGGGGAATGTAGTCTTTGATGGAATGGCAATGAACAATAGTCCGACATGGAGTGCCACCTGGTGGCTCTCAAGGGCACTGCAGCTGGTGATTGTGGAAGTATTATTTATGTATTAAATATTAAAGGAGTAATGAACAAAATATTTCATTACAGAAACAAATAACTTTAATAAGATTTAAATGTTATTACAATTCAATATTAATATAATTAAATAAAATTGTACCCTTTAAAAATGTGGTTAAAATTTTAGTTTTTGTTAATCAAAATAAATGTACATCTGCGTCCCAACTAGAGATGTCCCAACTCTCCCTCTCTGATCACAACTCCGACTGTTTTCTCCCGCGATCTAAATCACGGGGCGCCGTTCTCGCGATATTATCCTATTTAAAGTCATAGAACATTATAAGCCTTAAATTTCACTTCCTACGTAATACTCCCTTACCCAACAAGAAATTTCCTCATTTCTATAACACAGTCCTTAAGACACACACACATTTTTTTAATAAAATGTTTCCCCAACATCTGTATCAAAAGAGGTCGAAATGAACAAAAACATGTTTAGCAATACTGAAACATATAATAAATCAAATAGTCCCATAAAGGCATCAATATAAATGAGCATACTCATAAATAAAGATTCCCATTGATTCAACTTTGCACATAAAATAAAGGACACATGAGAACAAAGAACATTTAGCAAATCAGTAAAGTGCAAAGTCCTTCAAATGGTAAGGCAACCGAACGATTGCCGAACGGTAAGCAGAGGTCAATCTTTTGCGCAGCTTGTTAGCATATGCTGCTGGCGTGCCCGTTGTCGCTGTACTGAAAGCATTATTATCCTGGAGCAGTGTGTCCAGGGAAATGTGTGCCTCACAGCCATGAGCCAAAAAGAAGGGTGTCAATCCCGTACTAGTACTTGGTGGTGTTGTAAGCCAATGAAACCTGCGGGAAGTGCTCATCCCACTCTGTGCCCGATGCAAAAAGATGTTCGGAAAGTTCATCTTTTAGAGTACGATTAAAGTGCTCAACAGCCCCGTCGCATTGAGCATGATAAGGGGATGTACGAAGCTTCTTGATTGATAGCAAGTTACAAAGGTGGTTTATGAGGTCTGATTCAAACTGTCTGCCCTGGTCAGTGTAGGGCCTCAAGGACACCATGTTGTGGAATGTAGTGGTCAAAGATGCAGCCTGCTACTGAGACAGCCGTTTCATCCTTCAATGGGTAGAGATTGACAAACCTAGTGTAAAGACTCAAGGGCGGATCTAATCCGTGGGGAATTTGCATATCATAATTAAGAATTGGTAATTAATAATTATTCATACATGTTTGGATTAGATCAGTCTTACATGTTAATAAATCTCCCGATGAGGGAGGATCTGTCATTTTACCTGCATACATGTGAATCCTTGAAATTAACCACAAGTTGATTGCAATTAATTACACGGACCACATTTCACAAAACAGATAAAATGAACTAGCTCAATTGTCAGGATAATATTTGTGGGGTCCACCATATCACCTTACTTTATAGGATTTCAGGAAACGCAATTCTCTGGCCAGAAGAATTGGGTTTCCCGCCCTATAAGCACATACTCTTTAAGGTATATTTAATTTTAGTAAGCTTGTAGCATAAGATCTTTGGCACTTAAGGGACTTGAAACTGAGCAAAGAGACAGTAAATCAATCAAATGAATATATAATTAATTTAATAGAGGCATGTCTACTTATATATTTACTACGGTACAGTAATATATATATATATATATTTACAAACAAAAAAGACATAAACAACACAATAAGACATCAATGAACGAGAAAGGGTGTGTGATAGAGATATGGATAAATTACACGCGTGAGAGCGAGTAAGAGAGAGAGAGAGAGAGAGGGAGAGAGAGAGAACATTGGCAGAATTCCTCCTAAGACATTCACCTCTCCGATTACAACACGAAACATCATCTTAAAGCTTCTTAGAAGCTCTATAAAGAGATTATACTTGCACAAGTTATGTTATGGTCTCTCTGTGCCGAGGCATTCCTGTACGGCCCTGTCTGGCCGCGTGAGCTGAGTCCTTTGTGTGTGAGGAAGCGTCACGTGGGCTGCTTGGCGCGCGTGTTGAACGGAGGTTCAAAGTCCTTGGGGTAACATTACCAAAGGGAAATAGTTCGGCTAAGTTCGTTTCACTTCGTGGAAGTGAACTGAGTCAACTACGGAAAACAAAACTTTGACTAACAAAAAAGAAATAAAGATCTCTACGGGGAAATCACGCGGAGTTAACGTTACATCTTTGCATGGCTGGTGAAGAAGCGCGTGCGTCGCTCGGTCCGGCGCGTCACGTGATCACGTGCGCGTGTTTCTCCTTCAAAGCGAGCGCGCGCTCGTTTAAAGGTCCCTTGTAGATGGATTTGCTGAAGAGATATGTCACGGGGTTTTCTTTTCAATCGTCGATTGGAATTAAACACAGAGACTTATCTACAACTGAAAAATACAAACTAAACTAGAAACAAATAAAAGAAAGGCGAAGAGCTCGCCCGGAGGCGAGACGTTACATTATGACACGAGGACAAGGGAGGAAGAGCGCGTCCAGAGGGAGGTTCAGTCCTCTTTAGAGGAACTGGAGTCCACACCTCTGAGGTGCGAACTGGCCAATGACATTCAACGAAACTTTTGGCGGCCAAATTCTCTTTGTCTTGTCAAAGTTAAACTATGGCCGTGTCCGCCTCTTTTATGACCAGTCAGAATTTGTCAGAATCATTCCAAAGATGGTAAAAACATAGAAAACATACATTTTACTGTAATCTTCTGTATCTGACCAAATCAGTTGGAACGAGATAATTAAAACGGTACCAAACACAACATTTACACATAATTGGAATACGAAGATACATCTTAATACATAACTATAAACTCTCAAGAGTTTCACTGATACGCTAGGAGATCATATCTAGACTACCATGGACTGGGAAACACATAGACATACAGGAATATATCGTATACAATTGGTAATGGCTCGTTTTATGAGTGTAATGTAAAAGTCCATTATGTGTGTGTGTTGGTTCGTGTGTGTGTGTGTGTTAGAGTTCTGTTATCTCTCTTGCAGAGATGGGGGAGGGCATGGAATGTTTCGACCATTTTATGACTCTGGCCATTCCTGAGAGGGAGAGTGTGTGTGTGTGTGTGTGTAAATTTACATTCCAGGCTTTTTGGGTCTTTAGCAGGATGTATTTAGTCCTTTCAGATTCACCCTCGCCCAGTCCTTACACTAGTGTAGAGGTCCATCATTACTAGAACATAATGGTTACCCTTGGTAGAAATAGGCAACTCTTTATGTCTGCGGCCACTATTTGAAATAGACGGTCAGGAGAGATAGGAATGAGTGGTGCCTGTGGTCGGGGCACAGGAGAATGCCTTGACTGACAAGCAGCACACTGGGAGCAATGTTTGGCAATGTCTGACAACATGTAAGGCCAGTAAAAGGACCACATGGCTCTGTCCAACATTTTGGCCAAACCATAATGACCTACTGAAGGGTGTCCATGACTGAGGATCTCAGGAATCAGCAATGTAGGAATGACAACTTGCAAGCCATTGTCCCCAAAAGAGTTGCGTAAATGTTGGCATACCACTCCATTATGAAAAAGCTTGATGCTGTGATAAAGCCGATCAGGCTTGATGTTGACTGCTGTATTGGTATACAATATACTCATAAATGTAATAATTTTGTAATTTTAAACGTTTATACTACATATGAGTCTAGTGAGAATGAGGTTGAATATCTCAATAGACTGGCTTTAATAAATGCTTTTATTCAAGACAATAGCATCTGCAGTGTATATGTGGTTGGAGATATGAATGCTGATATCAATGATAGCAACTCATTTGCTAAGCATTTGACCTGCTTCAGTAAAGATAATAACTTCACTCTATCAAGCAGAGTTCTGTTGCCTGCAGATAGGTATACATACATAAGTGAAGCCTGGCACTCAACATCATGGCTTGACCATTGTTTTAGTACAGCTGATGGGCATGCAGCCATAGAGAATATGGGTATTAAATATGGGGTCACAATAACAGACCATATACCTTTGGCCCTCACAATTAATATTGAAGAATTACCATCCACAGCCAGTAACAACAATGCTATCAGTGGCAATGTGAGTACTAAATTAGACTGGTCACCTCTTTCTGAAGAAGATCTATTGGCTTATTATACTAACACAGACCAATATCTAAGTAATTTTTATCTCCCCAGAGAAACTATTATGTGTAAGGATGTCAACTGTCAGATTGAGGAGCATAAGAGTAATCTATGTGCCATGTATGATGATGTTGTGGCTGCTCTGTTTGAGGGTGGTAAACCTCTTCAAACCATAGGAGAAACAGGGCCTATAATATTAGACCGTGATGGAATGAGCATGTAGTTCCATATCACACTTAAGCTCGGGAAGCTTACAATAATACTAATAACACTTCCTTGGGGAATTCCGCTGTCAACCATAAACTCTTTAATTATTCTATTCCCAACTCTGACCCTAATTGATCGTTGTGACAGAAAGTCTAGTATATAATTATACATTCTCCCACTTATTTCCATTTTATCCAATTTAATTAATAGTCCCTCTCTCCACATAGTTTCATACGCTTTTTCAATATCTAAAACCACCACCACCACCATAACCTCTTTCATTATTAATGTCTTTTCTATTTCATTACTGAGTTTGACTAAAGCATCAGTATGAGACAGTGAACTGAGGTGAAGAGTGTGTCTTTATAGTGGTGGTGATAATGGTGACGATGAGGTGCAGGTGTGTGTGATTAGAACTCAGATGAGGGAGTGTGCTGTGATTGGCTGGTGTGAGAGCCTGGCTGATCTGTAACAGATATAGGCTTTATTAGTTTTTTAAAACGCATTTCACAGCTGTTATATCATATGCACTTGATTGGTCATGGTTAAAGGGTTAGTTCACCCAAAAATGAAAATTAAGTCATGAATTACTCACCCCCATGCTGTACCAACCCCGTAAGTCCTTCGTTCGTCTTCGGAACACAAATGAAGATATTTATGAATAAATCTGAGAGGTTTATCACTGCTACATGGGCTCCCTAAGGGAACCTCCATTTCTGCTTAACAAGTGTAGGCCTACTCCGCAATTGTGTCTGCAAATTACTGCCTGACAAAAACTTACGCTATAAACACGTTATTATTTAGCCTACATTGTGATGAAAAACACTCTTTATCTCTCATCCGCCCGCGACCCTCTCACAATTAATTGAAATGTTATTTTTTTATTACCCGACCCGCGGATTATCCTCAGCACCCGTGGATATAACCGTGATCCGCGCATCACTAGTCCCAATCAAATATGTATTTCCAAGTTTTTTTCATTTTGTGTTTATTTATTAAAGTGTGTTTGCACTGTGGTAGAAATATTTTATGTAATGGGTATTTTCAACATTAAATGTACAGAGAAATGCAGACTAAGGATGCTTAGGTCAAAGGCTATATACTTAACCAAAAAGTGCTTAACACAGTAGAACTAACAGTCATATGATTGGCCTAGATCATTACAAACCAATCACCAGAACAAATCACAGTGAGGAAGTCTTGAGTGACATTGATTTTTACTCAACTGTTTGATAAAAATGTACATGTATCTTTCTATTCAGGAGACTCACTTGGTTGTTGTGGCCAGTGATCTCCCGGCCGTGAATAAAACTTCATTTTTATAAAGAGCAACTTAGTCGTGTCAGGTATATGCTGTGCAGCTGAAAAATAGATGCTATGCTCAAAAGAAAACAGCAGAACATCTATGTGTGATTGAGGTAGTAATAGAAATACTAAAGATTATATGCTCAAAAGACAACAATAGAACATTTATGTGTGATTGAGGTAGTGATAGTAGCTTCTTGACGGGACGCCGTCACCTACTTCAGGGAAGTATTGTATTGTATTGTATTGTATTGTATTGTAAGTATTCAGTTAATTCAGGAAATTACCTCTACATACTGCAGTTATTTTTTAACAACTGAAAGTTGTTTAAATTGTCAATGGTAAAGAAGTCAGATTAAGTAGGTTGTATACGTTGTATACGTATTAAGAATTTCCACGACACCACGTTCGCCGGTTCCTAAAACGCACTGCCGCTCGGTCCTCACCCAGCCAGGAGAACTCCATCTGCCACCTGGCACCGGCCACAGGCAAATGACAGTGACTCCTCTGCTCCCTCACGGACGGCAGCCGCCCCTCCAAAACCAAGGTGGCCAGCAGCGAGTTAGTTCGTCCCTCCGGCAACTCACTCCAGGCCACCGCCTCGAGCGTCCATGGCAGCAGACTCTGCTCAGCCATGCTCAATGGCACCGCGGATTCCCCACAGCGGTGAGGGCTCTATGACAGCGTGTTCCTCCTTCCTCCCTGGTTTCAGCACCAATGTAACAAGGTAAGTGTTCCTGGAAGAAAGAGGCAGGAACCGGCAGGAACCGGCAAACGTGCAAACACACTTTAATAAATAAACAAACAATAAAAAATAACATAAAATCCAGACCTGGGGCTCGTTCTTCGTACGTTGCTTAAAACATCCGAGATCAAATGAGACATCTAAGATGATATCATCGTGCTAATTAGGTTCTTCGAACACACCTGTTGTTTATGATTAGTATCGCTGGATTGAGTTATCTGAGATAATTGCGCGTTCATGCGCTGGGTTAAAAGGGGATATGTATCGATAGTAGAAACATTGATCAGCAACGCTGCTATTGGCTGCTCACCGTGGCCAAAGAGCGCGCTCAGTTTTACTCTGCAGCAGAGCAAGAGTTATTGCTAGAAGGTTATGCTGAATTTGAAAACTTAATTGCAAGTTTTCACCCAAAATGTGCAAAGCCAGAAGAGAGGGCTGACAAAAAGTAGCTTGTAGTGACCATTTAGATGTCTTTATCACTTAATACAGTATATATTTTTTTAATTGAATAATTTCTAAATAATTAATAACTTTGTTCATTGTAATGTCAGTCACCACCCACTACTAGAACATGGAACAAGTAAAAGTGAAGTACTAGAATATTCTACATAATGGTAATTTGTACTATTGGCTACTATAGTCTCTTTTAAAAAGGCACTGTTAATAAATGTTTGCTTGTTTATAAAAGCAACCAAGAAAAAGGCTGAGAAAAAAAAGAAAAGAAAAACAAACAGGAGGTGGTCCTGCACCCCCACATTATACCCCGGCAGAAGAGCTGGCCCTTGGGTTAAATGTGAACCGACCCGTCCTGGGTTCAGCTCTTCCTCATACACACAGCAGGGACCAGTAGCAGCAACTCCTTCATTACTGGTAAATGAACTTTAAATTATCTTACACTGTAAAATATTTTTTTGCTGTACCATAGGCCTATAATCCGAATGGCTGGTCCAGTCATATCACCTGTTAAACCTTGAGTAGGCCTAGTGATGAATTGCTTACTTGTGAAAGTGTGCATGTGTGAAACTACATGTAGCCTAGTTAATGTAAAAACAATATGTTGCCATGAGTTATTGATCACATTTTCCCCCAGTGTACTTCATTGTAATGAAATTGTGTTTTCCTCTTTTGTGCAGTTTTAAACACCAACATTTTTATCTGTTCCCAAGCAAGTGCTGAAGCATGTGCAGTAAGTGGACTTTTCCAAACTTTACATCAAAAGGGAAGAAAGTACAACACTTTGTAATGCCCATTTCCCCCCCAATGCACAGGACAGTGAAGAAACTCTCTCAGATGACTGTCTTTTGGAGAAAGTATCTTTAAATAACTTTACTTAATTTACACTTGAGTACCTATTATTTCTGAATGCAACGTGTTGCAGGAGTCCACATCTACAGAAAGGCCTACAGAAGAGTCTGCACAAAGCAGTTATACAGAGGTGGGCAGTGTATAATTTTCCTTTTATTTTTTGTTGCATAAGGCTTGTGTTGACAGGTTTAACCCAAAGCCCCCCTGACCCTAGAAAATAGAGTATTTTGGGGGGGGAAACTTGACAACTTAAATAAAAAAAACTGGTACTATAGAGTTCGAGATAGAGTTGCTTCAAAGGAACTTCAGAGTAAGTGCTAATATATTATTTCACACAGAGTACTATTGCTGACCTTGCATAGTATCTCTTATTGCAGGCAAACGATGACTTGATCACTGGCTTTTCTTTACAAAGAACAATTTAAATAAAAAATCAAAGAACTAAGCATATTTGTCTTGTCTTTTATTAAACATTTAATGAAATGTTTGATATTTTTGCTGATGGTGGAAATGTTGTGTATTATGGCACATGTAATGTCACAGGCCCTGTCAAGTGCAACCCTCAGGCTTTTCAGACACTGAAATCTTCCCTTTAGTTGGCCAAAGTTCATTTCATTGTGTGACCTTGTCCTGGCTAGAGCTGCATTGTAACTGTGTATGTAATACAGTGAGCTTGATATTTATATGTTTCCTTACCATGTTCAAGTAATGTGCATAAATGTGAATCTCTGTGCTTCCACATTTGTGATATGGAACAGTCACACACCATCTAGAGATTTTAGTCTGTCAACTGCCTTTTTTCAAATTTGATATAATATTACTAATCTGGAATATTAAGAATTGTAATTAGTAACTTGGCTGCACATTTACATTGTGATCCCCCTTTCTGTTCACAAAATCCCCTTCATAGAGGCCTTGATAGGAACATTTGTGCAGTCTATTGACCAATCACATTAGTGAAGCCTGAGGGACATATCTGTGTCATATTAATCGGCATGTTCATGATTGCATGATCTTCATTAAAAATTATAATACCTGCGTTGGCAAAAAAAAAAAAAAAAAAAAAAAAAAAAACCTGCTATAGCCTACAACCTTGGGTCTGGCTTGGAAATGCCACAAAAACACATCCTAAAAACTGAGCGCCAGGGTAAACTTTGTGACTGACACGACAGACAGCACTTATCAAGTTCTCCGCATCTCCAATAGTGTAAAGGAAATAGCCACTCGCAAATAATATCAGGACAATGCACACAGTTTGTGCTGTTATTAAGTAGTTTGGCAGGTAGTGTTGGGGCCTTCAGGGACGATGTCGTGCTTGGGGACAGATAGCTTGCAAGCGTCTGTTTCACCTTAGCCATCGCCCCATACCCACACTCTTTCAGCCCCCTAATAGGCGTACTTGAGGACTGAAAAGATGTGACGAGCAATGTTCCCTCAAATTTTTTTTCTTGCTGAGCAAAACTTTTCTCTATTGGACGAACATTTTGTCCACCTGAGCATAAACATTCTTTGTACCAGACCAGATTTTTGTGTTGTGCTGTGTTAACTGTACCAGTCTTTACAAAGACATTAAATAAAAAAATAGCTTAAAAATCTCCCGCAGGACAGTTCAATTATTTACTATAATATAATATAGTATGAAGATAAAGCATTTACACTGAGATAACAACCATAATGTGTTTTTGTACAGTCAATTATTGGCTACAGGCAGCATGTTTATTGCTTATTAACACTTTAGGAGCCCAAGTTTTTTTCCTTAAACCTAAATCTTAATTTCAAAAGGCTATATCTTAAAAGTGATCAAATATAGAGACTTTCTGTATATTAGAAAAAGGATGACCCAATGTTTATGTAGGGATTGCATTTTCCCATCTAATTAGCATATTATGACGTTCTGTGACCATCATCAATTATTTATTCCACTATTTAATCAAACTGCTCGTCTTTAAAACATGATGAAGTTTTATTTCACTTGTCAAGCTATTTGGTCTGCAAACATGACAGTATTCATACCGCGACTGAGTAGGCTCACTGCCCCTCACATTATTCTCTTTCTATGAAACGTGTCAACCGCATTCACCGGTTCTAACCCTATAGCGTTTGACCAGAGCAATGCACTTATTTATCATTTAAACTACAATCAAATTGATTTCCCCACACATTTTCTGTCTGTCCTCTGTGTGGCATTTTATTCTTTCTGTGTGGCAGTGGCATCAGAAGTGCACAAAACATATCATGTGTATCCCCACCCATAAGGCCATGAGAGAGCGGCACGAGACCTGTATCTCCACTGTCGTCGGCTGCTCTCTCACGGCCCTCGGCTTCGTCCTGCTTGCCACATAGATTAATTGCTATAATTCATTATAAGCATGGTCTTCATAGAAAGTGTTATCCTTAATTCTGACTTTACAATAAACTGCCAAGTGTCTGCTTTCAGGTGATACCAAATCATTGCTTTTAGTGCAAAGGGTTCATGAACTGCATCTGTTTTAGTTTGGATATATGCCATTGTTACGAGCTTTTTGTTCTTTGTTCCTCTCTCTCTGTGTCTCTCTCTCTGTGTCTCTCTCTCTGTGTCTCTCTCTCTGTGTCTCTCTCTCTGTGTCTCTCTCTCTGTGTCTCTCTCTCTGTGTCTCTCTCTCTGTGTCTCTCTCTCTGTGTCTCTCTCTCTGTGTCTCTCTCTCTGTGTCTCTCTCTCTCTCTCTCTCTCTCTCTCTCTCTCTCTCTCTCTCTCTCTCTCTCTCTCTCTCTCTCTCTCTCTCTCTCTCTCTCTCTCTCTCTCTCTCTCTCTCTCTCTCTCTCTCTCTCTCTCACCCAGTGTCTTAGCTGCGTGAGTGGCAGCAGGTGTGCCTGATGAACTGATTGAGTGAGTGGCAGCAGGTGTGCCTAATTAACACTCAGTGACTGGAGGATAAGAAGGCTTGATTCTCACACTGCAGAGCGAACACCTGTGAGCACCAAGCCCAGCAGACTAGAGACAGCCCAGTCAACCAGTGTGTGGAACATTGACTTAGATATTTTGTGAGTCCAGAATAGTGTCTGGTTTCCTCTTTAAACCTCCTCAGTGAAGAGGGGACTGTTGAGTGGTTCATTTAGTGTTGAACCTTGTTTCCTCAGTGATGTAGTCTGTGTCAATTGTGGTTTTACTTTGTTTGCTCGCTGTCTTCTTCTGAGTGAGTAGTTTTGTATTGGTTTTTCTTGGCTAAATATTGTAATAAATACACTTTTTAGTTTGCACCTTAATCTGACTTCCTGTCCTCTTTTGCCCTGGTTTATATTCAAATATTGTTGCTCCTCCTCCCCCTGGATTTACCATCTGGAGGAACGTAACAATTTTTCGCTCTGCGTTCCTCCAATCAGTTCATCAGGCACACCTGCTGCCACTCACGCAGCTAAGACACTGGGTGAGAGAGAGAGAGAGAGAGAGAGAGAGAGAGAGAGAGAGAGAGAGAGAGAGAGAGAGAGAGAGAGAGAGAGAGAGAGAGAGAGAGACAGAGAGAGACAGAGAGAGACAGAGAGAGAGAGAGAGAGAAACAAAGAACAAAAAGAACACCCCAAACCAAACACATGTCCCTTAAGCTCGTAACACCCCCTCCCTTAAGACCAAAACCATGGGTTTTGTTAACAGAAACTACCATCATTAAAACATACACCGTATATTATAATAATTGCCCTAACACAGTTATATTCAGTAATGATGTATCACTTGTGTTCTACTGATAACAAGTTAAGATAAATCTCACCCACGAGACAGAGCGTCGGCCAGGACGTTTTCCGACCCCTTCTTGTGTTTGATGTTAAGCTGAAAACCCTGGACCATCAGAGCCCAACGCATCAGCCGCTGGTTGTGGTTGTACATCTGATTTAGGAAAACTAGAGGATTGTGATCAGTGTACA
This sequence comes from Tiaroga cobitis, assembly GCA_030578255.1. NCBI lineage: Eukaryota > Metazoa > Chordata > Actinopteri > Cypriniformes > Leuciscidae > Tiaroga > Tiaroga cobitis. The sequence goes on along the minus strand of CM060595.1, from coordinate 25,683,247 downwards.
CAGTCACAGGAGATGGGCTGGAACACACATATACCTCAAAGTGCTGTAATGCGAGTAACATGGCCAGCGTCTCTCTCAATGGTGGAGTAGTTCAGTTGGTGGCGCTTGAACTTTGTTGAGAAGTATGAAACAGGATGATGCACACCATCTTCTCCAACCTGTAACAAGACAGCTCCAGCTCCAGTACCACTAGAATCCACTTCTAACTGGAACGGAAGAGCAAAGTTAGGCGCAGCCAGTACAGGAGCACTGCACAACAAGGACTTAGCAGCGGTAAAGGCATAATCACATTCACTTGTCCATACAAATGGTACCACTGGGCTACAGAGCTTAGTAAGGGGAGCCACTACCACTGAGAAGTTCTTACAAAAACATCAGTAGTATCCTGTCATGCCCAAGAAACGTCGGAGCTCTCGTCTGGTCGTAGGAACTGGACAAGTCAATATAGCAGCCACCTTGGCCTCCACTGGTCTGACCTGCCCCTGTCCTACCTGCTTCCCTAGATAGGTGACAGTAGCCTTACCAAAGTCACATTTGTCTAGGTTAAGGGTCAATGCTGCGTTAGCAAGCCGTTCAAACACAATTTCTAGGCTAGCCAAATGACTTTCCCAATCATTTGAATAGATCACTACGTCGTCCAAATACACATTACACTGGGGTACATCTCCCAACACTATGTTCATGAGTCGTTGGAATGTGGCTGGGGCATTTCTCATGCCAAAAGCCATCACTGTGTACTGAAGAAAGTGATCTGGAGTCACAAATGCTGATATGTCAGATGCTCTGTCAGTCAACGGGACCTGCCAGTATCCTTTAAGAAGATCCAGTTTGGTAATAAAGACAGCAGAACCAAGACTATCTATGCAGTCTTCCATACGGGGTAATGGAAATGAGTCTGGGACTGTGACTGCATTAACCTTTCTGAAATCTGTGCAGAACCGGGAGGTACCATCTGACTTCGGTGTCAGCAAGCATGGGGAACTCCATGAGCTACTGCTAGGTTTTGCTAAACCATTTTCTAGCAGATAAGTAGCCTCCTTCTTCATCAACTCTCTTTTTCCAACAGGACACCTGTACGCATGCTGCTTGATTCGGATGGCAGAGCCAACATCAACATCATGCTGTAACACATTTGTACGGGAGGGTACGTCACTAAAAAGCATGGGAAATGAGTTGAACAAGGCAAGTACGTCTCCCCGCTGAGTTTCAGTAAGGTAGGAAAGTTGTGACGCCACGTCAGCCAAAACCTCTGTATTAGATAACCTACCACACTGTTGCCCCTCGGATACCACGGTCAAACCATCATCCCCTTCAGCAGCCATGGACACACCACAAACCATGGACGCAGAAATGATGTCGGGAACAACCGCTTCCACGCTGTGTTTCTGCCCTCCCTGATCATTCTCCCTGGAATGATAAGCTTTCAACATGTTAATGTGACAAGCGCTTTTTCCTCCTGCGCTCAGGGGTGTGGATGACATAGTCGGTTTCTGAAACTTTTCCCTCCACCACATAGGGACCTGAGAAGCGAGCAGAAAGAGAAGAACCGAGCACAGGCAGTAATACCAACACCTCGTCACCAGGCTGAAACTTGCGCTCAACAGCGTTTCTGTCGTACTGCTGTTTCATGCGAACCTGAGAAGAGGAGAGGGCTTCCTTAGCCAAGGAAGTGGCATGATGCAAACGTTCCCTACACTGTGAAACAAAATCTAACACATTAGACTTAGAGGAGGAGCCAGCCACTAACTGCTCCTTCAGCACTTTCAACGGCCCACGGACATTATGGCCAAATACAAGCTCAGAAGGACTGAATTTCAGGGACTCTTGTTTGGCATCCCGTATGGCAAACAATACAAACGGCACACCTTCGTCCCAATCTTTCCCTGTGTCATAACAGTACTTTTTAAGCATCGACTTCAGGGTTTGGTGCCAGCGCTCTAATGCTCCCTGTGACTCTGGATGGTAAGCACTGGATACAGAATGTGACACTCCTAAGGACTGCAGGGACTGTTTGAACGCTCTGGACATGAAGTTGGTTCCCTGATCAGTCTGAACAATTTTGGGCAAACCAAATGTAGTGAAAAACTTAATCAATGCTTTTGTGATGGCTGGTGCTGTTATTTTCCTCAGAGGGATTGCCTCTGGAAAACGAGTGGACATACACATAAGAGTCAGTAAAAATGGTTACCAGCTTTTGTTCTTGGCAACGGACCCACACAGTCCACAAGAACATGTTCAAATGGCTCACCTACTGCAGGAATTGGTCGCAGTGGAGCTGGATGCACAACTTGATTGGGTTTTCCTACCATCTGACATGTACTACATGTGTTACAGAACCGAGATACATGAGATTTCATTCCTGGCCAGAAGAAGTGTTTAAGGACACGGTCATAGGTTTTTGTGATGCCTAAATGACCAGACCACAGGTGTTCATGAGCTAATCCTAGCACATGCTTACGCCAACCAACCGGAACTACTATCTGATACACTGTGTTGAAAACCTCACCAGTCTCATCAGTTACTGCACCTGTATGCGAAGACCACTTTCGCATCAGTACTCCATTTTCCACAAGAAAACACTGACCTTTCCTACACTCGCTCGGGTCAGCAACAACTGCGGCAAAACATTTTACCAGTGAGGGGTCACTTTTCTGTGCACCAATGAGTCCTTCACGTGTCAACGGCAGTGGTACTTCAGGAGTGGCAAGAATCTCTGGCACTGTTTCACACACCTCTGTCGACTCTCCACTATCGATCAACCTGTCCTCAGAAAAAACAGAAGGGAACATGGAGTCAGACAAAGTTACCTTCTGATCTTTTTTTCGAGCTTGAGCTCTAGTCAACACGCTGACTGAGCACAGTTCTGGGTGCTTTTGAACCAACTCATCTGGCTCACTCTCAGAAATAGGTACATCAACAACTTCAGGATCAGGGTACACTTTACCTCCTGCAATGTCGTTACCCATGATGAAGTGTACTCCATCAACAGGAAACATGATCTTACAGCTATAGGGAACCAACCAGAAACAAGCTTAGATTGAACGTGGATGCGATGAAGTGGGGCTGGCACATAACACATACCAATACCTCGGACAACTGTACTGACATTACAGGCTGACTTAGTATCTAAAGGCAAGACACCAGAAAGGATAAAGGACCGTGAACCACCAGTGTCACGTAGTATGGTGACCTGCTGCTGATCTTCAACCTGCCCTGTGAGTGAGACAGAACCAGGAAGGATGAACGGTTTAAAACATTCATCTGGCTCTTGCAAAGAGGTAGGCTCACTTCCAGAAGTGACAGTTTTAATCAATCCCACTCCCTTCGGCTGCTTGATAACTGAACCCTGCTGCTTTTGTTTCATAGTTATACAATCTGCTATGAGGTGACCAGTTTTATGACAGAAAAAACACAGTCTATCTGTTTTAGCACTTGAAGTAGAGTTAGTTAAACCAACTTGGGGTACCTGTCTATCACTAGACTTCTTGCTAGCACTAAAATATGGTGGAGAGACAGAGGAAGAGATCGGTTTACTGAAAACACCCTTATGTGTCAAAGCAAACTCATCAGCTAGCATCGCTGCTTGCTGTAGGGTAGCCACTTTCTGTTCGTTCAAGTAAACAACGATCCTCTCAGAAACACAGTTCTTGAACTCTTCCAACAATACCAACTCACGTAAGGAAGAAAAGTCTTCAGCTTTGCAAGCCGCACACCAGCGATCAAATAAAGTTACCTTTTCCCTAGCGAAGTCTGCGTATGTCTGGCTAACAGCTTTACTGAGACCCCTGAACCGCTGTCTATACGCTTCAGGCACTAGCTCATAGACCCGCAAAACTGCGCTTTTAACTTTATCAAAGCACAAACTGTCTTCCACTGAAAGTGCAGCACAAGCCTCCTGAGCCTTGCCAGTCAACTTACACTGAAGCAAAATGGCCCAAACTTCCTTTGGCCAACGAAGAGCTACTGCGATTCGCTCAAACGCGCTAAAATAACCTTCTACTTCTGATTCTCTGAATGCAGGCACCAGTGCTATGTTTTTACTTACATCAAAAGTGGTGTTGGATGACGACCGAGTCTCAGGGGGAACTGAGGGGGGCACAGAAGCATTAGCTTGCAGCTCAAGCTCACGCATCTTGAGAGCCGTGTCCGCCTCCAAGCGTTTCAACTCTAACTCTCTACGCAGCTGGAACTCACGCTCCCGCTCCTTTGTCCAACTGTAAACGAGCTAATCGAACTTTCAGTCGGGCGTCATCTTGTGGCGAGGAAGAGGACTCTACAGAGTGTGGTACAAAACGAGGCAAAGTAAAATGTTGCCGTTCCACCTCACCCTGCTTCACTTTGGGTGTGACAACATCAGCCTGCTCTGACTTGTCGGTTACCTTTACCTGGCCATCTGGAGAGGTCTCACCTACAACCAAGCTAAAAACTCCCCTCTGCACTAATCCACTCACCACAGCATCCTTCAGCTCTCTTTTCACTAGAGTACTACCGACAGGAATACTAAAATGTTTAGCAACAAAATATAAATCAACTTTCCGACACAAGTCAAGCTGATTTAATGTGGGCTTCGCTAAAAACTCCTCCCGATTAAAGACAGCCATGCTAGCCACCCACTAGCACCGCTATTTCCACACTAGCCACTAAGCTAAATCACATGCAAACGTAACACACACACCCTTACAATACTCACCATCCAGCGCTTTGTGCAACACCACAACTTCCCCAGATCCTGCCTATCAATTCTTTACCTAGTCTGTCTTCTGGAGCGTGCCGGGCTCGGGGCGACTTTAAAGGCAGCAACTTCGGTGGCCGAAACCACGAAACGCCTACCCCCGCCAGGGAATTAATCCCAACCCAGGATTACTCCGAACATAAAAAAGGCAAAATAACAAATGGTGACCGAAGGAAGAACTGTCACAGTTCAGCTGGACACCTCTAGTCTAAACTAGGGAAGTTAGATAAGTGTTCACAACCCTGGACAATGACCACCACACATTACAAACTAGCACAACAAATCTGATTTCCAGTCTCTTATTTATCCCGGACCTCTCGCACGAGCGTCAAGTTTTCAAAATGGCCCAAACTTCCTTTGGCCAACGAAGAGCTACTGCGATTCGCTCAAACGCGCTAAAATAACCTTCTACTTCTGATTCTCTGAATGCAGGCACCAGTGCTATGTTTTTACTTACATCAAAAGTGGTGTTGGATGACGACCGAGTCTCAGGGGGAACTGAGGGGGGCACAGAAGCATTAGCTTGCAGCTCAAGCTCACGCATCTTGAGAGCCGTGTCCGCCTCCAAGCGTTTCAACTCTAACTCTCTACGCAGCTGGAACTCACGCTCCCGCTCCTCTTTGTCCAACTGTAAACGAGCTAATCGAACTTTCAGTCGGGCGTCATCTTGTGGCGAGGAAGAGGACTCTACAGAGTGTGGTACAAAACGAGGCAAAGTAAAATGTTGCCGTTCCACCTCACCCTACTTCACTTTGGGTGTAACAACCTCAGCCTGCTTCACTTTGGGCGTGACAACATCAGCCTGCTCTGACTTGTCGGTTACCTTTACCTGGCCATCTGGAGAGGTCTCACCTACAACCAAGCTAAAAACTCCCCTCTGCACTAATCCACTCACCACAGCATCCTTCAGCTCTCTTTTCACTAGAGTACTACCGACAGGAATACTAAAATGTTTAGCAACAAAATATAAATCAACTTTCCGACACAAGTCAAGCTGATTTAATGTGGGCTTCGCTAAAAACTCCTCCCGATTAAAGACAGCCATGCTAGCCACCCACTAGCACCGCTATTTCCACACTAGCCACTAAGCTAAATCACATGCAAACGTAACACACACACCCTTACAATACTCACCATCCAGCGCTTTGTGCAACACCACAACTTCCCCAGATCCTGCCTATCTATTCTTTACCTAGTCTGTCTTCTGGAGCGTGCCGGGCTCGGGGCGACTTTAAAGGCAGCAACTTCGGTGGCCGAAACCACGAAACGCCTACCCCCGCCAGGGAATTAATCCCAACCCAGGATTACTCCGAACATAAAAAAGGCAAAATAACAAATGGTGACCGAAGGAAGAACTGTCACAGTTCAGCTGGACACCTCTAGTCTAAACTAGGGAAGTTAGATAAGTGTTCACAACCCTGGACAATGACCACCACACATTACAAACTAGCACAACAAATCTGATTTCCAGTCTCTTATTTATCCCGGACGAGCCCCCAAATTGTTACGTTCCTCCAGATGGTAAATCCAGGGGGAGGAGGAGCAACAATATTTGAATATAAACCAGGGCAAAAGAGGACAGGAAGTCAGATTAAGGTGCAAACTAAAAAGTGTATTTATTATAATATTTAGCCAAGAAAAACCAATACAAAACTACTCACTCAGAAGAAGACAGCGAGCAAACAAAGTAAAACCACAATTGACACAGACTACATCACTGAGGAAACAAGGTTCAACACTAAATGAACCACTCAACAGTCCCCTCTTCACTGAGGAGGTTTAAAGAGGAAACCAGACACTATTCTGGACTCACAAAATATCTAAGTCAATGTTCCACACACTGGTTGACTGGGCTGTCTCTAGTCTGCTGGGCTTGGTGCTCACAGGTGTTCGCTCTGCAGTGTGAGAATCAAGCCTTCTTATCCTCCAGTCACTGAGTGTTAATTAGGCACACCTGCTGCCACTCACTCAATCAGTTCATCAGGCACACCTGCTGCCACTCACGCAGCTAAGACACTGGGTACGAGAGAGAGAGAGAGAGAGAGAGAGAGAGAGAGAGAGAGAGAGAGAGAGAAACAAAGAACAAAAAGAACACCCCAAACCAAACACATGTCCCTTAAGCTCGTAACAGCCATTTCTTGGGATTTTTCCAAATGCGGGGTTGCAGACTAACAAAATTAAAAATAATACTCACTACAAGATTATCTTTCCTGCTTTCCTAACTAAGAATTTTGCTGCCCAGGGGCTCGTTCTTCGTACGTTGCTTAAAACATCCGAGATCAAATGAGACATCCAAGATGATATCATCGTGCTAATCATGATCCGGCTAATTAGGTTCTTCGAACACTCCTGTTGTTTATGATTAGTATAGCTGGATTGAGTTATCTGAGATAATTGCGCGTGCATGCGCTGGGTTAAAAGGGGATATGTATCGATAGTAGAAACATTGATCGGCAACGCTGCTATTGGCTGCTCACCGTGTCCAAAGAGCGCGCTCAGTTTTACTCTGCAGCAGAGCAAGAGTTATTGCTTGAAGGACATGCTGAATTTGAAAACGTTTTCACCTAAAATGTGCAAAAGCCAGGAGAGAGGGCTGGCAAAAAGTAGCTAATTAAGTTTGTAGTGACCATTTAGATGTTTTTTACAGTATATATTTTTTTATTTTAATCATTTCTAAATAATTAATAACTTTGTTCATTGTAATGTCAGTCACCACCCACTACTAGAACATGGAACAAGTAAAAGTGAAGTACTAGAATATTCTACATAATGGCAATTTGTACTATAGGCTACTATAATCTCTTTTAAAAAGGCACTGTTAATAAATATTTGGTTGTTTATAAAAGCAACCAAGAAAAAGGCTGAGAAAAAAAAAGAAAAGAAAAACAAACAGGTGGTGGTCCTGCACCCCCACATTATACCCAGGCAGAAGAGCTGGCCCTTGGGTTAAATGTGAACCGACCCGTCCTGGGTTCAGCTCTTCCTCATACACACAGCAGGGACCAGTAGCAGCAACTCCTTCATTACTGGTAAATGAACTTTGAATGATCTTACACTGTAATTTTTTTTTTTTTGCTGCACTATAGGCCTATAATCCCAATGGCTGGTCCAGTCTTGAGTAGGCCTAGTGATGAATTGCTTACTTGTGAAAGTGTGCATGCGTGAAACTACATGTAGCCTAGTTAATAAAAAAAAATACATTAACCCCCCCCCCCCCCCCCCCCCCCCCCCCCTTTTCTGAATGCAATATGTGTTGCAGGAGTCCACATCTACAGAAAGGCCTACAGAAGAGTCTGCACAAAGCAGTTATACAGAGGTGGGCAGTGTATAATTTTCCTTTTATTTTTTGTTGCATAAGGCTTGTGTTGACAGGTTTAACCCAAGCCCCCCTGCCCCTAGAAAATAGAGTATTTTGGGGGGGAAAACTTGACAACTTAAAGAAAAAAAACTGGCACTATAGAGTTAGAGATAGAGTTGCTTCAAAGGAACTTCAGAGTAAGTGCTAATATATTATTTCACACAGAGTACTATTGCTGACCTTGCATAGTATCTCTTATTGCAGGTAAAATATGACTTGATCACTGGCTTTTCTTTACAAAGAACAATTTAAATAAAAAATCAAAGAACTAAGCATATTTGTCTTGTCTTTTATTAAACATTTATTGAAATGTTTCATGTTTTTGCTGATGTTGGAAATGTTGTGTAATATGGCACATGTAATGTCACAGGCCCTGTGAAGTGCAACCCTCAGGCTTTTCAGACACTGAAATCTTCCCTTTAGTTGGCCAAAGTTAATTTCATTGTGTGACCTTGTCCTGGCTAGAGCTGCATTGTAACTGTGTATGTAATACAATGAGCTTGATATTTATATGTTTCCTTACCATGTTCAAGTAATGTGCATAAATGTGAATCTGTGTGATTCACAGAAGCTTCCACGTGTGATTTCCATATTTGTGATATGGAACAGTCACACACCATCTAGAGATTTTAGTCTGTCAACTGCCTTTTTTAAAATTTGATATAGGCCTAATATTACTAATCTGGAATGTTAAGAATTGTAATAGTAACTTGGCTGCACATTTACATTGTGGTCCCCCTTTCTGTTCACAAAATCCCCTTCATAGAGGCCTTGATAGGAACATTTGTGCAGTCTATTGACCAATCACATTAGTGAAGCCTGAGGGACATATCTGTGTCATATTAATCGGCATGTTCATGATTGCATGATCTTCATTAAAATTTATAATATACCTGCGTTGGTAAAAAAAAAACCCTGCTATATCCTTCAAACTTGGGTCTAAACTGGCTTGGAAATGCCACAAAAAACACCCTAAAAACTGCTTGAGCGCCAGGGTAAACTTCGTGAATGACAGCACTTATCAAGTTCTCCGCATCCCCAATAGTTTAAAGGAAAGAGCCACTCGCAAATAATATCAGGACAATACACACAGTTTGTGCTGTTATTAAAGGCCGACTCCGACGAGTCGAACATTTAATGTGCGTTTCCAAAAAATAATTGATGTAAACGACATCCTCACGAGTCATGAGAAAATTATATCTCTCAAAAAGTACACTATCGTGCTGCGTTAAAAGACTTCTCGTATCACCTCCGCTTATAAAGCCGCGATCTAATCCTGTTTACATGAAATAAGCCTGCTCGCGAGCAGGTTCAAGCTTGCGCACCTGTTGCTATGACAGCAAGTCTAGGATGAGCTTCGAAGAACCAAACAATCCAAGATCATGCCAAATCGCCAACAATCAAATCCAGCTAACTGAGTTAGCGACGTACGAAGAACGGGCCCCAGGACTCAATGTAAGCATAACAATTCTTAATAAACGGTCAGTAAGTTCAATACTAAAGCCAAAATTTGTAGATTAAATTGTACATACTGTAGAAACAGAAAGCTTAATTCATGATTTTTCCATTTTCAAAAACTAAAGTTTGTTTCAACTTACAAGACGCACATTTATTTTTAGGGCCGATAATTATATAGCACCTTATGCAGAGGTTTCAACCTCAGGATTCTTCACACTTACCTATTACATTTTTAAATCCTCTCTCCATCTTTCTCATATAGAATGATCCTTTCAGCAGACCATTTCAATTTTACTCAAATGACCCCAATACCTTCGTGCTGCTCACTGTTGAAGATCCATTTCTTCGTAACTATGGCTGCAGAGATTCTACGCCACACAATGGAAAGGATATAATCTATAGTATAGATCAATAATTCCCATCCCAGACATGTAATGGTCCAATAATCCAAAAGGTAGAGGTACATTATTAGTTCATAATGTTTTCAGCTATGTGTTATGAAATCAGTTTCTTCTGTTGCACACCTTTCACATTCTCAAAATAACATAAATTAATGTTTCAGTCAAGGTAATCAATAAAATCTGCTTTGGCTGATAGTCTGTTCTGCTTTTCAATCATCGGCATTACTACGCCACAGTTGCCATAATTTTATAGACTTTAATAGGCATATATGGAGTCTTAGAGCTTTGCTGGTTCAGAGTACAAGTACACATTGATTTTAAGTATCTGGTGCACTGCAAGACCAGCTCAGATTTTTTTCATGACTCTTTTAGAGTGTCTCAGATCTGAGCACAATTGACTGATACAGTACCCATAAGTATTTACAGACTTTAGGTCTTGGGCATATGGAGATTAGTGCAAGAGGCCATGATTTTAAATCAGCATTTTAAAATCAGTAACTGAAAAGAGTTTGGTGAATAATTAGGCTTGTTCAAGCAGGCAGCATATATACAATTTTAAATATATTTTATGTTGTAATACTTTCACATTAAATAAAAAAAATAATGTAGAAACAATATAAAGACGGTTTATTTTAAATATTTTAAATATTTGTTTAATGGTATTTTTTTACTAAGCACTATGATTGAAGGACTGTTACTCTGTTGTAACAGTGATACTGTTGTGATGTCAGTCTGTGTTCCCCTGTCTTTTCATGTTTAGCAGTTCCCTGTCATGTTTATTAGTCTCCCCAGGTGTTTCAGATTAGCCAAGCCCCCTTGTTATCTTGTTTAGCTTGTTTGGCCTTGTATTTAAGCCCTGTGTTTTAGTCCAGTCTTTGTGAGTTCTTGTGTTGTTACTGTAGCGACTACGAGAATGAACCAAACACAATTGAAGCTTTTAGGTGATTGTTCATACATAACCATACAAAAGAGGCTTCACATTCCAGATTCAAATCACCAAACCCAGAGCCATAAATCACCCACAGGCCCCAGAGAGTCTGCAAGCAAAAATACTTTTTATTGTTTAACTAATGGAAGAACGCTGTCAACGTTTCTATAATTTGGCAAGACCGATCTGTTCAGAAATGGTGAAACAAGAGGCCCTAACAAGAGGTCACCTGACCCCTGCGACTAACAGACTACGGCTGTGTCCGAAATCTCCCATAACTCACTATATAGTGGACTATATAGTGAGCTCGCCATTTTGTAGTGCTGTCCGAATGTATAGTGATGATTATTATACCCTATATAGTCCACTCAATGTATCCCAGAATGCATTTTGAAAAGTAGTGTACAACCGATGGTCACTAACCCAAGCCCTACATACCATCATGCATTGCGCTGATCGTAAAAAAGGCGGATGGACGTCAAGGAGAGCAGCGCGACAACAATACGAATTTGTCATACAAATGTAAGTTATGTTCGTTTTCTGTCTAGAAATCCTGTTTCTTTTGCTAATCCGCGAAATCTTCTGAATCACGAGAACAAACAAACAAAAAAGATAAATATTGAGTAGCATCTCCACAGAGTCTAAAAGCTGTTTTATTAAGAGTATTATGAGCAAGATATTTGATAACGTAGATCTGTTTTTTTTTTCTAATGTCGACAGGCAAGTGAAAACGGTGTGGCGTGAAAATGAAAATATATGAAATATGTGTATTAATTTTATTTATGTTTATAAGTTATAATCATGTGTGGAGTAACGCATTATAACAGAAACGGCCAGAAATTACTTTTAATTTTACAATTATGGAGAAATAAGCTCAATATAATGTAATGTATTTATAAAAAAAAAATCTATTAGCCCAGAGCTGGCTCGGCACCAGCTGACAGATGATGGCGCGTTTAAATAGTGCGACAGTAATGCCGTAATCAACGGCGCCGAGAGGCGATCGAGTAGTGTCCGAAAGTGGTGTTTCTATTATGCTGGTAGCTCACTATATAGTGCTCTACTCCCTACCCCCTACATAGGGGTTAGGGAGTAGTGGTTTGAGTGGACATTTCGGACACAGCCTACATCTTTCTTAAGAACCAAGGTCCCATGAGAGATGAACAAAACAGACTTCAGCAGGAACTATCCCTGACCTCAGACTGGAATGACTTAAAACACACTTTACATATCAAAATCCACAAAACTCATCCCAGAACAATTCTCGATGAACTTATAATCAAACATCATGCAACTACATAATTCTGTGTTGTTTCTGCAATATATGTGTGTGTCTAATATGCTTAAATGCCATACAATTCATAATGGTTATAAATATTAGGTGTGTGAATGAAAGTGTGTCGTGCTTCCTGTCGGCAGGATTGTATGTTCTTCTTGGCTTGATTGAAATCTGGGTAAAATGTTTTGTATTTTTATAATAGTAATAATGGCTAAACTGTGGCCTCTTATTCTCTCTGCTAGTGCTGGAGAGCAAGGAGATCACAGATAACGCATGATTTACGATAAGAAGAAAATAGAGCCACCTCCTAAATTAAGCCAGTGTCTAATTGGCCAGAACTCATCCTGGAGGTTGGACAAACTTTGAGTTTAAAATCTTAGACCCAAACAGTAGGTCCCGCAATGTGACCATGAAGGCCGTGCCGCCGTGGCCGCCCGAAGGGTCTTCGCCGTGGCCGCCCGAAGGGTCTACTCCGCCGTGGCCGCCTGAAGGGTCTACTCCACCGTGGCCGCCCGAAGGGTCTTCACCGCCATGGCCGCCCGAATGGTCTTCACCACCATGGTCGTCTGAAGGGTCTACTCCACCGTGGCCGCCCGAAGGGTCTTCACCGCCATGGCCGTCCGAAGGGTCTTCACCACCATGGTCGTCCGAAGGGTCTACTCTGCCTTGGCCGCCCGAATGGTCACCTCCGCCGTGGCCGCCCGAAGGGTCTCCTCCGCCAGGGCCACTCGAGGGGTCTTCTCCGCCATGGCCGCCTGCACAACCTCCTCCACCCTGGCCCCCTGAACTGCATAGTCCACCCTGGTCTCCTGAACTGGCTCGGGTAAAGGAGGGTAGGCGTAAAGAGGAATTGTCTGGCTTAATTCCAGCAGGTGAGTCTGTCAGAACACAGAGTCCAGTAGTACAATTCCATCTGATTTAACTATTCATTTACTCCTGTGTGGGCCTCTGAGTGAGTTCACGTAGTGTAACAGTGCAGCGCTTCTGGGTTGTATGTCAGAACATGGGCTCACTCAGTAAACATTTGTCCATTTATTTAGCTGAATTTTAATATATAGACCTGAAGAAAGCAGGCAGTACTTTTGTTGTTAAAAAGAATCTTAACATTGACAAAGCAGGTAACATTAAACCTGCATACTCATTTTCACAAACACATGCGGGAAAATAAAATGATATAATATCATTAAATACATGAAAATAATGTCATGTTGTATTACTGTAGGTTCTTACACTTGTTTGTGATGTAATGTTGTTTTGTTACTTTCTGCTTCCTGCAATGGCTGTTTTCTTTTTTTTTCAGCTAATCTCCTGGGTTTATTGAAATTCACTATTGGTGTGTCGTTACATTGGTCGGGTAAAGGAGGGTAGGCGTAAAGAGGAATTGTCTGGCTTAATTCCAGCAGGTGAGTCTGTCAGAACACAGTCCAGTAGTACAATTCCATCTGATTTAACTTTATTAATCCATTGAACAAGGTAGAACAAAGCAGATGAACCATACATAATGCGTGGTTTCTAGACAAGAACATAAATACAAACACTTCAATAAAGATAAATCTTATTCAAATTACACAAGCAAAAGATACACAATATACACAAAGAAATAAAGGAAAAGAAATACGTGTGTAGTTCTACCACACAAACATTTACAAAAAAAATACGTATTGACAGCACTAAAACGTAAAATATTTGACAGCACTAAAATGTAAATTATTTACTATAAACTTTACCGACGTACAGATTTGTACGTATTGCTATTTATGAATATTAAAATCGTGGCATTAATGTTTTGATTATTTTGTATTCAATTGTTTTTAGTCGCATTAATTAAATGCAGTTTACTCATATTTTCCGGAAGTTGGCTCTTGTTCTGTGGTGAAAGGTTACCATCCTCTGTCCGGCCGTCGTGATCGTACAAAATGTCCTAGATTCAGCTTTTGCTTTCTGCAGTCGCCATTCATGTTTACATGCACACCTTTTGTTTCAATCTAACTGAATTCATTCCGATTGGTGAATCTGAATGTAGTGTTTACATGAACCCTAAACATGTGATCGGTTTATGTGCATTTTAACATTGCTAAGAAATTACCGCTCCTCCGTCAGAGATATGAGACCGGTGCGTCACAGGTGTCGCTCATCAGTAATCACGTCACCGGCCTCGCGACGTTCTCCCACGGGCCCTCAGTCTCGTCCTGCTCGCCACAGTAAACATGATGAATGACGAATGTAGAACGCAAAAGCCGTATCCCGGACATTTTGGGCGATCTCGAAATCCTGGGCAGACTCATCATGGAGACTCACTAGTAGCCTAGACTTGTTGTTAGTTTAACTATTGCGCTCCATTACCGGTAGGCGTGGCCTCCTAGGGCAGGGAAGCAAGTGTATTCTGGGAGTTGTTGTCTTTCATCCACATAAGCCAAAACTACATTTTCTGGCTTTTCTCAGTCTAGAAAGCTCCAAATTCAAAAATAATTTCAGATTTCTTCTACATAAATGACCCATTTTAAACACACATTCATCTTTCCAGAGGTGAAGTATCCCTTTAAGCTTGCTATACTCCATAACCAGTTGTGCAAGTTACTTCCAAACTGTAAGACATTATAGATTACTTGTTACTGTTATTTAAAAGTAATTATTTACCTTACAATATTACTGTCTCGGGTTGGAGTGCAGCAGTGTTCCAGGGTGCTGTTTGTAGCGCAATATGTTCAAACTATCTGTGTTGTATGACTATAATGGTTACTTGGGTTCAGTGCATTAAGCAAGGTCTTATTGTCTTCTTGATGGGTTAAGGTGTTGCCGAGTGATTGCCAGCGGCGCTACTGTTTGTGTGTGTGTGCGCTTCTGTGGTTATGTTCGCCAGCGTTCCGTGACCCTGGTGAAATTGTGAAGCACACTAATGTAACAGATTATAAGTCTGTTCATTTTAAATAAATCTAAAATTTAGATTCCCAGCCACTCCAACACAGTGAGAAAGACACAAGAAATATATAAAAATAGTATTTTATTATTTTAATAGTTAAGTTTACAATAACAATATTAAAATAACATCTCCTCAAAAACCTGGGGAGCTAATAAAACCATGGATTGTCCAATTTTCTGTCCCAGGGTGAAACAATACCCAAGTCCAGTCTAGCCTGGAGTCAGTTCCGTGTTTCCCCTGTCGCCGGTGCCGAATATCTTGCTTCAGCGGGGCTTCAAACAGCCTATTCCAAATCCAGAAATCCAGAAGCAGGAATTCCGCGGTGCCGCTCTGCTTCTGTCAGTGGAGAAATCGTAAAATCAATGGGCAGCTTGCTCGTAGCCGGCAACTTCAAAACAGTCCCGGGTGACTAGAGTGACAACTTTCCTTTCCTGTACTACTTCATGTGGGCTCATCAACAATACTGC
Organism: Tiaroga cobitis; assembly: GCA_030578255.1. Taxonomy (NCBI): domain Eukaryota; kingdom Metazoa; phylum Chordata; class Actinopteri; order Cypriniformes; family Leuciscidae; genus Tiaroga; species Tiaroga cobitis. The sequence goes on along the minus strand of CM060595.1, from coordinate 25,667,704 downwards.
TATATCCGCTGCTCTGCCGTCGGCCCTGGATCTGGCACCTTCACAAATGAACAAATGAACATCAATTAAACGATTCCTTTAGCTCAAATGCAAAAAAACACACACATGCATCAGTGTGGGAGAAAAGGACCACTTCCCTTTAGTCTGAGTTTTGTGAGCGTTGACACTGCACAGTCCGGGAGTCGGCTCTACCAAGGCACACGGGATACAGTCAGCAGCAACACCAAGGGAAAAGAAGATTCGCAAGCCAGTCCGCTACAACACACGGCACGTCCATCCGCCCAGAGTGTTATACTGCTCGGTAAGAAATCTAGACTCCTTTTAATGGGAGTGGTCTGATCAGCTGGCAAATTAGATCGCTGATGTGAACGGGGGTCTTCAGGTGTGTCAATTAGTGTTTGTTGTTGCAGTTTGTGAAAGAAGGAAAACGTCTCGGTTACGGATGTAACCCTCATTCCCTGAGTAGGGAACGGAGACGTTCCGTCGGATGACGACGAATGGGGGTTTCGCTTAGAAGCCTATCAACTTCGAGTAATACAAAACGAGCCAATGGCAAAGAATGCCATGGGTCTGCGGAATTTGCATGGCACAACTCCACCCCACCTCGTGGGTATAAAAGGAGGAAGCCTGGCAGAATGCAGACATGTTTCTTCGCTGAGGAGCCAAGACTGAGCTCCCCGCGGTACAGCGGAAAGTGGCAGGAAGACGGAATGACGGGACGAGGGTTACATCCGTAACCGGGACGTTCCCTTTCGTTGTCACTCCGAGTTCCGTCGGATGACGACGAATGGGGATACCAGTCTAATCACGCCACCTACTCAGCTGTCTTCCGGTGCCCTGCGTAAATCTAAAATCCCTGTCGTGATACTGGCACGGACAAAGGGATCCTATTTAGCACAGGAATACCAAGGTACACTGGGGAGCATATTCCATAGCTTAGGGAATATGCAATTACTGCCAACCCAGAGGGAGAGACTTAGAGAATACACATATGACCCAGAGGGATGCATATGGAGAACACTGGGGTGTCCAGCCACAGGTGGAATATTTCAACCCCAGGGGTGGCAAGATGGCTTGCCAAGGGAAAGACACATGCTCAGAGAGGCTTACAGTGGAAATACACATGTGGGGGTAGCTCAGAGGAGGTACCATGCACACGGGAGGCACCTAGCCGACGCACAGGCAATAGACACTGGTGCCTCATCGCTCCTCTCAGGAACCTGACGATCAGGTCGTGCTTCCCCACCGACTTACCTTCGCCTGGGTCATGGTGTGCGGCAATAGCGGCAACATAGACTTTGAGGGTGGAGGGAGACAGCCTTCGATCCAACCCATCTTGAAGGAAGGAAAGCACGACACTGATCGAACATCTCCGGGGGTCTTCTCTGTGAGAAGAGCACCAGTTGACGAAGAGGTTCCACTTCAACGCATAGATGTGTCTAGTGGACGACGCTCTAGCGGAAGTGATGGTAGCCACCACCGCAGGTGGTAGGGTACTCAAACCTGCCTCGTCCCGTCCAGGAGCCACACGTGGAGGCTCCAAAGATCGGGACGAGGGTGCCATAGGGTGCCCTGTCCCTGAGAAAGGAGGTCCTTCCTCAGGGGAATCGGCCAAGGAGGAGCTGTCGCGAGGAGTACAAGTTCGGAGAACCAGGGGCGGGTGGGCCAGTACGGCGCGACCAGAATGACCTGCTCCTCGTCCTCCCTGACCTTGCGCAGGACTGCGCAAGAAGGCTCACTGGGGGAAACGCATATTTGCGGATAAGTTTATCTGTTGCCTCTCACGACTCTGCCCATCTGTGCGCCAGAGCATCCGTGCCGAGCGTGCCCTCGGTCAGGAAATAATACTGGGCATAATGGGTCGAATCGTGAGAGGCAACAGATCTATCTGTGTGTCCCCGAACTGGTCCCAAATCAGCTGAACCGACTGGGGATGGAGTCGCCAATCTCCTGGGAGGGGCTGAAGCCGTGAGAGCTCGTCGGCAGCACAGTTCAGGGCTCCGGGGATGTAAATGGCACGAAGCGACCTCAGATGCTTCTGACTCCATATGAGGAGGTGGCGGGCGAGTTGCAACATACGGCGGGAGCGTAGACCACCTTGACGGTTGTAGTAGTGGGAAGTTCGGATCATTTTACTGACTCGGATCTTTGAGTCTCGTTCAGCAAAATGAACGAATCTTTTTTCGAGTCATTTCGTTCATTTCAGCATAATATAATTAAAATGGCATGTTAAATATCCCAACACATCTAGTACTTATGAAAATGTTGATTAAATTTGTAAAAAATAATAAAAATAAACTATAGGGTAATGCAGCCAAAGCCAAAATATAAGAAACCGAAATTTATATTTATTGATTAGTTGTTGGGTCTTAAGTTCAGGCTATTGCAGTCTGATTCTGTTAGTTCACCTCACCTCCTGATCCGAGACGTTCTTTCCTTTGCAACTTAATATTTATCAGGTTTGTTCTCCTCCTTTCGTGTCTCGGGACGTTGTCGACTCGTCAGTGTCTGACTCTGATCTGTGCTGTCTGCTGGGCCGTGCCGTGTGTGATACAGCAGGGCCGGAAAGAGTAATGATAAGTTCATCTTTTTCGAGTTCGGGTTCGGCCGGGTCCGAGTCTTTCGTTCTTCCTGACCTGTCAGTCCCATAGATGCTATGCTGTCAGTACCGGAAAGAGAAATGATTAGTTAATTTTCTTCGAGTCTTCGGGTTTGACTCTTTCGTTCTTTTGTCACGTGACCGCTGGTATTTCGCATCAAATACAACATTAGATTCGTATTATTGACTACGTCTGAATTGTATATTGTTTTATATTTAGGAATTAAAATACAAAATATGTGAAATAAACATTATCTGAAAAATAAAAGTTCCATCTTATTATTGTCCCAGTTCTTCTCTTTTCTAAATGTTTCTTGTGCATCTGTGGTGTGTTTTATTATATATTATATATTAATTAACTACTATTATATTATACATTAACTATGTGCTTGTTTGTAAAAAGGTTGTGAATTAGCAGGCTATTCAAAACGGTGACAAGTCACATGACAAAAGAATGAAGGACTCAAACCCGAAGACTTTCCGGTACAGACAGCGTCTCTATGGGACTGACAGGAAGAACGAAAGACTCGGACCCGGCCAAACTCGAGACTCGAAAGATGAACTAATCATTACTCTTTCCGGTACTGACAGCATAGTCTCCGTAGGACTGACAGAAAGAACGAAAGACTCGGACTCGGCCGAACCCGAACTCGAGACTCAAAATATGAACTAATCATTACTCTTTCCGGTACTGACAGCATAGCCTCTATGGGACTGACAGGAAGAACGAAAGACTCGGACCCGTCCCGAACCCGAAGACTCAAGAGAGATGAACTAATCATTTCCAGTACAGATTCAGATTCAGAAACCATATGTTGCGCAATGCGCATGCGTGGTCAACACAAAATGAACGAATCACTCTCTGAGACAACTCGGTAGTCCCGAGTCATATTAAAGATTCGTTCAAAATGAACGAATCGTTCATGAACGACACATCACTAGACGGTTGATGTACGCTACAGTGGTGGTATTGTCAGATCGGACTAGTACGTGTTGATTCTTGAGCACGGCCCGTAAGCGGCGCAGAGCAAGACGTACAGCCAGTAACTCGAGGCAATTGACGTGCCATAGGCGGTGGGGTCCTGTCCAGGAGCCCGCGGCAGCACGTCCATTGCACATGGCGCCCCAGTCCGTGGCAGAGGCATCTGTCAATACAACAACATGCCGGAAGCTCGTTCCAGGGGCACTCCGGCCCGTAGAAAACTGAGGTTCGACCACGTGGTGAAGGTCTGACGGCAGGTCGGAGTAACTGGTACTCGGAGGGTGCCGTGTTGCCATGCCCACCTCGGGACTCGGTCGCGAAGCCAAAGTTGAAGCGGTCTCATATGAAGCAATCCGAGCGGCGTTTGCCGCGGCTGCAGATGCCATATGCCCCAGGAGCCTCTGAAAAAGTTTCAGTGGAACCGCACTCTTGCCCTCGAACTGCCTCAGGCAAGTCAGCAATGACTGCGCGTGCTCGCTCGTAAGCTGCGCGGACATGGCGACCGAGTCGATGTCCATACCGAGAAAAGGGATCCTCTGCACGGGGCAAAGTTTGCTCTTCTCCCAGTTGACCCGAAGGCCCAGACAGGCTAAGTGCCGGAGCACTAGGTCCCTGTGTTCGCAAACCTGGTCTCGAGAGTGAGCTAGGGTCAGCAAGTCGTCGAGATAGTTCAGGATGCGAACCCCGTGTTCCCGAAGGGGAACAAGGGCTGCCTCGACGACCTTCGTGAAGACGCGAGGAGACAGGGCTAGCCCGAAAGGGAGAACCACGTACTGGTATGCCTGCCCCTCAAAGGAAACTGTAGGAACGGTCTGTGTCGAGGGAGAATGGAAGTAGGCGTCCTTCAGTTCGATCGCTGCAAACCAATCCTGGGGCCGCACACATTCGAAAATGCGTTTGGCGGTGAGCATCTTGAACGGCATCCTGTGAAGGGAGCGGTTCAGCACGCGCAGGTCCAGGATTGGCCGTAACCCACCGGTTTTCTTCGGGACAATGAAGTAGGGACTGTAGAAGCCGGACCTCATTTCGGCTGGTGGGACAGTCTCGATCGCACCCTTCGCCAGTAGGTTAGCAACCTCTGCTCTCATGATAGGGGCATTGCTACCGACCAAAGTGGAGCGGACTCCCCTGAAGCGGGAAGGAGACCGCGCAAACTGAATCGCGTAGCCGAGCCTGATCGTCCGAGCGACCCAGCGGGACAGGTTGGGAAGCTCTAGCCAGGCTCCCAACGACTGTACCAGCGGGGTCATACGAGCCGCAGACTTCCCATCGGTGGTGCAGCGAGGCGGAATGACTGGCCCAGACGTGGACGGCATAGCGGCCCTGTACGGGGGCACAGTCATTAACCGCGCCCTGACAGAGGAGACCAGGGAAGGGCGAACGTTCCACGGGGGTCTGCTCTGCCAGGGGGCTGGCGACAGAGGAGGATGAGAGCGGCACGGTCCGAGGACGGCGCGCACTGTCATCCGGCTCTGGGACAGAGGAGGACGAGGGGTGCACGGCCCGGGGGCGGCGCACCGTGTCGTCCAAGAACTCTGTGTGCTCAGGAATGGATGTGTTACTTCTTTCTTTAACCACATTAGGGTGCTGCCCACCCGGGGGTGAGCAGCGGGGAGTGGAGAACAAAAGATTCTCCCCTGGCCCTCCACCGGGGGAAGGAGTGGTCCTGTTGCCACCTCCTGAAAAGCAACCATCAACGTCCCTGAGCAGCCCATCTCAGGAGCGCCGCTTGGCCCGGCGTTTAGCGGGGGAAGGGGCTGGAGAGGGTTGGGGCGCCTTCCTGCGGCTTCCTCCACGACCGGGCCCGGGTGAAGGCTGCTGCTTGGGTCGGGCGGGAGGGGCGGGAGCCGCAGGAGGGCGCCCTCGGCGGAGAACAGACTGAGGCACCTGCCCGGCTGACTGGGTGGAGGCAGCAGCGGGTCGACGGGGCAGGATGTGTTTGATGGCCTGTTTCTGAGCAGTCGAGAACTGTTGGGCGAAGTCCTCAACTGCACCGGCGAAGAGGCCGGCCTGGGACATGGGGATGTCGAGCAGCCGGGACCGCTCGGCATCCTTCATGTCAGCCAGGTTCAGCCACAGATGTCTCTCCTGGACCACAGCTGTGGACATCACCAAACCCAGGGAGCGTGCGGTCACCTTCGTCGCCCGGAGAGCGAGGTCGGTGGCGGCGCACAGCTCATCAAAGAGCCCTGGGTCTGTCCTACCCTCGTGCATGTCTCTGAGCATCTGGGCCTGGTAGACCTGCAGAGTGGCCATGGTATGCAGAGAAGCAGCTGCCTGTCCCGCCGTTCTGTAGGACTTCGCCACTAATGTAGACGAAAACCTACAGGCTTTGGATGGGTGCTAAGGCTCGCCACGAGAAGAAGCACTCTGAGGACACAGTTGCATCGCAACAGAGCGTTCAACCAAGGGGGGGCCCAGTGTACCCACGGGCAGCCTCTCCATCGAGGGGAGGAAAGGCGGATGAAATCAACGAGCGGTCACAAGAAGATATGGGAGTCTTCCAGGACTTCGAGACTTCATCATGCAAGTCCGGGAAGAAAGGTATTGGGGCATGCTGCGGACGGGAACCAGCAGCTGCATCCAAAAACCAATCGTCCAGCCGTGAGTGCTCGGAACAGGGTGGAGGGGTCCACTCTAACCCGATGCACGCGGCTGCCCGGGAAAGCATGGCCGTCATCTCTGGATCAGACTGAGCCACAGCCGTATTCACACCTGAAGGTGGCAGCTTTGACGAGTCCTCACTTCCAGACAAACCAGACCCGCCTTGCGATGCTGCAATAGACATTGCGTCTTCCTCTGGAGCGCTAAAGGAAACCCGTGGGATATCCGAAGATGGTCCCGCGGCAATCCCCTGAGCACTCACGAGTTGCAACACTGAAGAAGGTGCTGTGGGGCACAGACAGATAGTCGGCGCTATATTCCACACAGTCACCCTCAGATCACCCTGGCCACCAGCCGAAGTAGAGCCTCTCGTAGAGGCGCTAGATCGGGGTGTGGATGAGGGGGCTCTCACTCTTGCGAGGTCACTGAGTCTCGATCGTAGTGTTGCGATGGTCATGTTCCCACAGAGAGAACATGAGTCATCCACGAGCGCTGCTCTAGCTTGATCAATGCCCAAACACACTAGACGGCGCTCGGGCCCATCAGATTCCGATACAAGCCTACCGCAACCAGAAGTGCACGGGCGAGGCATCTTTAAAAAGACGTGCAAGCTCTTTGAGATAAAACTCAAGTGTTGAAGCGCCCGCGGAGACACACACCAACTGGCAAACCACGCACAGATAAGCAGGAAGTGTGCACTCGCCGGGAGATCGCCGTCACACCAACACTGGAGAGTTTGCTCGTCTCGTAGAAGCTGACAAATTCAGAGATAGCTAAAGGAACGAAGAATTAACTTGGCTCCGAAGCGAAAAACATGTCTGCATTCTGCCAGGCTTCCTCCTTTTATACCCACGAGGTGGGCGGAGTTGTGCCATGCAAATTCCGCAGACCCATGGCATTCTTTGCCATTGGCTCGTTTTGTATTACTCAAAGTTGATAGGCTTCTAAGCGAAACCCCCATTCGTCATCATCTGACAGAACTCGGAGTGACAACGAAAGGGAACAGTAAACCATAAAGAAAAACTCACAACAAACAAATGAATAGTTCAGATGCAAAAGCCTCCAAGTGCCATTTGAAATTTTCTTCTAATCTAGAATGATCATTTTTATCAAACTTGTATATTTAAGTTCAGTAATTTCACTTAAATGGCAATGAAGGTTACCTATTAATTGTCATTTAAGTGAAATTACTTAACTTAAATATACAAGCTTGATAAAAATTATCATTCTAGAAGAAAATTTCAAATGGCACTTAGAGGCTTTTGCATCTGAACTCTTTAAATATAAAAGTTAAGAAAAACAATCGCTATATCAATCAATAACAATTCCCCAAATAAAATAAGGTTAACCATCAATCACACTGCTCCACTTGTTTTATATTATGACACTGTCATTTAGTCTTTATTTACAAACTTGAACACCACACGCGGGTATTGACCGACCACGAACAGGTAATAACTTGTATTTTTCATTCGTTAATGTCTCGCTGTTTTTTTTTTTTTGTTTTTGTTTTTTTGAACAATTACATTTTGGGCTAAAAGTGTGTTGTAACGCAAGCGTTACTGAACATGTACCGAGTAAAATATTACTGAAAATTGATTTGTAATACCACTACTGTTACAGCAAAAAGTAATACATTACTAATGCATTACTTTTGTAACGCGTTACTCCCAACATTGTCCATAAGCCCTAACAGTCTTCTATCTCTCAAACTTCTACACACATTTACCATTTAGTTTTAACAATTTAATAATCATTTTAAAAAATGTCAATTAGTTCCAGGTCTTTAAACAGACTAATATGATTTTGTGAGTTAAAAAGTATATGACATTTTTAAAAATTAGATTTTTGAATCCAAATGTAATAAATATTTTGATAATTGCTTTCATAATCATTGTAATACACTAATCAACGACCAAAATCCTATTAGTCTGTTTAAAGACCTGGAATTAATGATTGATTCACTTCCGTTGCAAAGATCATTAGTTATTAACTTAGGGCCCGCTTACACGATATCGTTTTAACTGAAAACAGAAAACTTTTGATGTGTTCTGGTCGTTCATTTGCACGACAACAAGTGTTTGGTGGCTCGAGAATGCAAACTTTGAAATCCGGTCCAAGGTGGAAGTTTTGAAAAATGTAGAAAAACGTTATCATCTCTGTTTTAACTTCAAAAACATGAATCTGTGAAAACGGTGACAGCGTGCACATACATATGTTTATTCTATAGGTATGCGCATTTAAATATATATGTGCGCAGGCGGGTAGTCTTTCCTTACAAATTTGACCTCACCAAATGTCTTGTCTGGCCTGCATAATACAGAATTTGTACCCGCTTCCGCATATCCATGCAATCTGGAATAATTTTAATAACGTTTTATCTGTACAGAGGTAAAGGGAAGGAGGCCTTCACAGAGGCAAGACTAGTTAACACTTCAGGACAGCGTTGTCGTTGTGTCCAGGCAGAGGTCCTTCATCACATCTGGATATGGCCTGGATCCGGTGAACTACGGTAAACCTCGAGATAAACACAGACTAATATTACATCGTTACATCATTCTTCTTATGATGTAACTAGTACATCAGGTGTTATGGGAAGTGTTTCTGGTTCCAGCTGACCTAGTTTATGCAGCCTAACATTGAATTATATAAAAATGTGTGTATGCTAGTTTAAAGAGATGTGTTTTTAGTCTAGATTTAAATTGACAGAGTGTCTGCTTCCCGGACAATGTTGAAGACTGTTCAAAATTTAGGTGCTAAATAGGAAAAGGATCTACCGCCAGCAGTCGATTTAGATATTCTAGGTATTATCAACTGGCCGGAATTTTGAGATCGCAATAGACGTGAAGGACTGTAATGCGTTAAGAGCTCGCTCAAGTACTGCGGAGCTAAACCATTTAGTTCTTTGTAGGTAATCAACAATATTTTAAAATGTATACGATGTTTAATAGGGAGCCAATGCAGTGTTGACAGAACCGGGCTAATATGGTCATATTTCCTGGTTCTGGTAAGAACTCAAGCTGCGGCATTTTGAACTAGCTGTAGTTTATTTATTAAGCGTGCAGGGCAACCACCCAGTAGAGCATTACAATAATCTAGCCGTGAGGTCATAGACGCATGAACTAATTGTTCCGCATTTCCCAATGAGAGCATGTGGCGTATTTTAGATGTTTTTTAAGATGGAAAAATCCAGTTTTACAGATACTAGACACGTGGCTTTCAAAAGAAAGGTTGCTATCAAAGAGCACACCAGGGGCCTCATGTACAAAGACTTGCGTTGAATTCATACTAAAACATTGCGTACGGACAAAGCTGTAAATGTGCGTACGCACAAAAAAAAGCAGATGTATGAATCTCTGCATACGAAGGATCCCACGCATATTCTCTTTGTACATCCCAATTAACGTAAAATTGAGCGCACATGCACGAGCGCAACACCCCGAGCAGTCTCCACCCCCAATTAAATTAATTTAAATATGGTAATTAGACCGATTTGGCAAAAGAAACCTGCAAGAACATGGCTAAAGCAAGCAAGAAACGAAATTTCACTGAAAATGTCTTCTATGTGAATATATAGTAAAGTGTCATTTATTCCTGTGATCAAAGCTGAATTTTCAGCATCATTACTCCAGTCTTCAGTGTCACATGATCCTTCAGAAATCATTCTAATGTGATGATTTGATGATCAAGAAACATTTTTGAGTATTATCAGTGTTGAAAACCGGTGTGCTTCTGCTTCATATTTTCGTGGAAACCGTGATATAGTATTTTCAGGATTCTTTAATGAATAAAAATTTAATTCAAACAGATATAGAAATCTTATAATCTTTTGTAACATTATAAATGCATTTACTCTCACTTTTAAACAAATTCAATGTGTCCTTGCTGAATAAAAATATTACTTTATTTTTTTATCTTTACTGACCGAATTAATTAAGTTTATTTTTTATTCCTAGTTAAGCCGCTGCCATTGCTAGACGTGTTGTATCAATTTGGACATGCTTTATATAGCCTATGTTCTTACTTAATTGCATAATATAATATTTTAATAAAACTCGTGTGACAATATGTCAAATAATTTATCAATTACAAATTATAAGCAATATCTGACAGCTGGTGGTGCGATAGAACAATTCGTAGTGTAATGTTTGCCACTTCACTTTATTGCCTCTATGAGTCGCCAACGGACAAAAATCACGACAAATATACGTACGCCAGACATGAAGTTTACTTGGAGGAACGCACATTCTTACGTTAATTTCACTGTTAGTACATCTGGCCGTGAACGTGAAAGCTGACGTACGCCGTGTTTTTGTGCGTACGCAGTGTTGATACATGAGGCCCCAGGTTCCTAACCGACGAAGACTTGACAGAGCAGCCATCAAGTGTTAGACAGTATTCTAGGTTATTACGTGTGGAAGTTTTTTGTCCAATAATTAGAATCTGTCTTTTCAGAATTTAGTAGTAGGAAATTACTAGTCATCCAATTTTTTTATATCAGCTATGCATTCCGTTAATTTTGTGAATTGGTAAGTTTTGAAGAAATATACAGCTGAGTATCATCGGCATAACAGTGAAAGCTAACTCCATGTTTCCTAATGACATCTCCTAATGGTAGCATGTACAGAGTGAACAGCAGCGGTCCTAGTACTGAGCCTTGTGGTACGCCATACTGAACTTGTGATCGATAAGAAATCTCTTCATTTACTGCTACAAACTGATAACGGTCAGTTAAGTATGATTTAAACCATGCTAATGCAATTCCACTAATGCCAACATAGTTTTCTAGTCTATTTAAAAGAATGTTGTGGTCAAAGGTGTCAAATGCAGCACTAAGATCGAGTAACACTAATAGAGAGATACAACCACGACCGGATGATGAGAGCAAATCATTTGTGACTCTAATGAGAGCGGTCTCAGTACTATGGTACGGTCTAAATCCGGACTGAAAATCCTCGCAGATATCATTTCTTTCTAGAAAGGAACATAGTTGTGAAGATACTGCTTTTTCTAATATCTTTGACAGAAAAGGCAGATTCGAGATCGGCCTGTAATTGACTAATTCTGTAGGATCAAGTTGTGTTTTTTTAAAAAGCGGTTTTATCATAGCCAGTTTAAAGGTTTTTGGTACGTATCCTAGAGACAAAGATGAATTAATGATATTAAGAAGAGGATATATGACCTCTGGAAACATCTTTCAGTAGCTTAGTCGGTATAGGATCTAACATACAAGTTGTCGATTTAGATGAATTAACGAGTTTGCAGAATTCTTCCTCTCCTATAGCAACAAATGAATCAAATTTTTCCTCAGGGAGACTACAATGCACTTCCTGATGCGATACTGTGGTAGACGGTTGCATAGTTATAATTTTGTCCCTGATATTATCAATCTTAAGTGAAGAAGTTCATAAAGTCTGCTGTGTTGCTTGGACACTTCTGAGCTTGAAGCTTTCTTTTTCGTTAGTTTAGCCACTGTTTCAAATAAATACCTTGGATTATGTTTATTTTCTTCTAATAGGGTTGAAAAATAAGCAGATCTAGCAGCTTTTAAAGCCTCTCTGTAAGCAATCGAGCTCTCTTTCCTCGAAATCCGAAATACCTCTAGTTTAGTTTTCTTCCAGTTGCGCTCCCTTTTTTTTTTTTTTTTTTTTTGTCCGAGGTTTCTTCCGGGCGGAGGTAGATGTTGCGATCGCGGAATATGATTATTCTTAAATTCGTTTCGTTCGTGAATACACTGAACGAAGGCAAACTCTCAACTGAGATAGATCAAAATAGAAAGAAAAACTGATCCAATCGTTTGGGAGGAGGCGTGGTGGCAAGCTTCTTCTTTCGCGAAATACACACCCTCCGGGCAATGTGCAGAGGAGTCAGAAACTGAGTCATAATACACTTATAAACTGGTATTAATAAAAGAATGCATCATGTTGCACTTCGGGTTAAGTATTTGATATCATTGATTTTTTTCTGATTACAATGATACCGCGCACGGTGTGATTGTGAGTTAGTAAGATAAAGATACATGATTCTTCGTGATTAGACGCATATCAAATCTGATTATATGCCACAAAGCTTTGGTTATAGCAATTTGTCACAAAGTAATCGTGAAACACAACAAGAAGAACATTTTTATACATTTAAAAAGGTGATTTTTGACCACACGTGTTCAGAATGAGTGTTTCGTGTGTGTGTGTGTGGAGAGTTCAATCGGTGTTCGGAGAAGGGGTGAACTTTTGCTCACCCCCCAGTTCCGTTCTTTCGAATTTGAGTTTAAAATCTGCTACAATGGCCGCTTGTGTTGGAGATCTTTATCTCAAGAGTCCTAGCGGATCTCCAGCAGGAGCAGCTTAATGGTTAATGAGTCACATTTCGGTGCAATAGTCCAGTTCTTTGTTTACTTATCAGAGAAAACGCTGCATGGGCATCTCAGTATCGGTAATTCAATTAAGTCCACGCGCTATTTGCTTCGTGTGCAGTTCATGAAGAGAGGGGAGCTCTGTATGAATCTGTAACTTGGTTAAGAGTCCCATGACATCTGCTTTTTTTTGTCCCAGTCCCTGAATCGAAAGAATGAAAAACCAGCAATTTAATCCAATGTCCGATGTGATCAACTGGTTGATGCTACAGAGCCATATTCTGTTCTCTTTCTGCTGTCCACCAAAACAGACAAAGAGCTGCTCAGAGCTTCTGAAGCTCTGTTTGCGGTCCAAGTAAATACACAGGGCACATACTGGACACACCAACAACAAGGCTGGGTCTGCCTCATCCCGAGGCAGTGCTTGCTAGCTCACCACTTTGTCCCTAAAGGGGAGTGGGAACTTTGGGCACATAGCCTGGCCAGGGTTTCAGGATCACGTAAGAGTATGCCGTACCAAACTCAAGGCACATTTCACTGGCAGAGATTGCCTGTATGTCCCCAACCCTCTTGATTGAAGTGAGCACGGTCAGAAGGGCTGAATTCAAAGAGAAAGCACGTAACTCTACTTTTTCCAAAGGCTCAAAATGAGCTCTCTGTAGACTCAGCAAGACTACAGAGAAATCCCATGAGGAAATAAGGTATGGCCCAGGAGGATTTAACCTATTGGCACCTCTGAGGAACCTGACTATCAGGTAATGCTTCCCTAAAGACTTACCATCCACTGCATTGTGATGTGCCGCTATAGCAGCCGCATATACTTTCAAGGTGGAAGGGGACAGCCGACCCTCCAACTTCTGCAGGAAGGAAAATACTAACCCAACTGCACATCTCTGTGGGTCTTTCCCTTGGGAAGCACACCAGTGCTCGGTGATCAACAAAGCTTCAAGGCAGAGGCCCACCTCGTAGAAGGGGCTCTATCCTGAGTGATTGTGTGTATCCATGTGTGATAACCCACACAAGTCTTCCATGTCCCATCCAGGGAGCAGGCATGGATCACCAGGGAGGGGCTATGGCTCCGAGAACCAAGTCTGGGTGGGCCAGTACAGCACAAACATCAAGACTTGACTTCCAGTGAGCAGTGTAATGGAGTAGACGTGTCTGTCTTTCTTCCCCATTCACTCTCTTATTTCTTTAACTACCCCAACTGACTTTTTCCTGACACTCTACAAAAATGGCTGCCAGCAGCATCTGTCTAAAACGGCAACTAAAATGGTGAAAACATCCAAGGAAAAAGCGAACATCAGAGCCAAGGCGCCTGCTACGCCAAATGAAGTGAACAGTTCATGGCTGCAATTTCAACATTAAAATTTAAAACTTGACTGTGTGCAAGCCACAGTATCTGATCATGGACAGAGACTCACCATGCGGAGTCGCTAGATTAGCGGGTGTAATGTCTAGAAATCTCCCTCGCAGTCTTAACGGAGAGCTCTAGTCTTTAAATTTTAAAGCCAAGCTTGAACAGATGGAACAACATAATGATCATCGGCGTGCCCAACTCGATCGAAGGTCTGTGGCCAATGACATTTTTCTCCGAGTTGTGTTTTTTGTTTTTGTTTTCTCAGTTTTACTGTTACTCTCTGGGGTTTCTTTTCTCTTTTTTCTCTTTTTTTCCTCTTCCGTTTTTATTTTTTCAGGACATTTCATGGACCAGGGTACTACCGTATTTATACATGATTTAAATGGCTGGTAGCATAACAAGATCAAATGCAAATATTAGTTTTATCTCTTGGAATGTAAAGGGTTTGAATAATATTGTTAAGACTAATATCGTTAAGACCGAAAAAGTTCTTTCACATGTACAGTTCCTTAGAGGATACATTATTTTTTGTTTACAAGAAACTCATATTCGCACCTTGAATGTTTCTCGCATTAAAGGGATTGTTCACCCAAAAATGAATATTAGCCCATGATTTACTCACCCTGAAGTCATCCTAGGTGTATATGACATTCTTCTTTCAGACGAATACAATCGGAGTAAAATTAAAAAATGTCCTGGCTCTTCCAAGCTTGATAATGAGAGTGACTCTTTGACTTTGGAAGTACATTAATGCACATCTACTCATGATTAAAGTGCTCGACACGCATCGATTTACGCCAAAAGAGTAACCCTTGAACTTGACGCAGAATGTAATGACGGCAGTTGACGCCCTTGTGCGTCAAGTTCAAGGATTACTCTTTTGGCGTAAATCGATGCGTACGGCCGTTTGCCGGACGCTAGTTATTTTAGTTGATAAAGTTTAAAATATGGATGTTTGTCTTACACGAACGCATCGGTTCACTTCAGAAGATCTTTATTAACCCCCACAGATCCGTGTCGAGCACTTTAATCATGAATAGATGTGCTTCAATGTACTTCTAAAGTCAAATAGCCATTCACTCTCATTATCAAGCTTGGAAGAGCCAGGATATTGTTTAATATAACTCTGATTGTATTCGTCTGAAAGAAGAATGTCATATAGACCTAGGATGACTACAGGGTGAGTAAATCATGGGCTAATTTTCATTTTTGGGTGAACTATCCCTTTAAGCGTACATGGGTTGGGCACTGTTTTCATTCCAAATTTGCTGTAAAGGTAAGAGGTACAGTTATTCTTATACAAAAGAACACCGCTTTTGAACCTAAATCAGTGGTCTCTGATCCAAACGGTTATGTGATTGCTTCAGGAATTTTACAAACAGTCCCAGTTGTTTTAGCATGCATATACAGTATGGTCCCAATTGGGACAACAAAACATATTTTGTTTTTCCATCACCAGCTGTAACACAGTAAATACTCTGGTTATCATTCTGTTCTCATTTTCATCTGTTATATCAAATTGCTTACCTGTCTGTCCCATTTCTACTACACTGCAAAATAAACCTGTTACTTTGACCATATTGCTGTCGTCATGCCTGGTCTTTCCTGACAACAATATTTGACAGGTCTTCAAAACATACCACGTTGTCCAACTCTGCCAGACTTTTAGAGTTCTATATTAAACTGATTGGCCTATCAGATCCCTGGAGATCAAGGTTTCTAACTAGTAAAGTCTTCTCTTTCTTTTCATATGTTCATCGTTCATACTTGCAGATAGTTTTTTTTTTTCTTTTGGATAATAGACTGATGCAATCTGTCAATTCCTGTGAGTAATCATAGTCATTTCCGATCATGCCCCCACCTTTTTGGGTTTTCACATGCCTAAACTTATTTAAAACAATGGACTGTTCACATTTACTTTCTGATAACATCTTCAAAGATTTACTCACATCTCAAAAATCTATATTTTGAAATAAATGACAATATTTCTATTAGCAGCAACACACTGTGGGAGGCATTCAAAGCCTTCACACGTAGACACATATTTGCATGTCTGTCAGTTATGGAGATTTGAGAATACCAGGATGGCAGAAATATCTGACCAACTTTCTAAACTGGACCTCCAATATTCTCTGACCCCTCCACCCACAATTTATAAAAAATGTCTTCATAAAAAATGTATTCCGAGTACAACTACTTGTTACGCATGCAGCATTTACATTTTTTTGAATTTGGGACAATGAATAAGCAAATGAAAAGCTTACTTGAATTTCAAAGTGAAAGCTAATATCTCTTTCCAAGAGATTTGTAGCCTACTTCTTAATGCCAAGCTCAAATCTGAAGTAATATCTTGACTAATTTATATCAACTTTAATATTCGAATGTGAGGTTCTGAGAATAACCTTTAAAATGTTCACAAAAGCTGTTCCTGTAGATCACTGTAAGTTTGAATCACTGCTTTCAAAAAGTTTTAGTGTTTTAGCTGTCAAGCTGTGTCATGGGGTCAAGGGGAAAGCCAGAGTCTTGTTTGCATTTAAACATTTACATAACTGTCTGTTTTTACTGAAGTTAATTTTTGACTATGCACACTTTTGTCTCTTGTAAAACTGCAATGCAGAGGTAGTTTCTAATTTGGACGCATCTTGAAATTTTTACATTATTACCTGTGGTAAAAGATGAGGAACATAGCTCTCATTTTAATTATTGCTTTAATAGTTCCAGCTTTGCTTGCTGACAAAGGTAAGAATATCAGACTTTATCTAATTTAAGGATATTTTACATGCTGTATTTCCACAGTGGTAAAAGGTAAAATCATTATTGACTCATTGTCAATATATTGCATTTTAAATGTTTAATAATGGCACTTACATGGTGAATTTGTGTTAATAATGTTAGATTAAAGTTTAAAGGATTGTTACAGGATTGTTACAGCATAACAGGATTAAGTCAGCATAAGCATTGAAATTATGTTATATCTGTTGTGTGCAGGTGGGGAGCTAGAGCCGATGAATAAATCAGCCATATAGGGACAATAAATAGTCAATTATAGCTAATGACAGCTATGTTGATTAGTGCATTTGTGCTTATTTTTTATGCATTTATTCTTCATGATATTTTTGTATCTCTACAGGCAAGAATTATACCAAAGAAAAAGTTTGCCAAGAGCTCAAAGCCATTGGAATTGAGAAATTCAAAGAAATGCAAGTATAAAGTTATTTTTGGATTTACACAATTGCAGTTTATGGATATATAAATTCACTGCTGCTTTATGCTCAAAATATTTGATTCTCACGTATAAAGTTATTAAAAATGATTTTTAACAATTATTTAGTTAATTATAACTTAATTCCATTCACCTTTGTCCACAGAATAGGCTATCCCTGCATTTATTTTTGATTAAAAGAACAAAAGTAAAAAAAAAAAAAAAAGAGGAGATTCTTTGACCATGCTTGCATAAGTTATGTTTCTCGTCGATCCTTCTGCAGGTTCACTGTCCTCTACAGTCAAAAGTTCCCGAATGGCACATTCGAGGAAGTGAATTGTGTGGCAGATGAAATGAGCAAGCTTGCAGAAAAATGCTGCAAAGATGATGCCAGTCCTGACTGCTATGATAAAGGAGTAAGTGGCTGTCCTCTACGATAATGACATATTTTGTGGCTGAATGCAATTTAGTGACAAACCAAACTCCATTCAATTGAATCCCAGGTGTCAGGGAAATGTTATGCAAATACAAATCTATTAGCCATAAAACACAAAAGAAGACTTTCACACTGTTCTCAACTTAATCGTGGGTTA
Organism: Tiaroga cobitis; assembly: GCA_030578255.1. Taxonomy (NCBI): domain Eukaryota; kingdom Metazoa; phylum Chordata; class Actinopteri; order Cypriniformes; family Leuciscidae; genus Tiaroga; species Tiaroga cobitis. Next base: position 25,650,012 of record CM060595.1, on the reverse strand, counting down.
TCGTCTTTTTATTAACTCCCAGTTAAGATCACATCTAAATCAAACATTTCACACTTGCCATTTTGAAACTGCTTTCAATGAAAACCTGCTGGAGAGAGAAAGCAGTGCTAACCAGTTGAGGAATTGGTTGATTAGCATCACCTCCTTATGCTGGTAAATGCTCCCAGCAGGCACAGGATGTAGTCTCCAACGTTGGTTAGACGTTAGATTTTTGGTTGAAAATGAAAATTGGTTTGACGTCTAAATCCAACGTTTGTTTGACGTCAAGCTACGTTGGGCAGACGTCGCAATTTGGTTGGAATAAACACCCAAAAATAAAAAATAAAAACGCATTAAAAAAAATATACATAAAAAAATGTTTATATTTATTTTATATAAATAAAAAAGGTGAAATGCATGGCAGGACACTTGTTACTAACCAGAATGACTATTTTTCTGTCAGACGTCTACAGAAGTTCTTATTGAGATATAGGGCCCTATTTTAACGATCTAAGCGCATGGACTAAAGGGCTATATTGATTATGTTAATAAAGGGATAATATTGATCGAGCAACTGATGTAAGTAAGTGAAAATATATGCGAGGAATTGAGAAAATAGTATTTATGGAGATAAATTGTAGCCTATCACAGGGCAAACGTGTGACTGATCACGCGGTATTGTTGGCTATGCAAACAACTCTAATCGTAATTGTAACACTATATTTACAGAAGGCATAATTCTCATTGCGTATGCAGTATGAGTCCAAGACAATCTTCTGTTCGTGAACAGTTGTATTTCATTCATTAATCTGACTTTGCATCCGTGCATTTAATTGCCATTTGCTCGTGTGATAGTAGCCTAATATATATCTTAGTAATATTTTAAGTGATATAATTGATTCTATGAACAACTATAAGAGATCATTTTCAGCTTTCTCCGGCTCCCTGCACCGGGCGTAAAGCGAAAGACCGCATACACATTATAGATTGAAACATCTACACACTGGTCAAGGCCGATCACTGCCCTGCTTGTAGCTATTCAGACTGTCCTTGTTCATTTAAAGGTTGGGGTGCTATTCGCACACATTATGTCCAGATCATACACAAACTGAACAGTCAGAGCAAGTTGTCATTTATATTGTGTATTTTATTGTGTCATTTTATTTGTGTTATAGTTATTGTAAATGTTCAGAGAGGTTACTTGTACCTAATCAGTAGATGTGAAGATTACTGATTTAATGGTTTATTGTGAATGTTGACATAATAAACTGTTCAACTTTATTGTATTTAATTGTGATTTGTAATAAAAGTATTTGACGCAGAGCAAAGTACTACATTTATTTGGTAACACTTAAAAAAAAAACATTTACATAGTTTAATGAACTATATACTCACTATTTATATTACTCACTATTATTAAGTAATTCAAAATGTGAAATGGACAGACATTATAAAATCTACTTAATTACTTCATAACAGTAAAAAATTACAGATTTATCAAATGTACTTGATATTGTCACAACAGTGATGTTCCTTTTAAAATTAAATTTACTTAATTATATTTAACTTAGCAGGTTGTATTTTTGAAAAGTAATTAAGTAACATTTACTTAATGTCTTCACAAATCTTACATTTAGAGTTAAGTAAATTTTACTTGATACTGGCAAGTAAGTTGTACATGATATGACAGCAGTAAAATGTACTTAGAAAAATTGAGTGCAAATTGTTACAATAATTTTATCTAGTAAATCCTACAAGTTGTTTTTATCAGTGCACTTAGGGCATGTCCGAATCCACTTTTGCTAGTTTAACGACGGGAAAAATGGTCGGCGCGCCCAGCGCATGGTCTAAAAGGGTTGTCCCTATTCTCTTAATGAGTAATGGGTGTGTTTTGGGTGTAACGTGCAATAAAATAATCAGTGTAATTTCCCTTTCCCTTTAAAAGCCAGTTGTGTCTCCAGAGAGGAAACGGATCTGCTTGTGCGCAAGGTTAAAGCGTGCAAGCAGACCACCTATGGGACAAGCCGGATTCCACCATATATGTACACAATATTAATCTTTTACATTGTATTTTTAATATTTGGCAAGTTTGTGTGATGCTGATTGTGTGTGTGTAATAAGCAGTGTATGCACGTTATGGACCCGCTTATAGGTGCACATTACTTAATCGCTCTTTAAATAACAAAAAAATACTGCACCATTGACTTTACACCAGGTTTCAGTTGGCACTCAGAACACTCCTAGAACAGTCAATGGCACTGTCTATTTCAGTTGCCTCAAAATAGCAACACGCTAACAATGCACCTGAACACACCTCCTTTTCAGACCAGCACGCTCATGAGCACACAAATGGGCACAAATGCATTTGCCATTTAAACAATTTGGCGCATGACATGAAAAATAACTGCATCAGGCTGAAACTATTAAAAAATACTTGCGTCGTGCCGGGTGTATGATGGCCCTTGGATGTTTGTTTGAAAATGTTCGCTTTAAGTCACCATCATTGTAATTGGTGTTTGCTTTAGTTGTACAGTTTGACTCTTGACTTTAACATTAGTTTTTCTCTTGCTGCTCTAACTGTTTGTTATGTCAAGAACTGAAAGAGAAATTGTGTTCAGATATTGTTTAATGATGATAAAGATCATCATGTGTTTGGTTCAGTGATCATATTCAGTCTCTTTGTTTATCTGGCAGCTTCAACTGAAGGTGCACTAAAAGGTTCAGTAAATTATTCTTAACCTACACATGTTGGCATGGATAAACAGACCACGGAAAAAAGGTGGGCTGCTACAAAGTTATCGACTATGCCATCCCAGGGCCTATGTCCAGGGTAATGCCCTTCACATTACAGTTTTATTACACATTACACATTTACAGTTACAAAACAGTTTTAAAAAGAGAGATCACCACATGAGTTCTGCCCATCTGATCAAGGTGCCGCGTCCGGCCACCACGACAACCAATTTTCTGACGGAATGAAACTGACAGAAGCAGCCAACAATATAACAACAAGAGACCCCTTTAATAGAACAACCTCCAGTCGATCACAAAATATAGTAAACGAGGTAAACTTAATAAAATTAGTAAACTTAATCACAAATAAGACAGGCTATGTATAAATGGATAAAATACACAACACAAACTCAAATGAAAAAAAAAGAAACAGAATATACCACAACAACAATTACTTGAAAATCAAATAATATTAAATAAAGAAAAAAACAAACTGCAGAAATGACTGGTGACATGTGGCTGATCTAGTATTGCGCGCCACTAAGGCTTTGACTCAAGTTGGTTACTCACAGCTCATTTATTATCAATGCTGCAAGCACCACACCACAGGCCCAAACCAACGGTCCAGCTGATCATGCGTGTTAAACACTGCAATACACCTTTTACGCACTTCCGCATTTTTCGACTGGACATACGTCAATGAAGTGTATTAGAACTTCCTGTTATCATAGCGGCAGATCTGAAAAATGGCAAATCAGTGGAGTCCTTTGCTTGCTGGAGCCAGGAGACGATTTCAAGACATCCTTGCTGACGTTGGAGCTAAGCTCATCATTCCACCTTTTAAGCGTTCAGCTCAATTCAGCAAGGAGGAAACGGAACAAACCCAAACCATTGCCCACCTCAGAATTATTGTGGAGAGAGTGACCGGTAGGCTAAAGTCCTTTCACATCTGGGGCTGCGTTTACACTTGGCATTAACATGGGACATGTATCTGGATGTTGTCCACATACACATTGAAAAGACAAGTGTAAACGTTCTTCTGATCGGAATGTTATCTGATCAGCGTTTCTAGGTTCGGAGGTATTCGAGGACGCATTGTGATCGGATCTCAGTGTAATGTAAACGCAATCCAGCCAACGTGTCTGCATTCACAGGTGGACGTCACACAAAACCCCACCCACTGTCATTATTCCCCCTCCTCTCTCCAGGAATTGCTGCACGTAGCTGTGTGGTTTTGCGATACAGTCGAGTGTGAAGTACAAGATTATTGGTCACACAAAGTAAAATTAGGCATGAGTGCTTTTACAGTGCTTTAGACATTAACATTTTATGCATTGTATCTGCGGTAACCATAATGATGTTAGTCACAAAACTTAACTCAATCGAATACAACCCCTTCAGGCCGATTCAAGACCCCTCCGCTTCGCGTCAGGGTCCTGATCAGCCTGTATTCGCTATAACAACCACCTCGCTCTACATATACACTTGAGATTGTACTGGGACATAGCAGTTCAGTCTATGTCCCCTGCTAAGGTAGAACAAAATCGCAAACAATTTTGAAATTCCCGCCGGACCCATTATTTAGGTATCAAAAAGAGGACATGTCCGGGAAAAAGAGGACGCCTGAAGCATCTACCTCTCACTACAACCTGTCCCTGGAGTATATTTCATACTATAACCGCATGCAACAAGAAAACATTACGTGTTATCTCACATAGAAATACACAACTTTACTTCGTAACTGTCACACTACTAGAAGGATGAGGACACAAGGAATACGGTTAAAGGAGCACTCCAGTCAATTTTAACATTGAGCTCATTTTTTTGTACATTTGGAGTGCTGTCAGTACAGACAGAAACGACAAAAATCGATGTTGCCTACACCGTGTTATCCTCTTTTTAAAATTCGCACCCTGTTGACTTCAGCACACCTGTTGACAAAAAATTGTTCGAAGTTCTCCTTTACCAGACTTTATGTATACACCTGTTGCAATATCCGATCTTATAGATGGCTTCGAGATCCACACAGAACTAAAAACAGGAACATAAACAGTCTCTTGAATACTTTGAACTCAGAGGTAAACTTGATGATAAATCAGGGCTTGAAGGCAGGCACGAATGCACTTTGAACTTGAATGCAGATACGTAGACACTTAAATAGGAATGCCGATCCGAAGACACATGAACTGAGAGCGGACTTGAATAAACTTCCAACTTGAATGCAGAGAAGAGATACAAGGTCCGTAGATGCACAGAAGAACTCGGAGAATCAGACTGGAGAATCCAGAAGCACCGCCGCACACAATGGCTGCTTGGAAGTACACACAGGAGAGTGGTTAGTGATAAACTTGAGTATACTTGCTGCGAGCACACGGGAATCCTGGAACCATAGAAGCATGAGGAACCGGTTGAGTCACACACGTCGATAGACGAGACCGGACAGAGAACAATGGAGAGACTGAAGCTTAAATCCTGTGTGCAGCGTGGTGAGTTCGTGATGCAGTGCAGGTGGTGAGTAATCAGTATTCAGCGGATGATGAGCGTGACCAGGTGTGCTGAGTTGATGCTGGCTGGGGTGTGTCGCTAGGTGTATCCGTGACAGTAACGTTAATGTTAAGTCACAACACAATGTCAGTAAGATTTCACATTTAGCTAGTACAGCTTCACCAAATTACTGGTTATGTTATCTCATGCCATCTCATTTAAACATAAACACGACATATTCACTGCGATGTGTTACCTTATATTACAAATTCACAACACCTACGATTTACCATACTTTACAGTTAACGTTAACAGATAACCGGTGATATGGCCAAAGCTAAAGCTAGCTATAGCAATTTCTTCTTTACTTACCTTGGTAATTGTGGATAAACTCTTCGTGGAAGAATTTATATCCCTTGTCCAGTTTGTTCCCTTTAGTGGACGAATGGATCTCTCCACACTCTTCACCACATCGGCACTGGTGAAATCCGGAAGACAAGTCAGGCCAGTCGAAAACGTACTCGGTTACCTACGTAACCTCGGTTCTCTCTAGAGAGGGAACGAGTATTGCAAGTTTAGCTTACGCTACGGGTAAAGTTCATCTTTGCTCGAGATATTGAAGCCAAAATTATCCTTAATTTTGTATATATTGTCAACGCAGTGCAGCAGCTGCAGACCTAGAGCAGGCTATCTAGCGTGCTCATTGGCTGCCTTGCGGCAACTGCAGCAGCCTACCAGTGAGCCTGGCGTGACGTCACGCCCAATGGTGGCGCTTCGCGCCCAATACACGTCGCAGCCCGCGCAAAGGGGTGTGGCTTAGCGTATAAAAGCGGGGCTCAGAGGCTGCTTCCCTGGTTTTCATGATCTAAAGCAAAAATAGATCGAGGCGCTAGCATGGCCGGTTACGCAATACTCGTTACCTCTCTAGAGAGAACCGAGGTTACATAGGTAACCGAATACGTTCTCTTACGAGAGGTTCTCTCGTATTGCGTAAGTTTAGCTTACGCTACGGGAACATTTTGTCAACGCCGTGCGCGCCCAGCATACACTCTATGAGTCCCAACCCGGGGAACATTGAAAGTGGGAAATTCAGGCGGCCAGCAAGCGGGCCGACACATGTATAAACATAAGCACCCATGGGGAATGCAGAGCGGCGGCGCCGGGCTGCATGTACATGTATATCCAACTATATTAGTGCAGCTCAACCAGGAGAGCTAACGTTGAGGTAGCCTGCGCAACAGTGATGTGGGCAGATCATACACACATTAGACTGATAGAAGTCTGGCCTGCAAGGCGGGAACTTCCAGATTATAGAATCTCACAAATGTAGACGGGGAGGCCCAGCCCGCCGCCATACAGATGTTGTGAATGGAAATTCCACTGGACCATACCCACGACGAGGCCATCGAGTGCGTATCATATGCACACGAGTGCCAATAAAGTGCGTATCATATGCACATGAAAACTGCGTATCACATACAATTAAAAACTAATTTTCGCGTATAAATTGCATGATAAACACAGTGCGTGCTATAGAGATGCATTTTCATGAGATCAGGCTGGAATCTCAATAACGGTGACGTGCTTCATACTGCAATGCATTCTGGGTGCATCATACAAATCTCATCTCAATGGCTCCCAGAATGTATTGTGGCATTAAGCATGTCACCATTGTTGAGATTCATATGCTGATTATTGACATCTGACATCTGAGGCCAGCGAGGTCTGCGAGGGCTCGCCGTTTTTTTGGCCTATGGTCAGTTCAGGAAAAGCTCCTTCACATAAATTGTCTGGAAATGATAGCGGTCGAGTACGTGCTCGTGCGCTTCCTCCCGATCATTCAGGGTCACCACGTCCTGGTCCGCTCGGACAACAGATCTGTGGTATCCTATCTAAACCGTCAGGGTGGTGTCAGATCCAGGAAACTCTTCCATCTGACAGAACACATACTGAGTAGGTCCCAGCGCCATCTGCGCTCGCTGAGGGCGACGCACGTGCCAGGCCACCTGAACGACGGTCCAGACAGACTGTCCAGAGACAATATTCACCCAAGGGAATGGTCCCTGCTCGCTCAAACAGTCCAGAAGTTATGGCGCATATTCGGCAGAGCAGAGATAGACCTCTTTGCGTCAGAGGAGAACTCTTACTGCCCAGTATTTTTCTGGCCCAACCGCCCGCTTTAAGCCTTCCCTCCCGTCTCGCTATTGCCACAGGTAATACAGAGGATCAGGGACGTGCCACTCGGTACTCCTCATAACCCCGCGCTGGGAGAATCAGACATGGTTCCCGGAGCTCACGCAGCTGTCACTGACAGCCCCGTGGCCCATTCCAGTGAGAGCAGATCTCCTCTCTCAAGCTCGCGGCACGATCTGGCATCCCCACCCAGAGCGCTGGGCACTGCACGCGTGGGTGATCAACGACTACCCGTCGCTTTGCCAGAAGGAGTAATAAACACTATCATACACGCTAGAGCTCCTTCCACAAGAAGGCTCTGCGCGTCCAAATGGTCTGTGTTTTCTAAATGGTGCACCGACAGAGATCTGGACCCACGGACATGTAGGGTGTCGTCACTGCTCGTGTTTTTACAAGAGCTGTTGGATAAGGGCAGGTCCCCATCCACGCTCAAAGTATATGTGGCGGCCGTCGCGGCGTTCGCTGAACCCCCGCACGGGGAAAAAAAACGAGCTGGTCATCCGCTTCCTCAGGGGAGCTAGAAGGATGAACCCCCCGCACCCCCCATCGGTTCCTATCTGGAATGACTTCAAGGTCATTTTAAAGCCTAGACACAGCTATGTACCCAAAGTGATTGGTACTCTTTTCAGAGCACAGATCATTTCCCTATCGGCTCTGCCAGCATCCGATAGTGAATGCGATGCCAATCTCCTCTGCCCAGTTAGAGCACTCAGATTGTATACTGTGCGCTCTGCCTCTTTCAGACGCTCTGAGCAGCTTTTCGTTTCGTTCGGAGGGCACACTAAGGGTATCGCCGCCTCGAAACAGACACTGTCTAGATCGATAGTGGACGCCATTGCTGCTGCGTACGCGTCAAAAGACCTGCCATGCCCGTTAGGCATTAGGGCTCACTCCACTAGAGGCTTGGCCTCTTCGTGGGCATGGTCCAGCGGGATTTCCATTCACGACATATGTGTGGCAGCGGGCTGGGCTTCCCCCTCCATCTTTGTCAGATTTTACAATCTGGAAGTGCCCGCCCTGCAGGCAAAATTACTTGCGGTTTAATGCGCTACAGCTCTCCTGGTGAGCTGCACTGATGGGACACATTCCACACAGACCGGCACCGCCGCTCTGTCTTCCCTTCCCACTATGTGCTTATGTATTACATACACACTCTTGCTGGCCAAATATTATTCCCCCACTCATAGGGCATAGGGTCCCCCCGGGGCTCATGCAGTGGATGCTGGGCGCGCACGGCGTTGACAATGGGTTCCCGTAGCGTAAGCTAGCTTACGCAATACGAGAGAACCTCTCGTAAGAGAACGAATCGGTTATAATCGTAACCTCGGTTCTCTTTAGATGAGGGAACGAGTATTGCGTAGCCGGCCGTGCTCGCGCCACAAGCGTCTTTCGCTTCATTCAATGAAAACCAGGGATGCAGCCTACGAACCTATACACTCTAGCCACGCTCATTCTGGCGGGCTATGATGCGATAAAGGCGCGAGCGCCTCTCATTGGACGCGAGTTAACTCAAGTTCGTCTATAGGCTGCAGCAGTTGCCACAGAGCAACCAAAGAGCTCGCTAGCTAGCCCGCTCAAGGTCTGCAGCTGCTGCACTGCGTTGACAATGGATACAACATTTTATTAGACACCTTTAGTTTGGAAAGGCAATATGCGTGGAGGCGTGTTCACACCTGAGAAGACAAAGGCCGGATAATGTGCTGCATAATGAGCTGCATATTAATTAGCCCTTTCACACAGGTGTGTCACAGGATCCCAAAGAATGCAAGGACAAAATAAATGATCTATATAGCCTATACATATTTTACAATTAGAAATTGTAACCATTTACAAATAGGTTACAATTACAACAACAATTACAATTTTAACAATATTTCAAGTGTATTTCTTTGTAAAAAGTATACATTTTATCATACGTATTAAAAAAAGGTAAGGATTCATTAGTTTGAATATTGGAACAAACACTATAGTAACATCTTAGTTGATAATTCAATATACCTACTTTATTTTTGACAAAACATCATACTATAGTATATTTAACTATGAGCAGAAATTGGTGAACACAAGCGTACCTATTTAATGTGACAGTAGTCTTTTTTACAGTCAAAACTTTATAATCTATCCAAAACTAATCACAAAATCTTGTCTAAACATTCATATTTAGTCTGTAATATATTGTGTATGATATATTAGTATATACATGAGAATTTGCAGCTTGTTGCTTATACAGACATTTTATTTCAACATATTTCAGTCTATTTTTACTCATCTTAGTAGGCTATAGCAATATAGTTTGGATGTGTTCATGTAAACATAACGTTTACTAATGTAGGTGTGAGAGTGAATGAATGGCACAGACACGCGCTGCATAACTGTAGTAAACAAAGCGCGCACGCCTATGCCGTTCACTCATCATTTAGCCTACACACAGACACGCAATTCATATTTAAACAGTCTTTTTGCGGTTTACAGTCAGACACTATTCAATATCGCGATTAGAACAAAGCGCTTAAGAATAAATGACTTACTACATCAGCTGGATCCGTTGCTCCTCGAAATGAAACTACCAGCACTTCTGGTACATTTTCCAGGGTTAGATAGTATTATTCCTCACAGCGAAAGGATACGCTGTGTACACAGCTGTACAAGATACTTACTAAACACGTTGTGTTTTATAATCCAGCTGGTGGGCGTTGGCATGTTTGAATGGCTTGCCGTAGATCAATTGTGTTTGAATAGCGCGCGCTCTCCGTGGGCGTGGCACATTAACACTTAATTAGGTATAATGAGCTGGAAAGAAAAATACTGACATCTCTCTCTTTTCATACAGATTACATAAACTGAGAATATTTGTTTTTTTATATAAATTAATTCATTTAAAAGAAGAGAGTTCAAACTTCATTATGGAAAAAACACTCGTGCCTGTATGACAAGTATTCGCGGAATTACAGTTAATTTTCGGACGCGTTTCAGAATGGACTTAACTGACAGAGAGAAGACAGAACGCGCATCATGTTTGTTTTTCTTTATTTGGCGAAAAGCACAACACTTTGTTTTTATTGTGAGTATCCACAAAAAAATAGACACTTATCAGGATCTAATGATGTACAACACTTAATATGTTAGATCAAAATCAACAGAGTATTTTGAGTTTCTTTTGCACTGATAAGAAAAAAGCGAGACTATCGCGCCGGCGCGATAGCCGACCTCAGAGAGTTAACCAAAATCATATATAGCATGTTCTCTATAAACTCCAATCTTCGTCCCCCATTTGTTAATTTACATTACATTTTGTGACCACAGCCTCCTATGCCTTCACTCTCCCAACAGAGTCAGACTGTATTTTCTTCAATCCAACTCAGAAGAAAACTGCAACTTTACCAACACTGAATGGGCAACCAAATATTCCGACTTCCTCACTCCCCGGTTGCCTGCGTGGCCTCTCCAGCGTAGGGCCAGCAGGTCACAATCTGCATGTGCTCATGGAGAGAGAAAACCTTCATCAAGAACAGAATCGAACTACCATAGATTATTATATAGATTATATAGATAGATTATATAGATTACTAACCGTTTTTATGCCGTAGAGACCATCACTTCTGTGAGAGCACACTCTCAAATTGAGGCGTGCTCCCCCTTAGAAGTGGAACCTATCAGTTGAACTGAGTCTTCTCTCCGTGAGGAGATCCCGAAGGTGTTCGATCACTTCAGTGCTTTCTTCTTGCAAGATGGGTTGGAGTAAGGCTGTCTCTTCAACCCTCAAAATGTATGTTGCCTCTGTATTGACTCACATCATGATGCAGTGGATACAAATCCGTGGGAAGCACGTCTTGATCGTCAGGTTCTTGAGGGGAGACTAAATCCGCCTTGCGCCCCCTTTTTACCCTCTTGGGACTTATCTATGCTGCTACTGCAGAGACCTCCCTTGACCCCTGCAGGCAGTGAGTTAAAAATCCTGTTTTTAGAGAAACAGTTCTCCTGCTTACTTGGTCTCTATCTAGAGGGTAGGGACTTTCACGCATTTTCGGTCAACGAATCGTGCCTGGAATTGGGCTGGCTAACTCTCATGAAAATCGGAGACCCCGGCCTGGATATGTGCCCAATGTTCCTACCTCTCCTACGGGACCAGGTGATGAGCCTGCAAGTGCTCCCCCGGAGGAGGCAGACCCAGCCATGGCTTTTCTCTGTCCGTCTGCTCCATTGCAGTTATACGTGCTCAGAATCCAAAGCCTGTACCTTAGACCAGCTCTTGTCTGTTACGGAGACCAGCAGAAGGGAAGGCTGTTTCCAAGCAGGGGTTGGCCCACTACATGTGGTTGCCTTCATCTTGGTGATTTTCCAAGGTGTACGTGCCCACCTGGGTGGTGAGCTCCTTCCAAGTGAGTGCTGGGCGACACCTATCACGTTCACTAAAGAAACTAGCCTATGTGTCGACCCGCTGCTTCCCGTGGGCTCCCTTCATATGAAGCCAGTTTCACTGCAAGCCCGGTTCGAAGTGTCAGCTTGCTGCGCCATTGTGTGAGTTCCCCTTACTAGCCGAACCCTGTCGAGTTCCTCCATACCCTTCGGCAACAGACGTGGCGGAAGGTCCGAACCCAGGCCTATCACTCGTATGCACTGGTGAAACCTGTGTTAGGCTGGGTCCATATGTTGTGATCCCGACGGCGATCCCATATGTGTATTTTTCCACGGTACGGCTCCCCGCGGCGAGCCCGTGTCTTCCCTCAGCAGAACCTGCTCTGCCGTCACTGTCTGGCTGGAGCCACCCCAGTGACATTCCAAATGTTGTACTGCCCGGCATCCGCCCAGTCCATGTGTGTATTCTCCACATGTTACCTCCAGGATGTGGCTTCCGCAGCATATTCCAATGAAAGAGAACGCTTTCCCAGTGGTCTTGTGGAACAGCATTGACTTCCCTGGCCTAAGCCCTGTCCCATCTCCGCCTCAAATAATGCGGGGGGATCAGAAGGCTTTTGTCTAGGCGCTGGAAGGTGGCAGCATTTTGATTGGGATCCCAATCAGTCGACACGTCGACAACGTCGAACGTGAGCGACTGAAAGGGAACGTCCCGGTTACGTATGTAACCCTCGTTCCCTGAAAGAGGGAACGGAGACGTAATCCCCTCGCCACTATTACTGGACCACCGCTAACTCTGAGTTACGCTCGGCTCCTCAGTGAAAAACAACTAGTGCAAGCATCCACTTCCATATTTATACCCGTGCTGCGGGTGCGGAGTTTGTGATGCATTTCACGCACGCCAATGTGAATTGGCTCGTTTTAACAGTACTCGAAGATGACAGGCTCCCTAAGCGTGATCCCAATCAGTCGACTTGTCGACTACGTCTCCGTTCCCACCTTCAGGGAATGAGAGTTACACACGTAACCGAGACGTTTGTTAGCCAGACCATTGCAGTGGCCGTCAACTCCAATAAGATAGATTTCACTAGCGATGGGAGAGAGGCATTTTAGCGATTATTTGGAATTTGTGATTTAGAGCATTCTGTTTTCATTTAAAAAAAAGATAATAATTACATTTTTTGAGAAAAATGTTATTCTAACTGTTTGAATCTGAGCGGTGCATGGCTTCTAGCACACATGTTCTGACATGGTTGTGGTACTTATGCAGATGACATGAGTTTATTCTGCCTTATAACATTTCCCAATCTTATTCCACCCGCTCGTCCCTATTGATTCTTGCCCTATATCTCCAACATCCAATGAAATAAGAAGTGGCAAAAGGCCACTTCCTTGCAGGCTTTGTTTAAAAAATAGCCTCTTACATAATTTGTGCACGGAGATAATAACATGAATCCTGACTGGAGGCAACTCCAGCTCAACTCTAGAAACATTCCTGCAATCCAGTCAGTTATACAGGCCTTGTCCTCTGCACACTTTAATGCAAATTAATTACAGTGCATGTTAGTTGGTGTGGGTGCGCAGTTACTTGTTGCTCCATTCAATGTATCCGTGTATTTCCCTAGGGACAGCTTACATCTATGTCATTAAAAAAGAATTACTTAAACAAATGTCCTCATCTGAACTGGCTGATTGCTCACATTACATTTGCAATTCTAAACTCAAGGACTGTTTTAATGGGCTTCAAACACTCCACATACGAAAACCATATATGATGTATCCGATTGTCTCCATACCAATGAAAATAATGGGCCTAGTTTATGAAACGAAAGTACGACAGAAAACCTTGGCATTTATCAATACGTACATGAGCGGTGGCTACGATCAAATCTTACGTCAGGTCTCAGCTTGTGTACGCAAGTTTTTGAGTTTGTCTGAACTTGTGTCTGAACTTGTGTGAAGCATAGTAAATCTGGTGGAGAATTGTAATGAGAGAATTTTGTTTATTTCGATTATTTTCCTGACTGAGTCCAAAGCCCATTAATCGATCATTAACCGTTACACGACTAGATTAGAATGTCAAATTTAAATTAAATTAAATTAGAGTGCATGGGTGTCTGTGACCCATTACAAATACCACACATGTTTTGTTTTTTTCTCTCAGGGGTTTAGCTTTAGGCTACATGTCCAAATAGCAGCATAACCAACAGAATATGAGGATTCACGCAACGTCACATCGCCTGCAGCGCTTCTGTGAACCAAAATTAAGTATATAGCATACAAAAGGAATAAAATAAATAACTACACAAAATATATTTCGCTAAATTAACAGATTAACAAAAAAGAAAAACTTTGCAGGTATAAATTGTAGGTATAAGCTACGCTGATTTTTGTGACACTCCAATTTGTATTTGTTTTCTTTATATACCTTTATTTTATTAAATCCACCTGACCGTACAGGTGCCTCACACACACACAACATATAATTTCTAGTGTTGCTAACTTGACATTTCAGCCATTCATCATCAAGCTAAAATACAGTCAATCAAAAAAATTACACTACATTTACAATTTAAATTGTCATGAGATTACTTCCTCTTCTTGGCTTGGTTACTTTCTCCGTTTCGTAAACTCTAGGGGCAATGCTTCTAATCCGTGGATTTTAGGGGCATGATATTTAAATGACGGTTGTTTTCTGCCACCACATTTATCAACGTCAGATCATTTATACGATGGGATTGGCAGCATGCGAATGTTTCATGAATCACACGTGAACCCTCTTTTAGGATGATTTCTGCGCTCGAAACTGTGCTCGTTTCTACGATAAATTGATAAATGAGGCCCAATGTCTCCACCAGAGAAACGATAAGTGAACTTGTAATGAAACATCATTAAAGACATCATATTTTCTTGACAAATTCACTGAACAAAAATTTTAATTTTGTCAGCACTTTATCACAGAATGTTTTGCGTGCCTTTTTTGTGTGTGTTGTGTTGCTTGGTTTTTATTCACATAGTAATCTCTATCTAAGGCTACAGAGATCTCTGAGAAGTCATGCGGAAAGGACTCTCCATTCCCCAAACATCCAGGCATTGAGCAGTGCTGCACACTTCAGGGTCATGAGAGGAAACTTTGTCTGGCCTCACTACGGTACTCTGCAGATGAGCTGCCATCCCTAATTGAGCCCACAAATAAGGAGATCTGCATTGAGTACACTCAATACAAGAAGAACTATTCTGTCAGGTGAGATTTGTCCCACTGGAGCACTCATGAAGGCCACAGTGATTTGGGGTTCATCAGTGGAAATAAAAACAGAAGGGATCAATGCAACATTCTTGCTTAACCACTGGTCACGTTCATCTCTCATTCTCTTTAGCATATATAGACTACTACGCAAATCATTAAAGTCCCAAAGGGAATTCTACAAAAAAAATCTAAACACATTATTAATGTTACAAATGTATTGCTAAAACATATTACAAAGACTGTGAACTCTGAATTACTGAATTGCGGAGTTAGACCGCTAAACAGTTTTTCACCATTGCTATTTTACGGATTTTTTAGGCGGGGCTAAAACAGGGCTCGATGACGCACTGGAGCCCATGAGCTCGTGGACACGCCCCTACTTGATGACACACCGAGGCCACTGAGGCTGATCTCTCCCGACCCCATTCGCATTCGCCGCTCAAACGCGAGTTACTGTCAGTACTATTAGTTACTACAGCCTACTGTTTGCTAGCTAGCTATGGCTTCAACACGGAAATGCATATAGGCTACTACCTGGATGCGATCATGTACAAAACAGATCGGTGTCTTTATTTAAATTTCCTAAAAACGATCACATCAAGAAGAGGTGGATTAATTTTGTGTACGTTAGAGCCAACCTTGATGAAGAGCTGAGGATCACCGCCAACACCCGCCTCTGTAGTGATCATTTTACACAGGATCGTTTTATAAACTTTCCTCAGAGACAACTGGGATTCACTGATAATTCGCTGTTACTGGTGAACAGGGCCGAAACGACTATCCCCCGCCAGCGTTCATCCTCCCGTCCCGAAAAAAGTATCACCTAATATCGCCGTCGACAGCTTTCCCGCTAGTGGGCGTGGTTTCAGCGCAGCCAGCGGACACGCCCCCAGCGTTTGAGAGCAGAGAGTAATGCTAATTTTTTCAAGATTTTGATAGCTTATTTTATGTACTTGCCGGCTTTTTTTATCATTCAAATTTGGCTGGATGGCTAATAACTATTTTTTCTGTGGTGTGACATACTCAGAACACATACTTAATTTTGACTTTACGGGGACTTTAAGTCCTCAGAAATCCTCGAAAGGCATTGCCCAGATATAAACAAACTTGCAGCCCTTTGAAATAAACTTAGTTTAAAAGTACTAATTATTCTGACTAACTAATCACAATTTAACATTGACTTGAAACAGTAGCCTATGTCAGAATATATGCCCCAATTAAGTCACAATATCGAAAGCATCTTCCAAATCTTTTTTTTATCAGCAAATTAAGCATTTCCTTCTGAATACATTCATTAGTATGAAGTATCCCAATTATATTACCTTAGACAAAATCATTGACTATTTAGTCTCTCTGAATAGCCATGTCTCTCTTTTTTTCCAAACTATTGTCCCAGGTATAGCATGATTAGAGAAAGAAACTCATTTCCCTATCAGTCAATCATGTCTCCACGTTATGTCGAAAGACAATTGTTGTGGGATCTCACTTGGGTGAGATCAAGAGCAAGCATGGGTGATGTTGCGCCTTTTTAAAGATGGCATTCCACCCGTGTATTTCCGTCGTTTCCTGGCCCTGTAAGATAGCCACTATCACTGCCTCACGTGTTTGGGCCGTAACATTGAACGTGACTGACTGATTGGAAACGTCTCGGTTTTGTACTGTTGTAACCCTCGTTCCCTGAAGGAGGGAAAAGAGACGTTATGCCCAGCCTGCCACCACCCTGTACCACAGCTGAATAGCCGAGACATCATCTCAGCTCCTCAGCACAAACCTGAATGAGTGAGTTTCCGGCAAGCTCATATACCTATTGTATATATGAATATGTCCATTGGCTTGTTTTGTTAGCACTTGAAGGTGATTGGGCTCCCAAGTGAGATCCCACTATGTCAGTCTTTCGACGTAACATATCCGTTTCCTCCTTCAGGGCACAAGGTTTTTCCACTGATTTATCCACTGTGTTCCCTTCCTTAGTAGAACATTCTGAGACCTTTTTTTCCGTTTTTATCAAAGGAAATATCATATTATCAAATATCTATTTATACAAATTATTTATTTATAACCTATTATCAACCTGTCATTTCTGATCTGATATTCTCAATGTCTTTTATAGATGTTTTGGATATTAAATCGTTACAAGGATCAATGGACTTACCTTAGATTAAGTTTTGCAGTGCATTAATGTTTTAATATACAATGGGATGTACATTTTTACATGTGAGGAATATGGGCATGAATGGGTGTGAAAAGCATTCGGACAAAATATAAAGAAAATGTGGAATATTTGCTAACTGAGACCAGTAATTTTACACAAAAAAGCTCCCATGTAGTGGAATGAATTATGACATCCAAATGATAAGCATGAATTCCTAATCCTGATGCCACAAGAGCAGTTCTAAAACAACTGGTGCTTTTAATTGCCGCATTTAAAGGAGAATTAGGACAGCCTTCGTTGGTCCGCAGTGACACAGTTGGCCTTCGAAGGATGCATGCAGCCTTTGAATTGGGATGCAGCAAATATGACCTGATTTGTAGAGCAGTGTCACGGGGTGACTATGTTCAGTGGGGGTGGGACCATGCTGTAGACAGCGAGTTTCCCTGGGGGAACGGTTTGGCATAAACATAGCCAGCGACAAGATGGCCGAACTTCCGGTTTTTGGTAAACAAACCAGTCACGAGTAACGTAAAACGGGAACAGGTGTACGGGTTGATCGATTCACGCTTGTGATTGGTGACTATGCTGTTTGGAATACTTTTAATACCCCAGGGACCAGCAGTACAGGGTGGATTTTGTAGGAAAGACGGCAGCGTGGCAGGCTTTGCTAATCAGTTGGAGTAAGGACGTTGTGGAGCTGGTCGCGAAGCTAAGTGTCATCCCGAGCTGAGACGAGATGAAGGCGGATGGACATGGCTAAATGTGGAGTTTGAGAACTGGATCTGTAGCAACCTGTCCTGTGGACGCCAGGAGGCTGGGAATGCGCACCCCCGTGCTTGCTTTAAGTGCTTGCTTTATATACTGATGTGACTGCTAGGCTACGCTAGGAAGCTATTATTCCTCTGAACGTTGTTCTACACCCGGCTTGTCTTCTCCTTGCTCTCTGGCTCTCCCAACTTGTGATTAAAGCTGCCTCTGTGTGGCGGTCTGCCTGGATTCCCTATGTCTAACTGGTTACTTTACGACACGACAGGATAGCCACGTGACTCCGCCCTGTGTGAGAAATTACTCCCTACTTTGTTTACACTGTGTGTTATCACATTGAGCTTTGTTTGTAGTGGTTATACGCCATACACGTTCGGTTGGACTGCCCACCTTGAATGAACATCCTGAGTGCAGTTTTCTCCACAAGTGACATTTAACTTGAGTAGTTTCCCCCATTGTGCAGGAGTGTGAGTCATGTACCCTGGAGTAATTATTAAAATAAGCATTGTCTAATATCCATCCTGGTTATCTCCCATAAGTGAGCCCATACTGGGAAGGAGAGCATTGGCTAGTAGCCATTCCTGCCATCGTCTGTTAATTAGATCACACCAAAGAGACTTGTTAACCTGCGGGAAACCGCCCAATCTGGCAACCCTGTCGGCTTGATGCAGCACCGGTTTTTTGGACCCTACTGGTACAGGGCGGCAATGCGCAGGTTAACAGGTCTCTTTGGTGTGATCTGATCTCTTTGGTGTGATCTAACCGCCCAATTGGGCGGTTTTGCAATCTATTTTGCGGGCAAAAATGGGTTTGGGCGGGTGGATAAAAATTGGGCTGGTTTCGGATCAGTTCGGCGGGTTTTTGTAGCCGAAACACCGGCACTTCAGATCGGCGACCCTCTGTTCAGCAGGTAGTAACCTCACTCACTCACTCACCACTACAGCTCTGGCTGACGTGCGTCCCCTCTAAACTCACAATAGACACTCCCTCCCACTATACCTTTGGTGTACTTTTGCGTCCATTCCTTGTTCCTTTTTTAACTAAAAACATGCTTTCTTCTTTATTCGTTTTTAGACTGGTGAAACAATATAGTCACATACAGACTTATTTTCCTTTTATACAATGCTTAGATATTTAATTGAAAATCAAATTTCGTTTTACGAAATTTTATTTCTCAATTTTATTTGCGTTGACTTGGAACATTTAGATGATTGCCTACTGAGCCCGGGAAGTCACCTGTGAAAAAAAAGAAAAAAAAAAAAGAAAAAAAAAACGTTTTTGCAATTCGTCTCCTCAGTTTATAAACAGGATAGGCTGTAAAATGTAGCTATACTCGCGGATTTGTCTGTGCCAGCTGATTCAACCAGGCCAGCTGTTTAGGTGCGGCGGCCGGCTGCACGGATACCATTGTGTTTAAACTTTATTTTTCAAAATTGATAATTTCTTGACTTTTCTAAAAAACGACATTTACTTCACTTGTATCTTTAAAGTCAAAATTTTAAAAGGAAAAAGCTCAGGAGCGTATAATATAAGCAGACTAACCTAAAACAAAAACAATTCAAAACCTTTAAATGTTAGGTTATATAAAAATAAAACATTAATACATTATTTTATGATAAACATATTGCTGTCTTAAGTGAACTCATTTATAGTTATAAACGCAAATAATAATTGTCATTATTAGCCTACAGTTTGGCTAGAAGACGCTTCCAAAAAAGGAACAAAGCAATTGTCAAATGTTAGTCATAATAGCCTACTGGTTAGACAATAATAATACAGGGCTAAGATTACTACAAATGAACACAGGTTTTGACGCATTTCCAAGCAAGGGTTTGTGCGGAGTGTGGAGCGCGCTTGCTACACGGCACGTATGGGATAGCCTGGTAATACCAGACTCTGCTACTTCACTTTGCTTCGTACACAGAGTCTGGGATAGCATAATAGAGAAGTGTTTTCTCTCTCGCTAGGGGGCGCGTACTGAAGTTTAAAATCATTGGTTACCCGTAAGCCAATCAGATAAGTTTGTTTATGACGTATGTTATGCGCCGACACAGCCGCATCGAACCACAGACATCATGCATCGAACTCAAATCTATGATCGAACTTCCACTGTAAACACTTGATGATGCGAGCGAAATACCCGAGTGAACATGGCTGTAAACGACTTTTTTGATCTGTGAGTGATGTAATAGAATGACTGCTGAGAGAGAGAGAGAGAGAGAGAGAGAGAGAAAGAGAGAGAGAGATCGCCCCGGCCGCGCGCGCGCACTCCCACGTCTACAAACAACACGAGCGCTGTCTTGCTCTCTCTCCCTCGCGCATATTCATAAAAATCAATCGACAAGATAGTAAGAGGTCGGAAGACCGCGGTTTCACGTGGAGCATTTGGAGATTTTTTAGAGATTATAGACTCTAGGAACAACATCTCAATGAACAACATCTCAACTATAAAGGCCTGTCTCATATAAGTTAGACGCCTATCTCAAGTACAAGCCGGTGCAGTTCGACGATTTGGGCAAATAAAAGCCCGGGCTATTATTTGAAGTTTTACGGTATTTAAGACCTGGAAAAGAAAAGAGACACTGACCTGTCAAAAGGCTCCCCAGTTTCTCGCTGACGATCGGTAATAGTTGATAAATTAAACTTTTCCCAAAGGGAGTAGGGCCACAACATCACCTCCATTCAAAATGTTTAATACACACTCTTCGTGTTCGGGCTTCAGTTTGCTAATGCCGGGAATATTCTCCACAACAGAGCGAATTGCATCCGCGTCTCCATATCAGCGGTCGTTTTCGATTTCCCTGACCTAATCTTAAACACGGCGCTTACCGACTACGTCACGGCTTTCAGGCCGCCCTCTGTTCGTTGATTGGCCGGCTGTTTTCAGGCCGGTGGAAAACAGAAAGATAGGCTGCTATCTCAGACTGACTACAGGAGCGAAATGAAATTAGCGGAAGTAGGAAGTCTGACGTAGTCAGGCTACGTATGGGAAGCCAAACAAACCAAAAGTCGGACGGGTGGGGGGGTTTGGGGGGGGGGTTACAGAGCTCGCGCTGCGCTGACATGTCATCTGCGCGGTTCAATGACATAAAATCAATAACAATAAAATCGTTTAGTTTTAACATTTTATTCAAAAATAACAAATAGTTGTTTTAATTATGGAATTCTCCATTATTAAAACTCCTAAACTTCAGCAGAGAACATTTTTTGTAAGGAAGGAGGGGTTTCTTTATTGTACATTTATTTGCATGTAGGCTGTGTATGGTTTGCGCTGCGCTGTTTAAATTGGTCAGCGCCGCGCTGACCATTGAGTGTCGCTAGGAAACACGTCCGCGCTGCGCTGACGAATCGGCCGCGCGGCTCGGACCATTGAACCGCGCAGATGACATGTCAGCGCGGCGCGAGCTCTGTAACCCCCCGCTGTCTCGTCCCACTTTTGGTTTGTTTGGCTTCCCATAGCACGGATGCACGGGCGCGAACACTTGCGTTTTTCTATCTACAGTGGAAACAACTTAAAATAGTAGGCTACTCTATTATTTCTGGTCATAGAAAATAAAAAATACATCATTCGCAACTACTTTTATTTGTGTAAACTCAATAACAAGAAAACGTTGTGCTTTTGTAAAATAAAATAAAACAAATCAGTCGCGCTCTTTTATGGTCTCCGTGAACTGGATCGCGTCTCAAAAATGAACTGAAACAAAATATAGCCTATGTAGGCTAAAGCTTGAAATGTCCACTTTTAAACGAACAAATTCGCATCGAAAGCAAATAGGCCTACAGTCTGATTATGTAGCTAATCCATGTGAATTTCTTATCTGAGCGCATCCGCTTTACATCGGAGATGTTTCCAGCCGATTTAGAAAATACTAGTTTATTAATAAACAATTAAAATGCCTCGTTACATTTCAGAAACATTTATTATTGTTAATAGCCAAATCATCTATAGCCTTAGAAGTTTGGCCTTAGAAAACCATTTTGTCCATATTTGTGAATATTTTAAATGTTTAATAAAGGGGCAAAAAGTCATTAACAGAAATCGGAAAATACGTCAATATATAGGCTATATTTTTGCGCAGCATTTGGTGTAACGTTATAGGCCTACAGTTCAAATTCAAATTTTGGTGTTCTTTGCGTTTTAAAAATACAACCACCGTTCATTTTTTTAAATTTTACGGGTTAAAAAAGGAAAAACGAATGGACGCAAAAGTAGGCCTACACCGACCAATGGGTCATTTTAAAGCTCGTTTATAATTGCAATGTGTTTAAACGAGAAAACAAACAAAAATAATAATTTGGGCGGTTTTTTGTGCATTCTCGCGGTTTTTGAGAGGTTTTGGGCTGGAAAACCTTGCTGGCATCTGGCAACCCTGCAAGCCGGCCTTCCCATTGCTGTTACGCCCCAGCAGTTTGGTGAGTCTGCCTGTCGCATCAAATTGACCTGTTCACCTGCGCATTGCCGCCCTGTACCAGCAGAGCCTAGAGAGCCGCCTGCCACATCAGCCCACCTGTCCATTGCTGCCTCACCCCAGCGGAGTCCGGTCGGCCTTCCTACTATACCAAGCTACCTGACCATTGTTGTCCTGCATCAGCAGAGCCAAACGAACCGTCTATCGCATCAAGCCAACTTGCCCGTTGTTGTCTCACCCCTGCGGAACCCAAAGCCCATCCGACCACAGGCCGACCGCCCTTATTGCTCTTTTTTTTTTTTTAAATCTCATTGTTTTAAACGACATCCTTTTGCCTTGGTATTTGTTGGGTGGGATACGTGTCATTCCTCTGGGAAGAATGAAGTGTCAGTGGTGAATAGTGGTGAATCTAATCTCCTTTTTTTACTCAGGAAAGATAAATGGGCTTAATAGACAGGTGGAAGTGATAATTGCTTGTTGGGCTGGTTTGCCTCAGGGGAGGCCTCTTGGTCAGAACTTCTATATAAAGTCAATTTTAGTAATAATAGAGAATTATTTTGGCTTTGATGGCACTTAGAAAGCCTCAGTTCTGAAATAAATAAATACATAAATAAATACATAGTCTTGATTGCTTTTTTGGCCATTACAGTCTCGTCTGATTGTGGTTGCATTAATATTGAGGGAAGATAAGTGCCTGCTGTTAACACTTTGAAGCAGATTTTTATGTAGCAAATAAATCTATACATCAAAAGGTGCCTGTTTTTTATGGCATAAAAAAATGCTATAGAATGGTGTTATACATCATGTCTTTGTACCCACAGTCCCATTAATCAGACTCAAGTACCCCTTCATCGACACAAGATCAGTAAAATATAAAGATTAATAAATTGTTTATTTAGCTATAATATTATAGACATCATTTGTGTTCTATAATTTTAACAAGGAAAATGTAGATCTTTCCTATCTTTTCATTTTTCATCTAAATCACTTATACAATGTCATGTCATTACATTTGATTTGCTTACAAAAGAAACAGGCCACATGACTGCAACCCTTTCAGTCCATACAATTCTGGCTTTATTTCTTACCTCTCTTCAACAAACATCAACATAATGAAGCTGAAATGGTGTAGTCACATGAATCATTCTGTTCTAAAATATGCCTTGGAAGCATGATGACAAAACATTTTTATAAAAAGATATTTTGGTGACAGCACACCCCCATCCATGAGTAAACATGAGGATTATGCTCTGCTTTGATAGGATTAAATCAAAGAAACACTTTTAGTGGTTTTGATTTATGATTAGAAGTTACTAATAGAGAGCCTTAATATCCTGTCCTCTATGACTCACGACTTGAAGGGCTTTGATTTACCATGTTGACATCAAAGTAATTATTTTCTCTCCCTCAGGTATGTGTATGAGTTTGCCCGGAGGCACAGAAACATCCCAGCAGGCTTTATTCTTAATGCTACTCAGCACCATGTGAGAATGGCAGAGAGATGTTGCCACCCTGCTGTCAAGATCTCTTGTTTTCTCGAAGAGGTAGTATGAACCACACATTTCTGATTACATTCATTGGAAACCTTAGGGTGGCATAACCCCTGTGAGAGGTGTCATGTTGGGTGAATCTAATGCTGATTATGGCCTACAGCAAATCAGTTATAGTTTATCATCTCGTCATTTGCACGCACACGCAAGGTGCGACTCTGCATATCATTCTAACGATAATAGTTGTTATTCATCTTCGACATCTTGTAGGACTATATTATTATTAGACGCCATGACTGAAGTATCTGACACTGAAATGACAGGGAACAGTTAGTCAAAGGGTTACGAAAAAAGGCAAATTACAGATAGTTGGTTGCGTTGTCCAGAAATGGATCAGACATGAAAAATGTAATGTCTGGTCCTGTTTGGTTTGTGATTAAGTGTCACTGTGACTAAAAAAGTGTAAAGTTTTATTTATTTAAAAATTGTCCATTGCCAGATTTAAACGTGTGACCTCTTAAATTTAAACTTACTTACTTAAACTTGTGTACCTCTCAAGAAACACCTCTAAATAAAAAAAAAAAATAAACACATCAGCTCATGCTCAGATCGTGAGCCTTAAATCCCGGTCAGAGCCAGCCCGTTTTTATAACATGTTAAGCCTGAAAAAAAACGTATTGGAGTTTCCTAAAACAAGTTTAGAGAGATAAAATACATTAATGATGTCGGAGAGCATCAACAATAAAAGTAATTATTTCAGACAAGTTTATACTGGATCTAACAGCTCAATATCGACTTAATTGTTTCTCTTCTATTACTTGCATATGAAATTATATTAATGATGTATATATATAAATTGTGGTAATATCAGTAATTTATTGAGTGCTAGCACTAACAGTATTATAAAATGACCTGACAGAAAGAATACTATTACTGTCTGATCAAGAACATTATTCTGCTACTTTTTTCACTCTGGGACTTCGGAGTGCAGCATATCATAAATACAAACCTCTCTATCTTTCTGCTTTAAAATATTATTCAACTCTTGTCAACCTGTGATTTGTTTATCAGAAAACTTTAGGCTATCTCTTTTGAATCAACCTGCACATGTTGTGTTTTGGATGCTGGTCTTCAGCATAAAGTTTGCTGTGTATGTGATGTCATTTTGGTATGTTTTTGCATGTGAAGTAACGTGCTGTCAGTATAGTAATACATTTTAGCGTACTTGACAGCAATTAATAGTAAGCATTTTGCATATGACAAATTGAGGCACATACAATGTTTGTGAATATATTTTCGGTTCATATGTCCAAAATATCTGGACAGTAATAATAACGGTAAAATAACTGTACAAATAATATATTTACGCTTCTAAAGCCGTGCATGCAGAATACATGCTATCAAGACATACATTTTGTATGTTTCAACATATAGCCTATACCTAAACAGAATAGAATGATTTTGCTGGTCCTCAAGTTGGACCAGCACCAGCATGCAGACCAATTATCTTTTATTATTATTGTTTTCTGCAGGGATGCATTCATTAACTCCACAGTGCATTCATTTTACATAATAAGCTGTCTAATTAGAAGCTGATGAAAAATTGTGAAAAAATGTACTTCCAACAATAGAGACAACAATAGGCTCTTAATTTTCTACATAGTTGGAAATATAATTTATGACAGGTGTTTTTTAATTGTTTTTATTTTTTATATTATCCAGTTCCAAGTCAATATGGGCCAAGTCCTTACTAGGTAGGAAGAGATAGGGATACCCCACTTTACTGTACTCCCCGCAGAAGCACAATTGCTCCCTCTTTGTTGCTATTGTTATATGTATTGTCTGAAGACAATCAAACATACAGGTGAAACACGAAAAATTTGAATATCGTGCAAAAGTTAATTTATTTCAGTAATTCAACTTAAAAGGTGAAACTAATATATTATATAGACTCATTACATGCAAAGTGAGATATTTCAAGCCTTTATTTGTTATAATTTTGATGATTATGGCTTACAGCTATGAAAACCTTTTCACAATATTCTAATTTTGAATTTGGGGTTTTCATAAGCTGTAAGCCATAATCATCAAAATTATAACAAATAAATGCTTGAAATATCTCACTTTGCATGTAATGAGTCTATTATAATATATTAGTTTCACCTTTTAAGTTGAATTACTGAAATAAATTAACTTTTGCACGATATTCTAATTTTTCGTGTTTCACCTGTAAGTACCACATGCCACCTTAAAGAAGCTAAAGAGTGCTATGCCAGACTATAATGAGACTAATAATCATCATTGTGCCTTGTGAGTCTGCTTTTGGTATCAAATAGACTGAGGGCTCTTGCATTGTCTGTTGTGAGTAACAAATAGGATTCCAAGATATTACTGTCAAAACAAAACCTGCGCCAGCAGACTCACATCTGCTGTTCATGGAGATAAAATCTGCTTTCTGCGGCCCACACTGCTTTAAACAGCTACTAATTAAATGTCTATTTTACTTGCTGTGTAGGAGGGAACTGTGCTATTTGTCTAGTTTTGTCTAGCAATTTGTCTAGGGGAAGTAGCAATATGAAATGGAATAAAATGATTATGAGGATAAGGATGATTAATATGATGATATCATTCAGTTCAAATCAGTTTAATTGATATAGGTCGAAACCCCAATAATGATCAAAATTATGATGATGATGATAATCATTATGATGAATGGTGGTGGTTGATGTGGAATTATTAGTAAAATACTTCATATAAATTCTGTCTGTTTACAGAGACTCCAAATGGGAAGCTCCAACATTTTTCTGAGGTTTCTATCCAATGTTTGCAACAACCAAGTGAATTTGAAATCCTACAAATTTGGGTAAAAAACATGGCTTGCACCGCATCATCACACCATTAGTGGAAAATGTCACCAAAAAAAGACAATTATGTTATTTATGCATCCTCTTGCTGTTTCAGACTAGTTTTAAACTCTTGCCAGCTCACAGGTTGCTCCCCGAAAAAAAGTTTTGACATTGCATAAATCATATTTGATTGAAATGCTTGTATTGAAATGTTTTAGTCATTAACATTAACTGTCACTGAATGGAAAAGAGTTTTTATTGTTATTATTAATTCATTTTCTTACTTTTAATATATTTTTTAAAGTCCTATTGTTATGGAAGAAACAACAGAATATTGGTTTGGAATGACATGGGGATGAGAAAACTAAACTTCTTCCTAAACAGTTGTTTCCCCTCTCTACTTTTTTATATTAAGATGTGTGTTCGTTTACTGTTTAGTTGCCTACACAGTCAAACGTATAAATGAAGTGTGTCTTGCTTTTTACATACCATGGGCTTACATTGCTTTACATATTTATAGGTTGTCTGTATATTATGGAAATCTAGGACTGTCCTTTGAAGATGCATCAGCCATATCCAGTCGTTTCCAGTCTGGGCTTGAAAAATGCTGTTTACAGCCCCAACCTGAATGTATAATTGAAGAAGTGAGTAGAACGGTCAGACCGCTCCGATTCCACTCGATGTTGTGTTCAACAAACCACAACGGGGAGCACAAAGGTTCAAATCTCTCTTAGGACAATTATTTTGACCAGATTTCCTTCTGGCAGTGCATTTTCCTCTTCCGCTTCATAAGGCATTTGATGATGTGACAAATAAGAATATATTTTTGGGGGTAACTGATGAAAAACATGCCAACTACTAGAAGACACAATACTCACTGCTTCCTAATTGATAGGGATTTTCTAAATCTGAGTTCATTTTAATGACCATACTTGGTGGTTATTATACACATTTCTTGGAGTCCCTTGAGTGAAAGCAATTGAAACAAACAGCCTTTCTCTCTGTACTTCGCAACAATACCTGCTGTCGCATAATGTTGTTTATCAAATCTGCTGCCCCTCTTCTATTCAATTTTATCATTATTATGTGTCATCTAATTTTGGACTAAATAATATATATGTGCAGCAGTTCAAATCAAAATACCAGGACAGGGAAATGATCAGAAGAGATTATACTTTCTATTCAAGAGAAAGTGTAAACAGATTTAGAGAAATTTGACAGAACCCTCTGATATCATTTATTTTGTCATGAAATTCAGCAGGAGAGCCTGATTTATTGTATGTTTCCCTTCATAATTATAGTTAACAAGCTTTCAGAAGGTTCTCTGCAGTGAATCCAAACTTAATGCCATGTCTGAGGATTTCCGGAAGTGCTGCAGGAAACCTGCCCTGGATACACTTCCTTGCATGGATGACTTGGAAAGACAACCCCGTCAGCATGCACATGTAGCTGATCCCATTTCATCCCAGCTCTGCGAGGAAGTTCAACCACATGGGATTGACAGGTGCTTATTTAATATTCATCAAATATTCGGTGGTAGGGAAACCATGCGTGTCTTAAAGGAAAGGTCATCCGGAAAAGATATTTCCGATGTTAGCCAGCTTATTTTATGTGCCAAAGTCTGTAGCTATTTTGTTTAAGGAAGAATGACATCACTCACTACACTATGTTTTGATCTGCCTTGCCAAATGTGATGTAAATGCTAATGCAATATTGAGTGATATAATGGCTATTGTGCTTTCACTGTGGCCCACTCTCCTTTGGCACAGGTCTCATTTTCCCAAACACAATAGAGTGCGTTCCTCTTGATTTTGATCTTTAACTTGTCTATTAAAGGGCAAAAGTGCAACTAGTCATGAATTATTCATACTGTGACTCTGAATATGATCATATGATCAAAACAACTCCCTTCAGACTTGTGCTTAAAGTCACCATGAAATCAAAATGGACAATTCTGTTCTTTTTATGAAATATTTAAATTATTTATTTTAAATTATTTATCTCATTCTTTTTAAATGCATGTGCCCGCATAATCTCCAGCCATATCCCCTCCAGCAAACCACAACCATCCAACAATCCAATCAATTCTTTCTTCCCAACATTCTTTCTGGTTCGAGAAGCCATTTTACTTGGATATATGTCACAATAGGGGGAAAAGGACTATCGCAACTTCCATTTCATCAGATACTGAAGCTCAGAATGCCTCTTGTGATCTATTTTCCAGAGATCAAACCAGAGATCTATTTGGGCTGCAAGAACCACCTGAAATTCAGTCCTAACTGTGCATGAAAAGTTTCACAAGTTCCCCTTCTCGTCTAAAATTAAGTTATCCCATTATCAGAATGAAGGTAAAAAAGGTTTTGTACAGGAGAATTCTGGCCACAGCTGGACGTAAAATTTTTCCTTCGAACATGAACAGGAACATTATAGATTATTGGGGTTGAGGTGATGGAGTCATTCCTAATAGGCCTATATGCTTCAGTTATTTTACCGTTATTATTGCTGTCCAGATATTTCGGACATCTGAACCAAAAAGGATTCGCAAACATCAGATTAAGTACATAATGCAGAACAGACCCATTTATCTTCTGTGTAACATTTCAGACAATTTTTTCCTTTGCAGACTAACAATCACTGTCATGCAAATTATGCTTGCCTGGAGCACCAAAAATTAGAACAGGATGCCCTCAAACAAAGATTTTGACCTTTTTTCTCTCGCATCATGGTCTGCTTCATTTGTTGGAGTATGTTATGGCTGTTCTCTGATCAGCACCTTATGCCTTTCTCATTTAGTGAAAATGTAGCCGGTATGCACTGCATGCTGTGATGAATGAAGCTTGTGAAGTCACTTATGTGCATGGGTGGACAAGAAAGAATGAACTCTTGCTGAGGGGTAGACAACCATGCACAGAATTCTATGTTTAATTTATCTTGGACTGTAATTAGATCAGCCACTCACCGTTGGTTCTGAATGTGTGCTAGCAAGTTCTACTGAGTTTACCTCGCGGCCTGGTGTCATTAAAGGTGACATTTTCAGAGTGCTTCGGGGGGGCTAATACTAGGTCATTTATTGTGGTTTCTGAGTGTATGAAAGTGAAATTAATGTGAGATGGGGTGTTCTGACAGAAATTAGAGATGTAAGTTTTCATGAATATTTATTTAAAACTAATAACAATTAAAATCATAATAATAGTCTCTCCTTTTTCAGTCATACACTGTCCAACTGTACCCCCTAGTGGTATTCTTCATTTTTGTATGACCAGAAAAATCAGCCTTCAAATGTATAAATATATTATTTTGAGCTCCACAATGTGTGAAATGGACTCATGCCACCAAAATTCAGTTTGTATAGAGCACAAAAACACAAACTGTGTTGTACATCTTTCAGTATCCCTATTCCCAACCACCAGAGTATTATCAATTATTTTTGCTTTGTTAAACATACAAATCTAAAATTACAACAAAGTGTTTTATATGTATGGTAGTAGACCGGATTCTTGCAGAGATGTTTTAGCTGCTGATTTTTGCATTATTAGTAAACTGTCAACTTAATATCCACTAACACTTTATTTTGACGGTCCCCCAACAGATATTTTACTGACTACAGTATAAGTTACCTACATGTTACCTAACCATACCAGTCTACTAATAATCTAATGAGATTAGTTGACATGTACTTGCAAATGAATGAGATTAGTTGACATGCAGTTGCAAAGTTTCTTATAGTTAAAGGGATAGTTCACCCAAAAATGAAAATTAGCCCATGTACTGCTGATATTTACGCTACGCCATGATGCACTATACTTCCCACGTCATAAGTTGTGTAAGTTGTGCTTTAGGCGTAAGTATGGCCGTTTGGCCGAAAGCTAGAATTTTACTTGGTAACGTGTTAAATATGAATATTTTTCTTACACAACTCATCGCTTCGCCTCAGAGGGCCTTTATTAACCCCCCAGAGCCGTGTGGAGCACTTTTATGATGGATAGATGCACTTTTATGGACTTCAAAACAGAAATGGCCATTCAATGCCATTATAAACCTTGGAAGAGCCAGGACATTTTTAATATAACTACGAATGTCAAATATACCTATGGGATGACTTGAGGGTGAGTAAATCATGGGCTAATTTTAATTTTAATAATATAATATTAGCAGTGTTGTTTTGGTATTGTGTGTGTGTGTATATATATATATATATATATATATATATATATATATATATATATATACAATACCAAAACAACACTGCTAATATTATATTAATAATTATATAATTATTCTAAATGATAGCTAGTATCAAATGCAGGTTTTTTTTTTTTAAAGTCGGGTGAAATGTGTGGATTAAAGAGTAAGAGTGAGCCTTACTGATAGGGCGGTAGCCCTCTATTTTACAGTCCTGTTCCCTATGTACATACTTATTATAGTAATTACAAGGTACTAATGTTGCGTTCTATTATTGTCAACGAACCGACTCGGCTCTCGGATATGACGTCATTGGCACACTTCAAGCATTCTGGTATGTTTTGCACATAGACAGTAGGTTTTGTATGGGATGATTATAGTATCAAAATGATTAACACGTGCAAGCACACTTATCAATGAACTTGATACATGTTGCAGAAATGTTTTATCCATGCCTTTCAACTTGCGTGTGCAAAATTCAAAATTGAATGAATGTGAAGCAAATTGTTCAAATAGAGACATTTTTGTGAATACAAATGTTTTCCTTTGTATTAGTGTATCATAATTTGCACATACAACACAGAAGATGTGCATGTGTGGATCAGGTGACACGCGTGCATTCATTGACGTCTTTTCTGAGTCGATCTCATTTGATTCATTTGGATTTTGAGACTTTCTTTTCGCGGTTTTTAAGCATTTCACAACCCACACACAAACAACTACAAATGAATAGGCCTGGTGCTAATTATTAATGTGTGCACAACTACCCATCTATTTGACAAATTCACAAATGTGCGTCACTACATTTAAACTAATACAATACAACTTGTGTGTGCAAAATCCAAAATCACATGAATGTGCAGCATTTTGTACAAATAGAGACATAGTTGTTAATACAAAACCTCGATTTTGTATTAATGTAGGCCAGAATTTGTGCATGCAACAAGTAAGATATGCATTTGTGGATCAGGTGACACGCGTGCATTCATTGACTCGTTTCTGAGTCGATCCTATTTGATTCATTTGGATTTTGAGACTTTCATTTCGCGGGTTTCGCCTGGCAAGATCCACACACACTGTCTGAGAAAAGCTGCTACCACTAGATGGCAGTGTTCTGCTAAAACAGACAACGGCAGCATAATCAAGCGTTCTTCCGCATTTAAGACGCTTAATGAGAGTGATATTGATGCACCAAATTTAGTACACAATAATATAGGCCTACCTTATTAATAAAGCATACTTTATAGAGGCAAACATTAGATCAGATTATGAACAACACCCGTAGAAAACCATTATAAAACGCTTAACGTGCAATCGCGCGTTGCATGGTCAGTAAGGTGGATTGGCTACAGAGTTTAAATATCACCCTGCATTGACGTTAGGCCTAAGCTTTTTCTTTATAATATGCTCTATGGGAGGAAAACTATATAGCCTACAGACAAGAGACTACATGAACGCAACGCACGGCGTTTCAAGTTAATAAAATTTTCCTTCCCGAGCCTGTTAAAAAGAAAAAGCTTAACATGAAATCCTGCAGTTGCGTTTAACTTTGCATGTGAATGGGAGAGCAACCGGTCCGAGAGCGCAGTGAAGTAAGTTTTAGTTTTAATATTCGCCACATTTTATAAAGGGACCATCTGCAAATTCCACTCAGTCAAAAAAAAATATATAAACGTCCAGTCATTCATTCAAATGAACATACTTCCAAGGTTATATTATAACCTTGGAAGTCTAGTGGGCAGACTGACTTACCCTCCTGTTACTGTATGTCCAGCCAATATCTCGATTGAACGGTACAATTTTTTAAATTACTGTAAATTGTTTTTCTATTCATGTTCCAAAGGTTGTAGTAGCCTACGTTCCTAGTGATAAGTCAGGTGAAATTTTACATTATTCACCTGTAGTAGGCTAAGTCACCAAAACCCGTTTGGTTAATTACAGTAATTTTTATATCAAGTCAATAGTCTAGTCAATATCAAGACAATAATTTAGTCAATAGCCAATATACCGTATTGAACATGCAACTAATGGTTTTCTATGGGTGTTGTTCATAATCTGATCTAATGTTTGCCTCTATAAAGTATGCTTTATTAATAAGGTAGGCCTATATTATTGTGTACTAAATTTGGTGCATCAATATCACTCTCATTAAGCGTCTTAAATGCGGAAGAACGCTTGATTATGCTGCCGTTGTCTGTTTTAGCAGAACACTGCCATCTAGTGGTAGCAGCTTTTCTCAGACAGTGTGTGTGGATCTTGCCAGGCGAAACCCGCGAAATGAAAGTCTCAAAATCCAAATGAATCAAATAGGATCGACTCAGAAACGAGTCAATGAATGCACGCGTGTCACCTGATCCACAAATGCACATCTTACTTGTTGCATGCACAAATTCTGGCCTACATTAATACAAAATCGAGGTTTTGTATTAACAACTATGTCTCTATTTGTACAAAATGCTGCACATTCATGTGATTTTGGATTTTGCACACACAAGTTGTATTGTATTAGTTTAAATGTAGTGACGCACATTTGTGAATTTGTCAAAAAGATGGGTAGTTGTGCACACATTAATAATTAGCACCAGGCCTATTCATTTGTAGTTGTTTGTGTGTGGGTTGTGAAATGCTTAAAAACCGCGAAAAGAAAGTCTCAAAATCCAAATGAATCAAATGAGATCGACTCAGAAAAGACGTCAATGAATGCACGCGTGTCACCTGATCCACACATGCACATCTTCTGTGTTGTATGTGCAAATTATGATACACTAATACAAAGGAAAACATTTGTATTCACAAAAATGTCTCTATTTGAACAAATTGCTTCACATTCATTCAATTTTGAATTTTGCACACGCAAGTTGAAAGGCATGGATAAAACATTTCTGCAACATGTATCAAGTTCATTGATAAGTGTGCTTGCACGTGTTAATCATTTTGATACTATAATCATCCCATAGTTTTGCACGTCTGACTCTAAGAAAAAACATGGACGCCACCCGGAAAGCTGTTGCTATGGTAGCACTGGCCGAGTACCAGGTGCTCCAAAATAAGTATGTGCTCACCTACACAACACAGAGGAAGAACTCCAGGAAGAGGACACAAGACGCAGAAGGTATGTTTGCTATATGCTCGTATGAAGGAAAGCTCACATTTCAGTATGTTTGGGCACGTTTGAGCCACATTATAGTAGATCATTTTAGCTAGCATGCCAGCTAGCTTACCAGCTAGCAGGAAATGCAAACAGTGGCGACATCGCTAAAGGGGATATTGAACTCCTTGCAGTGTTGCTCTTCTATAGCTCTTCTATTTTTTGTCACCATAAATAGATGCACTTAAAAGCTAAATGTAATGTTTCATGCATGTTTTTGACAACTTGGGCAAGATGCAAACTTTGCTGGCGAACGCAGCGAAAAGTAGTAGACGCACTGTTACATGAGTTAAAAGACATGTATTAACGGCAGTTTTTTTTTTATCTCTATTTCTTTTTCTCATTCACGTAGGGCTGTGGTATCAGCTGTGCTGCTGTCCAGACAGCAGATCATCCTCAAGTCATCCTTTAAATCTCTTCTTAAAACATTTTATTTTAGGATTGTTTTTGCTTGATTATTCATTTTTATTTGTTTATTTTTGTATTTAAAATGTGTAGTTTTCTCTGTTGTTATGTTTGCATGCAAAGCGCTTTGAGAAAGCACCTTTTAAAGGCGCTATATAAAATAAATGTATTATTATTATTAAGTCTGGAACGGAGTGGGAGATCATGCTGGATATGGATGACAATACATTTGCCCGTCAATTCCGGATCAGAAGAGCCAAGTTTGAGCAGCTCCTTCGACTGCTTCAGGAGGGGGGCCTGCACAGCGAACACAGCCATGGACTTCCCCCCCCTTGCCTGTTCCCAAAAAGGTTCTCATGTTTCGCTGGTATATGGCCAACCAGAACAGCTTCAGAGAGATATCTGATAAATGTAATGCTTCCCAGTCGGCGACGCACAGAGCCATCCTTCAAGTGCTGAACATCATATCAGGGATCGGCACACATTTTGTGTCTTGCCAAGGGCCTGTGAGAAGAGGATGTCTTCTCTGAGGCATCTCTGGCCTTGATGAAGTCATTGGGGCGATAGATGGTTGCCACATCAGGGTCCGGAGGCCACCCATCAGAGGAGGGGATTACATCAATAGGAAGTCCTACTACTCTGTCCTCCTCCAGGGAATTGTCAATGATGAAGGCCGCTTCATTGACATCTTTGCTGGACCACCAGGCAGGATGCACGGTGCCAGGATGCTGCAGGGCTCCACTTTTTACACTGAATGGCAGGAGAAGATGGGGGATTATCGTCTGCTCGGGGACAGTACCTATATTGTTCAGGTCTTCCCCTTCATTGTAACACCTAAGCGTGACAACGGGGCCCTCACCGATGCTGACCACCAGCAAAATTACAACATCAGTCGGGGGAGGGTCATCGTTGACCAGGCATTTGGCAGGATGAAGTGCAAGTGGCGGCTCTGCAGGTCTTTTAAATTTCGCTTAAGAGACCTGCAGAACACCAGGATGGACATTGTGGGAATGATTATCATGGCTGGATGCTTCTTGCACAATTTTTCTCTTGGAGCTGTGAATGGCTGTGATGAACACCCAGAGGGATGTCCAAGAAAGGAGGATGGCAACAAGTAGTTGTAAATTTTGTCATCTAATAAATGTCTATTGTCTTTTTACACCTTTTAAACCGTTTCAGTGTCAAATTTCTCCCTCTTTAACTCATACCTTGAACTGTCCTAAACATAAAACCCACAGAGTTAGGCTAGATAGATAATACTCTCCTAACATCACTTTATATTTTTTCTTAGTAGATTAGAGTGGTGCTACATCATGTGATGTAATGTTCATGTATTTCTAGGTGTTGTAACACAAAGTGTTAAACCTTAACTTAAGGCTTCATTGTGCTTCACAGGCTAGTGAGGTGTTTTTTGTTGCTGAAAAGACAACATTCAACCATGACAAGGCTTGGTTAACATTAAAACAATATTTTATTGAAATGACTTGAAATAATTTAAATTGCACAGAACTTTGTTTCCTTTTTTGTGGTCATTTACAAACAACATCCTGGCAGTCTGGGCCTCTGACAAAAACGACAACAACACAGGATAACACTGAAAAACTGGAAAGTTGAGGCACTCCTATTATTACTATAATAAACTTTATAACGGCATGTAAACAATTCAACCCATACCAACATACATTAACATGAGAATAAAAATAATTATTTTACATCTTCTCCACCCTCTGGGCAAGTAACCTCTGGAATCCCTCCTGGGATTCCTTCATTTGTGCCAGGGTCTCAGCATGGCGTTTTTGGGAGGCTGCCTTAGATATGCCAACAGCTCATTAAATTTACTTGGGCCCCTCCCTGTGGACGAATTGTTGTCCTTTACTTTTTTTGTAGGCCTCCACTAACGTGTTTCATTTGCGAGCCACCTTGTCTTGCACAAAGGTCTGCTTAAAATGGTGGCTCAGCTTGCCAGCAATATCCTCCCACACCAGCTTCTTGGACTTCCTGGCCAGGTTCAGGTAATGGAGGGACCTGAGAGGGCTCTTACCCTCTGCCTCTATTTGCAGCCGCATGAGGTCAATTAGGAATAATGTTTGGTCCTTCAAAGAAAGAAAGACTCGTTGGTGACAAGTGAGGCAGTGGCAGGCAGTGGGGTGTTTGAAGGCAGTAGGGCGGTGGCTCCCACCTGGCTGGAATCTGAATCAGAAAAGAAAAAGAAAGAAAGATGTTTGCACAGCCCTCAGGGTTTAATAACAGTGCATATGCATTAGTATCTCACCTGTGCTTTCAATGCACACCACGTTAACCGAGGTCATGAGCCCCTGGTCCAAGTAATAACCAGTCGCTGGGTTGGCTTGTTGTTGAAACAAGGGCCCATGAAAGGGCCGGGTTTTCCTCTCCTGGTCCCAGTACAGATCCATCTTCCCATCAATAAACACTAAAAATATAACACTGTATATTACACTCTGTATCTTTTGGGCAGTATGCTATAATGTACAGTTATCATTCTATCACACTGCAAATTGAAATACCAGTTTAACACGCAACATTGAGATTTAACCCACATAAAGCACTTTTCTAGTAAAACCATAGTTTGTTTATGTAGGCTACATAATAACTATATCGGTTATATGTAGTCTAGTAAATTAGGTTAGCCTGACTTCGTCATAGTCATATTCTAGTCAGAATGTGAGTCTGATACTGCTCCATAGGGCTTTGATTATGAGGCGTGTCTTAACCGAACCAGGAAAAAAAAAAAAAACTCTGCACTCAATTGGATAGACCTACAACCAGTCAGAGCAACGCTGTAAGTGTTTTTTTTTATTTTTATGAGCTACACAAAGTTGTAAACAGAACTCAACTACACGCACGCTGGAAGAAGTAGTAAAGTAGTAGGTTTTCATTGCATACCATCTTCTTAGCGACCATCGGAGCCAGCTGATAAAATAAACTTTTGCCGAATCCCGTAGGAAGGACGGCAAACACATCTTTCCAATCGCCAAATGCCTTGATTGCAGTTCTCTGTTGGTCTTTTAAAATTAATGCGCTGTGGATTTCTTTTACAACAGACACAATAGTGAAATCTATACATCTCAATTCTCCAGCTGCAGTCACCTTTGAGGGAAACCAGTTCAACCCAAGCGCTCTTTGATAATGTGATGATTACGTAACTGCAGATCATCTGTCCATCATCGTATAAAGCCCGCCCTGCCAATTTGATTTGCCCGACTAATTCTGAACCGGTCATAATTACTCCTCAATGGATCGAGTCCAGACCGAACATCCCGACCAAAAAATGTTATGGGCGGGGTTCGGGATGGCATCCAGGCTAAAATTAGGTGCTAGCCAATCTGTAATATCATCATAAAGGGAAGGAAGACAGCGGGGTAGCTTTATCTAGATTTACTGAAACACTTGAATAGGCATTACATATACAATAAAAATAATTATTTTACATCTTCTCCACCATCTGGGCATGTAAAAGCGCCTATTTAAGCGAATTTGCCATTGCATTGTTTTGTTGTTGAGTTTTTCATTAATAATAATAGGCTAATGAACCATTCAAGTAATTCGCCCCGAATTGGCACTAATTTGAAAATGAAACTAAAATGTGCACGGCCACATGTGTCAACGGGGCGCGGAGCTAGCAGAACAGAGCAAGCTTTTTCAGTTTATTCCTTTGGAAAAATTGTGTCTCTCTGCTCGCTCCGCTCCGGTTGACATGTGCGGCCGTGCAAATGTTAGTTTCGTATTCAAATTCGCGCCAATTCAGGGCACAATAACAAAACTGCTCCGCACGACCGCACCATTATTAATACCCGTGCAAACGCGCGCATTTTACGTTTGCCTTTAAATTAGCAATTTAAAAGCCCCCGCCGGTGATACCGGTATTACCGGTGTTGTCACACGTCGATTAACCGGTGGGAAAATATCCTCACTGTCACATCCCTAATACACAATCTTAGAAGCTTCTAGCACTTACGTTAGCCTACATTTTTTTATTATGATTAAGATACACGTCAAAACGCAGCCATTTGAACTTCTAAAATTTTCACTTTATTTCAAGTTTTAGTTTATCTTCTGTTAGCAACGCTAGCAACAACCGTTTGAAACAAGGCTTCATTCAATATTGCACTCACAACAAGACCGATTCCCATACCCACACAGGCAGTGATGCGGACGCAGTAAGGTATTGCAGTAATAGTGATTAAAATTGTCATTTAAACAACCAAAGCGGTCCAAAAACAATGAAAACAATTCATTCTTAAGTCACACAGGTCGCAGCCATCTTGGATTCCTTATCGGAATTCTTGCTCGTTGTCCTTACGGTTGTCCAACTTCCGAGCTGAAAATTGAGGAAAGGGTTGGTGCGTGTTGCTAGGCAACATCTGTCTTCCTAAATAATAGCCACCATCACCCTGAACCTAACCCTAAACCTAACCTTAACCTATATATAGCCTAGTAGTCGACATTTGAAGTGGATCAAAAAAGTTCATCAAAATTGTCCAAAGACAAGTGGTATGGTTCAAAATTCATGTATAACTGTGATGAAAGGTCTTGATCCATTTCAAATGTTGACTACTGTAGTTACCTTATATTAACCAGTACTTTCTTAAGTGAGTAGCCTACACTGTAAGTAATCTACACGTAAGAGTCAAGTCAAGTCATCTTCATTTATATAGCGCTTTTAACAATGGATTGTTTCGAAGCAGCT
Source organism: Tiaroga cobitis (assembly GCA_030578255.1). Lineage (NCBI taxonomy): Eukaryota > Metazoa > Chordata > Actinopteri > Cypriniformes > Leuciscidae > Tiaroga > Tiaroga cobitis. The sequence goes on along the minus strand of CM060595.1, from coordinate 25,610,915 downwards.
TTACAGAGCTAAACATATAGTTTAAGGTAAAAGATTGTTTTGGCTTTATAGCGGTTCTTGAATAATGTTACTTCCAGCTAAAGTTAACTTTGATTGATTCACCTCCATTGAAATGATCAGACTTTAAACGCGAACCTGTGATTAACGCTGACGGCGTTCACATGCTCATTCAGAATTGATTCTATAGTTATGTGCTTTTAAAATATGTGTGCAGGTTTGTAATTCATACAACCCAGCCTAAACAAACTACTTTTCTTACCTATAAATTTTTATACAGATACAAGAGCATGTACTGTAAAATAAAGTGCAACCAGAAATCCCCCCTTTCTATAAAGACCCATTTAAACTGTATGAGAAATAGTATGAAATTACACAAAGTGACTTTTGACAGCCCTAAAATTAGTTATATGTGTGTGTGTGTGTCTGTCTGTCCATGGAGAACACACTGGACCCCAGTTTGAAAACCCCCATTGTTTTACAACAGAAACCTACGATGAAGAGATCAGAGCCTCCTATGGAGAGCATTTTCAAAACGCATTGAGGTCTTGCAGCCTCCTGCTGGTTGGCTAAAGATTTGTGCTCCTGTTCTGCCCTCAGAACATACATAGTGGCCACTGAAAAGGAGAAATGTCATGTTGTATGCAACAGCAGGGGAATAATGTGTCCTAAAGTCAGTGTATGAATGAGATCAAAAACATGGATGTGTGCATGTTTCCAGATACTTGTTCCTGATTGGAGTAAAACATTACTCCATTTCTCTGCCTGTGCTGACAACCGTCCTCGATCGAATGAGGAACACGGTAACAGCCTGCTGCTCATCTGCTGACGTCACAGCGTGTTTAACAGAGAAGGTGAGATGATGTTCATACATTCTTCCTGAAACTGACATGATTTACCAGTCTCTGGTTTACGACAGTTTTGTATCATTGTTTTATGGTTTGTGCTTAGCCGCAGGTTTTCATTTTCTTTTTTTTTTGTGCTTACTGTATATGACTGTGAGATTGCTAAAAACCACGGGTAGATGGCTATTGTGAGAGGCTTCCATCTTTTTTGAAGCATGTCTATGATTTGCCAGCACAATGTCACTCTCTGACTTGACAATGAGTGACTTAATTTTGCTTTGAAGTCTCAAGTGATGGATTCCTTGGTTCTATTGGCAATAAGGTGAACTCACATGAAAAATTGTCTTTGAGGCAGCAGGTGCCATTTCATAAGGATGCTCAAGTGATATGAAGAAATCCTATTATAATGCTATAATTGGAGCTCCATGAGCACTTCTTTTCGTGCTTAACAATGATGTCAAAAACCCACAGGTAACCAGATCAAAAGTGTGTCGATGTTTGATTCATTTAGCCTTTCAGTTTTCTCTTGCAGTTCCTCCAATTATCTGCTCGCTCGCTGCTATTCTAGGCTACTATAAATGGCGAAGTGAGAAGAGTTGCTGGTGTGAACATCTAATTGAAAAATTTAAACTGCATCTGTAACCAGGGAATGAACGCACATCATTAACATGCACAAATGAAGTTCACTCGCCAACTGAGAGTCTTGCGAGATTTAAATTAATTTTGAGTGACAGGGTGCTTTTTGTACTCGCTGGGTGCTAACCAAGCCCGAACTGTCAAACAACGACACGTCTCATCTTTTCTCCCGCTGCTCGACTTTGAACATTGACAAGGAAAAAAACATGTCCATTTTTTTTATTTTAAGGGTTGTATTACTGGCCAAACGGCTCTTTCATTTTCTTTTTCTCTCTCTCTCAACTTTTATCGAACAGGAGAGTAAATTGAAAAAGACTACAGCACTTCTGTCCAAGTTGGATGACACTTGCTCGCAGTACTTCAAACTGTAAGTTATAGTCAGACTAGAAAAGAACATCATCAGTTGATGTTGTTTAACAAGGGGATTTGAAAGGAAGGAGCTGATTGCACATCAGTACAAAACTCTTCATTAATGCTCGATTTCCTGCAGGATACAGAGTGAGAGAGGAGAGACACGGGCACAAGCATGGGTTCAGTTGACCACATCCTGCTGTTCCAAGCGTTCCCCGGCACAACTGTGTCAAAAGCTGGTGAGAGCACTGTCCTTTGAACAGTTTCAACCATAGACATTTTTGCAGTGTAAAACAAGTTTTTCTTGTTGTTTATTTATATATGAAAAGGGTAAAACTTTACAATAAGGTTCCATTAGTTAAAGGAATAGTTCACTTCAAAATGACCATTCTGACATCATTTACTCACCCTCAAGTTGTTTTACACCTGTATGAATTTCTTTCTTCTCCTGAACACAAAGGAAGATATTTTAAAGAATGTCGGTAAACAAACAGTTGATGGACCCCATTCAATTCCATAGTAGTAAAAAAAAATAAGCATAAATAAAAAAATAGCTGTTAAATTTATGCTTAAAACAAGATAAAGGGAAAGTAAAATAAACTCAACTAAGTAGTTCATCACCAGGACGAGCAGATCAAATCAGGATTCAGGGTGTCTGTACAATTTAATACAGTTATTAAACTAAGGTTTAAATACAGCTCATATTTTACTTTTCAGACAGAGGATCTTATTAAGTATGACGACGAGACTGGCGTTTAAAGACTCGCTCTTCAAAGATTCTTTTGAGTGCCAGAAATTATAATGGATGAAGAGATCTTCTAAATTCCCTCTCCAATATGAAATGTCATGTCTCTCGTCATCTCAGATGTTTTATTCTTTAAATAAACTTTCCACTTGCTTCAAAGACTGTTTGTTTGTTGTCTCCTGTTCCGTTTGCTCTTTAAGCCCATGAGGCTTATGGCATTTGCAGTGTAAATGTATTAGGCTTCTGTATGAATAACCTTTACCGGGAGCATAACAACATCCACGATGATTTTTGTTGTTGCCATGGTGTTTCGTCACACACTGGAAGACTTCACATGTACATTTGTTTGCATGTACATTTAGCTTTCATAGCAAAGTGATTAGCAATAAATGATTCTTGAGATTTGAATTTTAACTTCACTTGATTTCAATATATTTTTAGCTTATATTTATTAACGTTTTTATTTTTTCGCTTTTTTGTTAAATAAAATACAAAAAATAGAAGTTATTGGCCCTCTGGAATTATCTGAGGAATGTATCTGCTTGTCAGGTTTAAGATAAGACGCACACGTTAAATTCAAATCTCATTTGTGTAGATGGGTTTTTAGATTATCTTTATTGTATTTTTTTGAATTGCTAAAATACATAACACACAGTGGCAGAAAGGAAAGAACAAAGTGTCATTAGGCTAACATTCAAACATATGAGGGGCAATAAAGGTGACCTAAATGCACCCTGTTTCAATACAAAAAGAACAATTCACACTGATTAACCATACAACTTGTTTAACAGTCCAAATCCATATCATCCAGGTTCTTCTGAACACCCCCATTCAAACTTTGCAGTTATGGAGGGCTTGTATATTGAATTTCACCCACACCATCACCATTAGAGAGACATTTTAACATTTGTTTTTCTCAACAGGATTCTTACATAAAACTCATTCAAAATGGATGTGGTTTGTATTGGTCACATGAGGTTCCTGGAGCAATAAAGAGAGCTTGAGAAAGGAGGAGTCCACAGTGAATTGTATCTCTATCTTGCTGACGAAGGCTTCTCCAATTTTAGTTTGAACCTGGAAGTTTTTCTTATCAAGCTGCTCCATTGGTACAGGAGTGGACTTCAGCTTTCTTTGCCAATTCAAACTCTTTTGAATGCGGCTATTTATCTGAGTTCTAGTGATTTTAATGGATTTTTGGATTCGAAAGTAGTTTTTAAATTGAGTTCATGCTAGGATGTTATGCATCACTAAAAAGTGTTTCTGATGGTGATGCACTGAGTCAGGAGTGTGAACCACTTGAATGAACTAGAATGCAAGATGTTTTTAGGCCCTCAAACCTGTTCTTCCTGTACTAAGATGGCAACATGTACTGTTCAGAACAGAACAAAGACTCACTTCTGCTAACAGCTGTCTGGATCACATCTAATCCGGCAGCATAACAGAATGATAAAAAAAAAAAAAAAGAATATGTACTGAACATTTCCTTAAAGCCTTGTGGTCAGCTGGACAAAACCACTATAACTCCAAAATGTTAGTTCCCTTTCAAGGGAACATCAAGCTGCGTCAAACCCTGTGGGAACGCCCCTGCGTTGAGCGTCATGAAGCACGTATGGAATCAGCCCAATGGAGAGATGGAACGTCATGTGATGTCATCAACCAGGAAACTATAAAGCACCCCAAAAACACAAGCGCATCAGCTTCTGTGCCTTCAGTTGAGCTATATGTGAATCTGTCCCTGTGTGAATATTGTCTGTCTTTACATACTCTGCACCACACAAACAATTTATATTTTTGAGAGAGAAATGGCGGATGAACAGCAATTTGAGAAGTGTGTTCCTCCCTGCTCGCGTTATTTTTTTCGGGTCAGCACTGACCTCCTCACACTCACTCACGTCCTTCAGCAGGTCAGCCTGGTATGCGACATCGTATGCAGACATGACGCAGCCTGACCTGCAGCCGAATACGCTTTACCCACCAAAGCCGAGGTATTTCTTGCCCTTTTTAAGCCTTTTCAAACCACATCTCACCTCAAAGGCAAGGCGAATTCAGCGTGCCAGGCCGGTGGCGCTTTACGCAACATTGCAGTGATGCAAGCGTACCTGACCAATTTATTAAAGTACGTTTCTGGTAATGAATGGGAGAGTGGGCAATATCACCACACACATCCCACTTCCTCATTGGTCGCCTTTACCAATACTAGAAGTACAGAGGTAGAAGCAATGTGCTACCTCTATAATCACATATAAATGGGCTGTTACAGAAGAGTAACACTCGCGTCCTACTTCCTCATCTGTCAACCTCTCTGAGTAAACGAAGGTTTGATATTTCTCCTTGAGGCACTTGAGGGTAGAGCAGACAGTTGAGAGAAAGCACTGCTCTCTCCTGATGTCTCTTCTAGTCCTTGAAGCCGCTTAATTATATGCTCACTTCGATTTAGGTTGCCCATTAGAGCTTTGGCCAAGGCGGTTTTATGGTTGGATTAGCAGTAGGCCTACTTTAATTTCACACTTAATTTCACAGCACAGTGAGCAGGCATTTGTTCAGTATGCCACAGTGGGTTTTAACATTCAACACCATGACGCAGCATCGAAGTTCCACTTCAAATGAAAATGTCTTAGGTTACTTATGAAACCCGGCTCCCTGAGAAGGAGACGCTATGTTGCCACTTCAGAAAATCTGCAGCTGATGACGTGTTCTTCAGACTCTAGTTGGTGCCCCTGTGACGTCATCTGTCTGTCGTAGCCAATCCAAATTGGCGTGTATTCACATGTTTTAGACACCGGTTCACGTGGAGTCTTCCCAATGTGTCAAAACCATGACGCAGTGTTTCATTGCCCTTCTCAGGGAAATGGGTTACATACGTAACCTTTTCTCCTATACTAAATTGAAAAGTAACTGGCAAACATCTAATTATTCTGCACTCTGTTGTCATGAGTAGCCTGACAGCCTTGCTGGCGTAGGAGAGTTTTAATGTCACATTATGCACTAATAATGCTAATGATTTTGAAAGGCTTGGAAAGTGATATTAGTTCAAATGGGCATTAAGTAAAACATTTTTTTGTGACTACACAGGTTTAAATGGAATTATTATATTTAATTATTCAATTAATTAATCCTTAATTCTCTTTCTCTTCTCTGCAACACCTTTCATCCTCAGCAAAAAAAAAACAATTTTTTGAAATTCAACATTCACTAAATTAGATGTTGAAGTGTATGCCATGGGACCTCCCACTACTCTGCAATGTTAAGTCTGAACACTAGATGGTGACATTGTGTCATATTCAGTGTGAACAGCTAAGGCAAGTAATAATCAGGTTGACAATTAGTCAAGATTGTTATAATGCAAGATTGTAAATTCCATGACCTTCACTTTTTGCCCACCCTATGCATGACCATATATGTTATGTTTAACCTTGAAGTTCTTAAACATTAAGGTAAACGGTATAAATCACTATTATTTGTATAAATGTTATAAAAATAAACCCACATTAAGATTGGTTTGGTCCCTAAATTTACTACAAATATAAATATCCAATAAAATGTAATTTTATTGGATATTGATAGAGCAGCATAAATTGGATTACATGGGTTTAATAGTCTAGTGTAGAAATAGGGGCAAATGATGTATCAAACTTGATATTTGCAAATACTTTTGTTTGTTTTTTGAGTAAAATTTAAATAAATGGTTTTGACATTGTATGTACTCAACGTAGCAGATAAAATGATACTATTGGGAAAAAGCAAAAATATAAAAACACAATGCACAAAAAAGAAACGAGGAGACCATTTAATAAATTCTGTTCATTTTTAATATTCATTTCCTTTGAAAAATATAAATTCTAAAATAATTTCAGCTGTTTTGTTCTAAAAAGTCCCAAAACTTGATTAAAAAAGTTTCAGTTACACACTCTACAATTAATATTTAGCATTGCTTAAAACGTTCAAGAATTTCCCCAGACATGCTTTCACAATAATTTCGTTTTTATGTACCCCCAAAAATATATAAGTTAAAAAATCTTATACTTACAAGGTTCAAAGTTGATTTTGAAATGACAGTATCTGTAAGATCTATTGATTTTTTTTAATGTTTTTTTAAAAAAAAGAGAAAAAGTGATGAAAAGATGGAAGAATAATGACAAATTAGCAGGAATCAATATAGTATTTTGGGTTCTTGAAGAATCAAAGACATGCACTGTATGACATATTTCCCTGTCCTCTGAAAATCTTCATTCAGATGCATATACCACTGTTGACATTTTGTGACTTATTTTAACAAATTACACAATAAGACATTCAATGCTAGACATATTGTAAATAGTGCACAAATAATAATAATAAAAAATCTTAAACCTAAAGGAATTTCATGTATTATTGCAATTCAGGTTTAAGCCACTTAGGTAAATAATTTGCAGGATGACAGAGTACATGTAGGTTTACACATGTAGACTTACACATGTTTCCAAAACCAGGTGAGGAAGCAAATGTCTAACAAGACTTGAAAATCAAAATGAATTAGGCTTTCTTAATTAATCAAGCTTATTAGAAAATGTTTGGATAATTAGGTATAAACATTGTTTGTTAAAAGGAAACAAATAAAATCTAATACCACATTATATTAAATGAAACTATGAAAAACAGCTGGTTCAGTGCCAATCAATAACATTAATCATCATTTAAAAGTTAAATCAACAGTTAAATATTACAATATATTATGTCACAGTTGTTCGCTCTCATCATAACAGAAATCATTTGCTGAATATTTTGCTCAAGATATACACTAAAAAAGATCAACATTAAAATCTCATGCTGTGCAAATAAAAAAAAAAATGTGAAAAGTAGTTTTTTTACATAATGCCTACCATGCAAAACAGAGGTAGAGCAGCAAAAAATAAAAGCAAAATAGTGGCATGGTAAGTGAATTTGGTGGAAAGATTCATATTGTATTGGATGAATAATGGAGGAAGTAGTTCTGGAATTGTGGGAAAGAGCTACAGCATTTCTCTACAGCTCCGCACATAAGTGAAACAATGAACTGAATTGCATAGTAGTTTAGGGATTACAATTTGCAAACCATAATAATTAAGTGAGTGAAAGACAAGTGTTCCCCAAGCCGTTCTTAAGTCTTCACAGAAAGGATCCGTGATGGGGAAGAGTTTTTACAAGATATCCCATGGTAAATGGCTTTCAGCAAATTGGATAAGCTTAATAAAATCTATGCTGCAGATTGGCTGGAGGAGTTATATGGACGTCTCAGACCCTCGACTTCTCCAGTAGAAGGCATTGCTGTCATCTGGGTCCATGTCTATTTTAATCTGAGGCACATTTAATGGCAGTCTCTCTGAACTGAAAAATACAGATGAGTACAGTCAACGTCCTAATAGGTATTCAAATGACTTCCCAGTAACTACCAATCATTTCTTTGAAACAATTTAACTTGTGGTTCTAATACCTAAGTGCATTATTTGAACAACTTAATAGAGGTGATATTATGTAATCAAGAAGCATTGACAAATTATGATGTTGCTAGAAATTGAAGTGGCTTTCATTGTCAGCATCCTTATTGAATTATAGTAATATATAAATACATTTATGCAAAATCTGAACATGGATCTAATCATTTTAATTAGATGTTCTTAAGAGCACATTTTTCACTTCTCAATATCATCTGTTGTTATACATCCATACTATAAATACATACTACTAATGCAATACTACCAATACATACAGATGCCTACCTTGACATCGGACTGGTCTGAAAGTAGTGCCGCTTTTCAGCACGATGAATATCGGTCGAGGAATGAAGGGGACTTTTCTCCTGCAAGAGGGACACATGGTTCATTATTAGCACATGCATGAGTTCACGTTCTGCTGAACACCAGCACTGTACACCAACATCATGGATTCACACCATGCAGGATGAACGGCACCAGCACAGTTTTCACAGTGGATTCATGCACAAAAAAAGAAGCAGATTCACTTCATTCTAAAGGTGTCTAAGGATTCTATATTTTTTAATGCGATTATTTCTTATTAGCATTTCCGTTAGATAATTATTCAATCTAATACAACTGCAACGTTTTAGTAAAAAAGAAATCACAGAGGACATCTTGTTACACGCTAAATTACTCATTTTAATCTTGATCATCAGTTTCACTGATGTAAATCAATGACACTGATTCAGTGAATCTAAAAGGAGTGATATTTTCTGCATCTTTGTCAATCTCGGTTAACGGGTTAGTTCACCCAAAAATGAAAATTAAGTCATGAATTACTCACCCCCATGCTGTACCAACCCCGTAAGACCTTCGTCCGTCTTCTGAACACAAATGAAGATATTTATGATTAAATCTGAGAGGTTTATGATTGCTACATAGGCTCCCTAAGGGAATGAAACTTGACGGCCCAGAGAGTCATTAAAGAAAATGTTTAAATATTCCATGTCGCAACAGTGGCTCAACTATAAGTTTATCAAGCGACGAGAATACTGAATACTTTTTGTGCGAAAAAACAAACAAAAATAACAACTTTATTCGACTATTCCTTTTCTTCGAGACTTCGAGAGATTTCCACGACGCATACATTCAGGCCTACAAGGAAGAAAAGGAATAGTCGAATAAAGTCGTTATTTTTGTTTGTTTTTTCGCACAAAAAGTATTCAGTATTCTCGTCGCTTGATAAACTTATAGTTGAGCCACTGTTGCGACATGGAATATTTAAACATTTTCTTTAATGACTCTCTGGGCCGTCAAGTTTCGTTCCCTTAGGGAGCCTATGTAGCAGTCATAAACCTCTCAGATTTAATCATAAATATCTTCATTTGTGTTCAGAAGACGAACGAATGTCTTACGGTGTTGGTACAGCATGGGGGTGAGTAATTAATGACTTAATTTTCATTTTTGGGTGAACTAACCCTTTAACAAGACAGATGGATGGGCAAAAAATATTCAAGAGGATATAAGTGCAGGACACAAAATCACAGTAAATGCAAACAGAAATGCAAAAGTAAAACAAAATGATCACGACAGGAAAGAAGTAATGAAGATGTAATTTTCCATAGAGGACTGACACAGTCCACAGGTATTATGTGACAGAGAAGCAAGTGGTAGCGTGAACGGCATGCGAAAGGAAGAAAGCAAAACTTTCGAGCTGAATCATTAAAGAGGTACAAGTTGAGTTGAGGCTCCGGGTCCAGTCTACTCACTGTCAGAGGCCTTATCTCCTAAAAAAGGCTCCTGCTCCATCATGTCCATTGGGATTTTAATGCTGGGGACATTCTCATTGTAAGGATAGTCAGACTGCACAGGGAGAAACGGTCAAAAAGAGTTTTAGGAGCTGAACCTTCATGTACCAGAGTGGTTCACACCTCCTCTTTCATGACCGCCCAAATATTCATAGTATTAAACTGAACTAAACAAACAAACAAAAAAGCCTTCATAGAAAATGCATAGCTTTCTGACAATCATAGACAATTTCTTGGTGTCACTGAGGTGCTTAGTACTTATTAATTTCTAATCGTTTTGCTTTGTCATAGGAGCTATTTCAATTAAATAAATAAAAATATAAATTAAAGGGTTAGTTTACCCAAAAATGAAAATTATGTCAGTAATTACTCACTCTCATGTTGTTCCAACCCCGTAAGACTTTCATTCATCTTCGGAACACAAATTAAGATATTTTTTATTAAATCTGAGAGCTGTCTCACTCTTCCATAGTCACACGCATCACACACATGACCAGCGTCGGCCAATAGAAATCCTACATTCTGACGTACAACACAGAAGCGCTGCGCTGTTGCACTACGTGAACTCAATCAGAGTTCAAACTTCTCAGATGGTCCTCACTGCAGAACACGAAATCCAGGGGGAGGAGTTGGATCCAGATCCAACTCCTCCCACCTTACATATAAATATAAATCTACCCATCTCCGCCCCCTGATCCCTAACCCCACACCCAATCCTACCCATCTCCACCCCTTAGATCTGGATCCAACTCCGCCCCCTGGATCTCATGTACTGAAATGAGGTGCTACTGTCAGAGGCCCAAACAGAAAAAAAAAATTTATTAGTTGAATAAAGTCATTATTTTTGTTTTTTGGCGCACAAAAAGTATTCTTGTCGCTTGATAAACTTATGGTTGAGCCACTGTAGTCACTTGGACTATTTTAACAATGTTTTTACTAACTTTTCTGGGCCGGCAAGTTTCAATCCCTTAGAAGCCTATGGAGTGAGACAGCTCTCAGATTTAATCAAAAATATCTTAATTTGTTTTCAGAAGATGAACGAAAGTCTTACAGGGTTGGAACAACATGAGGGTGAGTAATTACTGACATGATTTTTATTTTTGGGTGAACTAACCCTTTAATAAATAAATAATCAAACATCTATCATCAATTACTCAACCGTTAGGTGTATCATACACAGGTAATAAAGCAATCGATTAAAGCTAAACCCATTTCTCGAAGTCTAAAGTGTTCATAATAGTAATATAAAAACAAAAGCTTGTGGCATTTTTCAGGAAACTCACATCTTCCATGTCGCTGTCTATGCTCCCTTGTTTCTTCTTTTTCTTTTTCTTCTCATCCTCCTTCTTTTTCTTGTCCTTCTCAGGTATGACATCATCCAGGAAGCTGAGGTCATGCTGGGAGAAGACATAGTCCATGGCCTTCCTCACAGCAACCAGAGCTAAGATCTGACCAATGAGAACAGCAAATGGTGCCTTTTCAGTTAGCGCAAACACCACAGATGATGAAGCAGAAGTGTTTCGCACAAGTATTGCACTTGAGTGTCTGTTTCTAGTGGGCTGAAATAATTGGAGTCATTTTTAGCCACTCTTCAAAGCCCCGAAGCTCTCAGTTTTGCAGCCACATCTGCTTCTAGCATTAATATTTGTTAAATCACAAATAGGTGAAAGAGGTGACTAACCATGACGGGAAAGATGATGGCTGCCACAGTGGACTTGAGGACCCAGAGGAGCGCCAGGCAGAGCATCTGGACAAAGGTGAAGAGATGGACCTTCCTCAATGGGACATGCCGCAGGTAGATCAGGTCTGGCTGGTGTTTGGCAGGCATGAGGAGCAGCTTGAGTCGGTCCATAAACTGAGAAACAAAGAGCAATACTCTTCAAAAAAGACAGTTTCCACCAACTAAGTTACTATCAACCGATTTTAAATAGTGATTATTTAAATGATTTCATGCTTTTGGAAATACCCCACATGATAATGTGTATGGGTTTAATTCTACTTTGTTAGATTCAAATTTGAATTATAATTCTACATCCCAGAAATTGAATGACATAGGCTTTCCCAATTCAGTTTTTAATGAACTCACCTGCACTCCGTTGAGTGAAGCAACACCCATGTAGAGGAATACTCCATACAGCACTGGCATGGGTATGAACTATGGGAAATAATTATTCAATTATTCAAAGCCATTGTGGCTTTGAGAAAACTCAAAGAAAAGAAGAAGAAAAAAAAAATCACACACACGCAGCGGTGCGTTTGACACTACTGGATGCACTGTATCATTACCTTGAGGATAGGGGACATGAAGACAGACAGACCGGTGAGAAGGAAGACAAAGACACCAGTGACTCTCTGTTCCCTGAGGAGACAATTACAAAATTTCAAATATATATATTATATATATATATATATAACATATTACAGTAAAAAGAGTTTTGCAGTTTATGGTCATTTCAGCTGATGACATGGCCAAAAGTACAATACTGTTTTGTAATTTTTTAATGCTCTTTTTTTTTTTTTGCTCAGCAAGGCAGCATTTATTTGATCAAAAATACAGTAAATATGTTGTGAAATATTATAACAATTAAAATTACTGTTTTGTACATTAATATATTTTAAAATGTAATCTATCCCTGTGATGGCAAAGCTGAGTTTTCAGCATCATTACTCCAGTCTTCAGTGTCGCATGATCCTTCAGAAATCATTCTAATATGCTGCTCAAGAAACATTTATTATTATTTTCAATGTTGAAAACAGTTGTGCTGCTTTTTCTTTCTTTCTTTTTTTACAACCCATAATATATTTTTATAGGATTCTTTGATGAATATAAAGTTGAAAAGAACAACTTTTTTTTTTGTAACATTATACATGTCCTTAGAGACTTTTAATCAATTTAATGCATTCTTGCAGAATAAAAGTCTTGCTGACCCCAAAATTTTGAACGGTACTGTATGTGGGCACCACCTTATAATTACAGGGTTGGCTTTTTCAGCTGCACCCATTGCTAGTGTGTATACAGCAATAATATCATATAGCCATACTATCATCTTATACAAACAAACATGTAGTGTATTATTATTTTAATTATAGGAAGAATTCAACAGGCAGACATGTTTATCCACAGTGACTTGGAGTACACTTATTACAGTGACAGTCCACCTGGAGCAACTTGAAGTTTAGTTCCTTGGTCAGGGGCATACAGGTGATAGTTTATGAGTTTAAACCTGCGACCTTGCAGTTACCAGCACATTTCCTTAACCATTAGGCCCCACCTCCCCAATTATGAATGGAAATTTTGATTATCATTTTTATTTGAAATACTTTGAGAAACATATTGGATTGGTTAACCAAACCAGAGAAGTGTTAAAAATACGACCTACATACTGCTGGTGTGTTTTCGGCAGACCTAGGCCTGTTCACGTTTGTACAGCTTACAGCTGCATCAATAAAGCCCCCCTAGAGTTCAGTCCAACATACAGACTTTTAAAAGGCGCCCCACTGAGCGCAAAACTGTAGTCAGCGAGTGACGCAAAAGCTGTTATAGTCAGATTTATGACACTGTACAAATATACAAGAAATCATCTCATCTTTTATGTGCTTTACAACATACCTGACACCCAAAAATTTAGGCTGTTCGCCAGGGGCGGATGTCTCAGTCTCCATCTTCAAGCTGTCAATGTGGGCGATGGAAATAACAGTCGCGGCTACATACCATGGCAGACCCATGAAAGAGCACACCGCTAACAGCACAGCCACCCATAACAGGTCCAGATGATAGCCTGCACCTTTCTGATCGAAACAAAGATGAAGGATGGTCACAAAATGTTGTTAGAAGAATCACAAACAATTGATGACTGATAACGGTGGTCAGTGACAGTTTGCAGGAATAGTTTGCCCAGTAATGATAACTGAACATCATTTAAGGAGCTCTTTTAGCTTTTTCCAATGTCTTGATCATGTCTGTAAAGGTCCAAAACAAACAAAGCGTCATAAAAATAGTGGACTGTTGTCTTGTTAAAACCAACAAAAACATGACAATTTCGAATTTACAATTTAGTAAGTGGGACAGTGGTGTGGATAATATGGTAGATTCAGCTTTTGATGTGTTACAGTAGATCCCAAGTTCAAATCCACCGTTTCCCCAGTCCTATTCTTCTCCCTATTCCCATCGTGTTTCCCAGTCCTATTCTTCTCCCTATTCCCATTGTGTATCAGCTTGGAGAGAGGCGATTAGGGTGGGTTTTAAGGATTGGAACAAGCAAGGTCCCAATAGGCAGCATCCATTTATGATTTTATAAATATAATCATAGACACTGATTATGGTGTTATTGTATAAAACTACACTACATCACACAAATGTCCAGTACAATATGTCTCCAGGGCAGTGTAATTCTCACAGAGATGACAATAGGAGTTCTTCCATGGGGAGGCATTATAGTGAGAGGACACAATGTTTTTAAGCCAGTCTCACATTACAGGCCACAAGAGAATAAATGGTTTGCTTTTGTCTGATTCACAATTCCTCTTCGTTCTACTACTCGGAATATGTTACAACAATGTGAACCTAAAGTGTGATGGTGGGGTGAAATCGCTTATATAATACATAATTTATTTTAGGATTAAGATCCTATTATGGATTGTATTCATATTTTTTATTAGTTTTTATTTTTATGTTCCGTTTTATTGAGTTTTAGTTTTTTTTTTTTTTGTTTGTTGTAATTTAGTTTTTCATTGTATACATTTTTATTCATGTCTATCTAGTTTTTATTCATTCTTTTCAGTTTTAGTTATTTCAGTATATAGTTTCAGTTAAATACTGTATAATAACCCTGACTTATAATTCATACTTATATTTTTTTCTTGATTATCAACAAAGCCTATCTAGCTATTAAAATCATTATGTTACAAAATCTAACTTCTTTTCTTTCAGTTTTCAATTCAAATTAAGAATTTAACAAATATTAATTCCTGGATTATTTATGGCAGCTTTTTCCCCTTTGGCTTGTATCAGTTTCTCAGACCATCTGTTTGAATAATGCTAATTTTGACTCCAAGTGCTGATTCACATCCTCCAGACAAAAGATTAAAAGGCTATATCTGTAAGACTTTCTATAAATGTCCTGATATAGTCGCCCCCCGGCACTGTGAGTGTTTCCTGTGGTCCTGGGTGGCTCAAAGTGAGCGTGATAAACCATCTGGCTTGGGAGAAAATCACACAGCAGACTCACGGCAGGCCTACCTTAAGCTTGTGCTCCTTGCGATTGACAATGACAGCGGTGATCTGCTGATCCATGAAGAGCAGGATGGTGACCAGCAGGGCAGGTAGAGCTGCTGCCAGGTACACCCACCAGGGGTTCCCTCCGAACGGTGGCACAAACCAGCCACGGTTTGGGCTTGTTGGCTGAGGACATGAGAGGAATGCAGTTTGAGGATCACAGAAGTGGCACTTGGCAAATATTTACAGGATACAAACAGTAATGTCCTGAGTGGATTGGCAAGTAGCGTGCCAACCAATGTACACTGATATTTGTTCTTCCTGAACAAAATCCATTGCTATTAAAGGGGTCATGACATGGGAAACCAAATTTGCCTTGATCTTTTGGTATTTAAGAGGTCTTTGTACCATTAAAACCTCCTGCAAGTTTCATATCTTAAGACGTCCTCCCCATTATAAGCGAACCATTTATTTAATCAAGCTCTAAATACAGCTCGTTCTAGATCCTTTGAACTTAGTGACGTCACGGTACGAAGTGATGTACCAGTCGTTTGCATATGACCGCCTCCAGCGCAAGACAACTACGCCTCATTTGACATCATCGCATGCGTTGAAGTGCAGCGAGTGGGTCTGTTTTTATAAGATGACTGCGATGCCACGCAGATGTGCTGTTCCTGGCTGTGGACAAACAACATGTTTGAATGCTGCCGAACGATCCAGACGTCAGGGAAAGCAGTTGGATGCAGCTTATTTGCAGCATATGCAGCCCGCCAAAGCCTTATTTGTTCGGTGAGTGATGTAGATGAGTGTGACAGGGCGCATGTTACTGAAAGAACGACAAGAGAGAGAGAGAGAGAGAGAGAGAGAGCCCCGGCCGCGCGCGCGCCTTCAAACTGTCTTGCTCTCCGTCTCTCTCCCTTGCGCATTTGAATCAAAATCAATTGAGAATTGACACGATGGTAAAAGATCGGAAGACCGAAGTTTCACGTGGCGGAGCATTGTGTAGCCTACATGTGATACAAAATGATTAACGTTAATAATTTATGCATAAGCAGCACTGACGTTAGCCAATCATAACAATGGGCGTTAACACTGAACTCTTAAAGGGGAAACACCTCCAAAACAGACTGTTTGAATCAGAGGGGGAGAAACAGGGTGGGAAAAGGTCATATATCACTACTTTTTTAAAGTTTTTTTGTACAAAAAACTATAGTAATAGTATAATTGCACATAAGGGAACATAATAAAACAAAACAAAAAAACATGTCATGACCCCTTTAAGCAGACCCTCAGGTAACCTGCGTAGAAACACCCCACTGTCCCCCAAGATATCTGATACAAATAAATAACATCTAATGCAGAACAAATCATCTCTTGATTAGGCTATTTATTCACGCTATTCTATTAGAGAGTGACTAAAACGTATTGCTTGTTTGCTACTGATTTCGATTTGTTTGTTTTTCCAGATAATCACAAAAAAACTCAAAATAACACATTATGTCAAGATAAGTCAATGCCATAATGACTTCCATGTTTGGAAGCATGTTTGACTTTTGCAAGGATGCATGTGAATTATTACTTTTATTCAACAAGGATGCATTACAGACGCATCAATGATGCATTAACATTTATAATGTTACAAAAGATTGCTATTTTGAATAAATGCTGTTCTTTTGATACTCAATGAATCCTGGAAAAAATGTATCACGGTTTCCACAAAAGCATTAAGCAGCACAACTGTTTTCAATATTGATAAGAAATGTTTCTTGAGCTGCAAATCAGCATATTAGAATGATTTCTGAAGACTAGCGTAATGATGCTGAAAATGAACCTTTGACTTAACAGGAACAAATTATATTAAAAAAAAATATTCAAATAAAAATATTATTTTAAATGGTAATATTTCACAATATTTATATTCTGCTTTATTTTAATCAAATAAATGCAGCCTTGGTGAGCAAAACAAACTTCTTTTAAAACATTTTTTTTTAAATGTACTGGCCCAAAACATTTGAACAGTCTCTCCTGTAGCAATTTTAGATGTGCACCTCAAAAGGAACATCTCTTTACAGTAACAGACAGACAATACGAACAGAAAGTTTACCTTAAATTCACTTGGCACTATGAGCTTTGGCGTCTCTACCCCAACCAGAGCGTCGACACCACAGAAGATCAAAATGGCCAGGATAATGGCAAAGTCACTTATGAGCTTCCTCACCTAAGATGACAAAAACAAACAAAAAAGCTTTTTAGTGCTATGTAGTGTGCATCACATCAGTAGTCTCTTGCCTCAACAACTGCAGTATTGATTAGGATCAGAAACTGAATTGTCAAAACAATTGTCTACCTGGCCACAGTATATGGATTAGATGCAGGGTTGGGCTAAATATCGATAGCCTCTACACATGCAGTATGATTAGAGCCACATATTGACAAATCCATCACAAACACGCTACAGATTGAGAGTGTGGCTACTTACAGTAGTAGGAAAGAATGGGCTGGTCTTAAATTTCTTTAGACACATGGAGCAGGTGTAGGTGCCAAAGAAAAGGATGAAGGACATGAGGGTAATGTCGGGCACAAAGTCACAGGCTTTGCCCACTAGCTCCCCTCCGTATTTCAGGCATTCCTTCTTTGACAGGGAGGACCAGCTGGCATTCAAGCGCTGCACAAATGACATAAAAATACATGATCAGAATATCAAACCTACAGATGTCGATTTTTGAAATAAAATTTCAGTCCATTCACAGAAAAACATGACATCCCCAAGCTGAGAGACACTTATGTTATGAACAAAGACTGTTAAAGAACATCAAATGGTCTCCAGTTTCTGTTTTGTTGTCTTCGACCTCTCTGAAGTTGGACAATGACTCTGTTACTGTTCAAGTTTACACAAAAGGTGCGAAACATGAGCTATGGCTCATTCAGTCACAAAGATGTTGGCATGGATTTGGGCATTATGTTTCATTGATCTCAAACTGAGGACTGCATCTGAATGAAACCATTGTCATAGAGATCTTTCTCTATTATTTGCAGCTGGGAGATTGGTTTGCTAGATAGAAGAGGACAAAACGTCAGCCAGGTCTGGAGAAAATGTTTTAGGAAACAGCCAACAATTTAAGGATTAAAAAAGAACTATGCATTTTCTGAACAAAACTAGAACAAGGAAGTTTTCTCTAATGTGTTGTGTAAGTTCTATTGGGTGACCTCAATGAATCTAATAAGTCTTAAGACTGGAATACACAATACTACACAAGTTTTCCAGTCTGGAAGAGTCAATGCTAGTTGCTGAAAGTCAGAGCCTGTCTGCAGATTTTGGACAGATTTCACAGAAAATCGCAATGAGGTGCATGTTTTTGTGATCGTCAGTCGTTTTACTCGGTAACCATTTACAAAGTCGACAAGCGTACAATGCAGAGGAGTTTTAAAATCTGTAAAAAAAAAAAAAAAATGTTTTAGGGAAACACTTACTGTATCGCTGTAATTTACAGTCCAGATAATTGTTGACTCAAGAGGATCAGTGAACACATCTGAAGAATTGACTGAAAAACACAAAAGGTCAAAGGTTTCAAACGCGGCCTTCAGAAAGAACCAAAACCATACAGTGGGGCTCAAACATCTGAATCCACTAATAAATAAATAAAAATCCCATTTAAACCTGGAAATAAACAAAGTTTTAGGATTTAGAAAAAAATGAACGTTATAAATGTAAAATAAAAAAATAATCCAAATAAAAATACATTTGAAAAATGCAAAAGGAAAAAAGTTTTTGCTAGTGGTCTCATTTTTGGACCCAATTTACCAGTAACATTTGACTGTAGTAAATTAATAATATTTTTCATTTGTACCATTTAGCACTCTTGACTCAAGACTCTCATTTATTTATTTTTATCCTATAGCCACATTTAGCCTCTGAGACAAGTGACTAAATACCTATGACTCATATTCATGAGAATCAGTAGATAGATAATGCTTTAATGAGTTTAATGGCTACTTAAACTTTAAACACACATGACAGATTTCACAAGCGGACGTTCACACAAGAAGAAACATTTTATTCAAATATTTTTTTTCACAACAAACGGTTGTGGTTAAGTTAAATACAGCATACGTGCCCCGCAATGGCCACTGTAAACATTCAACACTTCTCAATAGCATTAATCTTTAAAGAGTCTCTTTGCTGGGTTCCCCTAGCTGGAACTAATTTCCACACAGCTGTTGTTCCCTCTGCACCATCGAATTGAAGAGAAGTCGAGGGAGGGCGAAGAGGAGCAAACAGCGGTTTAGAGGAAAGCAGCGTGAGTGGAAGAGAAAACCACCCGCCAGCCGGTCTCTGTACAGTCTTCATTCACCACAAGCATGGAGGAGATTAACCCCAAACCGCATCACGTCCACATCCGCCCCTAGATCGCTTCTTCATTCCTACTGAGGCCACCACACACACACACACAGCCACTAGCACAATAAACAGATCTATCATCTGTGAACAACAAGTGAATGTCAACACCAGTGCCAAACAATATCACACCAATACAAAGAAATTAATTAATTATTACTTCAGAACTTCAAAAACAAAGTTTGTAATTATTCAGTGGTATGCATATCTAACGGCCCGAGTGGAGACATTGTTTAGAAGTGTGATAATTGACTAAGACATTCTTTTACACCAATATTAAACCTGCATGCAAAAAAAAAAAAAAATACATGTAAAGTGACAGAAGACACCAAGTATTGTCAGAGATGGAAAATCAAGTTGCACTTAAATCACAAAAAAACTGACTTGACTGGAGCACTAGAATTTGAGCAAGCAAAATTTATATGGACACCGCAATGATTGTAATATGACGTCACTCTGTGATGTCTTTTCTAAAAACATAAATCAATATGTAATACACCCAAAACATAAAAGTATTCAATCTACTCCACTTGACCCCAACCCTGCAGATTTAAAGGTATGTAACTGTTATAAAAAATATATATATAAAACAACTATATATAATGAACAAGTACACCGTGTACATCATGAACAAATTTACATGACCAACTTTGCAAAATCTGCATGGGGAAATCTTTCGCCCTCATGTAGAATTCCCAATGAATGTGGATTTCCACTGAAATTAACAGCAAACATTTGCCAAACAAAAATAAATGTGACTTGAGAATCAAAACCAAGTAATATGAGACCTGGGACTTGGCTTGTAAAACGTCGATTTGAGACTTGACACTCATAAAAAATTAATGAGACCTAAAAATCGTCAACCACTGACTTGAGACTTGAATAAGACTTTGTCTTCAAGACTCAGATTTAGAGACCGACTCTACAAGATTTATGAAACAAACCTGTAGTGTTTAGAAACTATTACTAAAAGACTTGACTTGGATTTGTGACAAAAGACTTGAGACTTGAGTTTATATTAGACACCTGTGATTGTGTTTGGGCAGTGCAGTGGCAAAAGTAAACCATATGGAACACTACTGTGTCAATCAAAATAAATTAATAGCACCACTATAATTATATCCAGGAAAAAAAATGTTAATGTTGCTTATATGTCTGTGGTGTTTTAATATGCTTTAATACAAACCATGTACAAATCCATCAGTCAAAACCATTGCTGAGTATTTTCTCCTTAAAACCGCAGTTTACCAAAGATATGTTATCTACGTCGCAAACATGTTGTAACCAATCTCGTCACGTGCTGGTGGGCTTGAGCTGCAAAGCAGGGAGTCTCAAGAGAAGCCAGGTTTTCCCATTATATTTTTCTGTTGATTTGAAAAATCTGGTACATTTAGCAAAATAGCAGGTGAATTATGTATATGATGTATATTATGACGATGTTATGATTAACTATATGCCTTTCTCCACTGACGTTCTAAGTTGTTCAAAGCATTTCTCTGGATGCTAGTTTTTAGAAGGCAGCTGTCTGACTCCGAGACGGTGAACGGGAACGTGGCTTGTGTAACATTAGCAACACATTATTAGCTGTCTGATAACGTAGTCAAGCCAAAGGCTAATCATGTCAATTACTGTTATGTGTCCGACATAGAGAGAAATACATAAAATGCATTACCAATCTGATACATCGACTTGTAGACGAGCCTGTATAATTCTCTCTTCCTCTTCTTTGTTTTCTGGTTCAAACATATAATAATAATAATAATAATAATAATAAACATTTATTTGTATAGCACTTTTCATACATGGAATGCAACGCAAGGTGCTTTACAAGCATAAAAACAAATTCACACAATGTCAATATAAAGTAAAAAATAAATAGCAGATAAAATAACAGACTTGTACACAACTTCACATAATATAGTTGTACTGATAAGCAGCTTTAAAAAGATATGTCTTAACCTGCCTCTTAAAAATATGAATACTAGTAGCCTCTTTCACTTCATTTGGTAAAGAATTCCAAATTGTTGGCGCATAATGGCTAAAAGAAGCACCACCAGATCGTTTATGAGTAACTGGATAGTCTGGATAGTTATACAGAGAGTCTGAAATGTATAAAGGTGCCAGATTGTGCTGAGTTTTATAAACAAATAAAAGAACCTTAAAATCGATCCTTTGATGAACGGGTAACCAATGTAATTCCAATAAAACCGGTGTAATATGTTCTCTCCTTTTTAATTTCATTACTACTCTGGCTGCTGCATTTTTTATCAATTGTAACTTCGCTATATAACCCTTAGGTAGGCCAGTGTACATAGCATTGCAATAATCAAGATGAGAGAAAATAAAAACATGAATGAGTTTCTTAGCATCATCCAAGGATAAAAAAGGACGAATCTTCGCTATATTTCTCAGATGATAAAAACAAGTTGTCACTTGATTAACATGAGGCTTAAAACTCAAATCGCAGTCCAAAGTGACACCTAGGCTCTTTTCTTTTTTCTTAGATTGTAAGGCTAAGGGACCCAATCCAACCTCTACCCTCTGCCACTCACGTTTTGGGCCCACAATAAGAATTTCAGTTTTGTCTTCATTAAATAAAAAAAATAAAAAATTGTTCATCCACTTTAGGATACTGGACAGACAATCAGCCAGCCTTTCTAATACAACAGTATCTCTTAACTCAACTGAGATGTATAACTGTATATCATCAGCATAAAGATGATAATTAATGTCGTATTCCTTAAATATGCTGCCCAAGGGGAGCATTTATAATGAAAATAAAACAGGCCCAAGAATTGATTCTTGAGGAACACCTTGTTTTATTTCATGTGTCTTTGATATACAGTCACCTATATTAACTAAAAAGTTCCTTTCTGTTATATGTGTTTTGAGACAATTTAAAACATTAGCAGAGAGACCGACAAGCTTTTCCAGTCTGTTAAGTAAAATACAATGATCAACCGTGTCGAATGCTGCACTTAGATCTAAAAGGATTAAAACTGAGCCATTGCCTTTATCTGTATTTAATCTCAGATCATTTACTACCTTTAGTAATGTTGTTTCCGTATTATGACCTTGTCTGAAACCAGACTGATATTTCGCCCGAATATTATATTCATCCAAAAAATTATGAAGCTGCTGCTACAATACAACTTTTTCTAGAATTTTACTCAGAAATGATATGTTACAAATAGGTCTGTAGTTATTAAGGAGAGAGCAATCAAGGTTTCTAGGGTTCTCAAGTTTTTATCAAAAGCTTGGAGTGAGATCACATGCGGTTAGATGGAGCCCCGCCCCCGCCCATCCCCGCCCCCCAATTTTACCCATTGTTCATAATTAACCAGCACAAATTGAAATTATAACAATTGGTAAATCTGATAAATGACAGGGCAATTCATCACATCAAATATAGCCTACTCTTTAATGTTACAAATATACAAAAATTAAAAAAATATAACAAGTTGCTCCAAACAGTTTGGAAAAACGTCTCGGGTTACGACTGCAGCCCTTGTTCCCCGAGAAGGGAACGAGACACTGCGTCATCGTTATGACTAGGGATGTCCCGATCCGATCACGCGATCGGAAATCGGGCCCGATCACGTGGTTTCAGACTCGATCGGAATCGGACGTTACCTCCCGATCAGGACTCGGATATATGTAAATTAGGGGTGTAACGTACATGTATTCGTAATTATTGAACCGTTTCGGTACGAGGCTTCCGGTTCGGTACGCATACAAACCGAACGATTCCTAGGACCATTTTTCCTGCAGACAAAACGTTGCGCAATCAAATGGCAAACGTAATGAAAGCGGAACGAAACTGTGCTACTCATTATATTGTGCTTAACCGACCATTTATCAGTTCGGACCAGCAACATCTGTGCAGTGCGAGATCAAGCGACACTGTGCTAAGAGATCCAGTGAAGAAAACATTTGAATTCGCCACTGAAGTAATAACATTGCTACGAGATCTAGTGAGAAGCATTCAAATTTCTACGTTATTTGCCGTAGATCTCTATTAGATCAAACAGCGCTGACGTGGAAACCAGGAAAAACATTGTGCTGTGAATGAACATGGATTTAATTTTGCACTTCAAAACTCAAATATTATATAAATATATATTTAAATGTTATTTTTAATGTGATTACCAACACATTATTTGTTCATCCTTCAAAGATTACCCCCATTTATAAACCTGAAAGTTTCAAGATGTAGGAAAATTCAAACTTATTTAAAAATAGTTTTTCTTTCAATAAATAGGAAATGTTTCTGGCATTTCTTTCTTTTTGCTGTATTGTATCGAACCGAACCGCAAATTTTGTGAACTGTTACACCCCTAATGTATATATATTAGGGCTGTCAGTTAAACGCGTTATTAACGCCGTTAACGCAAACCCATTTTAACGGCGTCAATTTTTTTATCGCGCGATTAACGGTCTTTTTGGCCTAGCAAACTTTGTAGTTTTTTTTCACATGCTGTTACAACAGGACGCGGCATGCGCGCGCTGCGCTATGAAACCCATTCATTTCAATGGCTTGCGCCGCACAAGGACGTTTTGTTGCTTCGTCGACCAAAGCGCAAGCGGATCTAGCTAGACCGGAAACAAAACAACAGGCGCGCCGCACACACTTGTGAGCCGGCCAAATAGTTGGTTAACCTTACGCTTTGAGTGGATGGCGAGCGCGAGACGCCAAAATGAATGCCAATAAGATTCTGAATGGAAAGTTTACTTTTAAAAAATGTTGCCAAATGGTTCCATTGACACGACCAAAGTGATCTGTGTGTTTTGTCGTTGTGAACTGAGGTATCATCATCGCAGCGCGTCCAGTCTGAAATACCACTTGATGGCCAAGCACACACACACACACACACACAGCTGATGCGAATTCTCCGCCCCCTCGTCAATATCAGGACCTCGTCAGTATTTCTTTCACCCTTTTATTGATGGACAGGGACAGTGTTACATTGAGAGATTATTTGCTCCAAGTGAGAATGTTAGTGTGAAATTGAACACTGTACATGTCAATGTTGTTTTCAATAAAAAAACATTTGCACAAAGCAAGCCGATCCACTTTTCCATGTTGATAAGAGCATTAAAATGAGAAAAAATAATGGGACAAAAAGAAAATCAAGAGACATTTAGAATAGATAAAAAATAATTGCGATTAATCGCGAGTTAACTATGACATTTAATGCGATTAATCGCGATTAAATATTTTAATCGTTTGACAGCCCTAATATATATATATATATATATATATATATATATATATATATACACTCATTATTTTTTTTATACACTTTTAAAACATTTTTATTTTTTGTATACATGCCTGCCGGGTATTTTAAGTTGAGGTGCTATTTGTTTTTATATTAGACTTTTTCTATATTTACTGTTGCACTAAAGTCCAAAAGTGAAGATTTTATGTTATTTATTACTTGATTGTTCAAGCTACCTCACAGACGTGCTCTGTTTGAATGTTAAAATAAGGTGAATTAAATAAAAAATAAGGAACATCCTGGATGTTTTTTCTCTCTTCTTTATTCTTTTTTTTTATGTATTATATAAGTATCGGATCGGGACTCGGTATCGGTAGATACTCAAAATCAAATGACTCGGACTCGAGGGCAAAAAAACCTGATCGGGACATCCCTAGTTATGACACTTTGGGGAACGCCCTCAGCATAACACATCTGAAGCATTAATGAAATCTGTCCAATCCTGATTGGTGCTGCGTCACGACGTAGTAGATGACGGCATAACCGGAAGATACAAAGGGACACACACACACACATTAGCTCTTTTGTGATGAAGCTAGCGCTCTTACCGTGATAGGTGTGGCGACGAGACGCAGTGTCTCGTTCCCTTCTCGGGGAAAAAGGTGTTACAGTCGTAACCCGAGACGTTCCCCTTCGAGGGAACTCGGTCTGCGTCATCGTTATGACACTTTGGGGAACGAAATACCCACTATATACACCACTAGGTGAAGTCTCCCCTCTTCCACCGTCCCATGAGGTGGAGGATGGAAGGCCTGAAGAACCACTGATCGTGCCGCACTAGACGGCACCTTGGGCACATAGCCCGGTCTAGGATGTAAGATGGCCTTAACTCCGCCAGGGGCAACTCCAGGCAAGTTGGCGATATAGCCAAGTCCTGGAGATCCCCCACTCTCCTCAGAGAAGTGATGGCAAGGAGAAAGGCCACCTTGAAGGTCAGGTTCTTTGCCTCAGCCGACTCCAGTGGTTCAAAGGGGGCCTCAGCCAACCCTTCAAGAACCACCGCCAGGTCCCAAGTTGGGACTCTGAAGTGAGCCGCAGGCCTAATCCTCCGAGCCCCCCGGAGGAAACGTACAACCATATGGTGCTTTCCTAAAGGCCCAGCACCTATAGGTGAGTGGAAAGCCGCAATGGCAGCCACATACACCTTAAGTGTGGATGGGGAAAGACCGGTGGAGAAACGATCTTGGAGGAACTCCAGCACTGAAGCCACTGGGCAATTAACTGGATCCACCTCACGCTCTCTACACCAAGTGGAAAACACATTCCACTTTAGGCTGTACAGTCTCCTAGTGGAAGGAGCCCTGGAGCTAAGTAGGGTCTCGACAACACCTGCTGACAGGCCAGCCTCTAAGTACCGAGCCCCCTCAGGGGCCAGACCCAGAGGTTCCACAGCTCTGGCTGGGGGTGAAATATTGTACCCCCTGCCTGAGACAGCAGATCCCTCCTCAGAGGGACCTGCCACGGGAGGCCGTCTAGCAGTGCTACAATGTCCGAAAACCATATCCGGGTCGGCCAGCGGGGTGCTACTAAAAGTAGGCTGATCCCTTCCCTGCCTCGGCCACGTCTGCGTCATAGCGTCCAGCCCCAACGGAGCTGGATACCTGAGAGAGAACCACAGTGGACAGTGGGACGTCTCTTGAGACGCGAACAGATCCACTTCCACTGGGCCGAATCTCACGCACATGGCCTCCACCACCTTGGGGTGGAGTCGCCACTCCCCGGGCCTCAGCCCCTGCCTCGACAGGACGTCTGCCCCTTGATTTTGATCCCCGGGGACATACGTCGCTCTGAGAGACGACAGTGTCCCCTGGGACACACAGAAGGATCTGGTGTGCCAGTCTTCATAGAGGGCGTGACCTCAGACCCCCCTGGTGATTCAGATACGTGACTACGGACATGTTGTCCGAGCGTATCAGGACATGGTGGTCCGGGAAAAAACTCCTTAGAGCCTTGTAGACCGGCAGCATTTCCAGGCAATTGATGTGCCAGGAAGAATGCCGGGTCTCCCACAGACCTCTCGCAAAGCGGCCGTCCATGACCGCGCCCCGACCAGTGAGGGAGGCATCTGTTGAAACGGTTTTCCGGCAACATGATGCTCCCAGCACCGGTCCCTGGGACAGGAACCAAGGTTTCCTCCATATGACAAGAGAACGAAGGCATCTGCGCGTTACCCTGATCATACGGAACGGATTTCCCCTCGGGGAAAACCCCTTGGCCCTCAACCACCACTGAAGGGGTCTCATGTGTAGCAGGCCAAAAGGTATGACACTGGATGCTGCTGACATGAGCCCCAGCAGTCTCTGAAACTGCTTCACAGTGAGGTTGTGGCCTAACTTAACTCTGGAGACCATCGCCCGTATGGACTCCACGCGTACGGGAGACATTTGTGCCCGGATCGTCGTGGAGTCACATATAACCCCCAGGAATGTAGTCCTCTGGGACTTCTTTGTGTTGAGTCTCAGCCCCAGGCACCTGATGTGGGCCAGAACGACATCTCTATGCCAAACTGCCATCTCGCACGAACTGGCCAATATTAGCCAGTCGTCGATGTAATTGAGTACACGGATGCCCTGGAGTCTCAGCGGAGCCAGCGCTGCATCCATGCACTTGGTGAAGGTGCGAGGGGAGAGAGCTAGGCCGAAGGGAAGAACCCGATATTGGTACGCTTTGCCCCCGAAAGCGAACCTCAGGAACCTCCTGTGACAAGGAAGGATGGAAATATGGAAGTATGCGTCCTTCAGATCTATCGTGACGAACCAGTCCTCGAACTGGATCTGACTCACGATGGCTGGAATTGTGAGCATTTTGAACCTAAATCTCCTCAGAGACCGATTCAAATGCCTGAGATCTATCATTGGACGCAACCCCCCATCCTTCTTGGGAACTATGAAGTACCGGCTATAGAACCCGGACTCCCTGTCTGGCAGAGGAACACGTTCTATGGCCTCCTTGACCAACAGGGATTGAACTTCCTGTTCCATAACCCGAACCTGCTCTGGGCCGACCACAGTCCAGACCACCCCGTTGAACCTCGGGGGAGGGAAACTGAACTGCAGCCTGTAACCCAGCCCTACAGTACGCAGGGCCCACGCAGAAATATTCGGAAGGCATGACCATGCGCCGAGATAATCTACTAAGGGAACCATTCTTTCGAGGCTGGCCTCGGGTGTTATTCGAGACTCGTTCCCGACCCCCTGAAGCGGCTGGCCGGCAGGGAGCGGTCGACAACGGTTTTCGGTGGGCGGACGCGTTCGCTGCACAGCCGCAGGTCTTAGTAGAGGCGGCTGGAGCGGCGTGCGTACACGGGA
This sequence comes from Tiaroga cobitis, assembly GCA_030578255.1. Taxonomy (NCBI): domain Eukaryota; kingdom Metazoa; phylum Chordata; class Actinopteri; order Cypriniformes; family Leuciscidae; genus Tiaroga; species Tiaroga cobitis. The sequence continues at coordinate 25,582,900 of CM060595.1, read as the reverse complement.
AATCAGTGTCGCCCGAAGCGCACTGGACGGCGGGAACACAGCACTGATTCCCCAAGAGCTCCAGGATGGAGGCGACCTTGATCGCTCCACCCCGGGGGGGGACAGCTCTGAGCGGTCCGGCAACTAGGACCGCTTGGAGGAAGCCTTTGCCTGAAGGACGGTTCTCAAATCGACCTTAGGCTCAGAGGGCTTGCCGCGAGAGCGCCGCCTCCTTTGCCAGGCTCCCTCGGGAGGGGCGCGGGAGGCAACGCGCTCTTTTTGAACGTACCGGTGCGAGGAGATGGCAGGCTAGATGGCAGGCTAGAACGGCGAGGAAGGTATTGCTGGAAGGCCGCCGACTGCTTTTTCACCTCCTGAAACCTGTCGACGACGGTATCAACCGCGCCGCCGAAGAGGCCAGAAGGTGAAATCGGGGAGTCTAGGAGAAAATGTTTTTCTCTCTCCTTCATCCCCGACAAATTAAGCCATAAATGTCTCTCCACACACACCAAGCCAGCCATGGAGCGGCCGATGGCACGGGCCGTCTCCTTGGTGATGCGGAGAGACAGGTCGGTGGCCTTCCTTAGCTCCGTGATGTCACTCGGAGAAGGACCCTCACCCTCATCAAGCTCCTTGAGGAGGTCGGCCTGGTAGGCCTGCAACACCCCCATAGTGTGCAGGCAGCTACCAGCCTGCCCAGCCGCCATGTAAGCCCTGCCCACCAGCGCAGATGTATTGCGGCAAGGCTTAGTGGGCAGCACCGGGGCCTTAAGGGACGATGCAGCCTCGGGGGAAAGATAACTCGCGAGAGCCTCCTCTACCCAAGGCAACGTCCCATAACCACACCCAGCCGCCCCCAGCACATTCGAAAAATCAAGCACTGGGGGGTTTGAGAGCCTGGCTGAATACGGTTTCACCCATGACTTGCATAACTCGTTATGCAAGTCAGAAAAAAAGGGAAGGCCCCGGCGTGGAGGTTGAGACCTGCGCTTGAAAAATCTCTTATCCAGCCTGCTTGGTGGCTGGATTTTTAATTCTTCCTGTGGCCAATCAATTTTTAGTTTGGCCACAGCGCGGGTCAAAACCTCCACCAGCTGCTCTTGAGCAGGTGCGTGAAGTGGCTGATCAAGCTCCACCTCACCCAGCTCGATGCTAGAATTATCTGACTCCTCAGAGCCAGATAAATGCAGCATCGTGTCCACACGGGACGGGAGAACATCTGAATCCTCAGACGAGAACTGGGAAGATGCCGTAGTAGCAGTCGCATGTCCCCCTAAAAGATCCATTTGTGAGCCCCACGATCTGCGGCGGCGTGTTGACCTCGACAACAGCGGGCCCAGAACCGCGGGGCTCGCGAGCCTGGCCGTGCTCGTCAAACACAGCCAGCCGTGAGCGCAAAACCCTGAGCGGCAGCTTATCACACTCGCTACAAGCGGCTACCTCGAGAGCCGCTCTAGCGTGCTGCACGCCCAGACAATGAACACACAGCTGGTGTGTGTCCGTTCCCGTTATATAACGCGGACACGAATGCACACACAATCTAAACTGCTCGCTTGCCATTAGACTGCTTGTGAAACTGAATAAAGGACAGACAACAATAAATAGGACAGACAATTCACACAGAGCACTTTAGCTGAAGAGCAAAAAAGCTAATATGTGTGTGTGTCGGCGTCCCTTTGTATCTTCCGGTTATGCCATCATCTACTACGTCGTGACGCAACACCAATCAGGATTGGACAGATTTCATTCATGCTTCAGATGTGTTATGCTGAGGGCGTTCCCCAAAGTGTCATAACGATGACGCAGTTCGAGTTTCCTCGAAGGGGAACAAATCTTTTTGGATTTTGAATGTGTCTAGTTGAAATGGTATAATGATTTATTGTGTGGTGGGACATTGTGAACAAATGGACATATTAGAGTATTAAGGTGTTTGTTTGTGTGTGTGTACACAAATATCTTTTTGCTTTTTCCCTGTGACATCTTTGAAAAATACAAATGCAATGGCAATGATCAATGTATGTTTTGGCAGGATATAAAATATTACCCAGAGCACTCTGCTATTAATACAGTATAATATATCATTTAAAATAAAATGAAGAAATAACTTACATCTTCATTCCTTCCCATACCGACTAACATTTCCCTTATAGTTTCAGGTAATGTAAGCTAGCCAAACTTCTGGCCTGGTTGCAAAGTAGTTGCAGAGTTTTTGACTGCATCAATAATAATGTATATGATGGGCTATATATTAAATGTTCTAGCCTAAAAATGTTAGACAAGCTTTCTTCCCTTCTCCATCACGACGTGTGTTCGCACAATGTTGTTGGTTACCTAGTAACGAACGTACGGTGGCCGCGAATGTTCCGTCAACTTCCGTGTGTTCGCGCGTCTAACGCAATCTGGCTGAGAGATATGTGCTGGCAGCAGGAAACTTCACTTTGTGTGTCTATGCCTCGTATACAACGTTATACACTCACCTAAAGGATTATTAGGAACACCTGTTCAATTTCTCATTAACGCAATTATCTAATCAACCAATCACATGGCAGTTGCTTCAATGTATTTAGGGGTGTGGTCCCAGTCAAGACAATCTCCTGAACTCCAAACTGAATGTCAAAAGGGGAAAGAAAGGTGATTTAAGCAATTTTGAGCATGGCATGGTTGTTGGTGCCAGACGGGCCGGTCTAAGTATTTCACAATCTGCTCAGTTACTGGGATTTTCACGCACAACCATTTCTATTGTTTACAAAGAATGGTGTGAAAAGGGAAAAACATCCAGTATGCGGCAGTCCTGTGGGCGAAAATGCCTTGTTGATGCTAGAGGTCAGAGGAGAATGGGCCGACTGATTCAAGCTGATAGAAGAGCAACTTTGACTGAAATAACCACTCGTTACAACCGAGGTATGCAGCAAAGCATTTGTGAAGCCACAACACGCACAACCTTGAGGCAGATGGGCTACAACAGCAGAAGACCCCACCGGGTACCACTCATCTCCACTACAAATAGGAAAAAGAGGCTACAATTTGCAAAAGCTCACCAAAATTAGACAGTTGAAGACTGGAAAAATGTTGCCTGGTCTGATGAGTCTCAATTTCTGTTGAGACATTCAGATGGTAGAGTCAGAATTTAGAGTAAACAGAATGAGAACATGGATCCATCATGCCTTGTTACCACTGTGCAGGCTGGTGGTGGTGGTGTAATGGTGTGGGGGATGTTTTCTTGGCACACTTTAGGCCCCTTAGTGCCAATTGGGCATCGTTTAAATGCCACGGCCTACCTGAGCATTGTTTCTGACCATGTCCATCCCTTTATGGTCACCATGTACCCATCCTCTGATGGCTACTTCCAGCAGGATATTGCAGCATGTCACAAAGCTCGAATCATTTCAAATTGGTTTCTTGAACATGACAATGAGTTCACTGTACTAAAATGGCCCCCACAGTCACCAGATCTCAACCCAATAGAGCATCTTAGGGATGTGGTGGAACAGGAGCTTCATGCCCTGGATGTGCATCCCACAAATCTCCATCAACTGCAAGATGCTATCCTATCAATATGGGCAAACATTTCTAAATAATGCTTTCAGCACCTTGTTGAATTAATGCCACGTAGAATTAAGGCAGTTCTGAAGGCGAAAGGGGGTCAAACACAGTATTAGTATGGTGTTCCAAATAATCCTTTAGGTGAGCGTATATAAAGCTTGCAGGACAACTTGGTTGGCATTGCCTTTTCAGCGTGAGAAATACACGGTGTGGCGTGTGAGCATGTGAACTGATTGAATTGCGTGTATCTCATGGCCAATGCGTGACACTTGAGAACACTGAGGTTTCTTTTCTTTAAAAGTGGCTTCACAACAGCACATTTAAAAGCATTAGGAAAAATGCCTGTTTCCAGGGAACAATTAACTACATCAAGGACATAGTCTATCAAACAGTGCGATACCTCTTTAAAAAATACTGTTGGTATAGGGTCAAGATAGCTGGAAGAGGAATTTATCTGAGAAATAATTTGCAGAAGATTTCTTTATTAACTGTCCTGAGCATTTCCATTTTATGGTGTGGATAACTTCCCAATTCATCCATTGGAAGATTATCAGTATGATCAATAGCAGATCTGATCTGTATTATTTTATTATTAAAAAAAACGTGGCAAAATCTTCACACATAGTTACCGAGGGCTGATGGTTTGTTATTTAAAAGACAATCTATAGTAGAAAAATATTCTGGGATTTTTATTATTTTCGTTAATAATTTTAGAATAGAATTGTTGTCGTTCAGAGCGTACAGTTTTTGTATATTGCTGAATATGGCTGAATTAAACCAGTATTTCCACTTGCCATTGTGCAGCGTTTACTACAGTAAAGTTGACCAAGTGGATCAGGTAGTCCAAGCTGCAGTGGAGGCGGGGATTAATTTGCATATTCCGCATATACTAAATGAAGCAAGGGTGTAGATTTACATTCGAGCTATTTTAAGGAATGAAGAAATTATTTTCAATGGGAGAAAAAAAACTTTTAAATATGTCATTTTGGGGATCAAAGATGAATTTAAGGGATAAAATGAGTGACTACAGGGGGACTTTAAGACAAAACCAACCCTGTGGGTCTAAACTATCACTTGAAGACCAGAAATAGTACAACAAAAGGAAAAGTTAAATATTTATGCTGGCCATATTTATAAAACATTTGCCAGATGTAGACCTGGACACCTTTCAAAAACAGCTGGATCATAAGCCGGACATAAACATCCATCCCCATCAAACTATTGTGCTTCCATTTGTCTATCAGTATAGATTAAGCAATCTTCAATAAAATCTCAATTCATACTACTAGGTAGCCAAGCAGGGGAATGAAAATATGGTCCCTGCATTTGAGCTCAAGAGTAGCAACTTTTGGATCCCAACCAAGGGGAAAAAAGGTCACCTTGTGCTACATAACATTTGCTTCACTGAGCAAAATAATGTTACATATGCATCAGTAATCTTTTTTTTTTCCTGTTTGGTCAGCACTTATCGTTTCTTGCATCTGGTGTGGATATATGGGAGACTTAGGAAGGTGATTAAAAATGTAGCTAGCTAAGTTTACAAACTTGCAAATGAATAAAGGTTTAGTCGGTTCAATTTGCATCTAAACATTGAAAGAAGAAAACATCAGATAAAGAGAAGTACAAGGTCTTACCATCAGTGGGCGCCATACACAAGCAGTCATACTGCGTGACATAATCGATTTTATAGTCTGGGTTGATTGGGTAATAATGGGTAAACTTCAGCATCTTCTTGAAAGCGTCATAGATGAAGATGAAGCTGATGAGTGACGAGAAGCCCTCCTCTGTAAATCGGGTGAAATACTGCACCAGGAAGCTGGCATCAGTGGCCACCAGGACCAGACAGTAGAAGGCCGACCACAGGCCAATCCAAAGACGGAACTCTAGGTAGTCAAAGTCATTTTCCCTGCAGAAAAAAGTATGAATAGAAAATGTACTCATGTCCCCCCATTTTCAAATCATACAGCAATGAAAAGTACACTACCATTAGATAGTTTAGGGTCGGTAAGGTTTATGTTTTTGAAAGAAGTCTCTTACGAAGGCTCCAATTATTTGATCAAAAATACCATAAAAACAATAACATTGTAAAATATAAATACAATAAAAAAAAAAACTTTATTCTTGAATATATTGTAAAATGTAATTTATTCCTTTGGTGGCAAAGCAAAATTTTCATCAGCCATTACTCTTCAGTCTTCAGTCACATGATCCTTCAGAAGTCATTCTGGTTTGCTCGGGAATCATTTCTTATTATCGATGTGGAAAACAGTTGTGTTGCTTAATATTGTTTTTCAAAATGATACTTTTTTTCAGGATTCTTAAAAGTTAAACAGCATTTATTTTAAATAAAAATCTGTTGGAACATGGTAAATGTCTTTACTGTGATTTATGATCAATTGTAAAGGTTTGTGATGTTACATGGTGAACAAAGATGATCAAGAACCTGCTGAAGTTGAAGAGCAGCCTTTCAAACACCAGCACTGGCCCCGTACTGCTGAGAATGATCAGCGGTTGCCCACCCAGGAGACAGAAGATGGCTCCAGTGACCGCTGTACCCAGAAAGCTCTCCAGCACACCCTTCACCCAACACACAATAAAGAAGAGTCAAAGGGTTATGGAAAAACCCATCTGAAGCTCAGTCACAATCACGTTCCCTGCGAGGAAAGTCTGTTTAAGCATGTTTAAATCCATATTTGGATGGGACAAGCTATCCCTGAGGAGGTTAAAGGAAATTCATCATCGTTCACAAGACATACTTTGTGATTTTTACAGAGGATGTGTGAGAAGAAACAAGCTGCACATATTTGCAAGGGATAATTTCACAAAAGAAAATTGCCTACTGCTTTTTAGCTAACTCAAAGTTACTCACAGAAATGGCTCAGAATCTATTCTCACTTAATCCTTTAATTAATACTTCCCTTATTTATGTACATACTGTTAACAATAGTCTTATTTCAATTGATTTATTATTCATATCAAGCAAACTTTATCTACCTTAATTCAATAAACGGACTTTATTACCCATACATTTAATTAACTGAGGCACTTTTTAGATCGCATGACCTTCCAAAATGCCCATATCCAGACAATAGACACTCCCTCCTCAGTAATAACTAGCCATGTCCAAATTAGTATATGAATTCACATACGTCCTGTGAATAACTTTAGAACTGAAATCCAAATATTGTTTGGAAGACTAATCCTGCTGAAATAGTGCTTATGAGAACTGTTGTGATGAACTGCCATTGAAGAGATGTGACTTCATGTTACAGTTTGCTCTGCAATTTAAATCCCATCAGAATCAGTCATGTTTGTGTTTTTCTCACACAATCTAAATACAAATTACCAGATAATGGCTAACTCAGGTACTCTCTGAGAAATATAATCCCGTCCAAATGAGAATGTCAGTGATTGTGGTATATTATTACCACTTCATCTGTCTTTTGACCTTTATCAAAAACTGTGACTAAAGCCTGCTACACCTTCATTAAGGATTTTGGCCTTTTGTAAAATGACAAACAGTTGGTGGTTAAAATAGTCCCGTCAACCCATTTGACGTAAATGGAATCAATAAGGGGAGTAGTGTTGTCACGATACCAAAATTATTGTTTTGATACCGATACCAAGTCAAGAATTGCGATTTCGTTACTTTTTTGATACTTTTCCTGAAAAGGAAAAGTATTTCTTACAAGGCGTTTCACATGCACCTCCTTTGCATAGGTCTGTGCTCTTTAAATGCTGTAGGCCTAATAACCTAATATAAATAAATCACTGACAAACATGCACATGCTCTGATTATAATCATATAACCTATAGATCATTTTAGCTGATGTTTTGTATGCTTTATTTTAGCAGGTTGCAAATTATTAATGTTATCTATGAAAGTTGTTCACCTAATACAAAAATAAGTAAAACATATCCAGTTAACTAGCAGAGCATTCATTTAGTTCGCAATTAAATAAGAGATCTAGTGCTAAAATCTGTTGTTTTTTAAATCAAGCGGAGCGCTCTTTTTCGCTGCTATCAGTTGCATGGATGCAGTGTCTTTTGCGACTCGCGCACCATCTTCACTCGGACGGACTCGCGCTTCAATCTATCGCCGTTGCGGAGACTCTGCACAGTTGCAGCGGCCGCACACCAGGCCGCCGGATGGTGTTGCTAAGAACTTGCAATGAATGTATAACTATCAGACCGGCCCTCGCGGCCTCGAAACACTCTCCGGATTGCCACTCCACTACTGACCGGCGGCCACAGACACAGTGTATCACTTGTGCTCGCACATGCAGCCATCTCGCTGTAGTGTTTGTCTCATGACAGCTGCAGCTTATTTGCAGCGTGCGTGAGGAGAAAAAACACAGACGTCCATAGGGAGGCACTGGAAGCGTGCGTTGCACACACCAACATGAAATACGTCTCTTACAAATCTGGAACGCGGTCATTCATAAAAGCATCGATAGGCCTACTAATAAATTTAGGAATCGTGACATTTTTCATTTCCGAGAATCGCGATACTTTTGAAGTATCGGTGCACCGTGCAACACTAAATGGGAGTCTGATCTACTCTGGGCTACTCTCAGAACAGACACTGTAGTCCTCCTCATCTTAATTAATTTCCTCATTTAATGTCATAATGTAGCCTATTTCAAAATAAATGGATCCCTCTAAATTGCACCACTTTGCTAGCTGACTTACTGAGGTGTTTCCCTGAGCTAAAATATTGACTAGCCAACAACATGTGCAGTAGATCTCAGCATTTTTCTTTAAAGGGTTCATGACCTGAGAATTCAAAAAATCCTTGATCGTTTGACAGGTAAGAGGTCGGTATACTATAAAAATATCCTGTTTCAAAACTCAAAACCTTCTTGTTATTCCAAAAATAGCTTTTGTTATAACCAAGGCCAGAAAACAAAAGCCACAGGCTCTGAAAAGTGTGGAATTATGACATCATAGGGCAGAGAAAGACTGCCTTTGCAGAAGAATATCAACGTCTACATCAAAGCGTCTGGGCCGTTAGTGAATAGTGACATGAGAACGAGAAAAGATTGAAACAGGATCAATAACATTACCATCCAAATGATCCTAATGCTAGGAAAGTGTTTTTTCTCAACTATGTGAAAGTCTCAGCAGTGCAATATTTGTTTGTATTTGGTTCATTTGATTATTTGGTAATTCAGTCACAATATCGGCGCAGACTTTTACGATATGGATCCGTCAGCAGCAACACCACAAACATGTAAGTAACCATGTTTATTTCAAAGCCTGATCTTTGATCAGTGATTTCTGATGTGTAATTATTCAATTTCAGACAGATTTTCTTTGTCTCAAAATCGTTTAATACCGTTTCTGCATCAAGCCAGTGACTAAACAATGAACTTCACATTATTTTTTTTATCTGGACACTTGCCAAAACTCCAAGTATGTAATCAATGATGCTGTTACATTGCACAACGAAGCTCTTACAGTATTTACATTGTGACTGCATTGTTATTTATGGTGAAAGCATTCATGAGAGTGCAGAAATCGCGCTGCAATGATGAGATCACTGCATTCATGCGTTTAACAGACTGTCTGTCATCACTCATCACTGAAACCTTTCATGCGTTGGGAATAGATCTAAATATAATACTATAAGCATATTCGACAGCTGTAATAGTAAAAACGTAGTAAAAGAATTCGAGAGGGTTCCACGTGTATTACTTATTTCATATGCAAAGATGTCAACAAATCACAGCAGTGAGCGTTTCCACTGAAGTCTCACAGCAGACACGTCCCTTCAAACAGAGCGTTCAAATCAGAGGCTAAATACTCATTTATTTCTAAATTGCGACAATTTTTTTGATGTAAAAATCATATTAACATTATAATTGTACCTTAGGAAACATTATAAAATAATCTAAAAAATCCAGTTTATGACCCCTTTAAAACAGCTAAATATATGAACTGTGAGACTTTAACTAACTAACATGACCTTTGAACTAAAAGTAACAATTCAAAAAGAGGGCCGGGAAGAAGGTGCTCCCAGTATGCGTCAGTTAAAGATTGATCAACACTGAATTACATTGTAATCTCTGAACTGATTCTTATTTAGGAAGGCTCAGGCACAAAGAGCATATGGCACATCCATGGCACACAATAGGAAACGAAATTTCCTATGATTTGCAGTAGAATCTTTACCTGCATGTTCTCTGTGGCGTCGCCCAGCAATCCTCCGAATGTGATGGCATTGGTTACTGTTCCAAGGTAGATGAAAAGAATGGCAGACAAAGACTGGATGTGTAGTGCATCGTAGAAATCACTGAAGAAAAATGGGGCTTTTCTTTTGATATCAAGAATAAGGCCTCCACAAAACCTGAAGAACAAAATATTATACAAGTTAATTCTTATACTAAATGTCTACAGGTTATCTTATTCTGCCTTCCTCTATTCAAATATGTTTTTTCACTTTGAACAGTGGGGTTCAAAAATCTGAAAATCTGGGATCCAATTTCTAATTTTAAACATGGAAATAAATACAAATAAATAAAACATGCAATAAATCTCAAACATATAATGTTATAACATGCAATGAAGAAGAAATATTATAATATACTATTTCAAGGTCAGTAATCAAAAACAATAGGGGGATACACCAAATACTAAAACATTTTTAAATCAAATTTAAATTTTATTAACTATTATTAAAATAAAATAAAAAATACACTAATTTTAATGCTGACAATATAATTTGCAAAGAAAATTGCTCAATTAAATTAGAAAAATGCAAAATAGAAACATTTTCACTAGTGCACTTTTAGACCATATATTATGAACAAAGTAATAGTTTTAAATAGAAGTATGTTTATTGGTATTATGAATTTGTAACAGCAAAGAAAAAAAAAATTCTATTTAGCGCAAAAGGATTACTAATAGTACGAGGCAGTAATTTCCCAAAGTTCAAGGTATTTCCAGAACCAACAGTGGGAATGTACTGTACTAGAAAAATCAAATCTAAGTGTTTGCCTAATATTAAGATAAGTCTAGTCATTTAGAAAGAAGGAAAACAAACCTTTATCTGAACTAAACCATGGTGTTCAGAGAACATAATCTGTTCCTTGAGAAGAATTTATCCAAACATTATACAAATACACTCACTTCCCTGTCTTCTTTAGCTCATCGCCTACTGCGTGCCCCCCGCCCCCGTCTCCACCGCTGTGAGGCGTGTCTCCATTCATCTGTGTGCTGTCTCCTCCAGCATACATGTTCTTTCTGGACAACATAACAAACAAATGGAGATTGTTGAATGTCATTAATGTCCTGAAATAACTTATAGAGGAGGAAAGAAAACAGAGGAGGAGGAAAGATGACAAAAGACACACTCGTGGACTCTTTATAAGTCATTTTAAGGCCCCCAGCCTGAAGTTAACTAAACATCCTGCAAGCTTGTACCCTGGTAGCCCACACAACTGTACAATATGAAACTAAAATACAAGATAGACATGGTAATACCATGGTATTCTTCAAATTACAATCTAAATGCCATGATATATGAATATGGTACTCATCCAATCATCTATATGGTATGCTAATCATTTAAACCAAGAAATGATAGCGAACGAAAGGACGATAAACTGATAAAATTATCAAACAATAGATAGAAATGATAAAACAACAGATAAAAACGAGATAAAGACAGAGAGAACAATTGAACAACAGATAAAATGGTTGATCAACAGATAAAACAAAAAACAGACAGAAAAAAAGATTAAACATGAAATAAAATAAAACAATTTACAACAGACAAACTGATGAAAATTATAAAATGAAATAAAAAATAAGGACTGAGCAATAGATAAAATGATAGATGATAGGCAGAACAAGCTAAAGTGATGGATGGATGGATGTTTTATGAACGACAGACAGACAGACAGACAGATAGTACAGTAAGTGAAGCAGTTCAGACTGTTGTTTATATTCAACAACCCGTGAATGCATGTACGAGGTCTGCTGTGTGTAATGTGTTGTGTAATGTATACACTGTGTGTGATGCTGGCATGACTGCATTCTGCTGGCACACAGCTCTGCTTTTGTATTCAGGTGGCAGGATAAAACGGCAGCCTGCTGTCACTTCACCTGAAGCCAAAGAGAGGTGACGTACTTCATCTAATTAACCGCTGCTCTGCTCTTTCACACTGAATGAATAAATGGCCTTAGTTCGCACAGACCTGGCTGGCTGGCCTTTGAAACTACTTCCTGACCATGTGTTTTATATATTATATAAAACAAGTGTAGTTTTATATTTTATATTTATATATTATATTTATATTTTAAGTTTTATATTTTATATATTATATAGTTATTTCAGGACATATATATATATATACATGACATATAAAGGGACAGGCTCAGAAATTATATCTGACCATCATTCAAATCCGCAAGTCAAAATAGGAACATTGACAGAGTTTGTTGTGAGATATGGGTGGGGCTTGAGCAAAAGTTCTATGCTGATAAATATCAATTACCTTTTATCGGAGGATGGCAGGGATTTTGGAGGCTCTATCCTGATGGCAGGGTCCCATTCTCCAGGAGGAAGGACAATGACCTCATCCAAGAACTCATCAATGCCAGCGAGGAGATCTTGTCTGTCCTTGGCTTTGTACGCAATTTCATGGAAGACCTTGATAAGAGCACAGTGATTACTGGCTAACTTTCCCTACACAATCTAATCCAACTAATTCAAGCACAAACATTATTTTTTTTCAGGCACAGCTACACAGTATCAGTACATGTAGGCTACGTTCATACAGTCAGTGTTTAGGATTGACAAATGTATTTACAAATAGCTGTGACTATTGAATTGGCCTGTTCATACGGCAGTTTACTGTACAGGAGTGGCCCGAATACTGTTTTTTTTAAATGAAAAACAGCCCTGAGCAACATATAATCTGTGTACCAAATCTGTGTACCAAACTCTAAAAATGTGAGAGAAATTAAATGTTTAAGTTGAAATACTAAAATTTTAAGACTAAATCTGAAACAAAAATAAATCTGAGCTAAATAGAAAAAAAAATAAAAAAATACAGAAAATTACAAAAACAACAATTACTAACACTTAATCTAAAACAAAAACTTAAAATATAGTAACAGTAAAATTATAACACTAGTTCTGTTACAGAATGTAGTTGTTCATAAGCAAACAAGAATAAACGCAACAATATTTAGCACTCTAAAACAGGATTGAAACAGTTTTCGGCTAAGATTAGACTCTCCATGTACCTCATCAGACATCAGGGTAGCGATTGCTCTACCAATTTCATGGTATGACTTGGCTTTGCCTTTAGGTCCAAGCAGAATGAACAGAAATCTGGGGACAAGAAGACAATAACAAATATTAACCCACTTGGTGTAAAACATACACATTTAATGAAAGCTTCGATTTTAACTGAGCACCCCTTTACCACTACGTTTACTTCCCTCCTTGGCCTTGTGGGATGAAAGCATGTCATACCTGGTGGGCACAGGCACTTCAGTCAGCGCCCCCAACATGACTGCCTGCTGCAGCCTCACAAAGGCCACAAAAGGACTGTCCAGGAAGTCCACTTCTCCAACGAGAACATTGGAAGCTTCAGCATCTCTGGGCAGCTTCTTCATAAACTTGTTCTTCAGCTGGAAACAGGCAGGATGGCATTTTAATGAAGTTCGATAAGAAAGAAGAAACGGATAAACAAAGTGCACAAATCAAGCCCTAACACATGACCTCATTAAACATTGCCCGGCTGGCATTTTGTACCAAGAGTTGCCTGAGGGGAGATGTGATGAATCCAACAGCCGCAACTGTCCAACTAATGGAAACTACAAAGATTGGTGGTTGTATGTAGGATGGTTCATTCTAGGTTCAGCAAAGGCCCACTGTGACTCCTGCATTCTTTTGCTCTAAATTCAGAGGAACCAGTGGTAACCAGTAGAAAGAACTGTTAAATTAATTTTATTTATATGGGCTTTTGTGTTTCTACCAGTGATAAAATGAAGGCCAACTTCAAAGGAGTGGCATCCGCCAGCTCAGTCTTTGAGGTCATGCCAAATGTGAAATTTACAAGCCAAAGATAATTACAGTAGCACACCCCGATCACATAGACATAAATCGTTAAGCAACAGTAACTGGTGCCTTGAAGGTAATTTTTTATTATTATTGTAATAGCTCAATGTGTTCACAATTACTCAAGCTTATTGCGTATATAAAGAACTTTTATTTGTTTATTACTTCCAAAAATGTAAACACTCATTATTCTTTAACAGTAGGACTAGCGCACATGGTAGAAATCCATTGAAATGTTAACTAGGAAGCTCATAAATCAGATTTGACAGCTCTGCTGATAAACTGAAGATGAGGTTCCAGTGTCAGTCATTCATAAACCAGTTCCCCAGTATACTGCCAATACATAAACAAAAATATTGTCTCCTGAAAGTCTTATTTAACGGGCAGAGTAAGCAGTTTAGTTAACAATTGACAGAGCAACACTTCTAGCAAGCACAATGGAAAACATTTAACCTGGAGCACCTGAGCACATGACAAGACAGACCTCTCACTCATCAAAGGCAGCATATGAACTACTTCATCGTATGTTTGAGTGATTTTAACGGCTCCTTACTGTGTAACACTAAAGAAAGATAGTCATACACGTTTGGAACATGAGGGTGAGTAAAATAAGACATTTTGGGTGAACTATACCATTAACACAGAGTTTGCTTGGTTAAAGAAAGAAAACTGAGACGGAAGAGACAGCCCAATATGATTATTCCTGCTTCGTGGGAATAACCCTTGTAGAAACTCAATTCAACTCATACTTAATCATCTGGGAATTTAGAAAGCAAAGCCACCATGGAGTAATAAAAATGATCTTAACCATGAATGAAACAAAAACAAGTGAGGAAGCGATGGCCATAGATGGAGATGAGTGACGTCACTGATGTTAACTGGAGGCCAGATTGTAGACAGCATTACAAGACGAGCGTATGGGATGATTAAGGTATTAAAAGGACACACCTTAAACAACCCATAGTGTTTTTCTCAGACTTATATGAATGTTTACTTCTGAGCTTCATTCAGTGTAATATGTAGGAGTCAAAGAAGGGTCGGCAGATGGTCATTTCAGCAGCACATTATGCTGAATATACAACGCCATACAAAGCGGTAACAAAGTCTTGTGCATTTTTTACATTGTATGTTTTAAATATTATGCTGTTACATTTTGATCAGTGGTTATATAACACATTTATTCCTCCGCCAAGCAATGTAGTTCCAAAGAGGTTGCCAAGCAACACATGCAGCAACAAAGAATCACAAACGGCAGTTACGCAGTAATACTAATGTAATGCGGTCACAGGTGTATGTTTGTTGAGTAATTTACAACGGCTGCAAACGCGGCTCAACCAATCAGAATCAAGGACCAGAACTATCCGTTTTATAAATATATTTATTTAATACTAAGTATACTACAAAAGCATTAACATACTGGCAAAAAGCTTGAGGGTTACTGATATAAATATTCTAATTAAACTTTATTTGGAGTCATTCTGTATTGCACAATGCACATTTCTTAACATTAAGCCTAAAATGTGTTTTAATGTCACTTTTAGTAATATAAGGATAAAATGATCTCTGTACAGTAAGGTCCAGTGGCGTGCACAGACCTCCTCAGGGGCAGGGGTGGAGGGACCAAAAAAGGCACTCATTTTTTATTTTATTTAATTTAACAGTACCTGCATTTTTATTCTCTCTTTTCAGCCAACTTGTGAGAGGGATGCTTCCTTTGGCTGCATCAGAGAGTTCCTTGATTTTTGTTTTTGTTTTTATTCTTTCTTTCCTTGGCATTCTAAGAAAATATGTTTTTACAATTATTAGACTGCATAACACATCAAATGAAAATAGGGAAATTATGATAATATTACTAAATATTATTTACTTTACCAAAACAGTGAGAATCAAGAAGGTAATTATGGAAAATTCATTTTTAGTTTTGTTGATGTTGTAAATTGAATGTATGTATTATATGTATGAAAGAAAGTGTTAGCTATCATGGATCAGTAACACTTTACAATAAGGTTTCATTAGTTAAATTAGTTAACATTAGCTAATAATGAACTGCACTTCTACAGCATTTATTAATCTTAGTTAATATTAATTTCAGCATTTACTAAAACACTAAAATCAAAAGTTGTATTTGTTATCATTAGTTAATGCACTGACTGTGACATAACATGAATAAACAATTAACAGTTGTATTAGAAACTAAGATATACAGTAACAAATGTGTTGCTCATGGTTAGTTCATGTTAGTTCAAACATGAGTAATGAACAAATGAACCTTATTGTAAAGCTTTGCTATGAAATCAAAGATAAGTTCCTTACAATTTAGAGTTGGACATGGACTTAAGATTTCATTTAACTAGATGTATTTCCCCTTGCACTTTTATTCCTTGGATAAAAACGAATGACTCAGAATGGGTCTGAAATCGAGTTATACTTTTATTATAGTTAAGAATAACTTCCATGCTGCCGCAACTTTTAGAGTAGCATGGTGATGGTAGGATAAATGTAATTTTCCGTGTTAGCTTTAACGTTACCTGCTGCTCTTTTGAAGACTAGCGCGAACTGCTGCGTAGTGCGTACCAGAACCGTTAAATGCGTATGAGGCGCTGCAAAGGAAACTCCGCCTACCACTTCTCCGCCAAATATTTTTTTTATATAATATTTGTTTGTATTATTATTGTTAGTGGCAAGGGTGTGTAAGTGTATTGCTATTTATTATAATATTTATAATAATAATAATTATTATTATTTACAATTATCAGAAAAGGGCACAATACATTTTTCTTAAAAATTCAAGATATTTAAACCGTACCTAAAGTATACTTGCAATAGTTCCACTTTAGCACAATCAAATATACTTACATATATCTTTAGTTGGACTGCAGCACTATTTCCGGATAACTAAAGTGCATTAAGTACAAAATTAGTTGTTCCAATTTAGCAGATTTTAAGTATTTCAGTTTAGTATACCAAAAGTACAATTGTAGGGTATTTAGATTAAGTACATAATATGTAAATGTATGTGTAGTATACTTAGCATAACATAAATGTATTTCAAATATATTTTGGTATATTTATTTTTCACTAGGATATCCGAGCTGTCCAGCTCTCTGGCAGGTAGTATGCGGCGTGGAACGGCTTAGCATCATCTCTGATACTGGATTACTTCCCCAGCTAGAGCTAGCAATGCTTTATTACACCAGTCTGTCATCACGGTCTGACAGCCAGCATTTTATGTAGTCAAGCCATGGAACTGAAAGACTTCCTGTTGAAGCTATCGTAAATGAAAGGCTGCAACCAAAATCTCGGCAAATAGGTATGTTTAAATTAATGCTTTACAATTTAAAAAGTGTTGCTATTTTTTCCTACTGTATTTGTCTTATTCCCATCACTCTAAATAAAATGTAATAAAACAATTTTTGTCAAGGCTTGAAAGACTAATAAATTCATTGTCCTTCCTTAGGGGGGCGCTGAGGAAAAAAAGTCACGGTACTCTTGTCCTACATTACAGAAAGAAGCCATGGGATATGGATATTAAAGTTATCTCAATTTAGAACAGCAAAAATGATTCATTATACAAAGGGAAAAATATTTCATCACTCTAAACCACCATACCAAATCACTCAAAAATACTTCATTTTCTTCATTTCCAGATTCTGTGAATGTCTAATCTCAGAAAGCAGGAATGACGTCATTAAACAAATAAAAAGAAGCTAAAGTGTGACAAGCCACAAGGCTTTCACAGTGCACGACACAAAGCCGAGCCACCCCTCAATCTGTGCTTACAATCGCAATCTGTCCATGTGTCTGACCCCCCTCACGCAAGCAGCCTCTCAATCCCCTACTCAGACTCTCAGGAGATGGCCCTTGCTCCTTGTGACAGTCAACAGTGGAGGCCTTCCAGTAATCACATTCGCACTAGTATTTTCTGCCCGAAGCACAGAAACACTGTCAAAAATGTGTCAGCTATTTCATTTAATGCTGCGTTCAGCAAGAAGGGATGGATTCCCAAGTAAAAAGGAAAGATTCTACAATTCCTCTAAGGTGAACTTCTGTGAAGTGAGTTAATTTTTACGGTTTGTCACAGATTGACACCACCCTTATGACCTCTTGGTGCTCCCTCAATGAGAGACCAACTTCCCTGTCTGTAATTCCCACCAGCTATGTCCTTGAATTACAAAGTCCACTGCTTTTGGTCTGCTGTGCATGTAACCGCAATGTCCTATTTTATGATTAACAATATAACAAATAAAAAAAAGACTGTTTATGTGCAAAGGTTTTTGGCAATCCAAATTACAGTCATTTACAGATACCATACATTCTCTCTTTATTTTTATATTCGAGTATAAAAAATATTTCTGTATGCTGTTTAATGTTTAAAAGAAGCCTCTTATGCTCAAGGGTGCATTTATTTGATCAAAAATAGTCAAAACCGTAATATTGTTTGTTAGTTAACATTAGTTAACTTTAGTTATTACACAGCTCTGTGGAATACTTGATTCTGATTAGACAATTGGTCATCCAGCTGTATGTTATTCCCCAAAAACAACCGCTGAAAACAGATAACACAGGCTTATCCGGGTTAATGAAGTCAGCAGCGCTATACGCTTGCTTGAAACGTTTTTTTCTTCGTGGAAGTTTAGCGTTTGGTGAACTAATAAAATATAAAAACTCAGTCAAATCAATATTTTCTGTACAGTTATTTAATTGTCATCCAGTATTGTGGATTCGCTCTCATTTGTTTCATACAAACGCAGCTTCTGCCATTTTGCGACTATTGTTTTGTACGCTGTTGGATTATAAAGTACAAACAGGTACGATTTTAAAACAATTTAATCTCAAATCAATATCTCTTATCCCCATAACTATTTATGTGATGAAATGCTGTGTAATAAGTGGTATGACTGTATACCGTATCACTGTCCGTCCAGTTTGAACTTGCCACGCTATAGCAACTGCTCTCTCCAAGGAAGATTTACGTTTAAAGACCTAATAAAATATTTCGGCTCATATTATAATATATAATATTTCTTGTCTAATTATTTATTTATGTGGCAAGTAGCTGTGTAATAAGCAGGATAATGTACATCCAGCTGGTTGTTATTTTAGAATAAACCCCTTTCAGGCTGATGCGTCAGGGTCCTGATCACCCTGTCTGTGTTTATTCTGACATAACAACCGGCTGGATAAATATTGTAACAAATGTATTGCTCATTGTTAGTTCATGTTAGTTAATACATTAACTAATGTTAACAAATTAGACCTTATTGTAAAGTTTTACCAACGTTTCTTAATATTACTAATGTTAAAAACTGTAACGTGGCTTCATATTTTTGTGGAAACAAATGATTTACTTCCCTCCTTGATTTACTCACCCTGAAGCCATACTAGGTAGCCTGACTTCTTCATACTCATATTCTAGTCAGAATGTGAGTCTTATACTGCTCCATAGGGCTTTGATTATGAGGCGTGTCTTAACCGAACCAGGAAAAAAAAAAAACTCTGCACTCAATTGACCTATGACTAAGTCACGCCCCCAAACGCGATGAGCCAATCACAGTGCGCACAGCTAACCCAATACACTCGGACATTCTCTGCTTCCACGTCCATTGAAATGCATTGCAGTTAGTCAGTTTTCATTCGTTTTTATGTTTTTTCTTGTAATTTTAAGTTTAAAATGGTCAAACGGTGTGCATGGGCTACATGCAACTCCGACACTAGGTACCCCGAGAGGCAGGGCGACTGTGTGTATTTTTTACCCTTTCCCAAGCCACATCTCAACCGAGATAAGTGTATGCTCTGGTTAAAGTTATGCGGTAGACCACAACACCAACTAGACGTGGATAAATTAAACAAGAATTAAACAAGGATGTCTAAATAAATAATATAAATGTAAATAAATATAAATAAATGTCTTTAAATGTTACCAATTTTGTGCTGAATGATTCAAGTAAATAATGCAGTGCATGAACAATGCTGATCCTCTATCTTGTTGTCTGAGATGGTGATGGCAACGAGATGCGGTTTATCACGTTTACACTGTGACCTGTACATTTTTGCCTGGAGCTGAAGCTTTTCATCGACCTTCTCAACAATAAAATTATTAATATAACCCTCCAATGAATAGTTAAGGCCCTTTTGGTCCATCAATTTGGTCAGGCAAATCATCAATTGCCTCCTGTGAAATGCCTCTTACTGTGACAGCTGCCATAGCGCCTGTCACCGAATGTTGACTGTTTGTCCGAGTGAGTGGAGGGGGCGTGGCTTAGCCATAGGTCAATTGGATAGACCTACAACCAATCGGAGCAACGGTGAGCTACGCATAGTTGTCAACAGAACTCAACTGCACGCACACTGGAAGAAGTAGTAAAATAATGAGTGTTGCTTCTTTTACTTGGTCCTCCATGAGTGCGACCAAAGGAGAAAACACAACGACCACAGGGTTTTCATTGCGTCCCATCTTCTTAGCGACCATCGGAGCCAGCTGATAAAATAAACTTTTGCAGAATCCCGTAGGAAGGACGGCAAACACATCTTTCCGATCGACAAATGCCTTGATTGCCGTTCTCTGTTCGTCTTTTAAAATTAATGCGCTGTGGATTTCTTTTACAACAGACACAATAGTGAAATCTATACATCTCAATTCTCCAGCTGCTGTCACCTTTGAGGGAAACCAGTTCAACCCAAGCGCTCTTTGATAATGTGATGATTACGTAACTGCAGATCATCTGTCCATCATCGTATAAAGCCCGCCCTGCCAATTTGATTTGCCCGAAGATTTCTGAACCGACTAAAAAATGTTGTGGGCGGGGTTTGGGCTGGCATCCAGGCTACATACTAGGTGAATATGACATTCTTCTTTCAGACGAATACAATTGGAGTTATAATAATAAAATGTCCTGGCTCTTCCAAGCCTTATAATGGGAGTCAATGGGAATATTTTTTTGGAAGTCAATCAAAGCGCATCCATCTGTGATTAAACTGCTCGACACGGCTCTGAGGGGGTTAATAAAGGCCTTCTGAAATGAAGCGATGTGTTCGTGTAAGAAAAATATCCATATTTAAAACTTTATCGACTAAAATAACTAGCTTCGGGGTTCGGGCAGACGGCCGTACGCAAGTCGACCTACGCCAAAAGAGTAACACTTGATGTATGATGTAGGAGTAGCATAAGCTTTGACGCCTCTCGCGGTTCAAACCATAGATTCAAACAAACAGGGCTGGGCAACCACGTTTGTCACGTCAAGTTCAAGTGTTACTCTTTTGGCGTAAGTCGACTTGCGTACGGCCGTCTGCTGGAAGCTAGTTATTTTAGACGATAAAGTTTTAAATATGGATATTTTTCTTACACGAACGCATCGCTTCAATTCAGAAGGCCTTTATTACCACCCCCGGAGCTGTTTCAATCAATTTTATCACGAATGGATAGGATTTGATGGACTTCCGACATAATATACTCATTGACTCCCATTATAAGGCTTGGAAGAGGCAGGACATTTTTTTATATAACTCCGATTGTATTCGGCTGAAAGAAGAATGTCATATACACCTAGGATGGCTTCAGGGTGAGTAAATCATGGGCTAATTTTCATTTTTGGGTGAACTATCCCTTTAACCAGAGGGCATTTGGTATATAAATTTGACTCACCTGGTCTTTCTCCGGCTTGTCTGAGATATCGTTCAAGCTGCTTGATGTCAAGTTGCGATGTGCAGTGGTTGGGCTACCTGAGAAAGACAATGGTTCAATAAAAAAGACCCAAATTAAAAGGGCACCGTTACATTATTTTAAAAACAAACTTTAAAAGAGGTCAACAGAGAAACCCAAATGCAGAATAAGCAAGAGCATTTTGCATGTCAGAATAAACTAATGGGGAACTAATGGGACTGACAACACTTTACAGAATATGAATATTTTATAGGCTCTGAATTCCTTGAGTCCATAGAATAAAATAAATTAGGAAAGGTGATGTGCTAGGAGAGAAAGGAATCTACTGAAAGGTTAACTATTAACCTTTCAGAGCCCAAGTCATTGTCATCATGCTGTGAACAGCATGTGCAGGAGAACAGGACAAGCACAGTGAAGCAAATCATTTTAAAATGTCACAGAAAACCTGTCAGCACTATTACTGACCAGGATTCTTGTGCTATAATGAATAAGATGTCAGTTTGATGCAGCCAAAAGAAGAAGAAAAAAGTAGCCAAAAAAAAAGTAAGTGAATCACTTACAAAGAAAGAATAGTACATTGGAAAAAAAAAGAGATTTCACATCCACCTTCATAAATCCTACATTATCTGATCAGAGCTGTTAAATAATAAGGTTATAGTCATGATGATATGATGATCTCCAGTGGAAAGTTCCACATAAATGATTCCAATGTGATTATTAAAATACTTTGTCATTGAAATCTATTAAGGGTGAAGATCACCATAATGGGGAATTCTAGATATGCCAATCCACTACATAACAATGATCACAGGACTGACTAGTTAAACACAGATAGCCACAACAACAAATAAAATAAAAATTGGTAACATGGTAAAAACTTTAGAAGGGTCATTTCATACAATCTTAAAAATGAATGTTCTTTATTGGCGTTAACAGTTCCTTTAACATCCATGTAACCTTTCCATTGTACAATAGGTTCTTTATAGTGGTGGTGTTTGAGGAGATTCCCCCTTCCATATGTAAAGTGCTTTGAGTACATAGAAAAGCACTATATACCTGTAACAAATTAATATTATTATAGTGGGAAAAGGTTATTCAGATGTTAAAATTCTTTAGACTTAAAAGGGTTCTTTAAAGAACCGTTGACTGAAAGGTTCTTTGAGTAACCAAAAATTTATCTTCTATGGCATCGCTGAGAAAACTCACTGTTGAATGAAGAGTTCAATGAACTCTTCAAAAGATCTAAGAAGATCTGACCCTTTTAATCTACCATGCTATGCTATTCTATCACATCAATGTTAAGCCCAAAGTATACTTCAGTTTATTACTGTGGAGGCTAGTGTATGAGAGTACAGCCAAATGCATAGCCTTTTAAAGTATACTTTATTTAATAGTGTAAGCGAACACAGGCGGTCAAACTCATGCGCACTAGAAAGTTTAATCCTTGTCCGGTGTCCGATAAAATGTCTTTGTACTCATTAAAACTAAAGTTGTGGGTTTATTTTAACCCCCTCACACAAGCAATCGTCAACGCGGCCATCTATTGGTGTTGACATCTTGAGTAGTTTGTTGTTGTTCCGTCTCAGCCAGTTCTTTTTCAACTGTGAAACAATGGGCCAGGGTAGAGTTGCCACCTTGTGGACATGCTGATGATGCAATTCACACCATGTGAACTGTACGCATACATTACTTAAGTATACTTTGGACTTAACACACTATGTGGGGTGAGACACATACACACATTGGCAACTGGTAAGTTGAAACTTACTAGGCCATCCCATGCTTGGACTTCCAGGGACTCGCAACACCTCCTCAGAGGTGCGAGTCATTAGACAAGGCACTGAACTCTCAAGTGGATTACGTGCTTTTAGTGACAAGTGCAGCAGAGCATCCAGAGGATAAAAGATGGTAAGAAGGGTGAAAAGAAAGATTGTTAAGGTGATAGAGGTCATACCAGTGATTATAGGTATAAAGTTTAGCTAGTTTTGTAAAAGATTGTGAGAGACTGCAGTAAAATCTCACACATTGCTCAGAAAAAGAGAAGGTAGAAAAGAAACATTTGTTAAGAAGGTAGGGGAGTTAAAGGGATACTCCACTTTTTTTTGGAAATAGGCTAATTTTACAACTCCACCAGAGTTAAACTGTTGAGTTTTACCGTTTTTGAATCCATTCAGCAGAACCCCGGTTCTGGCGGTACCACTTTTAGCATAGCTTAGCATACATCATTGAAGTGGACAAGACCATTAGCATTCTCTCATTAGCGACTCTTCTGTAGTTACATCGTGCACTAAGACCAACGGAAAATGTAAAGTTGCGATTTTCTAGGCTGATATGGCTAGGAACTATACTCTCATTCCTGTGTAATAATCAAGAAACTTTACTGCCGTACCATGAGTGCACTTAGTCCCGGTCACGTTGGAAGTTACCGAGCTGGGGACTATTTTCAGGCGCTGCGTCATATCATTACGCCTGCTGCACTCATGGTACGGCAGTAAAGTTTCTTGATTATTACACAGGAATGAGAGTATAGTTCCTAGCCATATCAGCCTAGAAAATCGCAACTTTACATTTTTCGTCAGTCTTAGTGCACAATGTAACTACAGAAGAGTCAAGTTTTAAATAGGAAAGATATCGAAACTCTTTGGTAATTTTTTTTTGAGAAATGCTAATGGTCTTGTCCAGTTCAATGATGTATGCTAAGCTATGCTAAAAGTGGTACCGCCAGAACCGGAGATCGGCTGAATGGATTCAAAAACGGTCAAACTCAACAGTTTAACTCTGGGGGAGTTGTAAAATTAGCCTATTTCCAAAAAAAAAGTGGAGTATCCCTTTAAGGGAAAATAAAAGTTCTAGTGAATAACATTTGTCACATTCAAAAAGTCCATTGGTCAATGAATCACAGGATTCGTGGTATTAAAACCTGTGCATTTGTAGCCTGACCATCAATCGAATCATGATGTTAGTGTAATTTTTTATCAATGCACTACAGTATTTGTCTTAACTGAAACAAGGTGAATATTACTGCCAAAAATCGAATGATCCTCTTGACCCTTATTTGAAGTGTTGTATCATCTTATATTTCTCAAATTAGTTCATTAGATTAGATCTCAGATTAGTTCATTAGTTCACCAGTTCATAACGGTTTAGATTCTCAACAATGTAACGCAACAGCATATTGTGTGCAATGTGCATCACTGAAAAACATGGAGACAGAGACAGGACAGAATAAACAACATCAAGGACTGAAAAGGAACGAGATACTATTTAAAGACCCCATGAACTCTTTCCATGTCTACTAGCTTTGTCTATATGTGTTTGTACTCCTTAAAAAAGCCCAAATTTATCTTTTAACAGATATTGATGACTCATCCTTACCTACACAGTTTTTTGTCCAATAAAACACTCTCCAGAATGAGAATGCCCCTCCCCCCAATTCGACCTGTACCTGACTAGCAAGTGGCAAATAATGTTAATAGCTGTGACATAACTAAAGCCTACTGGTTATTAAAAAACATATAATCCCTTTAATATGTCATACCCAAACCTACTGTTATAACAGAAAATATAATACTGTTCAAAAGTTTGGCGTTGGTAAGATTTTTTATGTTTATGAAAGAAGTATCTTATGCTCACCAAGACTGCATTTATGTTACCAAAAAAATTAAAAATAAATAATATTGTGAACTATTATTACAATTTAAAATCATTTAAATATATCGGAATTTTCAGCAGCCTAATATTACTATACAGTCTTCAGTGTCACATGATCCATCAGATATCACTATCAATGTTGAAAACAGTTGTGCTGATTTGTGATTTTGTGGAAACTGTGATACTTTTTTCAGGATTCTTTGATGAATATCTCAATATAAGTTCAAAATAACAGAATTTACTCAAAATAGAAATTATTTGTATCTTAAATCCCCTTACACTTTGGATCATATAAATGCATCCCTGCTAAATGAAAGTATTAATTTCTTTCAAAAATACAAAATAAATAAAAAAACTTTTGAATGGTATCATATGTCATCACAATTTTTAAGTGATTTCATGGAGTCTTTAAAACATGGAGACAACTACTTAATCAAATTAGCAAATCAGTAAAACATTCATTAGAAACACATTTTTAATATTCGAAAACTATGTGACAGATGCTATCAAATCTGTAAAAGGTTGTGATGTAAATCTTCAAAATAAAAGTAAAATGAATAAAACTAAATAATTTTGGTTTTATGGTTCTTCAGTTATCTTTGTGAATAACACAATACAATTCCAAACAAAAAATCGAAAAAGGCAAAAATACTTAAAAAAAAAAAAAAAGTCTAAGTGTGAAGAAAATGTGAAAACAAAAAACAAAGAAAACTATCCACAAAATCCACATAAAAAAATAAAATAAAAAAAAGATTACAAAATATATTATTGGCTTAAAAAGAAAGAGGAATAACTGCACCAAACTGGCACCCATATTACCATTATCCGGGGTGGAAAACAGCCTACTTGCACTGGAGACCGTCTTGCCAATGTCAGCCAGAGAGCGAAGATTGGACTTCTTGGTCTGGTGGCGATGCTTCCTCAGCAAGGTGTACATGACTTTATCTTTCAGGTCAGCTTTCAAGAGACCATTCTCAATCTGACTGTCAATGATCATTTCTGAAAGAAACAGAGTGAATAGCAAACGTGAGAAAGCTAAATCAGGGTTAGAAGAGACCTGCCGATTGGTTATTTCACTTCTACAGATTTTGAGGAGCTCATTGCACAATAGAGCAATTTTCTTTCATTTAAATATCAACTTTACATAACTCTGTTCTTAAAACTTTTAACTAGAGCTTGAAATTGAACTCTCTGAAGGAACTTGAAGTCAGTGTCAGTGAAGCGACACATTGCGTTCTATTCTTAGCCTTTAGAAGTGGACTTCTAATGAGGCAGTGGCTTGTGCATAAGATTGTCTGGTGGTTCCTGTAAGCATCTATTTTTATAAAAGAGGGTCAAAGACACGAGGCCTGGGCCCTCAGGCCCTTTTTGTGAATGGTTTGGCCCTTAATGGCTGATCCTTCAATTCATTTTTATCTCAAAAGGCGCTCTATGAGGTTGACTGAGCTTAACTCAGCCAAACTTAAGATTTACTGCAAATTGATAATAGGACTTGACACATCATGCTCTGAGTAAGAGATACGGGTATGAGATACAAGAATGTGAATTAATAAATCTCACTTGATTGGTGGCAGTGGTTACAATCTCTAACCAGCCATCTTAAATCCAGACAGCTGCAGTAAATGACTCATTTTTTCAATCAATCCTCGAAGGAAGCTCTTATGAAAAAATTACCAGATTCACATACTTTGCTAACAGTGCACTAGCGTTGTTTATCGGCCACACAATTTTCAACCTGATCTTCCTCACGCTCTGTCAGAATTCAGTATAAAAGAAATGGCCGCTCTGAATGGATGCAACCACCCGTGCATCTGAACCCAGAGTTACAGCGGAGGTTGAGAGAGGAGTGTATTAAACAGAGCAATGAATGCATCCTGACATGTGAGCGTTTGGAAAGCGAATAAATAGATAGGCTGTGCTGGCCTAGACAGTGAATGCACATTACACGTGCTATATCTCAGTCCGTATAGTACATTTGGAAAAGCTTTTTTTTTCTCTGAGTCTGATCTGATCTCAAGTGTAATCTTTATGATCTTTGTCCACTAACAGGATGCCAGTGTTGGTGCCAGAGATCAAGCCTTACAAGAAACCATTCTGCATGCTTTCACTACAGAAAAGGCAGCTCAAAATGTTATCATAATGTTAAATTATCTTTCAGCCTTATTTACCTAGTCTGTCTAAAATAAAATGATAGTCTTATACATAAACATCACGTGTGAACAGACTGCAATACATTTTACTTTATTGAATCTAGGTTGAATCCAAAGCTGTTTGTGATGAAGAAACTGAAGTGAATTATTTTGGAGGTAATAAAAAGTCAAAGAAGACATTTGTTTTCAAAACTCGTTATAATGTTATAATGTAGTCAGTTACGTCATGGTTCTGCTCTTAAATCAGTGGGTCACTCAATTTGAGTTCACATTGATTCCATTTTGGTGGGGAAAGGGTATTTGAGTGCCATAGAGACTTTACATTTGTAATCAGAGCATCCACAACAGTCGAAGTTAATTATCCTCTGACTATGCAGGACATTCAAAGCCCAAAATGTCTGCAGAGGAAAAGCTTACCAACGACCCCTGGCAGTGTGGAGGCCTCTAGGTCCAGCATGATGGTGCCCTTCTCTATACACGTCCTAAGTTCAAAGAGACTATGTAGGGACAGAGTGGCCACATGTGGTTTACTCCATCGCTCCCCACCTTTTTCCACCTTCTCTTCAAACTTGATCCACCTTAGTAGAAGAAACAACAGAGACTTGAAGGTAATGAAGCTCAAATCAAGTCTCATGTGAACAGTTCTGTATTTAAGTGCAATGCGGAAGTAAACTGATCATTGATTGAAAATGTATTTGGTGCTCAACAAGTAACATTTCTTTTTATTATTATCACAGTTGAAAACGGTTGTGCTTGTTAAGATTTTTGTGGAAATTGATATACAGAGACATTTTTCAGGCTTCTTTGATGAATAGAAAGTTTAAAACAACAGCATTCAATTTAATGGATCCTTGCTGAATAACAGTATTAATAAAAAAGAAAAAACATACTGCACCCAAACTATATACATATTCTTAAATCTACAGTATCAGAGACAAAATTCAGTCCCAGACATCAAATTAGAGTCTAAAACACCCCTCATATTGAGCTCTAATCTTTCCTCCTGTAAAACTTTGTTTATTCAAATTGATGACCCTGCTTGAAAGGATTAAATATGCCATCTCTAATCCTAAAATACACAAACAGGCTGTAATCTCATCTCTAAAACAATCTCTCAAATAAAGTCTTGATTGAAAATGAAAAGATCAGCAGTAATAATTCCTGCACTCATTCGTAGTGATCTGTTAAATGGCCGCTGTGGCATGTGATAATGGCCACTGATTGGGGACCACCTGGAGTGCTACTCAATTTAACATGAAACTGCCCCTCTCATTGAATGATCAAACCCATTCAAGAGCAGCACAGCTCCATAATTGATGTGTGCTGCATGCAAGACTCGTCCATCATCAGAGACCAAGTTTTCTGCTCAAATTAACTCATGATCACAGGGATTTAAAGCAACAGTGTCTGTTAAATGCTTGAGTGTCGGCTGAAAGCATAAATGTAATATTTCTAAATTGATTCACACCATTCCCTAAAAAATAATCAGGTGGCAAACATCCCTTTAGACACTGTCAAGCATTTAAAATGTCTTCAGATACTGGCACCAAGCAGTCATTGGCAATGAGCCAGTAAACTCGAATGTTCTTTTGATGAATTGTATGGAGCCTGTATAACAAGTCTGCAAGAGTAATTGAAGCGGTCTATAAAGCAAACAGAACATAAGTGTACTATTTTTCCCATCTTCTCTAAAAATGCACTACCATTTAAAAGTTTGGGATCTGAACAATTATGTTTTTGAAAGAAGATTCTTATGTTCACCAAGGCTGCATTTATTTGATCAAAAATACAACAAAAAAGGTAATATTGTAAAATATTGCCATTTATTCCTGTTATGGGAAAGCTGAATTGTCAGCAGCCATTACAACCCACTTCAGTGTCACATGATCCTTCAGAAATCATTCTAAAATGCTGAATAGAAAGCTGAAAAAACAGATTTTAAAATAGAAATATTTTTATGCATGCTTGCTGAATAGAAAGTATACATTTCTTTCTTTTTTTTACTCTTAAATTACCCCAAACTTAAAAAATGAACTTATAATTCCTCCAAAAAATGAGTACATTTTAGGAGATCTGTTTGCACATTTAAAATGAATAAAATTTGGGCAAAACATGAGATAAAATAATACTATTAGAAACAAATAAACATTCAGGGAACCTTAGCTTTTTTCAACACCTAGTTCCTGCTAATAATACTGGCTCTAATAGCTCTGGTCCCTTTTTGAGTCCCAGCAAAGACTCGAGGCTCTTACCTGGCAGTTTCCTTCCACTCCATCTCCTGGCCATCAACAGACAGTAGCTCGTCCAGCTCTGTGAAGAGCTGAGGAGGCGCTGGACTGTCATCGTCCTCTCCCAGCATGAATCGGATGCGCTCCGCAGCAGGTGAAACTGGAACAGGAAAAATACTGCGGGTCAGAGGCACAGGTACAGTCCTGCATATTTCCAGCTTGCCATCACTTATGCCATTAGGCCAGATATCCAGTTTTTCTCCAGAGGGAGTTGGCTCAGGTGGAGGAGGAATCTTGACCGCAGACAGGTCTGAATCTGGGTCCACATCCTGATTAGACTCAGATTCCATCTTCACCTCCTCTCCAGCCTCACTCTTCTCCACATTATTGTTCTCAGACATGTTCTCCAGGTTATTATCTGATGCATCCATCCTAAAACCCTCTTTAAAAACACTTTTGTTCCCCAGAACACGATCAAAGCTGGTGAGGATGGCTGAGAGTGGGAGGGAGGTCAAAGACACGAGACCCCACGCAGACAAGCAGCACTCAGACCGTCATTAGAGATCCTCTGTGTTGTCTGCTATCCTGTACACCCCACTCTAACACAGTGACACCTAGGTAGTTAAAAGGGGGTCCCACTTGTCACCCCAGAGCAACAGCCCGCCCATCGGCTGCTTCGGCTGTACCCCCTCGCCATTGGCCCTCTGACTTTGGCACCTTGCCCTGAGCCCCTCATTAACAATTAGGAAATGTTTCACAAACTGTTCATTCTTCACAAGAGGGCCTCGCTTCCCTTCTCTCTTGTTTTCTAATTTGAATATTTATTAGTTCTTGTGGAAAAGAGTAAACAGTCCCTAGTGAAAATGAATATTTACCAAAATGTATTTAAAATACGTTTGTTTCATACTAAGTATACTACAAACGCATTGGCATATTTACTGACAGACTTACTGATATAAATATTATAATTAAAATTGATTTGGAGTACTTCTGTATTGCACAATGCACATTTCTTAATATTAAGAATAAAATGTGTTTAAATATCACTCTTAGTAAGGATAGAATGATCTCTGTATAAGATCTTTAACTTAGGTAAAGTGTACCTAAAGTATACTTGATTTCACGAAATTTCATTTTTTGGGTGTACTAAATTAGTTGTTCCAATTTAGCAGATTTTAAGTATATCAGTTTAGTATACCAACAGTACAATTGCAGGGTATTTATTTTAAGTGTAAATATGTAAATTTATTTGTAGTATACTAAGCATAAAATAAAGCATTTTAAAACTAAGCATTTTTTAAATACATTTTGGTATATTTATTTTTCACTAGGGGTAATGTTCAATCTAAATAAAGCTCATTTTTCCCAATTGAGTTCATCATTAAAGGTTTGTCATTAAAACTGGCAAAATCTGGCATTAAAATTTACTGTAAAAGTAAAAATGTTTGTTTTCTGACCAAACATTTAACATGTATTTTAATTAGTGTAGCCCAATTTATTCATGTGGATTCATCCTTGATAATACACACTACTACTACTTAAATTTTTTAAGAAAAACATTAATTTATTTATAGATTTGTTTATACAAATGCACAGCTGTTACCCCATGAAGTGCATCTTAAAATGCTCTCTATAGGCTAACTAACACTAAAAATAAGTGAATAAACCAAGCGGCAACCTTCCGGTCTCTCTTGAATCCAACACAGAAGTGACTTAAACTGCAATTCATCAACTGGCCGCAAGAGACAGGCTACAAAAGAGTCAATCCCATGTTAAAATGCCCAACTTTACAGCAGTTTTTTTTTTTTTACAGCCTGGTACAAAAAGTGGTTTTGGTCTATATAGCTAACTTTGCCCTTCATGACAACTGTGAAGGGGGTGAATTTTTTTATAACTTATCCGTTTAAATTAAATTAAGCCTTAAAGCTACACTGTGTAACTTTTTTTAGTTTATTCTTAGTTAAAAATACTTAGTTCTTTCAAAAATATATGTGCTCATTAATGTATATTTACTTCGTTCAAGTAATAAAGTATTCTCGTGAGTGTATAATATGCCATTGAAAATACATACGGGTAAGGGGTTCTAATGTCGGTCGCCATGTTGCCCCTCCATCTTGAAAGCACATTAGCCAAAGAGGGACATCAAGCTTCGCATTTCGCGTTTTAACACTCGATGGCACCGTGTCGAGGAGGTCGTACTGGAAGCCATGTTAATCTTGGACTCCATTGGCCACCGTAGGAGTTAAAACGAATTCGAAATTGAGAGGAACAGAAACTAATCTTCACTGGATGGTCATATACCCTTTCACCGCTAGATGGGGGTAAAAATTCACACAGTGTAGCTTTAAAGTTCAGCCTTATAAAGGGCGTGACAGGTGGATTGCCGCTGTTGTCACTACTAGCCGTTTGTCTGCTGTCTGTTAGCCGTCACGTCACCTCGGCTAATCCCGCCACTTTGCCCATTTTCGGTTATCCGGGAGTGAAGCGCGGTGATGCGCTGCCAAGATGGCGACGGCCAGCTCCGCCCACTTTGGGCTTCAAAAATGCTCTTCAGAAACCTGCAGGTGACATCTCTGACACTACGTCTATTGTTTTATACAGTCTATGGAATAAACACTGTTTTTATATAATTTGCATAATCAAACAAAACAGAACAGGACATTTTAATATTTTTCAGAGATTTGTGTAAGGTGAACGAACAGTCATGGTGACTCTTCTTCAATTACTTTTCCTATAATTCAATATATGCTCAGGAAATTGGTATAAGTGACGTATGTAGCACTAGCTCAGTGTGAATAACCGGTCATAGGCATTTTGTATACTGTAATAAAAAGAGAAACCGTCCTCTGATTCAACGTCTGTGTCTGATGTCATTGGCTCCAGTTGACATCTTCTAATGTTGATAACATCAAAATAAACATCATAGATACAATGCTGTTTGAGTAAATGAGTAATCTGATTGTGCGGTTCTGCACTGAATCAGTCTGATTTGTGACGAAACCTCCAGACTGAATTACTATCCATAAAGTGCTTGTGTTTCTTTGAAAAGGTTATTAAACTACAGTATCTGAGTGGATAGAAGTGCTGGATATAACACTAGCTTTCCAAAGCCAGTATTTCCCTCAACTTTTATTGCTTCTGATATGGTGAAAGACAGGTCAGAGATGTTATCAGCACCTGTAAAAGTGATAACAGAATGAGAAGAAACTTTAAAACTACACTAGCCACAAAACATCAATTCCAACATTTATATAATACCATAACCTACGACACCTTTGTTCATATTGAGCACTATCATGAGTTTACAAATCAAAACACTGTAACAGACTATAAAAATGTACCAACTAATATAAAGAGATTTTGCCTTGTTAGTCTACCATGAGTTCAGTAGTAGAGTTCAGTATTTTTAAGAAATTAATACTTTTATTCAGCAAGGATGCAATAAGCTAATCAAAAGTGTCAGTAAAGACATTTATTATGTGACAAAAGAGTTCTATTTCAAACAAATTCTGACAAATAATAAGTCTCCATAAAAATATTAAAATTCAATAAAATACATAAAAATAAGCAGCACAACTGTTTTAAACATTGATAATAACAAGAAATGTTTCTTGAGCACTAATTCAATATATTATAATGATTTCTGAAGGATCGTGAGACACTAAAGACTGGAAATTATGCTGCAAATTCAGCTTCGCCATCACAGGAATAAATTAAATTGTACAATATATTCAAATATAAACAGTTATTTTAAGTTGTAATAATGTTTCTGTATTTTTTATCAAATAAATGCAGCTTTGGTGAGCATAGAGACTTCTTTCAAAATCATTAAAAAAAATAATCTTACAGACCCTAAAACTTTGAAACGGAATGTATCAAGAAATTGTAATACATTATGTTAATTGTTTAAAGTAAAAAAAAAATAATCTCAAAGTTTAAAGTATACATTTATTGATTATTTTTAAGATATGTTCAGTTCATAGGAAATGACTAGGCAGTACTGTTTAACTTATTTGGGCCACTTCATTGTCCCAACTCTGTTCTTCAAAGTCCTCACACAAAGTGACCCTGCGATGCATACAGACAACACTGCTATGGATACCAAGCACTAAACCTCAGCGGACCCTCACTTCATGCTGTTGTTAAGCAGGGCCGGGACAGAGGGAAAAAGTGAGGGAGGGAGAGAAAGAAGCATGGGTGAGTTCAGTATGGGAGAGAGCGCAAAGGACAGATAGAAATGAAAATCGCATCGTTCAAACAAAGTTTCAAAGCTGTGGGCTCTCTCGCCAAGAGCTACGACCCACACAAAGGGGACTTTGTCCATGCACCAGGGGCTTATGGGAAAAGCGAGGGGAAGTATGCCCAGGGTCCAAAAAGGGACTTAGCTGAGCGGCCACTTCATATTGGAGAGTCCCAATCTCACTAGCAAAACTGTGCAACATCCCACATGCAAACAGCAGTATCCCAATCCACATTCCTCTCACTTCAACTGAGAGGAAGTATTCAATGACATTCTTGTGCCATGCACAGACCAGAAAAAAAACAATAATTCTCAATGCTCACGGGTCTGTGAATTGTGGTGTTGAGGCAGTTACAAGCTTCCCACGTCTGTCTGTAGTAGAATTAATGGCCTTTGGAGCATTGCAAGTCCTGTATACTTGCTTAAATTAAACCGCAGGCTTGGCAGCTTGTGGGCATTTCAAAGAGAATCATTCAGAATACACAATATTTACATCAGAAGTCCTGCTCTCTTATTCTTTTTGCTGATGGTGACGGTGCTTTCCAGAAAGAGGCCAATATTAAAGGAATAGTTCACCCAAAAATGAAAATTATGTCTCTCGGAAGACAATACAATGTTTAATAAAGTAATAGTTTTTGTTATTTTTGGACCAAAATGTATTTTCGATGCTTCAAAACATTCTAACTAACCCACTGATGTCACATGGACTACTTTGATGATGTCTTTATACTTTGATGATGTCCTTTCTGGACAAGGACAGTATACCGTACACATTTTCAATAGAGGGACAGAAAACTTCAGAAAAATTCAGACTAAATCTAAAATATCTTAAACTTAAACGAAATAATTTTCATTTTTGGGTGAACTAACCCTTTAAAGGAATAGTTCACACAAAAATTTTAATTGTGTCATCATTTACTTACCCTTATGTTGTTTCAGACCTGTATGAGTTTCTTTGTTCTGTTGAACACAAAAGATGTTTTAAAGAATGTTGGTAACCAGACAGTTGACGGTAGCCACTAGCCATTGACTTCCATAGTATTTTTTTCTCACTATGGAAGTCAATGGGGCCTATCAACTGTTTGATTACCAACATTAGGGATGTGAATTTCTGCCAAAAATGCCATTCGAAAATCGAGGAGCAAAAGTCGATTATCGTTCGAAAATCAAAAAAAAAAAAAAAAAAAAAAAAGACCAAAAGGGAGGCCGATTTCATCTTTAGCGATGTGTCAAACAAACTGTTTATTATTCGAACAAATAACATTTTTTCGTCTTTTTTTTTGGGTTAACATAGAAGAAAAAAAGCAATCAGCACGACAGTCCGTTCTTCCATCGCCAAACCAGATGCTCGTTAGATAAAAAAAATAATGTCTAAGGGTGTCACGATTTCGATATTAAATCGAAATCGATCGAAATTAATTCAATGGTATCGAAATCGAAATAAAAAATGGTATTGTCGATACTGCCACGCCCCATGTCGCGTCCGTGATGGAAAGTTCGGATCGTTTTACAGACTCTATATTTCAATCTCGTTCATCAAAATGAACTAAACTTTTTTTCTAGTCATTTCAGGGGCTTTAAATGTTATACTATTAACATGCAAATTCCCCGAACATTAAGAAGATGTACATAATGAATGCAGTGAAAAATAATTTACACTACAGGGAACAAATAATTACTTTACCTTCCGAGTCTTTTGTTAATTTGTCGCGTGACAGAGGCAATGAACAGATCGTTTATGATGAATGACTCATTCGTGATGAACGACTCATTACGGTGCGGAAAACAAAACACCTGTTGAAAGGCTGCGAGTCCTCTAACTGACACATCATGGCAACTGCAGATATCGAAGACCCATCAACGGAACTTGAACACCCTCCTGCTTCTCTGAAGTCGCCAGTGTGGAGGTATTTTGGATTTGCAGTGCGGTATGTTGACAACGTTCGCGTTGTCGACAAAAAAGCCACAGTTTGCAAGCTCTGCTATGTGCGTGTATGGACATTGCTGTTGTATTGCTTTTGTTTGTTTTGTTGTGATTGTGAACATAAATGTCATCTTCTGAGAAGACTGCAGTTACAAAAGCATAGTAACCTGCCATTTAGTTTCTCTTAAGTTTCCAATTGACTTAATAAAGTTATTGTTACATTTATGATGTTACTTGTTTTTGTTGTATTTTAAATTTGGCAATGGTGTATGGTAATGGCAATGGTAGTGTACATTGTGAACAAATTTATATTGCATAATGCATAAACGTGTAGTCTAAAAATTGCATAGCAATCTGCTTTAATTTTTTTTTTTTTAATGGAGAATCGAATCGTGACCTTAGAATCGAAAACTTGATCGAATCGAGGATTTGGAGAATCGTGACACCCCTAATAATGTCATAATGATTTTATGCAAACCTGCCTTGTTACTGCAAAAGCCTACTTTTTAAACAAATTAGTTTCAATCAAAACTATTCGTGTGCCACTGCGCAATACACACACGGGATGGCGCGTGTTCATTTCATAAACTGTGTACTAGGGCTGACTTCTAATAGTCGAGGATTCGACGATTCGATTCGGAGAGGTCTGATTCGACTATGAACCTCATAGTCGAACAGTAGGGAAGTGTTATGTAACCAATAGGGGTGTGACGGTTATCATATAACCATGAGACCGACAGTGTCATTAGAACTCCATAACCGCCAAAACCGTGCTATTAAAATATTTTTTACAAAAAAAATTTATCATAGAGAATGTTTAAATACTAATATCAGCTTACGAGGGAAACGGAGGCGGAGTTAGTGGTGGTTCGGAGGCTGAGTGCTGGAGATCATTCGGGAGAGGTCTGTGCACCTTCACCGATCAGAACGCGCGCTGACACGGAGAAAGCCTGGTTTATACCAGACGCGTCCGCACGAGCGCGAAGGTGCGCATGGCAAAAAATGACGCGTTGGGTGTGCAAGACCGGCAAGACCCCATTTCGCTTGGCTGTGTGCACGGCTTTTTTTGTAACAGCGCGCGCGACACCGCATCTGAGGATGAACGGCTTCAAGCCGAATCTGCTCGGGCATGTACGTCTCACCGACCGCACCGGCAACCAGTTTGCGCGTCTAAATTGCAAAGTTCATTGCAAAGTTTTTTTGTTAAGGTTTTGTTTACTGTGTGTGATTTATTTAAAACAAAGCTTTTTTTGTTGATGTTAAGGATTCATTTAATGGAAAGCACATTCACTTCTAGTTGTCTTGCTGTTCATTTTAAACGTAGAGCGAGTTGTCCTATAAGAGACGAACAGTTATTCAACCGAACGTCTAGCTGCTATCTAAAAAAATAAATAAAAAAAAAGGTTCGACTATCAGTCGACTACGGCAAAATCTAACGAATCAGATTCGACTATGAAAATCCTTCGTCGAAAACAGCCCTACTGTGTACAATGGTAGCTTATTTAATGTAGCCTATAAATTAATGTATATGTCCAAAAAACGGATAGTCATCATACTTGTAGTGCTATCGTCGAGTAATAATCTGTTTGGTTGTAAAATGTATTACCGGACTGAAATGAACTCGAATGTAT
Source organism: Tiaroga cobitis (assembly GCA_030578255.1). Taxonomy (NCBI): domain Eukaryota; kingdom Metazoa; phylum Chordata; class Actinopteri; order Cypriniformes; family Leuciscidae; genus Tiaroga; species Tiaroga cobitis. The sequence continues at coordinate 25,545,819 of CM060595.1, read as the reverse complement.
CATCCTGTGGAATCATTCATTCACAGACATCATACGAAGATGTTCAACTAGATCTTCATCGCTGGCAAAAATATGATGCATGTGCAGATTTGCTTTCACTAGACTAAACTGTAGTAGATCCACGGCCACTTCATCCAACGCTCTTGATGTTCTTAAATCTTCCTGTTACGACTCCGTGTCAAGTGTGAATTGAAAGCGCTTCAGACGATTCAGTGCGCGAGGAACTGAACAGATCATTCAAACTGATTCGCGAACCGATTTAGGCAGATCTGCCAACTTGTTTGATGAAGTCTTTGAACAGAATCGACTCAAAAGAGTGATTCATTTGTGACTGGAGCATCGCTCATGTCCATAAAAAAAAAGATACAGCGCACTTGGAATAAACTACGCATTTAACAACATATTGCATTAAAATAAAGTAACGAGAGGAACCTCACCCAACGCAGTGAAGTAAATGTAGCCTACTTTGTTACTACCATAGACGATTCTACCATAGATAGTAAAGTTTATACCCACCTCTGTTGGACGCAGAGTTAACGGTCATGACAATGCTCTTGTCACCGTTTCCCAAGGCCAAGGGTCAATAACCACACTCCGGAGGAGCCGACACCAAAGACACCAATCAGGCAAGACAACAGATAATATAAAATCTCTTCTTTATTTATAAATTAATAGCACTTAAAACAGCATCTGAATGACTCCGAGGTTCTTTACTTCACTCCAGGATGTCCCGCATGGGCCTCCGACGAGGGGAACTCTGGCCAGCAGAAGGTCGAGAGGGTCTGTGACGGCTGACAGCGAAAGGAAAGAAGCAGAGAATGGATTTTTGGCTCGTAACGTTGGCACAGCCATGCACGCCCTTTCCTTGCAGGATTGGCGGAGGCGAAACACCGGCTCGGAGGACCAGAGCTCTCCCGTCCACCGGAGGACAACAGGTGGGTAACAGTAGCAAGCTTTCTCAGCTCCTCCAACAGTAACAGATCGAACACAACGGTCAGCAATGTTTCCTTCAGAGTAATGGTTCACAAAATCTCTCAGCTCGTAGAGCGGCAGCAGATCAGACACAGCAGTCAGCAGACTCCCCTTCAGAGTAATGGTCCACAGGATCTCTCAGCTCGTAGAGCGGCAGCAGAACAAACACAGCAGTCAGCAGACTCTCCTTCGGAGTAATGGTTCACAGGATCTCTCAGCTCGTAGAGCGGCAGCAGAACAAACACAGCAGTCAGCAGACTCTCCTTCGGAGTAATGGTTCACAGGATCTCTCAGCTCGTAGATCAGACACAGCAGTCAGCAGACTCCTTCGGAGTAATGGTTCACAGGATCTTTCAGCTCGCAGAGCGGCAGCAGAACAGACACAGCAGTCAGCAGACTCTCCTTCGGAGTAATGGTTCACAGGATCTCTCAGCTCGTAGAGCGGCAGCAGAACAGACACAGCAGTCAGCAGACTCTCCTTCGGAGTAATGGTTCACAGGATCTCTCAGCTCGTAGAGCGGCAGCAGAACAGACACAGCAGTCAGCAGACTCTCCTTCGGAGTAATGGTTCACAGGATCTCTCAGCTCGTAGAGCGGCAGCAGAACAGACACAGCAGTCAGCAGACTCACCTTCGGAGTAATGGTTCACAGGATCTCTCAGCTCGTAGAGCGGCAGCAGAACAGACACAGCAGTCAGCAGACTCTCCTTCGGAGTAATGGTTCACAGGATCTCTCAGCTCGTAGAGCGGCAGCAGAACAGACACAGCAGTCAGCAGACTCTCCTTCGGAGTAATGGTTCACAGGATCTCTCAGCTCGTAGAGCGGCAGCAGAACAGACACAGCAGTCAGCAGACTCTCCTTCGGAGTAATGGTTCACAGGATCTCTCAGCTCGTAGAGCGGCAGCAGAACAGACACAGCAGTCAGCAGACTCTCCTTCGGAGTAATGGTTCACAGGATCTCTCAGCTCGTAGAGCGGCAGCAGAACAGACACAGCAGTCAGCAGACTCTCCTTCGGAGTAATGGTTCACAGGATCTCTCAGCTCATAGAGCGGCAGCAGATCCGACAAAGCAGTCAGCAGACTCTCTATGCACACGGAACACAATCGTGAGTATGAAATCCAACCACTACTAACCGGCTCTTTCTCCTCTCAGGACAGACGGTGAGGGTGTAGCAGTCAGCAGACTCTCGGCTCTTTCTCAGGACAGAAGGTGAAGGCACAGTGGCGGACGGCAGAATCTCTGTTCACAGAACAGCAATGGTGAGTACAGAATCCAACAGTTAATAACTGAGTCTTCGCTTACCACAGGACAGCAATAGCAGAATGCAGCGGCAGACGGCAGAATCTCTCTGTTCACAGAACAGCAATGGTGAGTACAGAATCCAACAGTTAATAACTGAGTCTTCTCTTACCACAGGACAGCAATAGCAGAATGCAGATCTTCCCAACAACACACAGAGCTAAACTTTTTCTTCCTCCAATATAACATCAGGTGGTTGGAACCTGGACACAACTTTACAATCAACGGATCAGATTAGATTTTTGATACTCCACTGGTTCGGCTTCCCCAAACAAAGATCATAGAATGATGGTAATGATTTGGTCTCCCACACTCATGCATGCAACAATAGTATAACTCTTTACAGGTGCTCACTTCACACTTTCAGACACTGCAATGCCACATCACCTCTCGTGAACAACAGGCCTTCACTCCATCTTTACGGGGTCAGACAATCCACCGATGGCTTTCTACACGGGGGTATTAGGTTTCAAGAGCAATCCTATAAAGCCCAGTTCCTTCCTTGGTCTCTAAGACTCACAACGAGAGAGACAACACATGCTGCCAGCCAGTGCAAATCAGTATTCAGAGTGTTCTTGGTAAATCTTCATAACATCACTTTTTCATACGTGGATGAAAAACAAAGTGTACTTAACTTCTCTCCTTGATAACCACATGGATCTTCAGCGCTGCCCTTAATCACTCTGTTCTCTCAGTCCCATATGTCGGGCACTCACCCGTCTTCAATGTGTAAACATCCCTACACTTGTATGCACTGCGGTTGCTGCTTGCTGCTGTCTGCTGACAAAAACGCCAAGGGAACCCAATGTGGAATCCCAAGCACCAAGAAAACAAAAAAAACGACACCCTATGTCTTCAAACTTCTCCTTATATATGCCTCTTCCCCTATGTGCTCACCGATAACGGCCTGATTAGTGCCCACAGCTGGCGCTCGTCAACACTGGCGGCCATGACATGGCACCGGAACCGGCCCCCGGAAGTCGCTCCCCCGTGCAACAAATCCCGGTTTAAAAGTTCCTCTTTGTCTCACCCGGTGACACTCTTCTTCTGATGTTTGTTTACACTATGTATAAAACGCTGGTATCCTAGATCGCGCAGGAGGGGGTTTCATTCATGTTAGTGACACCTTGTGTCCCCGACAGGAAAATACTCTGCTGCGCGATCTGTGACAGTAGGCGCGCCGTCAATTATGTCACATTGGAATTGCGCGAAAATATAATGATATTCGAATAAGCAATTTTATGATCGAATTTCGAACGCAGTTCGACTATTCGAAGATCGCGACTCATCCCTAACCAACATTCTTCAAAACATCATCTTTTGTGTTCAACCGAAGAAAGAAATTCATACACGTTTGGAACAACATGAGGGTAAATTATGACAGATTATTTGGGTGAACTAACCGTTCGAGGCATAAAATACAACCAACAGAATTAGATTTGATAGTACAGGTTTTACCAAACGGGGGGTTCGTGAATTGATAAAAAGCAAATAATTAATGAAATCAAAGGTAACATTAAAACTAAAACAGTTCACAGATGCTTCTCTCAAACGAGTCAGCGCAGTAGTGAACTCGGAGCCAGAGTCTGCGCAGTAGCGAACTCGGAGCCAGAGTCTGCGCAGTAGTGAACTCGGAGCCAGAGTCTGCGCAGTAGTGAACTCGGAGCCAGAGTCTGCGCAGTAGCGAACTCGGAGCCAGAGTCTGTGCAGTAGTGAACTCGGAGCCAGAGTCTGCGCAGTAGTGAACTCGGAGCCAGAGTCTGCGCAGTAGTGAACTCGGAGCCAGAGTCTGCCCAGTAGTGAACTCGGAGCCAGAGTTTGCGCAGTAGTGAACTCGGAGCCAGAGTCTGCGCAGTAGTGAACTCGGAGCCAGAGTCTGCCCAGTAGTGAACTCGGAGCCAGAGTCTGCGCAGTAGTGAACTCGGAGCCAGAGTCTGCGCAGTAGTGAACTCGGAGCCAGAGTCTGCGCAGTAGTGAACTCGGAGCCAGAGTCTGCTCAGTATTGAACTCGGGGCCAGAGTCTGCACAGTAGTGAACTCGAAGCCCGAGTCTGCGCAGTAGTGAGTGTGAAGTGGAGGCCCCGCCCACACTCCCACAGAAATGGTTAGTACAGTTTACAACTCATTATGTCAGTGTGAAATAAACAGCTATGGAAAGGTAGAAATTAAAGTTAAAACTCCAATCTTGAAGTGTAATTTGATTGTTTAGTTTGTCTCATGTCCCATACGATTACATGGAGAGGGCGGGGTTTCTGAGCTATACCACATCCAGCCACCTGGGGGCGATCTGAACATTTTGGCTTCACATTTCAGGACTTGTGCGGCACACTTTGTATGAGCAATATTAATCTTTGTTTTAGCAATCCATATTCAAACTATCATATGTATGTAACACTTTCACATACTAGTTTTTTGGACTAATGAGTGCGTTGCATATGATTGAATAATTGCATGCAACATTTTCTTTTATTTTTTACATACAGAATATATTTTTAAGCATTTCTGTGAACCTGACAGTCGTGCTATGTGTGAGTAGATTTACCCTTCACTAGTTTACTGGCACAAAAAGGCATGATAAGAGTGTGTATTAAGAGGCTGTCTTTTGTATTTTCTCCTAGCAACAGATGCTTGGCGGAAACACACGACTTGCCACATATCAAGACACAAAGAGGGTTTCAAGTCAACTTCCAAATGGGATGCACAAATGGGGTAACACAAACTAGCAATAACTCAAAATAGTTCAATATCGTTTACTATAGGTTATCTATAGTTCTCAAAACAAAAGCATGGGATGTGTGCCTCTAATACTATGGTTTGTGCCTAGGTCTTACCCATTATCAAGTTAATAACTACTATAAAAACTTATGACTCTCAACACTTTGGTTTACAACTAATAAATATTGAATTTGTAGCTTTCAGTTTAACTCTTATGACAAAATGACGTATCACGTGATGTTTTCTCAGTCTTTTATGGCAGATGAAACATTTAGCCTGTAAGAAAGAAGTCAAATGCTAGTTTTCACTGCTGTGTGTTTCACATCAGTCCAGCAGTGATGAGCACAACAGTGATTAAACACATTTGAGGCGTCACATGCCTGTGATGAGTGGCTCTTGTCTTTTGTTTGAGGCACAAAGGAGTTTTATTCAGAACAGCTATTGTTCTTTCACTTGACTGCCTCCCCTGCCATCTCCTACTGACTTCCTGACAGTAACTGATACCCTGAGCACACCAGAGCACAACTACCACTGTCTTCACAACGACTTTCCCACATCATGGAGAACGTCCACATCCTAATGATTCTTTGAATAGCTGTTTGGGACAGCTAACTGCCTGAGTTTTCATTTTCCTCTTTAGATTTAACTTTTCCACTGTATTAGTAACATTTTCTAGAACACATTTTGTCAGATAAACATTTATTGTTATTCAGTATGTGATTATGCAACTGTTAGCGACAACAAGTGGACAGAATCGTCGATGACCCACAAGTCAGAAAAGAAGCCTCACATGCTGGACCCTTATGTCTGTTCTTCCTTTCTCATCAGAAAGTGATTAGATTGAGCCACTTAAAGGGTTAGTTCACCCAAAAATGAAAATTCTGTCAGTAATTACTCACCCTCATGTTGTTCCAACCCCGTAAGTCTTTCGTTTATCTTCGTAAATCGTTATTTTTGTTTGTTTTTTGCGTACAAAAAGTATTCTCGTCGCTTGATAAACTTATGGTTGAGCCACTGTAGTCACTTGGACTATTTTAACAAGTTAGTTTTTACTAACTTTTCTGGGCCGGCAAGTTTCAATAACATAGAAGCCTATGGAGGAGTGAGACAGCTCTCAGATTTAATCAAAAATATCTTAATTTGTGTTCCGAAGATGAACGAAAGTCTTACGGGGTTGGAACAACATGAGGGTGAGTAATTACTGACAGAATTTTCATTTTTGGGTGAACTAACCCTTTAACACTCTCCGATTACCCTACGTGCCTGTCACATACCTCATGAGAATTTTACCATGACGTTTGTGTTGCTCTCTATAGATACAATTCAAATTTTGTGAAATCTCTCTTTTGTTATCTGAAAATTTATTTCAACACTTGACCCTCCTCAGATGTCAGGATTAGAGCGCAGTCAACAAAGGACCAGGAATACATTTTGGTCTGACTTAAAACTGGTATTTCGAGAGGGATTCCATAACGGTAGCCCTGAGAGACTAATAATGAATGGAGAAATCTGTCACCAGAGCACCCCCCACCCCCCCCCCCACCCCCCACCCCCCACCCAAGGAGCACGTCTGCTCCCAATTTGAAGCCCATAAAGAACTTTAGGGTGCATAGACTAATGTCTCAAATCATTTTTTTTTTCCTTAATGGATTACGAGGAAACAAAGGATACAAAATTTACAAGAAAAATTATTTAATTTTAAGTAATTTAATAATTATGGAATTGTGCATATTCTAAACATTGAATTAAATGCCAGATAGTTTATTTTGTAACTGTCTAAAACAAGCAATCGCTTGGCAAAAAAATCTGCAGTAATTTTTCCGAGAAACCGTGAGCAATTTCAAAAGCTTTAGGCAACAGTGCCACATTTTACTTTGAATGTGCAGCTTTTATATTTATTTAAAGAAATCATCACCTCAAGGAAACTTAAAATACTTAAGTTGTCTTTTGAAATTTAATAATCACATTAAAACCATGTCAAGATTCCTGTTTTCCTGACTCGAATTTAAGACCTCCTAAAATTAAGAATTTGTTTAACCATTTAAGATATTTAAGATACTTACAGTATAACTGAATTAAAGACTTTTTAAAGACCAGCGGTGACATACTTTTTATTCACACGTACTCCAAAATACATTTTACAGTTCACACACAGTTTCTTCCTTTCATGGAAATAAAAGTAATTGACTTTATAATACAGATAGTTAAGGCCCTGGATTTCTAAATTCTAAATTGTAGGTGTGTTGAAATTGACAATATAGCAATAGTTTGTTATGGTTGGTATGGTACGCACAACACAAACAGGCACTACTTTTTTATTATGTAGTGCTTAATAATATAAAACACTCAAGACGATGTGTATTGTAAATATAGTCATTGGGCTTAATTATAGCAGATGAATAAAACCGAGAACCAAAACTTTCAGTGGAATAAATCACATGCAATTTTAGACTACATAATAGACAGAGATCACTGTGCATCATAGTAGTGATAATACACAGTGTTGGTCCATTTATATTCACACATATCCAAGTGTGATCTGGTCACATATCCAAGTGTGATCTGGTCACTTCCTGCTCATTGGGAATAGTGTGTGGGTAGACATGTGGTCAGCTATAAGCACCTTTAATCCCAAACATCCCCCAGAGCATAGTCAGAGGAAGCAGCATGTCCAGACACTCTCTATGCTTCAATAATACATGTTCAACTGCTGCCCAATATTATCATACACAAAGCTGACAAACATGTATACACTAGAATGTGATAATCCATCCAAAACAACATTCGACTAAACAGTGTTTACACATTCACATGCAGACCAGATTATCCATTACTATTGTAATGGCAAGAAGACAATTATTTTGTTCATGTCCGATATTAACTAACTAGTCAAGAAAATAAAGATTTGTTATAGCTGGCAATCACATATGTGGGTCTGACTTAGGTAAGATTAACTAATAATAACCTGCAGTGGAGGAAGAGAATAACTGTAGTTGAGAGGATTACAGTGCATCAGCCCCCCTGCCTCTGGGTTTAAGAGATCTCCTGTGGGACATCCTACTCAGCAGAGGGTCTGACTGGCTCCCATTGATGAAGTTTAAAATTATCAAGAGACACAGAGAAGGGACAGAGCATCCGTTATAAATCAAGTCAAGTCAAGTCAAGTCAAGTCAAATATATTTATATAGCGCTTTTCACAATACAGATTGTATCAAAGCTGCTTCACAGTATCAATCAAAACAACTTAACAATGTTTGTTTATTACTGGAAAAAAAAGACATCCAAGTTTGTTAGAGCTGATCAATGGTATGATTGGTTAATTAATTTGAATATCCCCAACTGAGCAAGCCAAAGGCAACAGTGGCAAGGAACCGAAAAACTCCATCCAGTGACCTAATGGTGTCCTAAAACTCCATCAGATGACCCAATGGAGAAAAAAAAACCTTGGGAGAACCCAGGCTCAGTCGGGGGCCAGTTCTCCTCTGGCGTTTATGAAACTAGAGACCGAATTTACAGTAACTGTAAGATAAAAAATGTATATGAATGCCTGGCTAAATAGATGCGTCTTCAGTCTAGTTTTAAACTGGGAGAGCGAGTCTGAGCAACGAACAAAATCAGGAAGGCTATTCCAGAGCTTCGGAGCTAAATGTGAAAATGCTCTGCCTCCTTTGGTGGATCTGGATATCCTAGGAATGACCAGAAGCCTCGAATTTAGTGATCTTAAAGAGCGCGATGGATTGTAGGGCGATAGAAGATCCGTTAAATAAACTGGAGCTAAACCATTTAGAGCTTTATAAGTCAATACCTTGTAATTAATACGGAACTTTATAGGTAACCAATGAAGTGATGATAAAATCGGTGTTATATGATCATATTTTCTTGATCTAGTAAGAACTCTAGCGGCTGCATTTTGGACTAACTGTAGCTTGTTTATTGAAGATGCAGGACAACCAGCTAATAAAGCATTACAGTAATCTAGTCTCGAGGTCATGAATGCATGAACTAACTTTTCTGCATCAGAGATTGATAGCATATTATGTAGCTTAGCAATGTTTCTAAGGTGGAAAATGGCTGTTTTTGTAACATATGAAATATGCTTTTCAAAAGACAGGTTGCAGTCTAATGTAACACCCAGGTCTTTTACTGTAGCGGATAAAGTAACAGGGCATCCTACTATGTTAAAGTCGTGCTGTGAAAGGTTTTGTGGACGGTTTTTACAACCGATAAGTATTACCTCTGTCTTGTCTGGATTTAATAAAAGAAAATTACGCGTCATCCAATCTTTTATATCTTTAACACAATCTGTCAATTTGGATAATTTAGCGTATTCATCTGGCCGTGATGAAATATACATTGAGTGTCATCAGCATAACAATGGAAACTAATTCCATGTTTCCTTAGAATATTACCAAGTGGCAGCATATATATTGAGAATAATAAAGGGCCTAACACAGATCCCTGCGGCACTCCATAGTTTGCCGAAGTTATGATCGATTTTTCTCCATTTAAATAGACGAAATGGTAGCGGTCAGATAAGTATGACCTGAACCAGCTTAATGCTTGTCCTTGAACACCAGTGTAATTTTGTAGTCGATCTAAGAGTATTGTGTGATCTATAGTGTCGAACGCAGCACTAAGATCAAGTAAAACTAGTACTGAGATACAGCCTTGGTCCGAAGCTAAAAGTAAATCATTTGTGATTCTAACAAGCGCAGTTTCAGTGCTATGATGTGGCCTGAATCCAGACTGAAACTTTTCATAGATGTCGTTTTCTTGCAAGAAAGAGTTGACTGGACACAACTTTTTCTAATATTTTTGACATAAATGGAAGATTCGAAATGGGTCTGTAATTTGCTAGGTTATTTGGATCTAAATGTGGTTTCTTAATAAGAGGTTTTATAACAGCCAGCTTGAACGTTCTTGGAACATGACCTAAAGATAAAGATGAGTTAATAATATTGAGAAGAGGCTCTTCCACTATAGGTAACACTTCTTTCAGTAGTTCAGTTGGTATAGGATCTAATAAACATGTTGTTGTTTTAGATGAAGTGATAAGTTTAACTCTTTTTGTTCTATGGTTGTAAAGCATTTTAATTGTTCTTGCGGGGTGATAATTGCGGCTGAATTATAAGGCGCGAAAAAGATTGAACGTTTACAATTTTGATTCTGATGCTTTCAATTTTCTCGGTGAAGAAGTTCATGAAATCATTACTACTAAACTGCAACGAGGTATTTTGTTCAGACGACGTCTGTTTATTTGTTAGTCTAGCCACGGTATTAAATAAAAACTTTGGATTATTTCGGTTGTTTTCTATTAATTTGCTGAGGTGCTCAGCCCTGGCCGTTTTAAGGGCCTTTTTATAACGTGACATACTGTCTTTCCACGCGATTCTAAAGACCTCTAAATTAGTTTTTTTCCATTTACGCTCTAAATTACGGGTTTCTCTCTTTAAAACATACGTAATATTATTGTACCATGGTGCTATACTTTTTTCTCTAACCTTTTTTAGTCTAATGGGTGCAACAATATCCAATGTTCTAGAGAGAATGGTGCTCATAGAGCTAGTTAGTTCATCTAGTTCATCTGTTTGTTTGGGTTCAGGCAGCAGCTGAGACAGATCAGATAAGCTATTTGAGAAATGACCTATGGTGGATGGAAGAATTGTTCTACCTGGTCGATAACGTGGCGCAGCATGAAATATTACAGCAGTACTTAATATGCAAGTTACCATGTAATGGTCAGTGACATCATCACTTTGTGGAATGATATCTATATCGGTTGGATTGGTTCCATATGATATAATTAAATCGAGTGTATGATTAAGACGATGAGTTGGTCCGGTGACGTTTTGCTTGACCCCGAAGGAGTTTAATAAATCTGTAAACGCAGCCCCTAACGCATCATTTAAATGATCTACGTGTATGTTAAAATCTCCAACAATTAATGCTTTATCGACGTTGACCAAAAGATCTGATAGAAAGTCAGCAAACTCTTTTAGGAAATCGGCGTAAGGCCCTGGAGGTCTATATACGGTAGCCAATGCTAGAGATAATAGGGATTTTTTTCTTACATCTAAGAGCGTAACATTTAGCACAAGTACTTCAAACGAATTAAACCTATGACGAGTTTTCTGAGTAACATTAAGGATATCTCTGTAGATTGTTGCAACACCGCCGCCACGACCGATCAGACGGGGCTCATGCTTATAACAGTATCCTGGCGGAGTAGACTCATTTAGACCGAAATAATCATTTGGTTTAAGCCAGGTTTCAGTAAGGCACAGAACATCGAAATTATTATCTGTGACCATTTCATTTACAATAACCGCCTTAGGTGTGAGCGATCTAATGTTTAGAAGACCTAGCTTTAGAAATTGTTTTTGTTCACTAATAGCGAGATTTTTTGTTTTAATAACAATTCGATTTTTTCTAGATCCCGCAGTAGATTTATTATTTGATCTTAGTAAACGAGGAATAGACACAGTTTCTATGCAATGTTCTACACTAGTATTAATATCAATTAAATTGGTGCAGTAGAGACTGTGATTTGAATTTTTGGATACTAGTCAAACGGTATTTAACATCTTGGAGATGTTATCCGACAGAAGATCTGCCCCGATTCTACTTGGGTGTAAGCCATCAGCGCGGAAGAGCCTTGGTCGCTCCCAAAACAGATTCCAATTATTTACAAAGAGCAGTTTCTGCTCATTGCACCATGACAATAACCATTCATTTAGCGCGAATAATCTACTGAACTTTTCATGCCCTCGTCGGTACGTAGGAAGCGGTCCAGACACAATAATCAATGTTTCAGGCGATGTACTGCGTACCGTATCGATAAGGCTCCTGAAGTCTTTCTTCAGAACCTCCGTCTGTCGCAGCCTAGTGTCGTTAGCTCCCGCGTGCAGCACAACAGCTCCGACGCGCTCGTCATCGTTCAAGATCTCAGTTACCCGCGCAGTGATATCGAGAACACGAGCACCAGGAAAGCAGTGACTGTGCACCTTACTTTTACCTAACATAGCGTGGACGTGTCGGACGGTGGAATCGCCGATGATCACAGCATCGCGTTCCATTTCACGAAGAGGGGAGAAGCGGTTCCGAGTGGAGATCTCAAACACCGGGAGGGGCGAAAAGATTCTTGTCCTGGCTCTCGGCTTCCGCGGAACCACCCAGGCTTCGTGGTGGTGTGTTGGAGCCGGCGTGAATGAAACCATGGCTGATCGTGACCTGGACGCTCGGGACCAATGCTGAGAAACGCACGTAGTAGACGAGGTCGGCGTCAGCGGGTTACTAACGTTAATCACTGATCCGTGTGCATCAGCGCGTGATGTTTCAAGAGCTAAACGCCGGTCTCTCAGCTCAGCTTGTCTCTCTAGAAGGTCACGGATCTGCTTTTCTACAGCTTCTAATTCAGACTGCACCGCGAGCAAATCAGATTTGTTCTCATCTGCACCAAAAGGTAGATAACATACACCTGATATATTCGCCATTTTAACAAAACAGAATAAACAGAATAAAACAGAATAAAAGAAAGAAATACGGAGAAACAGAAAGAAATACGACCTAATACGAGGCTTAGACAGCCACGACGCAAACAAACAAACTCACAGCAGGCAACGAGGCTGACAAAAGCAGTCGATTGCAGGGTGAGCAGCAGTGAAGCGATGTCTCGCTCTACGACCAACAAACGAGGCTGACAAAAGCAGTCGATCGCAGGGCGAGCAGCAGTGAAGCAGTGTCTCGCTCTACGACCAACAACGAGGCTGACAAAAGCAGTCGATCGCAGGGCGAGCAGCAGTGAAGCGGTGTCTCGCTCTATGACCAACAAACGAGGCTGACAAAAGCAGTCGATCGCAGGGCGAGCAGCAGTGAAGCGGTGTCTCGCTCTACGACCAGCAAACAATGTTCCAACCGTATTTTCGGTTCCAGCCGTATAATGGCTTGAGACGCGTCTGGCCAACAGTCCGAGTTGTAATTATGAGTTAAATGATGGTTCAGAACAGAATAAAAGAGAGAAATACGGAAAAACAGAAGGAAATACGAAGCTAATACGAGGCTTAGACAGCCACGACGCAAACAAACTCGCAGCTCACAGCAGGCAGCGAGGCGGAAAAAAGCAATCGAGCAGGAACTAAATCAAGTTAAAAAACTTGAATAAAGTTTTTTAAAATAATAATCTTTTAAAATAATAAAAAGTATAAAAATAATCTTTTAATCTTAAAAGTTTGATGTAAAAAAATAGCTTCGCTACTGAATCGCTATATAATGTTTCTCATTAACGAGGGGGTAAAATTGCTGGTTTGAAGAAATTAAACTCACAGCTTCGTTGTTAATAGAGAGACGAATTACACATGGACCTCTCTCTCTCTCTCTCTCACCAATGCTATAATTCATTCATTGAAATAAATGCAATCTTACCCAGTATTTGACCGCTTGGTGCGTTTACATGCACCCTCATTATTGCGATTATAATGGGATTTTGGCAATTTTGCGTTTAAACTTTACCTCATGTAAAAGCAATACTTCGATCAAACTGATGCGATCAATATGAGAAAAGGTTAAAGTGAAACAAGCATTTGCGCTTTCAACAGGGTTACCATGTTTAGCTACATACCTCTAATTTATTTCCAGGGCAACTTTTTCATAAGCTATGTTTATGTGTGCGGTTGATTTCAGCTGCACATAACTTCAGACCACGCTCTGTCAGATTATTTATCGTCTCAGGCACACAGTCATAGGCCACTAGAGTTAAGCCAGTCGGGTAGGTAGCCCAGGCACACATAGATATTAAAACATGCGGTCTCATGGCTCTCAAACTAAATCACTTGTCTTGGGGCTGGCGGTGTCTAATCTCGTTCTGTCTGTGTTCATATGTACAAATGCATATCTGCATGCAGCAGCTTGTTTTCTCACTCAGCACGTGTATATATGTTTGTATTGTTTATTTCTTCCATTAACCTGTGCAACTGTGCAGGGTGAAAAGTTGCTTCACAAATGTATAGCAATAGTCTCTTTCAGCTGTTTCACAACTGTGCTCCAAAGTCAAAAAGTAGGAAAAAGGACTAGGAAAGTAGGACTAGGAAAAAGCTGCTCAACTGTGGCATTGGCTGTACAGCCTTTAACTATCTGGAAAAAGATGTTTGTGTTGGGGAGGGCTCTGCACTTTTCTTATATCTTGTCTCCTGCTTTGTTGAGGGGTTATTTAATGTATGTTACATGTGCAGCATTTATTGAAATCGTATTCGGTTTGAAATCCATGTGGTTTTTTGGGTGGTTTCCCCAGTTTCCTGGTTCTGGTCACCTCGCCAGGGTGGCCACCTTCCTCCTTTTGCAGCCGGGCTTAGGACCATCCTTGGCGGAGAGGACCGTCCTTGGCAGAGTATATATGGTTATAACCCTCCTATCCATCATCGGGAAGGTTTTCATGAAGATCAATCAATCGAGGCTAAAAAAGCTCTGTGAAAAGACCAGCCAAGAAGAGCAGGCGGGTTTTCGCCCTGGACGCGGATGCTGCGTCCAAATTTTTGCCCTCCGTCAGCTTATGGAAGAACGGACCAGATGTGGGCAACGCATTGTCATCATATTCATCGACTTCAAATCCGCATTTGATTGTGTGCACTGGCCCGCCCTATGGAAAGCATTGAAGACTGAACACGTCCCACAAAAAGTCATCACACTCCTAAAAGAGGCCTACAAAAATTCCAACAGCCAGGTGCGAATCCAAAACGAGGGGTCCATCCAAACAGGAGTCCACCAGGGAGATGTGGCCTCTCCACTACTTTTCAATATTGTGGTGGATTACATTATGAGGAAAGTCTTTGAGGGCAAACGGGGCATTTAATTTGATGAAGATCACTTCTTAACGGACCTCATGTTTGCTGATGATGCTGAGGCCACAGATATCCTCTACGACATCGCTCACATCGCTCAGTCGTGTGGCCTTCAGATCAACGTCGAAAAGACCAAAGTACTCACAACGGATGGTTCCCAAGCAATCGTCCACCTTGCCGGGGTCCAGATTGAACAAGTGCAACAATTCAAATACCTTGGTTCGCTGGTTCAGGAGAAGAAAGTGGCATCTTCTATTGAGACCTACACCAGAATTGGGCAGGCAGCGGCAGCGTTCGCTTCCCTTAAATGGTGTCTGTGGAAGAGAAACAACATCTCCACAAAGATCAAGATCCACCTCTTTCAAACGCTGATCCTACCAATTATTCTCTATGGATCTGAAACATAGACCTTGCTCAATGGATTTGACCAAACTTGAAGTTTTCCAAATGCGATGCCTACGCCAGATCCTGGGAATTTTGATTCGCGACCGCATCACCAAGGACGCAATCCGAGCCAGATGCCACAACAACCAGCCATCGAAGAGCAGATACAACAACAAAGGCTGAGATGGTTTGGACACGTGTGCAGAATGGATGCAAATCGAATACCACACCAACTTCTTTGGAGAAAACGACCAACCCAGTGGAGAATCCAGCGCACTGCACCCAAGAAAACATGGATCGATCAAATCGAAGAAGATCTGAAGAACGTCTCAGGTTACGCATGTAACCCTGGTTCCCTGATAGGGAACGAGACGCTGCGTTTGAGACGCGGTGGGAACGCTCTGCGTGATTGCGTCATGAAGCACGTGTAAAATCAGTCCAATGGAAGTCCGATACGTCATAGGTGACGTCATAGACCAGGAAACTATAAAGCACCCTTGCAAACAGACCGCGCCAGCTTCTGAAAAGTCTGAAGCAAGTCGATCAGGGTGTGCAGGAAGTATGGCAGGCAAACGCAGCGTCTCGTTCCCTATCAGGGAACCAGGGTTACATACGTAGCCTGAGACGTTCCCTTTCAAGGGAACTCGAGCTGCGTTTGAGACGCGGTGGGAACCCCATACCCACTACGCCATAGTGACAAATGCCCGTTCTGTGTGAAGTCCTTGCGCACACTAAGAAGCAAGCAACCTAGCCCCTGGAGTGGAGAGGTCAAGGTCATAAAACCTGACAAATGTATGCGGAGAGGACCATCCTGCCGCATTACAAATATCAGGAAGGGAAACCCCCGAAATTAAGGCCGTAGAGGCCGCCATACTCCTAGTAGAATGGGCCCGTACAGCCATAGGTGAAGGCTGACCGGCCGCTTCATAAGCTAGTGAAATAGCCTCGACTATCCACTTGCTCATAACCTGTTTAGATGCAGGGCACCCTCTTCTGAGTGACCCAAAACATACAAATAATTGCTCTGACTTATGCCACAGGGCAGCTCTGTGAACGTAGGCATCCAATGCCCGAACTGGACATAACAGGTTCAATTGTTCCTGATCTGGGGTATTAAAAGGTGGAGGATTAAAGGCCTGCAGCACTATTGGGCCCCCAACATTGAATGGGACCTTAGGAATATAACCCGGTCTAGGGTATAGAAATGCTTTCACCATACCAGGTGCAAATTCCAAACATGACGGAGCAACCGACAGGGCGTGTAAATCTCCAATTCTCTTGATAGATGAAATAGCAAGGAGAAGTAAAGCTTTCAAAGTGAGGAATTTTTCTGAAACCTCTTCAATGGGCTCGAACGGAGCCAGAGCCAGACCCTCAAGTACAATGGCTAAATCCCAAGCCGGTGCTCTGGAGTGCAGTGCAGGTCTCAACCTCAATGTACCACGGAGAAAACGAGTAATCAGAGGATCTCTCCCAATAGAAGTCCCCCCCAGAGGGGTATGGTAGGCCGATATAGCCGCCACATAAACTTTTAAGGTGGAAGGAGATAATCCAGCAGAGAAACGGTCTTGCAGAAAATCGAGAACTGAACCAACAGGGCAGTTAACAGGATCTAACTGACGCTCACCACACTAGGTGGAGAATAATTTCCATTTCAGCGCATACAGTTTTCTCGTGGAAGGGGCTCTGGAATGGAGAATGGTCTCAACGACCTCAGTCGAGAGACCGGATTCTATGAGCCTGGCCCCCTCAGAGGCCAGGCCCACAGTTTCCACAACTCCGGTCGAGGGTGAAATATCGTGCCCTCTACCTGGGACAGCAGGTCCCTCCTGATTGGAATCTCCATAGGAGAGCCGCTCAGAAGAGACACCAAGTCCGAGAACCAAACTCGAGTCGGCCAGTAAGGGGCTATTAGTAACAGACGGGCCCCTTCCCGGCGAACCCTCTCCAGAACCCCCGGGAGCAACGATATCGGGGGGAAAGCATACAGGTAAAGCCTCGGCCAAACCTGCACCATCGCATCCAGTCCGAGAGGAGCTGGGTGCGTGAGAGAGAACCACATGGGACAATGGGTTGTATTTGAGGATGCGAAAAGATCTATCTGAGCACGACCAAATTTCTCCCAAAGGAGCTCCACCACCTCGGGGTGAAGTCTCCACTCCCCGGGCCTCAGCCCCTGCCTTGACAGTATATCTGCTCCCACATTCTGACGCCCCGGAATGTAAACTGCTCTGAGAGATAGTAACTTTCCCTGGGCCCATAGGAGGATCTAATGGGCCTGCTTGCAAAGGTGACGTGACCTCAAACCCCCCTGATGGTTGATATAAGACACCACGGACGTGTTGTCCATACGGACCAACACATGATGGCCTCTCAGGTCTGGCAGGAAATATTTGAGAGCTCGAAATACCGCCATCATCTCCAAGCGATTTATGTGCCATGACAGATGATGGTCCTGCCAAAGACCTTGCGCCGAGCGGCCACTCATGACCGCCCCCATCCCGTGAGGGAAGCATCCGTCGAAAGCGTGACGCGTCGACAAGAAGCCCCCAGCACTGGGCCCTGGGCGAGGAACCAAGGTTTCTTCCACATGACCAAGGCACGAAGGCATAGCCGCGTGACCTTGATCTTGCGGAACGGATTTCCTCTCGGAGAAAACCCCTTGGTTCTGAGCCACCACTGCAGGGGTCTCATGTACAGCAGGCCAAAAGTAATCACGTTGGACGCTGCTGCCATGAGCCCCAACAGTCTCTGAAACTGTTTCACAGTGAGTGACTGGCCTAGTTTTACATTTTTTACAGCTGTGAGAATCGCAGAAATCCGAGCAGGAGATAGACGTGCCTGCATTGTGGTCGAATCCCAAATTACACCTAAAAAAGTGGTCCTCTGAGCAGGGAGGAGAACACTCTTCTTGATGTTGAGCCGCAACCCCAACTCCTTTATGTGAGACAGAACGACATCTCGATGCCGAACTGCCAACTGCTCTGACTGAGCTAAAATCAACCAATCGTCGATATAATTTAATACGCGAATGCCCTGGAGTCTCAAAGGAGCCAGAGCTGCATTCACGCATTTTGTAAAGGTGCGGGGTGATAAACCTAGGCCAAACGGTAGAACCCGATACTGGTAAGCTTCGCCCCCGAAAGCGAACCTCAGGAACTTCCTGTGATGAGGATGGATGGATACATGAAAGTAAGCGTCTTTCAGGTCTATTGTGACAAACCAGTCCTCGGACTGAATCTGTGATACAATTTGCTTGAGTGTGAGCATCCTGAACTTGAGTTTCTGAACTCTGCTGTTTAACTGGCGCAGATCTAGAATAGGACGCAACCCTCCATCCTTTTTCGGAACAATGAAGTAACGGCTGTAAAACCCTGACTCTCTGCTGGGAGGAGGCACCCCCTCTATCGCTCCTTTTTGAAGAAGTGTCAGAACTTCCTGCTCCATAACCAGAGCCTGCTGTGGGTCCACCACTGTGGGAAGGACCCCTTGAAATCTGGGCGGACGAGAACCGAACTGAATTCTGTAACCCTTTTCTATTATATGCAGGACCCATAAAGAAATATTTGGCAGAAGTTTCCACGCTGCCAGAAATTCTGATAAGGGAACCAGTCTCTCGAGACTGGCCTCTGGATTTGATTGAACAATCATTTCGGCGCCCTGAAGCGGCGAACCGGCAGGGAACAACCGAACTGACCGTTCTACAATCCTCCTCAGAGGATTGCATGGGGACGCTGACACCTCGGTGCCCTGAAACGGCGAACCGGCAGGGAACAACCGATGTGGCAACGCTGCGACTCTCCTCGGAGAACCGCCCCCCGGAGGGCGCCAAAGAGAAACGGTTCCTCGGAATCTTTCCTCCCTGGAGGGGACCACCCTCAGAAGCCTGGCACACTTGGCGTCAGGACTTCTTCTTAGTCCAGGTTCTTTTAGACATGACAGTCCTCAGATCCTGTCTGCCCCCAGCAGGCCTGGACTGCGAACGCCACTCCGGAACCCCAGATTGTGGAGGAGCCCGAGCAGCAACGCTCTGTTTCTGCTGGTATCTGTGTGAGGAGCTTGTAGACGGACGAGGCTGCTCAACCTTTATATTGCGTGCAGCCTCGGGGACATTAGACCGGCGAGGAAGAAACCTCTGAAACGCAGCCGCTTGTTTTTTATTTTCTTGAAACCTATCGACAACACAATTTATAGCATCGCCGAACAGACGTGTAGGAGAAACCGGTGCGTCCAGAAGAACAGATCTATCTTTGTCTTTTATCTCAGAAAGATTCAACCATAAATGACGTTCCGTGGCCACCAGGGCTGCCATAGAACGGCCCACAGATTTGGCCGTCTCCTTGGTGGCCCGGAGAGATAAATCTGTCTTATCTTAATTCTCGAATTGCATCAGCACTAACTTCCTCACATTCATCTATGTCCCTCAGCAGGTCAGCTTGATAGACTTGTAATATCGACATTGTATGTAGGCATGCCGCCGCCTGACCTGCTGCCGAATACGCTTTACCCACCAGCACTGATGTATTTTTTAATGGTCTGGTGGGTAACGTCGGGGCTTTCAGTGATGACGCTGACTCGGGGGAGAGATAGCTCGCAAGCGTCTCTTCCGCACGAGGCATCGTCAAATAACCGTAATCATCAATACCTCTAACTTTACTGTAATTACTAGTTTGAGGATTATGAACTCTGAAAGACACCGGTTTATTCCATGATCTAGACACCTCAGTGTGAAGATCAGGAAAAAACGGGAGTTCCCGACGAGGAGGTCGTGATCTAGATGGTAAATAACGATCATCTAGAAGACTCTTTTTTGATACAACATCAATATCATCAGCTGGCCACTCAATATTTAATTTAGTAACAGCACGAGACAAAACCTCCATTAACTCCTCATCTTGGGGATATGAGCTGGCGAAAACTCAAAATCCCCCATATCAACGACATCCGGTTCCTCAGAACTGGATAGCCGCAACATTGGTGCCTCAACCTGGGGAGGAGAAACCGCAGAGCGGGCTCCTTCCTGGGCTGGGACACCGGAACCAGCAGGTAAGGGCTGAGAAAGGGCTGAGCCCGTCTCAAACCCCGCTACTAGATCCATCTGTGAACCCCACGATGCACGCCGCCGCTGTGCCTCAGCAGCAGCGGGACCCGCACCACGGGGAACACGAACCGAACCATCCTCCTCAAAGAATGCCCGGCGGGAGCGGAGAGTTTTCATGGACAAACTCATGCAATGCTCACAATCAGCCCCCTCGAGGACTGACTGGGCATGCTCTACTCCCAAACAAGCAACACACATCTGATGTGTGTCCCCACCCGTAATCAAACGAGGGCAGGGAACAACACAACGTTTGTAATCTTGCTTGCTCGCCATCATGATATATATATATATAGCAATATGATCGGACAGACAACAATAAATAGACAAGGACAGAATCACAGAAAGCGCTTGCTGAAGACAACAGAAGCTGGCGCGGTCTGTTTGCAAGGGTGCTTTATAGTTTCCTGGTCTATGACGTCACCTATGACGTATCGGACTTCCATTGGACTGATTTTACACGTGCTTCATGACGCAATCACGCAGAGCGTTCCCACCGCGTCTCAAACGCAGCTCGAGTTCCCTTGAAAGGGAACTAGCGGCTTGACCCACAGCAGGCAAGAGTAGTCGCCACAGACCGAAAAGCATGGAGACAAGTGATCGAACGAGTTTGAAACCCTGCGGCACCCACAGCAGCATACTGGTTGCGAGGTCGTCCTCCCCCAGATGCCGGCTAGGGATCAAAAGGGAAAAAAAGACGTGCAGCAGCAGCATGTCTTACATGCTCACAGCAATGTCTGTGAATGTACTGCAATAGAAAGTCTCAGTACTTGCTCTGCGACGGCTGCAGGGTAGCAGATCTATTCCGCCAAGACCAAATATATTAACATTTCCATTACCATTACATGCCAATCTCCCAGAGAGTTGTCATAAAAGAAATGTATCACAGTGAGCATAAGACAGACTTATTTTTAAATAGACAGACATTTAAAAATCTTACCGACCCCAAACTTTTGAACTGTAGTTTAGATGGAGAACATAAATGTATTTATTATTTAAGGTGTGTCAATGTTATTGTTTCTTAATGTCATTGGTTCTCTAATGTGTTATGATTTCTATTAAAATGCACTAAACTGCAAAGCAAATGGAAAGGAATCACTACATGTGATAGAAACTATTCTTCTTAACAGATGAGAAGAGAAAAGCTTTGAATATAAAATTTTCAGAAAACAATGGCCAGTTCCAATCTGCCAGATCATTAGCAATGATCTCACACAACACAGAGAGTTTCCCGCCTATCTTTGGACGCATGAAAATTAACCATAGTGCTGAATTGGAGGTACTAAGGCATGTTTTTAAATGGAGGAAAAGAGAATGGAATAAGACAGGGAGGTTTCTTCAGCACTAAAAAATACAGTTAAGGGTGATGGCAGCTCGAAAGACTATGACTTCAGAGCACTGAAGCAGAATTCATCCTAAAAACAAGGCCAGTTTAAAGAGATATAATATTTTGGCTTTATTTACTCAATCTTATGTCATTCCAAATCTGTATGGCTTTTTGATTGCAACCAATGTGCTGGTCAATCTTTTTCATGCAATTACAAAAAAACAAGGCCTGGAGCTTTCTAGCTTCATAAATCACCTTAAAAGTGGTCCATATGACTGGTGAGCTGTAATCAAAGTACTCAAGTCATTTGAAAGCTTTGAGAGATGAACACATTTGTAATTTTGTAATTTTTACTGACAAATAATCTTCCCCTCCAGGTTAACTGCTGCAACCAAATCTGTTGATTCAGTTTTGTGAATCAATAATTCATTGAAAAGACATGACTCCAAAATATATACAGAAATCATGCATGCATCATGCATTCTCTCATGAAGTCGTATGTCTAGATTTTATGCTCCTTTTTGTAATTTTGAAGATTGACTCAAATTTCAAAAAATCAAATTTAGTATTCCACAGAAATGATGACATATT
Organism: Tiaroga cobitis; assembly: GCA_030578255.1. Classification (NCBI taxonomy): domain Eukaryota; kingdom Metazoa; phylum Chordata; class Actinopteri; order Cypriniformes; family Leuciscidae; genus Tiaroga; species Tiaroga cobitis. The sequence continues at coordinate 25,523,600 of CM060595.1, read as the reverse complement.
TTTCATTCTTGGGTAAACTATTCCTTTATATAGTTTTTGCAATTAATTATTTTATTTATTTATTTTACATCATACTATTCACATTTAAAGTGGATTTACGGTGTTATTTGTTGCAGCCTATAAAGAGGAAGATTGATACTAACAAACATGCATCCGTATTAGGGATAACAATCAGGAAGTAATCCATCTACAGACAAAGGTCAGTACTCGCGCTGCTCAGGGTCAAAAGGCAAGGAGCCAGAACATTGTTACATGTGGGACTGCCCTAATCTTCTGCATTATATCAATTTCCACCAGAAAATCCCTTGCATGGGAAAACCAGACACTGACACACTTTACAACAATATATGTGGACAATTTTGCATGTACAAAACATATACACATATAAAAATTAGGTTTGATTCTTTGTGTAAGAATGTATGAGAGCTCACTCTCCCTTTCAGTTAACTTCTACATAAATGCAAGAAGACCTAAACAGGAAGCCCTGCCCCAAATTCACACCATAAGTTGAGACAGAAGTTAATTTGTCCAAATGACCTACACCTTTCTTAGTTATAGTTATATAAAATAGAATCGGAGAAGATATTTTAACACTGAAAAAAATTACACGCATCCCTTTTAAGGATAATGAAGATGATTAATAGAATAAAATATTTTAAAAATATTTGGGTTAATGAGTTCCTATGGAGCTAAAATGGTAACACATAACAATACGGTTCAATTTGTTAACATTAGTTAACTACATTAGATAACATGAACTAACAATGAAAAATACTTCTGAAGCATTTAGTTTAATTAAAATTTTAGTTCATGTTAATTTAATAAATTCTTAAAACCAAAAGGTGTGTCTGCTAATATACATTATTTTTATTAACTAACATTAACAAAGATTAATATACATTGGATAATGCATTAACTAATGGGACCAAATTGTAAAGTGTATTGTAAAACATGTTTTTGGATAAAGGGAATTCAGAGGATAAATTGAAAGCCCAGAGATGGTAAGTCAGGTGAGTTCTGGGTCGACATCAATGTCAAGTTCTTGATTCTGCTTGGTTGCACTTGAGTTTCCATTAGGAGCTGAATACGTTTCAGATTAAGGTCAATAACCGAGTTTGTGCAGAGTCAGCACAGTAAACTGCAGCAGATTTAAGAATTTATAAGAATAATTCAGCCAAAACTGCGTCATTATTTACTCACCCTCATGTCGTTCCAAACCCTTATGCTATTATGTCTTCAGTGGCACACAGTCAAAATCAAACTGTTTTTTTTTTTTTCAAATCAAACAGCATCAAACGTGGTTCTCAGATGTCAAGTAACCAGAAATAATGACGTCAAACCTGTACACTATAGGTGCCATATTTAATTTGAAACCTGCAGTCGAGGTGAAGTTGTAAAGTAAAATATAGAGCACAAATCATAGGTACTAATTTTTTGAGATTGACAACCCTGTGTTTACTATAGGCCAGTGTCTTTGTATGGAAAAATTCTGTGTGAACACTCTTTTGAAGATCCCTTTTGTGTGTTCCACTGACAAACAAACAAATAAAACCCGAATGAAAGTTTAAATTGTCATAATGGTGAGTAAATGACACATTTTTTTTAACCCACTTTTTATTTACTTTGAACAAGTCTATATGGTGACTGCACCATTTTAAGGCAACATTTTCCTTATATGACCTTGGAATCATCATGTACTTTCCCTCGCTTAAGTGATCCCTTTCACCTCCTCTCTTCCTCCTCATTCTCCCTTTCAGCTATCACATCATTAGAGAGCATTCAAAGTCCTGGCATCCAAATCAACAGAAACGCCTCCTAAGTGATCCTCCCTTGGGCGTATAATACCTCACCATTAGAAATCTCAGAGACACACATACTTCCCTCCTTCAGCAGCTCACGTCAGGCAATCGTGACCCATTTGGATGGTTATTACTTACACGCAGGGGCCCTAGCCCTGCCTGTCCAAACACACTCATCCGCTGGCTAGGCAGCTCTGGATATCTGTTCTGACAAAGTAGAGTCAGCAGCAGCCTTGGCTTGTAGCTGTGTGTCTATGTGTGTGTGTGTGTGTGTGTGTTTGTGGCTCTGTGAAGGAGCCCTCAGCGTTAATGTGAACTGATGGCTCTTTGGCAAGCGCTTACTGAGTGGTTTGAGGATGCTGTTGCTGGCCTCCTCATTGTTCTCTCCGTCTGACCTGTCCGAAGTGTTCTCAGTCACTTTCTCCTTTCTGTCCTTGTGACTGGTGCGCCGGCGATGACGTCTCCGTCGGCGGTAGCTCTTAGGCACATGCACACCGATGTATATGGTGTGGTGACCTGAGAGAGTAAAATTGAGAAGATAAGTCAGGCTATTTAGATCACATGACATCACCCAAACCCAAGAAACACAAAAATACTTTCTTTTTTTTTTTGAGCAAGAAAACAATTGCTCTTCAGCATAAGCACACTGCCAAAAAAAACATAATCATTATTTTTGTCTTGTTTTACATAAAAAAAAATATGGACCACAAACATTTGAACGTTAGTGTAAATTGCCTTGCCTTCCAACAACTATGATATTAAAACAGCAGCAGTTATTTATCAAATGATGATTAAACAACAAAGAAGTAGTTAACTGGGTTTAAATCCAGACACATTGAGGTTGAGAGCACTTTTGGTATTTTAAAGAAATAAGCAGGTGACTGGATGATGGAATGATGCTGTGCATTTCCTTTAGTGCATCGCGGGCTAACGCATCCCAGACAAAATGTGCAAAACAACACTATCAGTGGCTGCAGCTCGCTCTGAGTGAATTCCCCTCAGTACAAAGCCCTTGATGACGTAAATAAACACTTACAGAATTAATTGACTCAGCCACGTCAAGTAAATACAATAATGTCAGTCCTAACATTGTTGTTGTCAAGAGATAAACGGCTCCCTTCTGTCAAGATAGCACAAGCCACGTGACCATCCCACATTCCCACAGCTACACACTTCAACATCTGTAAGATAAATAATGTGTAGTGTCACTGAGGTCAGGAGCTGAGTACCGACTGTTTCCTTGCGGCCCATTGGTTACGGCATATGATGCAACCTGAGTAAAGACATAAATAAATGGCGTGACTTCCTCAACGCAATTTATGCAGGAAATTGTGGATTTCAGCGGAGGGGTTTGCAGCAGACTGTCAAACTAAATATTTTGGCTGGAACAGCTAGCAGGTAGTGTGGAACGTACAATGTTTAGATCCATATCATACAGACACTTTCCATGTCTGTCCCCCAGTCACATGAAGTACATCTGTCAAAACTACATCCCACACTGTGTTACTGTGTAATTTATTGAAATATTCTGTAATGCATCTCTAACTAGACCAGTGACATAAGTGCAGATCTATAAACCAGACCTGATACAGTCTATCCCTGAATTCTAAACTTTTTTCAGGCTAGTGCTACAACTAAACTGAGATGTTTAATTAACCAGGCCATAATCTAACACGGCATGAGTTGTCAAAGAAGAATGTATGAGAGCTCACTCTCCCTTTCAGTTAACTTCTACATAAATGCAATTTAGTATTATTTAGCAATAGTTGTCAAAGAAGCAATTTATATTAAAGTGTGCTGTGCATCTATAATTAAACTAAAATGAAATGCATGTCAATATTAGTTAGAAAGGTCTTTCACAAAGCCAGTGTTCCAACCTCTGACTCCATAATAAACAGTTTTACTTAAAGATAAACACTTATTAGCTTTTGATGCACAACATTTTGACAACTAAATATTTCGAGGTCTAAAATAATAAGGATTAGATTCTGGTCTGCAACATGGCAATCAGTGTCAAAAATGTTCAATTTAATACTTTCAGGCCAAGTATTAGAACCTCAGATCAGATCGATCAGAGACTTCTACAATTTTAGTATTTAAAGGGTTACAGTGCTGAAGCACGTCTCAAATGAAGGTTTTATACAGCAAATAAAAGTATGACAAAAAAATTAACACAGTTAAACTAAGTCGAAGTCATATTCATTTCATGTAGGATTTATTCAGGTGCATCTGTACTTGTTTATCCACAGCCAATTACAAGGCTGTCTTTACATCTTCAGCCCAGCTGTAGTGCCACAGGTCACATAGTGATCATGATTCACCCCATCAGAGAGACTAATAGACCACCACAGTGATTTATAAGCCTCATGACATAATCGAGCATGACGAGGTTAAACGCAGGACAATCATCGCCATTAGGCGACAGACGAAACCACTGGAAGCAGTCCCACACTTCGTTCACACTACCAGCATTTTGCATGTTGCGAGTGGCTGGCGGTAAGGTCGCTAGTGGGCGGTCCCAAGTAAAGTTTGTGAATGACATTCACGGATGTTACTCCATATTGTAGACAACGCCCAACTGAATTGGTTGTCGCTCCAGAAAGTCACTCTTCATTTGCATAAAGTTAAACATATCTCAACTTTGTCGCTACGCTGGTCATGCCTACATCCTGTCGCCAATTGTTGCTCATGTCGCCGGAAATCACCAGCTCTCCACTGAAATGAATCGGATCGTGTCGCTTTGTCACTGATAGTGAGAATGCATCTTTAAATGGCTAGATAGAACAAGTCCAGATGACTATAGATGATATTAGGGGTGTAACGATGCCTTCATGTCACGATTCGATACATGTCACAATACTGAACTCACGATACCATATTATTGCGATACTCCAAGACATGATAAAAGGTTAACAAAAAATGCAATGTTAATTAAAATGTTAAATTTGATATTTCATTGTGGGTGTAAATGAATAGGATGGACTTGGTGCTGGAAACCCAATACAGGACAATAGAGACACCAGAATAACAATATTCATGATTCTGTAGCTGAAAATACTGAATTATTTCAGACAAACAAGCTTGCACTGTCACTGACTAGATATTTTTAAAATAATGTAGACCACATTTTACTGGTAACATCGGATATTTGGCATTATCAGGACCCACAAATATTCCCCCATTGCATTATTATACATTATATTCAACATATAGCAGTTTAATGTAGTACTGACACTAAAACTCTGAAAACTTTTTTCACGCGCAGTAATTTCCATTTTGGGTGAGCTATATACAATATATAGTCACTATCCACGATACATATTGATGCATTTTTGTATTGCGATATATTGTGACACTGTAGTGACTTTGACATACATAATTCACCTTTGTTCTTGGCATTGTTCCTCACTGTTGTTCAGGGATCGTGGTCCCTTTAAATGTTCTGTATTTGTGATGACGTGAGACGCTAGTCAGCGCCATTTTGGAGTTGAGAGTTTTTGTTTTCGACAATAATAAACGACACACGCATTCGTGTGCTCAATGTGAGAAGTTGTCTCTTGCGATTTACTACAATTTCCACACTGGTGACCCCGACATTAGTCTGCTGGACGTATCCAGTGACCCAACACGACCATGGCCACGAACGCTGTCACCCTCAAACTCCCCGAATTCTGGGAATCGTCGTCATCGGCTTGGTTTGCCCAGACGGAAGCGCAGTTTGCGTTACGAGAGATCACCGCGGATACAACAAAGTATTACTACGTTGTGTCGGCTCTCGGTAATGCAGGAGGCGACAAGTTTTTGATGCCGTCCATGGTCTCTCCCACCCGGGAACGAAAGCGTCACAGAGACTGTTGGCAGGGAAGTTTGTTTGGCACGGCCTCAAGAAGGACGTTAGGGATTGGTCTAACACCTGTGTTGAATGCCAACGGGCAAAAGTCCATCGCCACACTAAAGCCCCGTTAGGGTCTTTCTCGGTTCCGGAAAGACGTTTTGACCATGTAAACGTGGACCTGGTTGGTCCTCTGCCCTCCTCTCACGGTTTCACATATTTGTTCACCATGGTTGACAGGACCACCCGCTGGCCCGAGGCTGTGCCTTTGACGTCAGTGACGTCTTCCGAAATGACACGGGCATTTATTGGCACCTGGGTTGCACGTTTCGGCACTCCTTCGGACATTTCCTCTGACCGAGGCGCACAGTTTACTTCTGAGCTGTGGGCCGCTGTCGCACAGAGCCTCGGAGTGAAACTCCACCGTACGACCGCATATCACCCGCAAGCTAACGGCCTCTGTGAACGTTTTCATAGGTCAATGAAGGCTGCCCTGCGCGCTGGCCTCAAAGACAGCAACTGGGTCGACAAGCTCCCGTGGGTGATGCTGGGCATCAGGACCGCGCCAAAGGAGGACCTTCAGTCCTCATCCGCGGAGTTGGTTTATGGACAGCCACTGCGGGTACCAGGGGATTTTGTCCCTAGCACTACGGTTCCCTGGTCTGCTACTTTTCAGCGGCCCACTCTACTGGACAATGCGAGGCTTTTCGCACCTGTCCCTACTTCCCATCACGGCCTTCCTCAGTCACACATACCCGTTGGACTTCAGACGGCTGACTACGTTTTCATTCGCCACGATGCCCAAAGGGGACCTCTACGTCCGCCCTACGAGGGCCCATTCCGGGTTCTGGAGAGGGGGGACAAAAATTTTGTGGTGGACAGGGGTGGGAAACCGGAGCGACTCTCCATTGACCGCCTCAAACTGGCTCACTTGGACGTGGCCAGGCCCATAGACCCGGCCCAGGTCCCACGGCGCGGACGGCCTCCTGCTCTGCCCCCACCCCTTGCTCCCCGCCCTCCCAAGCCTCCCACACTCCATGTCCCACGCCCGTGCCAGGGCGGGTTGCCGGCTGCAGTGCGGTCTCCTCTACCTTCCGTGCAGCGCAGCCGTTGTGGCAGGTTGATACGCCCACCCCCCCGTTGACTGTTTGGTTCTCCTGATATGGTGAATTCTGGGGGGACGTGTGTAGTGACTTTGACATACATAATTCACCTTTGTTCTTGGCATTGTTCCTCACTGTTGTTCAGGGATCGTGGTCCCTTTAAATGTTCTGTATTTGTGATGACGTGAGACGCTAGTCAGCGCCATTTCGGAGTTGAGAGTTTTTGTTTTCGACAATAATAAACGACACACGCATTCGTGTGCTCAATGTGAGAAGTTGTCTCTTGCGATTTACTACAATTTCCACAACACAATGTATTGTTACACCCCTAGATGATATGATGCGGTAACACTCTGTATTGTTTGTTTCTTGCTTTTATTTTCTACATCGAAATTTGGTCTAAAATTACTTACTTTCCGATTAGTGGAAAAAAAAGTTTTGCAAATAAATGAATACATTTTATGCAATAAGAAAGGTACATAATGTCTAAACAAAAGAAAATCAGCTGATCTTTACAATATTTGACTCAATCGTGAAGATACGACTGCTACTGTTTTTATGATCTTATAATGATTTTCCTCTGAAACAGAGACAAATCCTACATTAAACCTGCACGTTTTTGTGATAAAAGTCAAAACTGTCTCCGGGACTTTGAACTACAGTGCTCTACGGCCCTTACAAATATCAAACAAAGCAAAATGACAATAATTAGGCTATCCACTGAACTTTAACACAAAGATCTGTTTGTATTTGTAAAACATCACCCATTCTTATAAATTATGCAGAGTGTGTTTAAACTGGATTCACAGCCCTGCTGTCTCCTTTCTTACAGGATAATACACTCTCACGGTCAGCGAGAGATCACTGCATTTGGATGCAATCCAAATTGTCCTTCCAAATGTGACATGCATTTGTAATTATTGAGTGTGTTAATCTATTTTTTTCATTTTATTCTTATTTTATCTCATTACCAGTATGTGTAACTTCATTAGTACCTTCACAATAGATCATATTTAATGTTACAAAATAATTTGTCACAATGTCATAGTATGAATTACTTTTTATGAATTACTGTGATCTTTTTTTAATAGTATGATTTACTAATTATTTTGCAAAAAAGGTCATCAATTATACAAAAAGCCTTTTGATAAATACAAAATTCTAACAGTATTTTATTTGGGGGGGGGGGGGGGGGGGGGGGGGGCATCATGGGTATAAATCATGCAGTTTGAGGAAGTGACTTAATTATGTGCCTGTTTGTCTTAAGTTAAGAATCAGTCAAAATGGTCTGCTCCAAGGCACATTCGGCATCTTTTCTGCAAACATTCTGTAAAATTGATTGTAAATTGTAGACATTTTGCTTTTTTTCTTTGCTTGTTTTAAACAAACAAACAAATGGTGCAGAAAGATCATTGAGAACCATTTATGAATAGGGATCCCACCTATGCTGGGATGGGCGAGAGCAGATAAGGAAAAGGGAGTAAGAGCAAGGACTAAGAGAAGGAAAGGGAGAGGTAAGAGGGAGGGAGGAACCACACATAGTTGAGCCAGCTTTGTGCCAAGCTTCCTGTTCTTTCGGAGGGACCCTTTTCTATGCGACCATAGAAAGAGAGCTGAATTGGAGTGGCACGCAATTCGTCACTGGATAAAGCGTATTCCCTGATTCTGGCTGGGACATTATGGGCTTCAACATCTGAGCACCTTGTGTTACCACAGTAACAGAGCTGTTGAGATGGAGGGTACAAGTAGAGAAGATAGCGACACGCTACTGTGCATGCTAATATAGATGCTAATAAAGGTCTAGGGCTAGGCTATATCTAAAAGAACTGCGACATATAGGCTCTTTGTCTAACAGGCACATGTTGTTATAGTTTACTTTGAGGGCTGGCCGACATTTCTTTGTTGTTGTTTTGGGGATTTCTAAGACTAATGTTTCTACTTTCAACAGTAAAGTTTGGAGTCATTTTTTTCAGTCAGATTTTTCAAATAAAACTTTAATAAAATGAATACATATTATTAAGCCGCTCCATCCAATTCCCATTTAAACAGCAGTAATAGTGCTTCCATTTAAATAGTAGTAGTGTCCCTCAAAGATATGAAAAATGCAATTGTAATACAAAGTTTCACTGGTTATGTTTAGAATAGCATACTGACATATACTAGTATGAAAATATTCAGTATGCACAGATGACCTACTACATTTTAAAATGAACAGTGTACAACAGAACATGCAGTGTGAAATACTCAAACTCCCCCCCCCCCACCCCCCCACCCCCCAAGATGATATGTATATATAGTATTTCACACTGTATGTTCTGTTGTACGCTGTTCATTTTCAAATGTAGTAGGTCATCTGTGCATACTGAATATTTTCATACTAGTATATGTCAGCATGCTATTCTAAACATAACCAGAGGAACTTTAATTCAGTAGCATTCTAACTCTGATTGTAGTTGTCTGACTACAGTAGACAGATTCAAAAATGTATTAAAAAATAAATAGTGTACTTTTCTAAGTACCTACCCAAACATGCTCCTAAACTACACTGATAAACAACACACACTAACACCCATTTAAATCTATCTTTGGACCGTAAGGAAACTGAGAGTGTAAACACAAAATCACCTGGTATTTGTGCCCTACATCTTCATCACCTTAAAGTAAACACTAAATGTTCCACTCAGATCAAACTGTATCAAAGCAAAACCAAACGACTCTCACACTTAGAACATTTTCTTGGTTCCAAACTTTGAAAAACAACAAATTAAACAATAAAAATAAGTGACTTTAGACTAAAAATTAGGTACTTACCTTCAACCTCTTCCTGATCACACAAGTGCTTGAGTAGCGACGCCCCTCTGTCCAGCACGGCCTCATCCTCCACCCTATAGTAGTAAAAGAGGAAGAAAGACTGCTCACACTTCTCTTCTAAAGACAACGTGGAGCCATAACATCGCGGTTCATTCACTTGCAGTGTGTTTCTGCTAGTACTAGCCATTTTCCCAGGTTAGCAGGTACCGCTAACAAGGGGGAAGTCTTTGGTTCTGGATCCAGCCCTGGTTAGTAGATGTGTGGTGTAACTTATGAGACACAGTACTGTTCTGAGGCTGCTGCCCTTGAGGGTACGCAGGAGCGGTCAGGTAGACATTGGGAGGGTAATCCCGTCTATGGGGGATGGGGCGGGCTGGGCAGCCTAGTAAGATGCTAATTGAGTCTGATGTCCAGAAGGTGTGAGCAAAGCTGCCACACACAGATTTCAGATCAGCTAAAGAGCGATACTAATGCTAATACAACAAGTTACACGTGGGTGGAATAAACACTGAGCATGTACACAAACACTGTTTATGACAATCGGATTTCTCCATCTGGTCTATTATACTCAAAAGTGATCCACAAAGCACAAACACACACATTAAAAAAGGCTGGCGTAGTATCACACGGTTATGGGGCATTATTATATGCCCTTGTGGCATTAAATCAATAATGAAATAACCTAATCAGTCCTTGGATGGAAAACTTTACAAACAAACAAGGTGTACTGTATTTTTCTGGAAAATAAATCACACTTTACTGTAAGTCAAACCAGGGTCGAATTTGTAGTTGTTAGTAAACTTTCATCCGACCTGATCTGGCTAAAACTAGGTACTTCTCATTTCTTTTTTGTGCATTCTCTTTTTATTTTATTTTATGTACCTATAAATTTGGTGAATATCACAATAATATGCATGCATAATGAATTGTTTGGCTATTTACTAACGAGTATGATATTAGTTTCACAATGCTTCCATGTACAATAACACTAATTTGATTATTAACACATCAAAGCAATGTCTTTATTTGAGACTTCATCACATTCTGCATGTAAAAGGTATGCTGTAAACTCTGTGGTGTGCTTTACAATTGCATCTTGGGGACAATGTAGCCATTTGTCCACTAATTTGGGACAAAGATTTTTGCTCCTAGCGAGGTGTGACTGCTATTTGTCACTTTAGGTCCAGACTGAAACAATTCAGGCACTGACATTTCCCTAAGGTGAGGTAAGACTAAAGGTGTGCAGAAAATGGATATGATGTGTTTTCAGGTTTGAAAATGAAGTGAATTTGACCTCTAAAATCCATTAAAACCTTCCTTTTTTTCTTTTCTTTTTTGCCTTGAGAACACACTCAGATAATGATTTCCTCTGTGGGCTCCTTACAACATGAATTGTCACTGAATGTTTACAAAACCATAAAAACAAACCAAAATGTAAACACAAACAGGAAGGATAGAGCTTATTCCTCTGATAAGAGCACAGAGCTCCCTGAGCGCCCAGTGTCACTGCATATCTCGACTAGATGCAATCAGGCATGCTGAAAAGATGCCAAGTTCAACCACTCAATTCTGTAACCCAGACTCATTGAAAAAGCGTGCCTGTAGTGGCATTTCTGCACAATGATATCACATTGCTTCTTGCATGTTTCAGTGAAATGTCAAATGAGTTTATTTTGTTGGTTGTCTAATGAAATGAAATGTCCTGTGAGTGGTGGCGCATCGAGAGGATTATGTGATACAAACGCAAACATGTATCAGTTTAGAAATCATTCACTATGGTAAAAGTATTTTAAGATCATAAAGTATTATGCACGGAAGGAACCGCACGAAAATAAGTCTTTGTTAATCGATAATCTGCCCCTGTAATCATAATTTGTTTTAAAGTCACCATGAAGTCAAAATGGACGAATCTTACTTTTAATGGAATATTGAAGTGTTTGTTATAAATGATTTATCCGTGCATACATTATTTATGACTAAATGCATGTGCCTTAATCTTTAATCAAAATAACTTTCAAAAAGAAATACATTTTTATAAGCTGTCGACCCCAAAAAACGGTTGTTTCAGGACATAAAAGTGGATCGATTGAGACAGAGCGCAACTAGTTCTCAAACTACTCTGAGAACTACGTCCACTGGAACGTGGCATGATATTGTAAAAATGCTACAGCTTAGCTTACATTAATATACTATATAAAACTGACATTTGGATATTTGACTTACCAGTGACAAAATGTTTAATGCACACGTAGAGTGTCAGGATCCCACAATTTACCCATTCTTAAATGCTGATGCTTCACGTCTTATTGCCTGTATCCACTTTTGTCTCCTTAAAGGCTGGCTTTTACGGAAGCTTATAGAAATGTATTTCTGTTTTTTTTTTGTAGCTTGTTTGCTGTGCACCTTGTCACGCAGCAGCTTTTAGGCATTTTTCTGTCTTTTGTTATAAGTCATAAATGACAAGGAGGCAGGCTCTCGCAATGCAAAGTCAATGGAGACAGTTGGATTGGTACGTTATTTGGAGTTTTGCCAAAATGTAGATAGAGGCACGTTTTTCCTAGGTGACAGTCTATAGCACATCAAGCTATAGGTCACCCAAAGCGCTTTTTAACTTTTATGAAAGTTAAAAGCTAACAGTTAGTAATACACTAACGACCATTTAAAAAACTATATCACCGAGGCGGCGACGTGTGGGGGTTTTACAATTAAACATGTTGTTAAACAATAACTAGCCTATTTAGGTAGGTTAACTGTGACCCAAACAAGGTGTAAATTATTGTATAGCACTTGGTTATCCGTGACGTGATATAATACTAGACGACTGGTTAAAAGGTCAATGAATATTGGCTAACACAGAGCTTGTGGACATGACTGTCTTTCTAACAGCTAGACTATACACACAGCATGGTTAACACTGTTAATAGCAACCATCAACAATACCAGCTTTATAGACGGTGTCAAAAATGATAACCCGTATTATAAATCACAGACTTTTACAAAACAATCCTGTTTATAGTAATCTTACTTGTACGTAATGTACAAATTGTAGGGAAAAAAATATCTTAAGAGGCAAAGCTCTCGATTAACCCAGGGTTTGTTAAAAGGTACAAAAATGCAAAAAAGTCGGCACTCTAAGAATACTTTATTTGTTACAAACAGGAGACAAAGAATATAAACGGTTTGATGCGTTTGTATATTCTTTATCTCCTGTTTTGTAACTAATAAAATTTTCTTAGAGTGACGACTTTTTTTGCATTTTTGTACTGATATAGGTCTCAGCACCTAATCAGCTGGGAGAGCGCGTGAGTGTTTTGATTTGTTAAAAGGTCAAATATTTCTAGGAAAATAATTTTGTCGACCATTATGGAAAGTAGGCACAAAAAAAAGGAAAGGATCCGCATTGAAACTGTCCCATCAGATTAAAACTGTCCCTCTTCCTCCCCCAATCTTCATTGCCACCTATGGAACAGATATTGACACAGCAGGCACACAGTGCTCCTTCACATGAGATGAGTTCACCTCACGTTTCCTTAAAAACACTTTGGTGTCAATTGGGTAAAGTATCATTTCAGCGTTGCTGCCTTTGAGCAACTGACAACTGACCAGAATTAAGAACATATTTAAAAGTCTTTTAACGTTACAAACTATTACAAACTAGCATAATAAACTACACCCACACTTAACAATACAAGCAAGACTGGTAAGTGGTAACATTTTCAACTATTTATAAATAAATAAAATCTACACGGCCAATATTCCCATGAAGGCAAATTAAATCAATTAGTTCTCCCTTTTTTAAAGTGATTTCTTAAGGTTTTTATGCATAACAGTTTGGATTACATATCTGGCCTCATCTAAGAGAATTCTTCAATATGTTTATCTTCTGTAGATATTGTATAGCTGATTTTTGAGAACTGGAACATAGCAGGCTACAAGGAGAAAAAATATAGGCCCAGGTATAAATAAGTTTACATATTAACAAATTGTTTTGGATGTATCTGCTGAACATGAAAAGCATTGACCTGAGTTTGGGAGTAGGACTGATGCATGTTTATTATAGGCTATAGGTTATTATAGGCTATGCATAATTGACATGAATGAATCACTCAATCAAGCCGACTTTAGTTCCAATCGAACTGTTAGTTAATAAGACAATCTTAAGGTTTTGACCGCGCTGAAGGTGTTGATAAATTAGCCACGTTTTGCATAACATATTAAATGCAGTAGCCAACTTGTTCTGATAAAGTTAGTTACTAATAACTTAAAATGAGGGACATTACTAGAAAATATATCCAACAGAATGTCTTCATAATTTGTATGATTTAGTTGACCTATAGAGACAATGGCAGAAATCATTAATGTAATTACTTAAAACTGCAAACCTGTAACAACAACAAAAACACTATAAAGCTAAACAGAGCTTGTGATGTGAACTTGTGAACTTACAGCAGATTAGATATGGAAAGAGGACCTTCAGAATGACTTAGCTATATTCATATTCAAAGGTTTTCGTGCATTGCCTATGACGGTACTAGAAAAAGTAGGGACGTAAAAACTTATAATTATAAAGTTGTTTCATGTGTGAAGACTCATTCAGATAAACAGTGTTTGTTATTGTGTAGGGGCTTTCAGATGCTATTCTTCTGCTATGAATTGGATGATACTTAACTGAACTGTAACCTGAATCACAGAACCGGTAAATATAGCAACAGTTTTCAGGGTTCCTTACCTCTTCCCGGCGCTCATTTTGTGAAGTTGAATAGCTGATAATTTATTCCAGTGGTTTGGTGTTTCAGTCCAGCGCGATCAATGGAAACACTGCAACGGCAAACGTTTCAACTGTCCGGTTACTGGGCGCTCTCAAAACATTGACAACACTGGTTTTAATTACTCCTTAGAATAACTTTTTCTAATAGCAAGAAGAAAAAAAGTGACAAAGAAAAGAACATTAAAAATACCTCCAGTTCTGTCTGAATGTGCCCCGCAGCACGTGACAGACGCGCGTCTGCTGAAGCAGCAGAACAACTGGACGCTTCAAAATGCGCGTTTCATTTATTACTAGCCGCTGCTAGTCACGTCACAGCACGAGTGGGGTGGGAGGTCAAGAAGTTTACCTTGAGTAAGATGAGACTTACACATTTCTTTGAGAAGACAGCAATCCAATACCGTAAGAAGACGACTGAACATGGTACACGCCTCAGTGTAGACATAAGTAAACCGTGTATCTAGTTTAATGTGCGCTCATTTGATCAACGGATTCAAAGTGGACCCGAAGTTTGGCGGAGGGATGAAAGAATGCAGGTACTCCGCGCGCGCGCGCACCTTGTGGCTACTTCACGTTCACGTGAGACACAGCGACACCTTCTGAAGAAATCTCACACAGTCAGACAACATGGTTAGGCCTACTCAGGTAAATCAAAATACACGTTAGGAAAAACGTGTGAAATGTTATGTTATGTTATGTTATGTTATGTTATGTTATGTTATGTAAACCAAACAGAACACAATGCTAGACACACATTTACACACAAACACTAGTCTAGTACATGATACATTATTAAATGCTCAGTCGGAGAGCCTCTCTCTGAAAGGTCAGCCATTCTTTTGCTCTCCCCTGAAGGAATAAAAGCCATATGTGCGAAGGGAGTGGACTCAAGTCCAGATATGTGAGAGGATGGTAGGCAAAAATAATGGTTGAATATTTTTTTTTATATAAGTCATATTTAAATGTATGCACATTATTGTCTTTAGTTTCTTTACACACACTTAATCTTGTTTGTTTGTTTTTTGTCTGAATCACATTAGGCAGAACACTTCATTACTATTGTGGGTGAATGAAACTTTGATGGTGGTGGTAATTAGCCTAACTAATAACTATTAATAATAGCCTAGCTGTTTTTTATATTTCCGCTTTTGAGTTTTGAACTGTAGCTGAACTTTTGTCTAGTTTCAATTAAATAATTTAGAAATATGAATAATTTTCTTTTAGAATACATTTGTTTTAATGATTCAAAGGTCTCCTACAAGCTGCATTGAGAATAAATGGATGAATTCAAAGATCTTATTTTCGCAGCATAATGAAAATTTATGTTTTTGATTTAGAATATTCTCTGTTGCTTTCATAGAGATGCTCATTTTGTAGTCCTATAAAACTCAGTAGAGATTTAGCATTTACTAGCCTTGTGTTCCCTTGGAAATTTTGTATTGGTTTTCATTTTAAAATGATCTGTTAACATTACTTAAAAAAGATTCCCAGTTTTTTCAACAACCTAAATTACACATTCTAATTAATTAACTAATTAGAGGTTAAATAATGACTACAATGATTGACAAATCAAACCGTATATCCGAGTGAAAAGGCATGTCATCAGAGAAGAGAGGGGATGTTGTTGCTGCAAGAGGGAGGTGAAGTTATTTTGATTAAAGATTACAAGATAAATAAATAATATTAATTCAATCCTTACTTGATTGTCTGTTTATTTTGCCTTGTTTTCAAACACACTATTTATTGTAAAATAAAATATTCTTTAAATGTTGTCCATATGTATGCAGAAAAGAATGAAGACATTATGAGTTGCCTTCAAACTGTTTCAGACAGGCTGTAGGTTGCTATAGTTATGTGGACAGACAAGGACAGAAGTAGGCTATGTGTATGGTGTTATCTGCAGGTTTTACATGAGCAAAATAAACCACTGAAGGGATTTTGAAGGCCTTGTTGCTCTATTGACTTTTTTTTCTTGGCAGACACTCTTAATGCATTCTCTTGAACTAAAACATCCCTCTGAGAGCTTTCTAAAGCATTTATGGTATGATGGCATGCAACAGTTTTGAAGTTTCAACTGTCTCTGAACATTTTTGATCCAGACAGTCTTATTTCAATGTTTCTTGTTGTTTGGAGACTCCTGGAATCTATGCAGTTTCCCTCTTCTGGAATCATCCCTCTTTCCTTCTTGTTTTCCTTCTCATAAATACTATACTTTTACAAGTCAAGTACACTCACCTTCTCACCTTGAGGCAAGAGGAAAATACACACACACAGACACTCAGATCAAGAGAGGATCTTGTCATTGACTCCAGGAAGATCATGTCACTTAAAGACTGCTGTGTATTGCCTTCGAGTTATATAATTGCTTTTTGGGAGACTTCCAGTAAGAGCTCTTAAAATACAAATCTATATCCATCAGCATACTATTAACCAAACACTTCACCATTTGTGAACTCAAAAACCACCATCATCATCATCATCATCACAAAATCTATAATGAAAAAAAAAAAAGATTTTATAAAGGGCTGAAATCTTTAAAGCGGTTTTAATCCATCATGTAGCTACGTAACTCATTGGTATCATCATCAAGATACGTAGGCTACTCTTTAGACTCTTGGAGGAGCATGAGAAATAATTTTGCACCCAATACTGTTATCATTATCATAGTTCATCTTGATCATTTTGAGTATGTGGTTGTCATGGGGCTGGTTGTATAAACATAAACGAAAATGAAGAAGAAGGCAATAGGGTGATATTTAATAAATCCAACGGGTAATCCAAACGAACAGAGCAACATACACATCCACAATAGACGACACCGGACACTGAACTGAAACAGAACCGAACATATACAGGTGATAATGATGGTGATTGATGAGTGCACACCTGAACAGAATAAGTGTCCATGACAACAAATAAATGACTTTGGCAGATGATGACCACAAGAAGTCCAAACTAACGTTATTGTGAAAGAACTCCCGGTTAGGCGCGACCTTGTGCCTTGGAGAAGAGGAGACGAAGAGGATGAGGGGATGGCGAAGGCATGCCACAGACAGGCAGGAGGAAGTTCTTGGGCTGGATGGACGACCAGGAGAAGGACGAACAACAAAGTCCAGGGTGGGGATGAAGTTGAAGTGAGCCAAGGGATGACCTTGAGCAGGGGATGATGGCTCTTCATCCAGGCCACAGCCAGAGGAGTGTCCCATGGCGGCGTTGATGGAGGGAGGAGCCATGGAGGAACACTGATTAGGGCCGCCATGGGGTTTACAGAACAGGAGGCAATGACGGTGTGAATGGAGCCCATCGCGCAGCCGATAAACCGAGGTGGTAGAGAGATTACGACGAACTAGGTGGCCGCGACCTCTAGGAGTGACGACCTCCTGAGATCGAGGTGAAGATCCGGAGGTCTGTGGGCAAACTGGAGTGACCAAGGGCGGAGGCGGACCCTGAGGTAGAGTGGAGCGAGCCGCAGCTGAAGGGGTGGAGGACCAGAGAGCAGCAGACAGGTGAAGCGATTTCTGACCCAGATTGAGTCGACATACCGAGGGAGTACGGCGAGGTTGAATGGCCGATGGACCACACTGAGGTCGAGGGAAGGAGCACGGTGCCAGGGCGACGGGTTGAGGCAGATCGTAGCACACCGAGGG
Organism: Tiaroga cobitis; assembly: GCA_030578255.1. Lineage (NCBI taxonomy): Eukaryota > Metazoa > Chordata > Actinopteri > Cypriniformes > Leuciscidae > Tiaroga > Tiaroga cobitis. Next base: position 25,505,643 of record CM060595.1, on the reverse strand, counting down.
TACGGGTCTCACTTCCGAACCCTCAAAGTCCACCAACACTTCCTCGCGAAGGATGGGAAAAAAATCTTTGTGAATCTTACAAAACCCCTTCAGAAAATATTCGTAATGAAGCATACGACCATTATGAAATTAATAGACTTTGTAATCTCATTTAGTGTTTTAAAAATACCTTTCGTGAGCTTAGAATTATAAGGTTCTATCTTCACATTTGGTCGAAATTGAGTTTTTGACATAATCTTATCCATTAGGTGTTTATTAATGCCTGTGTGGTGTTATTTTTGTAAAAAAAAAAAAATTGTTAGTAGTTATTAATAAAATAAAAAGGTTCCATCTCACAAAACAGCAGGGATGTAAAAACGTTGATGCTCAATATCTCAGAACTACCCTAAACGGAGATAGAACTGTATAATTCTAAGCTCACGCTTTGTTTAAAAATACATGTAGCCTAATGTTGATCAGTCAAGTAGGCCTAATTATTATCGTCCTAATCCGTATTTTAAATTATGCTGTTAATTTGTTGTTTGGAACGAAGATGTTAAATTAATACTTAAAAGATTCATAGTACTCAAACATTCACTGGTCGCCACCTACTGGTGCAATCTACAGAAAGAGTCACAGATTGAATCAGGGAATGAATCCGAGTCTTTTTGCAAACAGAATTGAACAAAACCCCTACTAGTCGCTGTTACGGTTCTTCTGGGGTTTATAATAGTTTAGTAATTGAGGGAATGCACTTCTTCAATCTTAGCTGTCACACACAGACATGACAGGCCTTGGCTTACATCATGTTCATGTTAGTTTGAAAGTCCATTCCGATAACAAATATATCAAAGCTTGTCATAAATAGATAAGAATATATAAGTTATAATGTGGTTTGCAGCTTGAAAATATGTTTTGATTCTCAAATATTTCACTATGGGTTGCACTTTGGCAGACATGCATGTTCACTGTTCAAAAGTTTGAGCTTGGTAAGATTTCTGAAATGTTTTTTATTTGTTTTTCATTTATTTGATTGAGGACTGTAAAATGGTAATAGTGTGAAATATTACAATTTAAAATTTTCTATTTAATATTGTCAAATGTATGCATGACTCAAGACAGTCTCGCATGATTCTTCAGAAAATCTGATTTGCTGCTCAAGAAACATTTTTTATTTCTTCTCTATAATATATATTTTTCAGGATTCTTTGATGAATAGAAGGTTCAAATGAACAGAATTTAAATCTTTTGTAACATTATAAATGTCTTTACTGTCACTTTTGATCAAATTAATTAATCCTTGATGCATAAAATTATTTTATTTTCAAATAAATCTTACTGACTCCAAACTTTTAAAAGGTATAAGACTGTAGCATGTTGTGGTAATGAGGATGCAGTTGTTAGCTTGCTGTTAACAAGAGAATTAATGCTCATATAGAAGTCAATCCTGTTAAAATAATTAAAGAATGCACACAATGAATGAATGCAACTCTAATTTAATGTGAGCATTTGTTGCGACTCCAAGCTGATGATCACCTCAACTTTTAAAACATCATTTTGAATCAAACGTAGGCCTACTTCTTTCCGTTCTTTAAATCGTTCCTTTATAAATTGACCTTTGCACACAAGAATAATGGTTTTATTGGACCCATAGACCGAAGGTATATCAGTTGTTCTACACAGCTTTTGAAGTCTTTCGATCTTTTCTTATGAAAAAACTAACAACAAAAATGTAGGCTAGCTAAAACAGCCTTAGCTGGAACTTGGAAGACCAACTTTAGTCCAGCTAAACAGCTTATAGGTCAAAGGCAGCATAATCAAAGACCAACTTCTGGGGCTGGTTTAGGTGCTTTTTTCATGGTAGTTTAAAGTGTTTAGATGATAACAAACTCTTTCTTTGACAATCTGTATGTCTTTCCACGTGTCAAGGCAAGCATCACTTGTGTAAACACCTGTCTGCTTCAAGTACTTGAATCCCTTCTTTCCTCACAGTGGGTCTGCATGGAGGCTTAACATTCCTTTGATGGAGATATTGAGACAAAGGCTTCAGGAGGAAGAGTTAAGGGGTTTAAGTCTGTTCCCATCATCTTTAAAGCTATCCAACACATTGCATGCCGCTGGCACATTCTTCGCTTCAGTCTCATGCAAAGATCGGATGTTCTGCGGAGAAAACGCTGCAAAAGTTCACAGTTCAGACTAAAACAGTCTTGGCATTTCACTCCAGGTTTTCTTATGGAATAACCACCGAGTCTTTTCATCAGGTATATAAAAAAAATATGACTAATGCTGCAAAATATGATTAGGTTTTCTGAGAAAAGCAGAAAGGTTTAGGAAGTTTGTAGTTGGCTTTTCCTTGAGTGCTTATGAAAATCAAGTAGGCTTGTGCCCTCTTGTGGTTGTAAAAAAAGTTTTATTTTTGACGTAAAATCTGCATATTGTACATCAAGCAATTAGCATACTTAATGCATGCTAATAACTGAAAAGAATGCAAGAGGAAACACTTCTGTCTTTTTTAAAAGTAATTTATCTTTTTTATAGCACGTATTTCACAATTGAGAAACTTTGCACATAATTGTCTTGAGCAGGTTCACAATAAAATGTATCTGTAATCAAAGCAAGAAAGAAAAATAAACAGCTAAATTAATAAAGATAATTTCACAGTTGTGCAAAAAAAGACTAATTTCTAATTTCTCAACTAAGAACATAGTGAAACCTTAGCAGTAGTTTCAAATCTCCCATGTTCATCGATTATATTAAAGCTAATCAAACATTCATTACAAACTATCATTTTACAATTTCACAGTAAAAAATATTAAGCTCACACACTTTGTATTGCATGTTAAATGGGCACTATCACAAATGTAGGCACTTACCAAAACTTTTCGACAAGAACAAAATACAAACAAGTGGAAGCTTTTATTAAAAGCAGCCCAATTGAACACAAAATAAGCTGACACAGACTCTACTTTTCCTAATTAACTCCATCATCAGTGTGTAGATATATATATTTGCTATATGAAATGCTTCAATATGTTTACATTTTGGCAACCAAATTAATTTCACAATAAAAAAGACATTCAACAAAACTATACATATATAAAAACATAGAATAAAATGTAAATAAGGAGGAACATGTACAATACATTATGCTCTGAGGGAAGACCAACCGTGTACAGCTATTTAAAGGGAATTTTGAAATATAATAACCTAACTCATGCAATGAGCATGTGTTCTAACAGGAGTTGAATTGAAATAGGGAACGAATATCAGAGGGTCAAATGGAGCAACCAGTTACTGTTATGGCCAAACAAAAACAACTAAAACATTTGAAGTCTTACATTTTTAAAGTTATTTAAATATTTATGGTCAGAATGTAGTTATTTTCTATAGCTGAATCTCTACTTAGCCCATCATAGATACGTATGCAGATTGAATGTAGATAGCGATTACATTATTCTAAAACTGTGGCAACAAACAGTTATTTTCAGATTTAGTGTTAAAAGTGCTAGAAATATAAATAATTTCAATCTAATCTAAACCAAATAGCCTAAATAAACATTAAACATGTAACTGTTTTCTGATGCATTTAGACAGGACAGATTTGAATTTGTAAGCTTGTTAGTGATGTGCAAACAAAGTATGTTAATTGCAAATAAAAATACCAAAGATTTTTTTTTTTAAATAAACTAAGAATACGTATGTAAAGATGTAAAGACATTCACAATCTTTAAGTCAAAGATCTTTTCTCTTGTTCCTCATTGCTGTTCTCTATTACTGTGATCAAGTCATATGACCGTAGACTGCTGGGACTTGGACAAGCTTGCAGAGGAAACTCATTATACAGAACCTGCATAAAGGGAAAGAACATAAATAGTCAAGTCAAGTCAACTTCATTTATATAGCGCTTTTAACAATGTAGATTGTTCCAAAGTTGCTTTACAGTGATAATAGGAAATTGAAGGAACAGAGATTGATTTGGCTTTATGACAGCTCTAGAATAAAGTTATTTTCCAGCTAAAGTTAGTTTTAATTGATTCACTTCTGTCGCAACGATCATTAGTTATTAACTTAGGGGCCGCTAACACGACACCGTTTTAACAGAAAACTCTTAAGTTTTCTCTACGCAAACTTTAAAAACACGAACCTGTGAGAACACTGATGGCGTGCACATGCGTATTAAAGGGTTAGTTCACCCAAAAATGAAAATTAAGTCATTAATTACTCACCCCCATGCTGTACCAACCCCGTAAGACCTTCGTTCGTCTTCGGAACACAAATGAAGATATTTTTGATTAAATGTGACAGCTGGATCACAAAGGGAATGAAACCTGACGGCCCAGAAAGTCAATGAAGAAAATGTTTAAAGGAACACTCCACCGTTTTTTGAAATAGGGCTTATTCACATTCTTTCTTACATTTAGATATGTGTGCAAATGCATTTTTGTCTCAGTGCATGCATTGGTTTAGTTTGACAGGGTCGGCGCTAGCTTAGCACAATGAATGGAATCCTTTGTTGCCAGCTAGCATGTCCTGAGTAAAAGTGATTAAAAAAAATAAACAAACCCACGTAATTACTTCTTGTGGCCTGTGTATTCACAACGAGTACAAATAGCGATGCAGATTAACACTAGGCGATTTCCTAGGCAGATATTGACTTGGGACTATATTAGGGGGAAGCACAGGCGAAGCACTGCTAGTTGGGCGCAGAGATATCACGCAACACATGAAATCCCATGACTTCCATAAACATACCGGCGTTCAACGCGTCAAAAAAACAGAAGAAGAAGAACATACCGACGTTGAGCCTGGTCATCGATGGCAGTAACTGGTCCCACTCTCCACAGCACAGACACTCTATTTCAGTCGGCATAGGTTGGCATATTCCCCCACATTCACAGCAGTTCGTGTTGGCTCTCATCCTCATGTCCTCAGGCTGTTGAGCGATCTCAACCTCCTCCTCCTGTCGGTCTATTTCTAAAGCACGCAGCTCCTCTGCTGTAAACTCTGGTTCAAATAGGTATGGCTCTGGCTCTTGATTGTCTGATGGTGTGTTCACACCGAATGCGAATAGAGCGTCCAATAGAGGTCGACTGATTCATCGGTTTTGCCGATTAATCGGCACCGATAGTTGTTTGGTGGAACTATCGTTATCGGCAAAAATCCACACCGATAGTTTTTCCGGGCTGCGTCCATTGCTGGAGCGGCTGAGAAATGCGCGCTGTCATTACACAGCACGAGAGCGCTGGGAAGAGACGGCTGGCATTATACAGAGCGAGAGCGGCCTCTAGAGGACAAATAACAAGCTATCACTGGCTGAGTTGTTTACGTTAACACGTGAGGCAGCGCGCAGCACGGAGCGAACACGCAGCACAGAGAGCGCTGACACTTCAGACGCACATTTAAAACACCGAGAGCGAAACGGTATGAATACAGAACACTAAAGTACATATTGCCATATCATTATAAAGTAATTCATTTGTTGACTAGATGCTGCATCAGCAGAGAAAGAACAGTAGTTTGCCGTCGAGGCTGTGAGGACTGTAACATTATACCTCAGTCAAGCGGTTTAAACAATTGTGACAAAAACACACGCAGACCTGACCCAAATGTTTTATGGCGCAATTGTTACCATCTATTTGCATTATTATATATCCGGCTGGTCACTTTTATGCATTCATTAGCCGACGAAATTGCATATTTAAAATTAGTGACGTGATTGCTTTCTCAGCATTGATATGTTCATGCAGCCGACAGAAACAAACAAATCAGAAACGCGTTCGATTTAAGATCTTTTTAATCACTACAATACATCTTGTTATTTTGATTAGATAATCATCAAGTGTTCTAAAATAGAAGCAAATAAAGTGAGAGACTATAGGCTATATTACGTATACGTAATAGGTCTTTTTTACATTTTAATGGCCATCTTTAAGAACGACTCTTTGTAATTATATGAAATGGTAGCACTTTACAATAAGATTCCTTTTTAGCATGAACATATATTGCATAATGCATATAGTTCATGAAAGCTAGCTAATACATCCCTGTTTACAAATGGGACTTGCAAAGTGTTACCTATGAAATGTATGTATGTTTCTAGGTTATAGCTAACGAAACCTGTAATATTTTAGTGTTTAAATTATTTTCTGTATAGAGTTTTAATATATTCATATTTATATATTTATTTAATTTAGCACATTTCAGTTCAGCACTGTTTTATTGTGAGTGTTATGTTTGTTTTTAATCCAGTATCCATTAAAAAAACTATCGGTTGAATTATCGGTTATCGGCATGTTCGGTCAAACCTAAATATCGGTATCGGTAAAATCCACTATCGGTCGACCTCTAGCGTCAAATACGCGTCTAGTTAGACGCTTGAACATTCGCTCGAGTTCAAATTTTTCAACTTGCGCAGTAGACATTCGCGGCAAACGCGTCGACCCGACGCAAATGATGCGTCTATTCGCGTCTTTGCATTGACTTTGTATGTAATCCACTCGCGCAAATAATCAAATTCGCGTTCGGTGTGAACACACCATGAGAAGTCACCCTCTTCGTCTCTCACAAAATCAGCCGTGTCCATCGCCAGTCATGTACTGTGAGGAAAATAGTCAGACAGCTACTATTCACACCGGTATGTTTACGGAAGTCATGGGATTTCATGTGTTGCGTGATATCTCTGCGCCCAAGTAGCAGTGCTTCGCCTGTGCTTCCCCCTAATATAGTCCCAAGTCAATATCTGCCTAGGAAATCGCCTAGTGTTAATCTGCATCGCTATTTGTACTCGTTGTGAATACGCAGGCCACAAGAAGTAATTACGTGGGTTTGTTTATTTTTTTTAATCACTTTTACTCAGGACATGCTAGCTGGCAACAAAGGATTCCATTCATTGTGCTAAGCTAAGCTAGCGCCGACCCTGTCAAACTAAAACAATGCATGCACTGAGACAAAAATGCATTTGCACACATATCTAAATGTAAGAAAGAATGTGAATAAGCCCTATTTCAAAAAACGGTGGAGTGTTCCTTTAAATATTCCATGTCACAACAGTGGCTCAACTATAAGTTTATCAAGCGACGAGAATACTTTTTGTGCGAAAAAACAAACAAAAATAACGACTTTATTCGACTATTCCTTTTCTTCCTTGTAGGCCTGAAACGAGACTTCAAGAGATTTCCACGACGCATGCGCGAGAATTGCGATCTCCTTCAACTACTTCAGTTAAGTTCTCGCGCATGCGTCGTGGAAATCTCTTGAAGTCTCGTTTCAGGCCTACAAGGAAGAAAAGGAATAGTCGAATAAAGTCGTTATTTTTGTTTGTTTTTTTCCGCACAAAAAGTATTCTCGTCGCTTGATAAACTTATAGTTGAGCCACTGTTGTGACATGGAATATTTAAACATTTTCTTCACTGACTTTCTGGGCCGTCAGGTTTCATTCCCTTAGGGAGCCTATGGAGGAGTGATCCAGCTGTCACATTTAATCAAAAATATCTTCATTTGTGTTCCGAAGACGAACGAAGGTCTTACGGGGTTGGTACAGCATGGGGGTGAGTAATTAATGACTTAATTTGCATTTTTGGGTGAACTAACCCTTTAAGAGTTCATTCTATAGGTATGTACGTTTGAATACAAGTGCTCAGGCATGTAGTCGTTCCCTAAAAAAACAAACTACTACCTTCTCTCAACAAACTACTTGTCTACCCTTAAAATTTATAATACATAATTGTATCGCTTCGGCGTAGCCACGTGAACCGGAATTATCCAGACAACGATTATCTGTACAGAGGTAAAGGGAAGGAGGCCTTCACAGGGGAGGGACTAGTTGAGTACTAAAAAAATTATAATAATAATTTACATCTAACTCTTCGAACTGATGAATGATAATTTAAGAAAAATGTGTTGCCTGATGATAAGCAGGCCTCTACAGAACTCAAATTCGACAACATGCGCCAAAACAATATTTATCATAAAAGTAGTTCATTGTTATAGGTTGCCATATTCAGTTACTTTACTTTATCTCAATTGATTAATAATTATAAAATATGGATGTGTACCTCTCGATAGTGATCAGGGATTTCCAGTTGGATTGGCTGCAATAGTTGTTTCACCTTTCTGTGGTATTTAAAAAGTACAAAAATGCAGATACCACACATGGCCGAAACAAAAAGTGTGGTTAAAATACTATAGAGCAAAACACGTCTGCTTGCTGCTTCAGCTACACAGGAAGAAAGGAATGAAAGAACACATTTCAGTTAAACAATTAATGCACTTGAGCAAAATTAATAATGCATTGCAGCATGTGATTCATTTCAGTAACTAAAAGTTAATGATTTTCTGATTGGGTTTAATCACAAACACTCTCTGAAAGAAGCTGATGCAGTTTGTGCTCTAGTAATAAATAAGAGAATAAGACTTGCATGTTTCCGGGATGATTTCACATATTTCCTTGCTAGCATTTCCACAAGGCTTATTGTAAAGCAAATATTCAACCTGGAAACAGTAGTTTTGCTCTGATTCCAGTTCAGGTAAGGGTTCATTCTTTCTATTCGTAATAATAGTCTCTACCTGTAGAAACAAAAAACTCTTTTCAGCTTTACACTAGTCTTCCTACAGAAATAGGGAATGAATGTTTGTTCACATTTTTCTTTTTTTGTGAAGGATGCAAGAGACCTTAGAGGATCCTCCATTATCTACTTTCCAGTATGATATATTAAATTCAATGTGCTCTCCATATTCTTTCTCCAAGCTCTGGTCCATATGTGTCATAGTCAGGGAAACCCTGTCATTTTTTACAATCAGATTCGTCACAGGAAGACAAACTGCAACTGTGAAACACAAAGAACATAGATGTTTGTGTTAGAGATACTAGAGGTGTGATAAACAAACACTTCAAATGGAAGGTGCACATAACCACATAAAGCAATCTTTACCATTTACACACTGGACCGGATTTGAATACTGCCATTCTGACACGTTGTTTCCTTTCTCTGTGCGAACTCGAAATACTGCTCCATAAAATTCAGGAGTGATTTGAAATGTTGTTAATTTCGTTCCAATATGGCTCGACACATTGAGCCATTTATCCTCTGATTTGCTAAAATCAAAACAATAATACAGAGTAAGTTAAAGGCAAGATGATAGTGCAGGTAAGTGAGATGTTATATGACCTCCTCAGTCACCATTCACTTTTTAACTGTATGGAAAAAGAGCCAAAGAAAGTGAACGGTGACTGAAATTATGTATAACTCTCGTAGAAAAAAAACACAACAAAAGGGTTTGAAACAACATTAGGGTAAGTAAATGATGACAATTTCATTTTGGTTGAACTATCCATTTGACATAATATGCTTACCGTTTGGGGTTGTACTGTAGTGAATACAGCACGCTGTCATCGTTGGAAGGCTTCCACTGCAGATATGATACGACCTTACAGTCGATTAACAGTCGATTGGATACGATTAACTTGACATCGTGAGGGGGCTTTAAGCCGAATGTCCTCTCTTAAATAAAACAGATATACGCTGTTTTAAGGACATGAAAGCAATGACACGTTGTTTTATACTACAATTGAGGCAATTCCACAAATCATTTCATTTGAGTCCTTACCGATGTTGATTATCAGTATCAAAACTGCCACTACGTTAAGGTGGCGGATCATTTCGACGGTTTTGTATCCATTTTTTCACCATGAAACCTGGGCTTTTTGATGAAGCGCCATTCTGGTTTTCTTGTTGAAACACGCTAACGTTAGTTCCTCTTAGGCTCTTACGGCGTAAATGCAGAGTAATCTACGGAGTTCAGTAACGTATGATCTCACACAATACAATTAAAGCACATATATATCTGTTGAACTCAATAATAAATGCGACAGAATTGTTTTCTTACTACTTCTCTACTTATAAATCCCATTTGTACGCGTTATATTACAATTAGTGGCTGCATCAGATTCAATTCCGTCTGTCACTTTCCTGCTTTCGCCCAGAACTCGTGTCAAACGCGAGATTATATTATTATCGCGAGAGCGAGACAGAATCGCATTCTCGACTCGCATTTGCTGCTAGCCTGGTAACTAACTCGAAATAAACAACGCAACAAATGGCGTCTCTTTTTCGCAGTGGCCTTCAAGGGCGCAAAAACGTCGTTTGGAATTCGCTCACAATAAACAAAATGTCACATAACATTTAAAACATGCATGAAACCCCACATGGTGTATGTTCACATTCCAGTACAGCAGGTGGCGATAAAGACGTTCATGGTGGTGCGTTCCTTTTCGAGAACAAGACGTTCAAAAATGGGGGCTGTGGCTTGGCAAATAACGCTTTTATATCGTTTTTGTTTTTTAGTTGACTATAAACCCATGGATCCCTGACTAGTTTAGGTTTCTTTAGCTATATATCTGCAAAACAGTCAAGTAACGTAATTCAATTAAAACCAAATGCTTCAAAATGCATTCAGTGATATCTAACTGTTAGGCTATCTAACTAGCACAGGAAAAGCTGTCAATAGAAAAAACAACAACATTATTTTTCCTGCTATCACAATAAGACCTCAATATTTAGACATTTAGCATCTATGGCAGGTCGCTTACTGGGTCGCAGGTGTTAGTTTGGGAAAAGAAGTGAAAGAAGCAGGAATGGAGGATCATCATCAGGATGCTGCTGTGAGTTTGAGCTGCTCTGGAGCTGATCTTCTCTCTAGGATCGCTCTCAATGATAACAAGGCTGGCATGGAGGGACTGGACAGAGACAAGATCAACAAGGTCATTCTGGAAACCTCCAAGGTCTGCACAGCTATTTATTTACTTAAGTTATACTTCTATTTATATGTATTGTAGTTGACAAATAACGTGGACATTAAGCTTTTTTTAAGCAGATCAGACAAAAATACAATTAATAATTAGGCTATATTAATGTGTATGGGTGAAGTTTGGCCTGTCATTGAGTTTCTATCAAGTTACATTAATGCTACTCATTATAGTGCTGTTCTGTTGGATTTATTATTTACGTATTTATTTTTAATAAATAACATGGAATCACATTTTAAGTTATTTTAGGGTTAATATTATAAATTCATTAAATGTTTAAATACTTTTATAAATGAAATTAACAGTAGCATTTTACAGTTCAGGACAGTGTTGACATTGACTCATTTATAATGCAGTTGAAAAAAATAAAATAAATTTGTTCTTTTGAATAACAGGGATCTAAATTTTATGAGAATGAACTTAAGAAGGAGCGGCAGGTGAATCAGCGCATTGAAAAAATGATGGAGCAAAAAGCAAGAATCACTAAAGAACAGATGAAACAAGCACAAGCAGAGGTAATCAACTCTGTAATGATTGTCATAAATCTTATGACAATTCAACCTGAGTTTTATTACTGAAATGCTATTATATTGAAAATAGGATTATTATTATTTTAAATAATTTTGTCTGGACAGGATGAGTCTTATTAATGTTTTACACAGTTGTAGGAACTGTGTGAATTATGCCTTATGGTCATGATAATTGCATCGTGATATTATTGCATTGTGCTTTATTGTCACAATGAAATAAGTCTTAATAGTCCTAAAATAAGCTACATTGTCTTTATGCAAAATATAAACTGGAGTGAAACGAAGAGGTGGACATATTTTTGTGAGCTTTACCCAAAATATACAATGAAATACATTAGTTCCACATACCTGTTCAGTTGTTTAAGAGTTGTCGCACCATAGGTGGACAAACTAAAATGTGAACTGGAGAGGGGTCGAGATCTGGGCCGTGTGATAGTTCACGTAGACATGGACGCATTCTATGCTGCTGTGGAAATGAGAGACTGCCCGGAGCTGAAGGACAAACCGATGGCAGTGGGGTCCATGAGCATGCTGGTGAGAATCTAAAACAAACCTCACAGAACATCATCACATGTCCACAGTGTTGACATTGTCTTTATCAATTCCAGTCAACCTCCAATTACCATGCCAGGAGGTTTGGTGTCCGTGCTGCCATGCCAGGGTTCATTGCGAAGAAGCTCTGTCCAAACCTAGTTATCATGCCCACCAACTTTGACAAATACAGAGCAGTGAGTGCCCAGGTATGTTATATGTCAGTCCGGCGACATTCAGTAGTCATATCTGCTGTCGTTTCCTCATGCCTGGGTCTGTCTTCAAGGTACGGGAGATATTCTCAGAGTATGACCCTCATTTCATGCCTGTGAGTCTGGACGAGGCTTATCTGGACATCACTGAGCATTTGGAGCAGCGGAAGGTCTGGCCGGAGACCATGCGAACACATCACATGTGTGATGCCAAGACAGGTGTGTTACAAAAGTCTACTGACTAGTGCAGGGGTTTTCAAACTGGAAGTGATTTGTGGTCTGTCGAAAAGATTGGAGATAAGCAGTGCAAAAAAATTTTTAAAATAAATAAATATTTGTAATTGTAATTATGATTTATTTTTAAAAATAATTAAAAAAACAAACATATTTTAGCACTATAAGAAGTAGAAAAAAAAGTAGTAATTTAACAATATATAGATATTTTCCAAATAATATTTTGCACAGATTTCTAATTTAAATAAAAATCTGGTCCCACTTTATATTAAGTTTCTTTAATTACTATTAATCTTTAAATGAATCATTTTATACAATGCGGTTATTGTGTACATTTTTACATTGTACTTGCATTTAAAAAGTATCTGCATGTAATTTCTGTAATTGATTTCAGTAATTACATCTATAATTACACCGTTTACCCTCCCCTTTTACCTTAATCCATCATAAACCTACCCGTACCTCTAAGCATGTCCCTAACCTTACCCGTATCCCACCTCAATAGCAGAACATGTTTTGCAATACAACATGAACACAATAGGTACATTGTACCCAACATTTTTTTTTAAGTACGTAGTAAAGACTCCAAAAACAAAGTGAGACCAAATATGTAATCAAAAAAAAAAAAAAAAATGTTTCATGGTATACATTAGGTCTTTATTCATACAAAATATAGCTGCATTTTAAATTCACTAACACAAGGATGATCATGTTTGGGAGTTGTTGGCATCTAAAAGATTGAAAAGAGGTTCACTTTTTATTTTGTGAAAGCTTTTATGCATTAAAATGTCTTTTAATATGAGCAATTATATTAGCATGATGTTTGTTCTTTATTCTGATGAAAAGAAGATGATGCAGGAAGGTTTGCGGGTGAATCGGAGAAAGATGGACTGTCTCCTGTGCTGTTTGAGGACAGTCCCTGCTCCTCGACCTCTCTGTCAGGAGCTGAAGGGAAAGCTGAGGTGTTTGGGACAAGTGCAGAGGAGGCTGTGAGGGAGATGCGCTTCCGTATTGAGCAGAAAACGTCTCTTACTGCCAGTGCAGGTGAGGGAGTGGATATTTTTATTTGGTTTTTATTTTACTCTTAAAGGTACAATATGTAAGATTTTTGCATTAAAGGTGCAAAAGGTGATCTGGGAAAAGCTAACTTTAGCCTGCTAGCATTGAAATCATACGAATCCACCCTCCCTGCAAATTGTCGCCCAAAGCCATGCCTCCAAAACACATGAACGCACACAGACCCGAATTGAGACGACCAGAGTAGGGGTGTAAATCGAACCCTAAATGACGATTCGATACGATACCAATTTCTTAAGCCAACGATTCGATTATTTTCGATACTTCAGAATTTCCCACGATACGATTGGATTGGATTCGATACAATTCAATACTCAATATTTTTTTGTACATGATATCTAGTTTCAAATAAATCAACAAAAAAAAATTATAATAATAATTAGCCTTTTATTGAGAATACAGAAACAACATTTGTGGCGAGCAGGACGCGGCCGACGTGAGAGAACGGCAAAAAAAAATCAACAAAAAAAATAAATTAATAATTAGCCTTTTATTGAGAATACAGAAACAACATTTGTGGCGAGCAGGACGCGGCCGACGTGAGAGTGTTAATGAACGTCACCTGTGAGACGCACCGGTCTCTCGATCTTCAGGTCGTCGCTCCTCTTTTTATGCTTCCGTGAGAGATGCGAGACCGGTGACGTTCATTAACACTCTCACCACCGGCCTCGCGCCGTTCTCTCACGTCGGCCGCGTCCTGCTCGCCACAGTATTATATTCACATAATGTGTATGTTACACTATAGCAGTCTTCTTTGCAAACGACAACATCTCTTACCACATCTGTTTTCCTGAAGCCAAAATACTTCCACACCCATGACTTGACGCCGACTGGAGTGTGTATTTCACTTTCATTGCCAGCTCGCTCTGACGGTTCCCTCTTGAAAGTCAGACTCAACAATGTGTGTGAACATAGATAGACTGTGAAACGTAAGTAACGCGTGTGAAACGGTGTGAAGTAGAAGACAATAATGAGGTTAGCGCCACCCGCAGTTTAGGAATAGGTTGTACGCGTATGTCGGAGCTGATGCTGAGGCGAACAGACAGGCGGCAAAATAAACACATTAATCGATAATCTTGCGGACGCATCGAATCGTCGGCTGTATAATCGATGGATCGATACGAATTGATTAATATTTACACCCCTAGACCAGAGACAGCATTATTGTATTGAATCAGGTGTCATTCACTGGTGAGAAAACTTTACAATAAAGTGAGTACTACAATAATGAACGTAAACAACTATTTGCCTGCCATTCTCGCTCTGTCTACACAGCGTATGTGAACGCACAGTGGTATGAACACATGCTATCATTTTATTCGGACCGAATGCAGTGATTGAACGAACATTTTATGGTCCTACGCCTTCCACAGACGATATATATTTATAAAAATACTTTTAGACTGCTTAACATAGTAATTGCGATCAGGATATGAGGAGACTTTCAACCAGCATAACAAAAACATTTTTCTGTAGAGAATCACCTATTTCACCTTTAAAATATCCAAAAACCACTAGAACAATGTTATATATTTTGTTGACTTGTGCACTTGCGTTATCCCAAATGTTTACAACATTTAAATCCAGAGAAATCCGCAATTTTAACCAGTGAAACGGCCCGTGTCACCTGTCAAGTGGGTCTCATTCCCCTTACCCTCAGCTGTCAGTAGAAACCATGGAAATAAGTGCGCTTCCCGAAAAAATGCGGAAGTAGTAGTTATAGCGTCAAAGCCGACGATCTCTGTTAGCGTCTGGGAAGCCACAGTTGTTTGTTTTGCACATTTGTGATGGGCCACAATTATTCATTATCGTTTGCTGCAGGTTCTGTCGCCAAAGATAGCCTTTGAAAACAGCTTTATGGTTCCACACTCTGTCACTGCGTCATCAAGCTACATCTTTTGTTATTGTTTTGAATAAGTGACCTCTTGTGTTTAAACTTGCATACTGTGTCTTTAACTTGCAAACATAAGTATATCCAGTATTTATACTGTATACGAAATTTCAAATTATTCTCTGTTGTAGGTATTGCCCCAAACATGATGCTTGCAAAAGTATGCAGTGACAAGAACAAGCCCAATGGCCAGTACCGAATTCCTCCTGAGAGACCAGTTGTGATGGAGTTTATGAAGGATCTTCCAGTCAGAAAGGTCCGCCTGACCCCTTTTATCCCTGGCTGTTTTATAGCTCATTGACGTGGCCTAATATTATTGTTTATTTATTCCAGGTGTCTGGTGTTGGAAAGGTGACTGAGAAGATGCTGGCTGCTTTGGGTATTGTCAGCTGTGCTCAACTTGGCCAGCAGATGGCGTTACTTTCCCTGCTTTTTTCGGAAACCTCTTGGCATCATTTCCTTCACATATCTTTGGGTTTGGGCTCCACATATATTGAGAGGTATGCAGTGTTAATGTATAAGTTACAGCATCAAACATACTTAAGTAATATCAATAAACTGCATGGGTGACTGGTTTGATGGATATGGAATAAGATTACTATTCTAATATTTCATGGACGATCTGGTCTTTTATTTCAGGGACTCAGAAAGAAAAAGCATGAGCACTGAGAGGTAATCTTCTGTTTTTTTTTTACAGTCTTCAGCACATCCGTCAGTCCCAAACATTAGTGTAAACTTCGAATCAACATTCTGTTTCCTCCATCCCTTATTTAATTTGTGTCATTAATATTTACTCTTTCTTTTAGGACGTTTGGGGAGATGAGTGATGCAGAAGAGCAATATTCCCTGTGTAGGGAGCTCTGTCATGACCTAGCACAGGACCTACAGCGAGAGGGCCTAAAGGTACCTGTGTTTCGCCCTCTTGTCGGGCTAAATTAAAGTTAAAGTAGCTTCTCCCAGTTTTATATCAAACCTCAAATATAGCCAGTGATAACTTGCATATCACTGTGAAAATTAAGATGGTTTGAAGTTTATTTTATTAAGTAATTCATTAATTTACATTTAAGATGTTTTGTTATTATAAATATCAGCATAATTGTACGACCATGTGTTTGTGTATTGCATATTTGTGTAGTTGAGGAAACTTTTCAATTATTTTAAATTCTTTTGTTGCTGGATGTATTAAACATTAGGTTGATACATATTCTAAGTATGTCTGTATGACCCCCTTAAAGATAAAAAAAAATAGTTTATTATGTGCAGAAATAGTAATGTCAGGAAATGTCGTCTGGACTCCATGTACAATTAGTAAGTGCATAAATATTTGTCTAACATGCATTACATTAAATTTATTTGTGTCATAGGGGAAAACTATTACTTTAAAGTTGAAGAATGTCAACTTTGAAGTGAAGACTAAAGCGTTTACACTGCAGTATGCTGTCTGCACTGAGGAGGACATCTTTGTTGCCGCCAAAGACCTTCTGAAAGTTGAGATTGACAGTGTCAGCCCTCAGCCACTAAAGCTAAGACTCATGGGTATATATATATATATATATATATATATATATATATATATATTGTGTGTGGTTGGTAAACCCTTCATTATGGGGAACAAAATGTCCCCATGAAGTTGGCAATATCTGGAATCCTTGTCCTTGTGGGGAAATGTTTTGGTCCCCATGAGGAAAACAGCTTATAAACCATACTAAGTGATGTTTTTTGAAAATGTAAAAATGTATAAAGTTTTCTATGAGGGTAGGGTTAGTGTAATGGGATAGAAAAAACAGTTTGTACTGTATAAAAATCATTGTCTAAGAAAAGTCCTCATAAAATATGTAACGTGTGTGTGCACGACTGTTCAAATCTTTGAGGTCGGTAAGATTTTTTGCTTGTTTTCAAAGAAATGATCAGCAAGGCTGCATTTATTTGATCAAAAAACAGTAAAAGAGTCATATTGTGAAACAGTTTAAAATAACTGTTTTCTATTTGAATAGATTTTAAAATGTAATTTATATCCCGTTATGGCTAAGCTTAATTTTCAGAATGATTACCCTAGTCTTCAGTGTCACATGATCCTTCAGAAAACATTCTAATATGATGACTTGCTGCTCAAGAAACATTTCTTGTTATTATCAATTGAAAACAGTTGTGCTGCCTGAAATTTTTTTGATGCATTTTTTCAGGATTCTTTGGTGAAAGTTTATATTGAGATATTTAAAATAAAAATATGTTGTAACATAATAAATGTCTTTAAAGTAACTTTTGATCAATTGAATGTATCATTGGTAATTGATAAAAAAAGAAATCTTACTGATCCCAAACTTTTAAACGGTAGTATATGTTCATAACTTGCCGTTTTGTTTTGTCTAAAGTTTTATATATCATGTCCAAAATGTACCATCATTTTTTTTTTCTTAAAGCTTATGAAATCTAAAAAAAAGATCATTAGTTTATTTGACCATGCATGATGATTTTTTTTTATTTATTTTTTTTTTTTATCTGAAGCTACTTAGTGTATTTGTTTCAGATAGTAAAATTCAGTTTATGAAATTCTCATTCTAATGAAGAGATGTGTGATTTTCAACAGGCGTTCGAGTGTCTGGCTTTGTCAGCGTTGAAAATAAAAAGCCTCTTCAGAGGAGTATAATGGGGTTCCTGCAGAAAGGCGGATCTGATCCAGGCAGTTTCACGCAGTGTTCTGGATCTGCTCTCAAAGCAGAAGGAGGCAGTGATGGTGCCAGTTTCCTGAAGCCGCAGTCCACTGAGATAAAAGTAACTTCTGTGTCTGAACAAATACCCAAATCTACAGGACCTAAGCAGCAGTCCTTTTTTCAAAGAGCGCAGTCAAAACGACTTCAGCAGCAGCAGGAACAAATGTCTGTCATCATCTCTGGTACAGACACAACAAACAGTAGTGCTGACGCAGCTGCTTCAACTCTGCCAATAGCAAACCCTCAATCAGACACAACATCAACAAACACAAACTCGGGGACAGACGCAACAGGATACATAAATAAACATGCAACTTTAAAGCCATCATTTAAAATCTCAACCCAGGTTCTGCAGTTTCTCACCTGCCCCGTGTGCAACAGAGAGATGAAAGATGTAAACCTCACAGCCTTCAACCACCATATTGATGAATGTCTGAAGGGCAGTGCAATGGATAATGAACGCACAGATTCGGATGCAGGTGAGCGAAAGGAAGAGCTCAACAGTGAACCACCTGCATCAAGCCACAACCTGTCCTGTAATGGAGAGAAGCCGTCCACTAGCATCTCTTTGCCAGTGGTGGAAACTGATGACGGAAATGATTTCAAGACTCCATTTTTTAGTCACAGGACAAAAATAAATGAAAAGCGTTCAGTTGTTCCTAATAAGAAGAGGCCTCTCTCTGAATCTAGTTCTAAAGCCTCACACACAACACACAATCCTGAGGCTGTTGTCACAGAGTTGTCACCTGACTTGAAAGGCTCGTCTTTGACGTGTCCCGTGTGCAGTCAGCTGCAGAGCACCGGTGACCTCGCTCTCTTCAACCGCCATGTGGATATGTGTCTCAACCAAGAAGTTCTGCTGGAGTTTAGAGGATCTCATCCTCCTGTGGATCATTCAGATGCGCCTGCACTCAAGAGCGTAAGAGGTCAGTCAAAATCAAATGTTGAAGAATGCAAGAAATCGCAAATGGAAATAACAATGATACTATGACAAGTATATGGTAAATTAAGAGAAATGATTATAAAACGCTTGTTGTTTTGTCTTTTGCAGGCCAATTGGGGGACCAGGGCAGAGTTTCTAAAGTGAGAGAAAAGAGCAAAAGGTAATTAACTGTAAAAGGCGATAATGCAGTACTTTATTGTAAGAACATCATTTGAATGTACTGTACATGCATACCGTTTGGGGTCAGTAATATATGTATATATATATATATATATATATAATTTTTTGTTTTACTTTGATTCAGCAAGGATGCATTAAATTGATAAAATGTGCCAAGATATTTATGATGTTGAAATGTTGAAAGATTTATATTTAAATAAGTGTGTCTTCAGATCTTTTCATTCATCAGAGGATCCTGGAAAAATTTTTATCACCGTTTCCACAAAAATAAATGTATAATATTATGCAGCACAACTGTTTGGTTCATTGATAATAATAATAAATGTTTCTTGAGCAGCAAATCAGCATATTAGAATGATTTCTGAAGGATCATGTGACACTGCAGACTGGAGTAATGATGCTGAAAATTCAGCTTTTCATCACAGGAAAAAAATAAATTTAAAAATAAAAAACAGTTCTCTTAAATTGTAATATTTCACAATATTACTGTTTATTTTGAGCATAAGAAACTTCTTTCATAAACATTAAAAATTTTACCGGCCCCAAACTCTTAAACTCTAATGTATCTTTTTATTGTTGTTTCTTATACATTCTCCATTTTAACTACAGGCAAGGACCATCTCCTCTTCCTCCCGCAAAGAAAACCAAAGTGTTGAGCACAAAACACACAATCGACAAGTTCTTCAAAGGAAACACCAGACAAAACGTCTAATTCTGTTACAATTCCAGAAAGATCATAGATCTTTTAATTTATGAAGAAAAGACATGATAATCCTTGAGGACTTCAGGGAATATGTTGAATGAGCGAGTAAGAAATATGCAAACTGAAGAAAAGCAGGTAATAAGATGGCACTTGGTGCTCAGAACATCATATACTTTGACACAAAAGCTGAAGATCTTTTGGGTATGTTTTGTATTTATAAAAATGTGTATTTGTGTGGTGGAAAAAAATGCTGCGTATTTATACTTTTGCACTTTCCTCTTTCTATATTTATGTAAATCATTGATGTTAATTCTACATTGAGTGATGGTTCAAATATTTTTTAAATAATTTTATTCTTCGCATAAACACAAAATAGCAGTTATTTTTGTATGGGTGTGCAAAGCAATTTTTAGACCATGACACAAGAATTACCATCTAAATAACAAATATATACAGAAATATAATAATTGTACACATTCAGAATTGTAATTGTATCTTCTTATTTGCACCTCAAATTAATGTAAAAAACAAACAAATAAAAATTGTCTTAATTGATTAATTGTCCTTAATCTTACAATGGTGTTTTGTGTTTTAAAGGATGGAAATATATCAGGGTGTTTTTTTCTTAGTTTATAAACCATTTAAACAGGTTTAGCCTTCATCCAAGAAGGAATGAGAAGTACACTATCATTCAAAAAGTTTAGGGTCGGTGAAATGTATTAAATATTTTTGAAGTCTCTTATGCTCTTATGATTGAAAACAAGTTTAAAAGGATTTTAATGACATTTAAAATGGCTGTTTTGTCTGCAGTGTCACATGGTCCTTTAGAAATCATTCTAATATGCCCATTTAGTGCTCAAGAAACATTTATTATTAATGTTGAGAACAGTTGTGCTGCTTAATATTTTTGCGGAAACAATTTTTTTTCAGGATTCCTTGATGAATAAAGTTCAAAACAACAAACATTAATTTGAATATTTTGTAACAGTGTAAATGTGTTTAGTGTCACTTTTGATAAAAGTATTAATTTCTTGCTGACTCTAAACCTTTGAACAGTAGTGTATATGCATAATAACCGTATACTCTTATTCCCTATAGCTGCACATACTGTAACACAATCAGTGCTTGAAGCCATTTAACTGTATGTCCTTTGGGTGAGGGCACACATCTTTGGGCGTGAGCTCTCAATGCAAACAAAACCATCCAGCTGATGTATTTTACAGCTCACAAGTCTTTGAAGCAAAGAGCTTGTGCAACCAGTTCGATACTATGGAGTGGAGAGCTCAAGCCGTAAAAGACTACATACTGAAGCAGCCTGTTTGGAAGAAGGAAAACCTTAATCCCAAAACATGGTTAAAATCAGACCATGTCAAAGGTTTCACTGACTTTATTTTGCCAAAGGATATTGTTGAAGATGGTGGTTATGATAGTAAGGAGATGTGTGAGTATAGAACATCCTGCTTGAATATCCTAATGATATTTCTTCTGTTTTACACTTATGATGATTCCTCTGTACTATTAGCTGATAAAATGTCCTGAATTTACATGTTAATAATTATCAAGAAAATTGACAAACAAATGTATTCGATCTGAATAGCCTATATTTTCTAAATTATGTGGTACATGTAAAATCATAAGACTTAAGTTTTTTTTAGTTTTTTTTTACTTCAAGGAATTTTCTGGGTTTAGTACAAGTTAAACACAATCCACAGCATTTGTGGCATAATGTTGATTACCACAATTTCCACTTGTCTTTAAAATTAAAAAAATTAAAATCTAGGTTACAGTCAGGGTTTTATAATGGGGCCAATCTGTGAACGTTAAATTGCTTATTGTTTCAATAGAATAACAACAAGACATAATCCGTATGTGTTATGAATTTAGTGTGGGGGGAAAATCATCCTTTTCTGTGTATAGTTACATAAATTGTACAACTTTCTTGCCGTGACAACCCAAGTCTAAAACTACTTTTAAAATAATGATTTAAACAGTTTGTACAAAATTTGAACAGCAGAATATTTGTAAAATATAATCTTCACGGTTTTGCTTTTATATAGGCCTACTCCAAAAATTGGCATTGTTCACTTCCTTTTTTTTTTCTTTTTTCTTTTTTTTTTACTTTTGCCGCTCTAGCGGTTTATAAACAGAACTGCATGCGTCTTGCGGAAGAACATTAGCAGGACCAGTCTAAAACAGTCCGAATATAAACTCTTATTGTTGGTGTACCATAGTGATTCAGGATAAGACAAAACATTGATTGGATAATGAATTCATGATGTATTTGCTCATTATATAATTAAAAAAATTTACATAGCCTACTGCTGCTTTAAAGATTTTTTTTTATTATAGTATTGAATATTAAATCCACAAATTCTGTCGATTCGGCTTCACTTGAATTTAACCTGAAATGTTCCTAAATGTTGGAGTCAGTTTAAAATTTCAGTACAGTATCATAAAAATGTGCCTGTCTGACACCGTGTTCATCTATCACTTGACATCATGTCTTAATTCCAGCTAACGCCCAAAACCCAAACTGTAGCCTACTCCGTGATATTAACACATCACACCAAATATAACAGTAGCCTAGTTGATACTTTAATAGTTTACTTGTTTTTCCTGTAGTCTACAAAAAAGTACCATGCAATACCATTGTACTCCAGTGTAAATACTATGTAAATGTTGAACCAATATAAATATGATAATCATGCCATCTAACAGCCTACATCACTCTACCATGGTGCCGCCACAATACTTTTTGTAAAGTACATGTCAGTACTTGAACTGATGATTTGACCCATACAGTGCTGGAGGTTGAGAAAGACTTCATAGAAGCAGCAAAGAGAAACGACGTGGAGGGCATGAAGCTTCTAGTGAGAGGCGTTAATGTCAATGCCAAGAATGTGGTATGTCAATAAACATCTAACTTACGCAGGTGTGCAATTTTTTCCAGTAGCAAATACAGATATGTTTGTTCACCATATCGGAGCAGTTCTTATGAATCTTGTGTCTCCTGTTAGCACGGTCGAACTGCTCTTCATTATGCCGTGGCCTTCAGAAATGTGGAAGTTGTTGATATGCTCCTTCGAAGGAGAGCCAAACTAGATTTACAAGATAAGGTATGTTTGCCCAAGCAGCTGCATTAATGATTTACCTGTTACCCTTAAGATCAATAATGGTACTCATACTGTGTTTCTGCAGCATGGACTGACTGCTGTTCACTTAGCAGCATGGTTTGGGAGTTTGGAAATCCTCAAGTTACTTGTTCAAGGTGGAGCTGACCAAAGCGTTGAAAATACGGTGAGGTGTTCGCTTACTGCACAGAGTGATTCATTTCATTGATTATTTCAGTTACATTTTATATATATATATATATATATATATTTATTAGTATATAATGTAACTGAAATAATTACATTATAACTGAAACTGAATGTAACTGAAATAATTACATTATACAAAAAAGTAAGAAAATGCACACCTCAGGTGTTATTCAATGGCCCTTTGTCAATTATTCTTTACATAACACCAATAACACAACATTTACATATTTTGATCTTGGTTATTTAAATTATTTTAGATTTTCTCAAAATAATTTATCAGTAACTCATGACCCCCCTTGACTTTTTATCTAAAAAAAAAAAACTCTTATGGCTTTATATTGCTGTACCACAACTGGAATTAAAATGATTGAATTTGTGTGAATTAACATAAATTGATTTAACAATTGATTTATTAAATAAATTCATATTAATTTCACTTTTAAATGTTTACCTTTTTTATTATCTGGAAAATTGTCTCTACTCAGCAAGATTTAAATATTGTAAATATTATTCTAAGTGTTTTAAACCATATTTGTTTTACATTGGAATTGTGTACATTGCCACAGTCATTAAAAGTCAGAGACAACATGTGTCATGGCAATTGTATAACATCACATACAGCTTACTCATAATGGTAAACATTTAGGACATTTTAGAGTTTAAAGTAAATCATTGTGTGTTCAGGAGGGCCTGAACATGATGCACTGCGCTGCCATGAACAATCACACTGATATTGTAGAGTACATCGTTGATGACCTGCAAATGGGAGAACTTGACAAAGAAGAACAAGTAAGGAAACAGCAGCTCATCTTATATTAAAAACAACAATAATCAGAATAAAAAAAGTTAGATACTAAAAAGATAATGTCCCTATTAGAGACCTTCAATGCACACAAATATAAAGTGTGTTGTTCTTCTGTCAGTATGGTAACAGACCCTTTGGCCTGGCCGCAGCACACGGCTGTGTTCGCATGCTACAGATGCTGAAGGAGGAACCTTACAACATGGCCACCATGGAGGAAAATAAGGTTCATTTATTGAATCCTTTAGTTTATAGATGGTTTGTTTAATACAAAAAAGTGCATGTTGTAGCTGCAATCATTTTTGTTCACACTTTATATAAGGTGTCTTTAACTACTATGCACTTACACCAAAGAAATTGTCAGGTGCAATGTAGCTGTGTTTATGCATTGTTGCAAAGCACCTTTGCAACTATTTGAGATAATGTTTGGGACAGGTTTGGGTGGGTTAAGAGGTACGGTGTAATTTTAGATGTAATTACAGAAATGAATTAAAGCTGTAATTCCATGCACGTATTTTTTTTTTTTTAAATAGAAGTACAATGTCAAAATCTGTATGTATTTTTTATTATTATTTTAATTATAGCAGGACCTGAATTTGACTGTAATTCTCGCCTCTTTTCTTTTCCTTTCTGGTTGACAGGTTGGAGACACACCTCTGCATCTGGCAGCAAAGCACGGTCAACATGAAACACTGCACCTACTTCTAGACAACTTTGACATTCGCAATGATGTCAACCAGGTCTGTCCTTTTAGGCATTATCAACACTTGTTCCAGAATCACACAGAAAATACATGAGAGTGAGACACACTGATATGACTTCTTTGCTATGTGTGTGTAGGCAGGGCAGACCGCTCTGTATCTGGCTGCAGATGGAGCTCATGAGGACTGTGTACAAGCCCTTCTGGAGGCACAATGTGACCCAAACATCTTTACCTTAGTATGTAAGGTGGATGGGGGGGGGGGGGGTGTAAGGTGTAATCTTTACCTTAGTATGTAAGGTGGATGAGGGGATGATTTTAAACACTCCTTTTGATAGCTACTACTGGATAATAATGACAGACTCAGACTATTTGAGAATGAATACATTTAACCATGAAATATACAACCTATTTAGCATTGTTTCTTAGAGGATGGTTACCTGTGATGATTTTCAGAGCAGAAGCAGCCCTCTGCATCCAGTCTGTGAGAGGGGACACTTTCCAATTGTAAAACTCCTCCTGAATAGTGGAGCCCAAATAAACGCTCAGGACCAGGTGAGAAATATCATTTCACTTTTTTTTTTTTTCTGCTGCCTGAAATTTTTGATGCTATTCACATTAATCTCTGTATCTTACACTTGCTTTCAATTACTGAACAGTATATTTTAGTAAAATAAAGATTGACTTCAGATAGCTTTAATGTACACTATTGTTAAAAACAATTGGGGTCAGGAAGAAATTAATACAAATTTCAGCCAGGATGTATCAGATTTATCAAAAGTGATAGTAAAGACATTTTATAATGTAACAAAAAAATGTACCAGCACAACTGTTTTCAGCATTGATGATAATAATAATAAATGTTACTTAAACACCAATGAATGTTCATTTATAAAACACTAACTGATGTTTAACTTGAAATGTTTGAATTGTGTATGAACACTAACAAAGAATAATGAATGCTGTAAATGAATTGTCATTTTTTCATGTTAGCTACTTCAATAACTAATATTAGCACAGTGTGTGTGTGTGTTTACACACACACATACACATATATAACACGCATACGTATATACAATTTTTCCAATATCCAATACTGTGCATTTTAACATGCACCTTATATTTCCTTCATGACAAGAGATAGTATAATCCATGTTAGGAATAAATACACTAATGCTAGATCAAGATTGATTGATTGATTGATTGATTGTTTCAGCATATGCATACTCCATTCCATCTAGCAGTGAAGAACTGTCATATTCCTGTAATCCACACCCTTCTTGAGGCTGGCTGTGATCCAAACATAACAGATCATGTGCGTACTCACCTACTTTCATCCATCATTTATGAAGTGATATTTGTCATTGCATTCATGTTTCAGTATTTTTTTTATTCATTCAACACACTCAGATGGGACAAACTGCACTCCATATCGCTGCTGAGATGGGGAAGGTGGATGTGGTCGAGATGATTCTGAAAGCCGAGGTGGATCTGGAGATTCAGGACAGGGTGACAGACCGTGTCTGACATATTACAGTGCCTGATAAAGGTTTAAAAATGTGGTAGAGAATAGGCAATTTAGAAGAAGTAATTTTTTAACGTATTATTTTCCTTTACAGCAAAATAAAACAGTTCTTGGAGTGGCGGCGAGGGGGAATATGGTTATAATTGTGGACATGATCATCAAAGCTGAGAGATATTTCAGATGGAAGTGCAATTATCAAATGGTGGGTATTCCGTTTTCCAATTTGGTCAAAGCAAACCATGAAATAAATGGTATTGTGTGTTGTAAAAGAATGGGACGAACATTTTCCTCCCAACAAATGTCACTTGCTGCTATAACCTCAGCCACTCTCTATTAAACCCAGTGCCGGAAGTGTAATGCAATTTTAAAGCGTGTATAATTCCATTCAGAAAGGTCACCACAGGCCATTTATTTGCACAAGGATTGCATATGTCAAAAATGATCATCTTAACAACAGCGAACATGGACTAATGATATTCAGTGTGCTGTATATACCTGTGCTAATTTCAGCACCTGGCGAATCTGGCCTTTCTCAGAGCTTGATGTTATTTGATTACCCTTTCAGAATAATACAGATGCTATTGAGAGCCTTCACAGCGAATCACCATTGACGTTTAAATTAGATCACTCCCCTGACACGAATCCGCTGCGTGATATGATATGGGAGCTCGCATACAAACACCTCAAGCGCAATGACTGGAAGAAGTTGGCAGAGCTCTGGGAGTTCACAGAGGATCAGGTGGCTGCCATCGAGGAGCAGTGGACAGGTCAGAGCGAGATGCTTTACCATCAGATCTTCTATACAATCTTATCTTTATGTTCAGAAGAGCTTCAAAATAACCCCCTAACAGGGAGTTCAGCAGCACCAACAGACAATCTTAGACTAATAGAGAGCCTAAGTCCCTCCCCTCCGCTTCCGGCTCATGGGACCTTATTTCGGAAAAAAATATGTATGGTAGTCAATGGCGAGAGACAACTTATCTTTTTATTCCGTCTGAACTGTACCCTGAATTACACATATAATGTTTGTCAATTTAAAAGATAATTTTGAAAGTCGCAAATATTTGTTGTCTCTCGCCATTGACTACCATACAATATTTTTTCGAAATAAGGTCCCAGCTGGTCGACCGGAAGGGGAGGGACTTAGGCGCTCTATAACTGATGGATGAAACTAATAATATTACTCTAAAATGTACACTACCACCAGTGTTGGGGGTTACGCATTACAAGAGAGAAATTGGTAGTAAGTTGCAGAGGTGTTGTGTATTTGGTTATTAGGTTATTGTTCTAGACCAATGTGAACATGCATTTACTCATCTCACTTGCACAAAAACAGATTCAGTATTCCTAAAAATTAATAAAAACAGTGAAATGCAAACTTAGAATATTATGAAAACCTGCAATAATTAAATACAAAA
This sequence comes from Tiaroga cobitis, assembly GCA_030578255.1. NCBI lineage: Eukaryota > Metazoa > Chordata > Actinopteri > Cypriniformes > Leuciscidae > Tiaroga > Tiaroga cobitis. The sequence continues at coordinate 25,478,083 of CM060595.1, read as the reverse complement.
AAAAAAAAAATATATATATATATATATATATACAGTATATATATATATACTTATATACTTTATGGCTCGGTTCCACAGACAGGGCTTAATTAAGCCAGGATTATGCCTTAGCTTAATTAGGGCAATTAAGTAGCTTTTATAAACGTCTCCTAGAAGAAGAAAATAACATTAATGGTGTGCATCTAGAGACAAAACAATGGTACTGACATATTTTCAGATATTCCCGTACAAGTTGCTTTCAGTTAAAACGGCTCAAACAGGCATTTTAGTCTGGGACTAGACTTCCTTGTTTGTGTAGGGCGATGATATCTTCTCTTAGCTTTTTGGGCCATATTTCTAACATACAGTCAAACGTGACACTTGGAACAAACCTAGCCCGTTCAGATATTAAATATAATAGAATGCAGTCTCACAATTATTCAACCCTGTTAATAGAATCCCTCAGAACAGCACAAATCTGCAAAACAGGTTTTGTCTCACACACCTGTTCTGCAGATTTGCGCTGTTGTGAGGGATTCTATTAACAGGGTTGAATAATTGTGAGACTGCAGAAGTCATTAAAAGTTGCATTTTCAGTTGAATTTGGGGAAAACCACTTGAAACATTTGTTGTGTTGAGCTATTTCAATTACTTTTGTTTGATTTGTTCAGTCTGTAAATTGCCAATAAACTTGATTTGCAATGGGTGTTGAATAATTTCGACTACAACTGTGTGTGTGTGTGTGTACATTATATATATATATATATTTCTAAATTCCATTTGGAAGAAAGGTAATCTCAAATGTATTAAACTACAGATAGACGTGATTCAGAGACTCCCCCTTTGCTGTATCTAGGTCCTAACAGTTTCCAAGAGCATGGGAACAGGATGCTTCTGATTTGGCTTCATAGAGTCATGATAGAAGGGAACAACCCAGCCAAAGGCCTGTATGAGGGGCTGCTTTCTGTTGGGATTACAAAGATTGCTGGTAGGATGTTTTTACTCTTTACAGAATGCCGTTATTTTTGTTTTCAATGTCTTGAAGGACGCATCAATTATAAACAGTATAGTATTTGCTTTTAAATGGTACATTTATTAGAGAGTGAGTTTTACACAGTCATTTATAATGTCCCTTACATTAAAAATAGCAGAAAGGAAAGAGTGAAATCTCATTACATACATTTTTGTCTCATCCCCAGAAAAAATAAGAATGGAGGGAACAAACGCTGATGCAAGGAAATGCACAGTTTCATGAATCCAAGTTGCTACAAAAATGTTTTGCTCTATTTCCTAATTGAGACGCATGGAGATCCAGCAGCTAACTTTAATAAAACCTGCAAATTAAGATACAGTACAAACTAATACATAAGCTAACTGATCTAAAAAAAAATTAAAAAAAAATCAGGAAACTGTTACGGATTTTGATTATGGCTTTGTAAAACATTATAAAGTAAAAGATGACACTTTTACAAACAATTTTTTATTAAATAAAAGAAATCATATCACGTAATAAATAATGTTTCTTCAATTAAAAGTGTTCATTTGGCAAATTTAGTATATAAACATCTTACCTTCATTTCCACCATGTTATGATAAAAAATAAATAATTTTGTACTTAAAATGTATGCACCTAATTTAAAGCCTCTAAACCTGATAAATTAAATACTTTTTAAAGTTTCCAGACCCCAGACCTGACACATAAATGAGCAAGTGTGTGTTAGTCCACAACTTTGATGGAGTGGATGTGAAAGGAGGAGGAGGAGGAGGAGGGGCCTCTAGGCTGGTTGGAGGAGCTCTTGCTGCTGGAGACAGTCTGACTCTGAAGAGCGGTGCGAGGGAACTTAGCTGCTGTTGCCTGACCAACAGTGAGCTGTATATGGGGGGAAAGAGGGAAATGGAATGAGCACTACTGTTTAATGTTCTGATATCATCACATGTACTTAGACATTTGTAGGGATGTTCCTTTATACCTGAGTGACAGGGTGGTGTCTTTCTACTACAACTGAGCTCATGGGAGGAGCCACACCCATGACATGCAGGGCCGTAGGGGGGCGGCCCGTCCGGTTATGCTCTGCCCGTCCTGTCAAACGAGCAGTTACTGTCTTAGAGGCTTTCTGCTTGCCAGCTGTTACTATCCGTGCGTTTGCCTAAAGAAGAGAACATTTTAGAAGCAAGTAGTTTTCAGAACACACACACAATACACATGTATAAATGTTATCACAAGCATTTTGAAAAGCAGCTTAGAAACAGGTTCAGCAGGCTGATATAAAATATTCAGAAATATGCTTCCAGTGACGGTACCTGTCTGAAGGAGCTTGTACTGCCCCCTGGTGGAACGGTAGAGTTCACCACTGTGGTGGAGAGAATGGTTTCTGCTCTTGGGCCTGAGATTGAGCTAGGCTGAGAGAGAAACTGGTCCTGAAAAGAGAGCAATGCATACAAATAATAATTTAACAAAGATAGATTGTCATGTTAAAGTTATAAAATGAAGAAAAAAAAGAAGAAAAAAAAATGTAATTAAAAATGTTGGTCCTTGAAGTCAGCATGAAACAGAAGTTGCGATAGTCTTTTCTTCTCTATTGCGACATATCTAAGTGAAACGGTTTCTTGAACCAGAAAAATGTAGGGCGGGCCTTGATTTTGTCCATTGGGAACTGATTGGATGGTAGTGGTAGTTATATTACTGTGATCTCATGAGTGACAGGTTGTCGCGCCCTCACGCCAGTAAACGTCATCAGAGAAGAGATTAAAGATTACGATGAGGGCATACACATTTTGAAAATAATGTACATAGAAAAATCCTTTATAATAAATACAACACAATATTCTATAAAAAAAAAGTCCATTTTAATTTCAGAATGATTTTAAAGTCAATCATTATCTATACATAAACAGCAGTAATATTGGCCATGCAAAGTTTAATTTTATAGGCTGAAATTAGGCTGAGTAAATGACAATTGTCATAAAAACACACACAAAAAAACCAATACCATTTTGGACTGACGCTCCAAACTTGATGTTGAAATGAAGAGAATCCTATACAAATGCATATCAATATGAAAGCATTGTACAAAACATGCTGGTTTCAAGAAATCGTTTAGAATCTTTAAGATTCAACAAGTGTTTGTTGCATGTCTTACCGCCTCTACATCGTCTGTATTGCTGTGGGAGGGGCCTGGCTGTATTGGACTCTCCATGACAATTGGACTGAGCCGTGCAGACGAGACCGTACGTGGAGGGTGATTAGCCATTGAGCTGGTGCTTGGCTCGTGCCCTGGAGGTGGAACATCTACACACAAAAATAAAGGCTGGACTGATTATACTGCTTAAGGTTTGATCTTTGAGACATTTACAGCCCTACTTTAATTTCAATTATTTTTTCGGATTGGATTTCATTCTTTTAATATCAAAATTCTGTCTCAAATTTAAATAAGGGTGTGGTCACATTAGTGAAATTTCATAGGCAAATACGGTCCATTGTTTTTTGTGTTAACATCACTTGTAGACTTGCCATATCTACAAGGGAATTGAACTGAATCTCTCTATTGTCTTACCACGGTCCAGTCTACCCGCTTCTCCAGTGTTAAACATACTAAGGGCCTCGATGTTGAGTGCACAGACCCCACGCATGAAAGCTTTCTTCATAGAGTCCTCGTAGCGCTCTCGCTCCGTGTGCAGCCTGTGGATCTCAGCTTGAGCTTTCTGGAGCTCCTCTACATGCTGACAAACACAATATTTATGTTATCATTTCATGTTTTGTCCACATCCAGTAACTTACTAAACATGGAATCACACCTAAGATAAAACTATTTTTTTTTATTTATTTTTTTTAAAAGACCTATCACTAAAATCTACGTGTGGGTTTCACTCACCTGTGCCATCTTGGCCTCATAGTCTGTGGAGAGCTGCATGCAGACGTCCTCTGCTCTGGCACAACACGCTCTCTCCACACGCTCCCGCCACCTGTTCTGGATGAGCGATTGCCAGCCTGCCCACACCTTCCTCTTGAGCTGCAAATGATAGTGCTGCTCGGCCAGTCTGCCCCCCTGTGCCTAAAACACAGAGAAATGCATTTGATCAGATTCATAAGATTGAAATAAGGCTTGTTTTTGAAAGAAGTCTTATGTTCACAAAAGGTTGTAAAAACGTCACTGCTGTTGTTTTGGCTTCATTACATCTTCAAAGGGACAGTTCACACAAAAATAACTAATTCTGTCAATTTACTCACCCTCATGTTGTTTCAGATCCATAAGACCTAAACCTAATCATATCAAGCAATCATATCTCTTCACAAGACTTGGATTAAACCACTCAATTCATACAGATTCATTTTAGGATGCCTTGGATCTTGTAATTTTTGGTCACCTGGACTTTCAATGGAGGGACATTAAAATGATTTTAATATGCGTTTTGAAGATTAACCAGTCTTATGAGTTTGAAACGACATGAGGGTGAGTAAATTGCTGACAGAATTTTCATTTTGGAGTGAACTGTCCCTTTAAAATGCAGATAGTCTGCAATTTGAAATGAGAAAATGAATACAAAACACAAGCCTGTCTTAACTCTCAACCTGACATGAGTAAACAGCATTGTCTGAAAAACACCTGCCCTGTGTGTGTGTGTGTGAGTGTGCAGTCAGTCAGATCTGCCCCGGCCGTCTCACCTCCTCTCTGGCAGAACACTGCTGCAGTCTCCACTGGGTGAAACTCCTCATCAGCTCCATCTTCTCCCTCTGCCTGTCAACCGCCCTGCTCAGATTCACTATCACCTGCAGAAGGCAAAGGCCAAGGAGGAGATGACAGACTGGAAAACAGAGACTTACAGCCTGTTGAAAATTGTGAGTCAGAGTCACATGTGTTTGTGTTTTGAATGACAAATTATGTGTTGCTGTTTCATATACTTCCCAATATACTTTCTATATTTCCCAATATTTTGCACCCGTATCTTATTATATTCAATACCAATATCTCAATGTTTATTAGCTTAATACTGCAGGACCAGCCAATTAGTTTCAATAAATAACATCTCTGACTTAAAGCATGTTCACACCAAGAATGAGAACTATAACAATAACCACACCAGTCCACACAATAGACTGTAAACACAAATATAGATGTAGTGTCCATGACATCACCTGTAGGTTTCTGAAGAGCGTTTTTGAAGCCCAAAGTGGGCAGAGCCAGCTGTTGCCATCTTGGCAGCGCGTCACTCCCAGATAAACGAAAATGGGCAAAGAGGCAGGATTAGCTGAGGTGATGTGACGGCTAGCAGACAAACGGCTAGTAGAGACGGCAGCGGCAATCCACCTGTCACTCAAGTGGGCACGCCCTTAATTATGCTGGACTTTAAGGCTTAATATAATTTCACGGATAAATTCACCCCCCTCACAGTTGTCATGAAGGGCAAAATTAGCTAAATAGACCAACACCACTTTTTGCACAAGGCTGTAAACTTTTTTTTCTGCTGTAAAGTTGGGCATTTTAACATGGTTGGGGGGGGTTCTATGGGATTGACTCTCTTTTGGAACCTGTCTCTAGCGGCCAGTTGATGAATTGCAGTTTAAGTCACTTCTGTTTTGGATTCAAGAGAGAAGGTAGAAGGTGGACGATGTTGTTCTGTTTATTCTAAGCGCATGCTGCAGTTTTGTCATCTGCCGCTTTAAATGCTCCAGCTCTTTAAAGCAGGAAGTATTATTATTGGCTGTCAATGTTATCGTTCATCAGCTGGATAAAACTATTTTGAGTGCGATTCCAACAATATCATTTCTCTGTGCTGTGGTAATTGTAGTGGTGTGGACTTTATTATCCTTTTACATTTAGAACTATATCTTAACCTTTATAGTTATCGTCCTTGGTGTGAATGGGCCTTTGGTCTCAATATCTGTTGCACACCTCATCTTTCCTCTGGTTAGAGATCTGATAGGTGTTGACCAGGTCTTTGAGACCATCCATCTCAGCATTTACAGCAGCCATATGTGCTGCATGTTTCTCCCTCTCCTTCTTAAACTCCAGTCTGTGCTGCTCCACACAAGCCAGTTTCCACTTCCTCAGCTCCATCATCACATTACTCTGCACACAGACCAAGAAACAGTTCCTATAATGGATTACGGTATGCAGCAAAATAGTACAAAACATACAATTGCGAGACAAACCTTAAGGTTTGTGCTCCAGGTGTCCAAAATGTTCTCCATCCTGTTCAGATTCTCATCTGAGATGAACATCTCTGTCATGACAGTGATCAGAGCATCAGCACTGCTTTGTCCTGATATGTCTGATCTTTCCTCAGATGACACAGACCTGGCTGCCATGCACTCACCTGAAGTAAAAGCAATATATTATATCAGATAGTTCCGACTCTTAAGGGTACTTTCCTGGCAAGCATTACTGACACACACTGCAAGCAGAGAATGGATTTCTCATTTCTGCTCGCCTTTCTTTAGAACATTTGCAGTACATTTGCAGCAGATAGACAAAAACGGCGTCATGTGCTGATGCTTCGAAAACAAAACTAAAGGTTAAAAAAAAAAAATTTTCCACCTCCTGCATCATTATTACTAAGGAAACATTGGTAAACAGCTGCTGCTTTGATGATACAAACGCATCACGGTTCAGATTATGTGAACACAATTCAGCGGGATTGGGGGAGGGGGGATAAATCTACCTCGGGTTCGGACCAGGCAATCAAACCAAGAATAAAAGCACCCTAAATTCTGATTGAATGAGACATAAGAGGACTGAGAAATTCTTTTTTAAATGGCTTCATGTTACCCTCAGATGTTCGACTTGGTGGTCTGGATTCTTCTAATGGAGGAGTTGGTGTAGCCCCGTTGTTTGGATGCCCTTCATTATCTGAAATAAAACAAAGTAAACAACACTTTTCTCAACCTTTTTGACTCCCAAGACAATATTTGAAGGCCCCCCAAAATATTTCTGATACTTATATTATGAAAAAAGAAATTTTGTAATATATTACAAAAACTAGGAGGGACAAAATATTCCAAATAATTAAACTCCATAATTCCATAACTGAATGTTCTTCATGGTTTAAAATGTTTATTACCAATTAACTTGCATGGCGTTTCTAGTTTTTTTGTTTTCTTATAAATAGCCATTTCTACCCAACTAAATATTTTAAAAGCTATATTTACATTTGATATATAAATTATATTTTTTATTTAAAAACGAAAATCCACAACTTTTCCATTTCTAGAAATCACACTTTTACAACTCTCACATTCAGTATATCCAGTTTGTCAAAGATCATGAGAACCCTGGTTTTAAAATAAAAAATGGCAGTTGTTAATGAAGCAAATTAAATTAAGTAAAATTATTTTTTAGCTGTCTAGATTGTATAAACCTTGTTTTGTCTTATTTTAAATCATTTTAAGCAGGCCCTAGTAAGACACTGATTAGCTGGTTCAGGTGTGTTTAATTGGGGAGACACCTGATTTTACGCTATCCTGTGGCCACTTTGAAAGTGTGCTGAGATCCCCTAGTGCAGGGGTGTCCAATCCTGCTCCTGGAGGGTCACTGTCCTGCAGAGTTTAGCTCCAACCCCAATTAAACACACCTGCACAGCTAATCAACATCTTATTAGGCATACTACAAACGTCCAGGCAGGTGTGTTGAAGCAGTGGCCCTCTGGGAGCAGGTTTGGAAAACCCCTACCCTAGAGGCCCTGGCCCCCCTGGTTGAGAATCACTGCTTTAAACCTATAAACCTTTCAACCCATTTTTTTTTTTTTTTTTTTTTTTACAATATTAGTGTCTGCAATTTGGAATGATCTAGCATTATTATCTCCTCTTAACTATGCATTACATTTTAGTAAGGAGTCCATTCAGTAAGGAGTCTACCTGCAGAAGGTTGAGCTGGTGTGTCTCTTTTAATAGTATGTTGTGAACTGGAGAGTTGAGTTGTACTCAAGTTGAGCTGTGATGGGAGACTCGGCTCATATTTAGGAGTGACAACAGCATAGCGAAGAAGTTCTTCGTATTCATCCTGAAAATTTGAAAGAGAAGGAACAACACCAAAGTGTCCTTTAAACGGACAGGACAGAAAATCAGTTCCTTATCATTGTGACTTTTGCAATGGTGGATATAATAACTCACCTGAAGCACAGAGGAAACTGAGCTGCCTCTGTCCGAATCTCTTGGTAAATCTGGACTATTGCACTCCCCTTCATCTGATGACATCTGAAATACAGAATAAAAGAGGACTTGTGATATATGACAATGTTTAGATGACTAATTTTACTTCAAATTGACCAAAAGAGACGATTCCTCTTAAAGAGACGAATCCTGTTTACTTTATAGCCAAGTTACTTCAAACCTGTCTAACTCTGCCAAGTTATCATTGTTAAAAAACGATTTAAATCTGTATCAGCTAATAATTAATATTTGCCATACAAAACACTAATAATCATGTACTTATATAACGATACATAAGGCGAAGGACTAGCACTAACGAACTTTGCAACGTTTTTGTTTATTTGAGCAGCAGTGATTTATCAACTAAGTTTTGTAAGAAAACGGTTAACTTGCGAATATCTATTATAATGTTCTTATATTATATTGTACAGTCGCAGATAGAGATATAAACAAAGCAAAAGTGCAACCTAAGTTCCTGCTAAAGCTTCATAACACTGTATTAGCCTCTTACTGAGTTCCTAGGCTAAAATCTACAAGCATCATGTCGGGTGCGGTAAAGAGATGAATCTCTACGATCATTACCTTCTTAGCTAGACTTTTAAAGGTATTTGTTCCTCTGTTAACACAATGAATGCTTTCAATCTGCAAGTGCCCACTCTACGGTTAAAAGCCCTGTTTCAAACTGCTAGCCGCTAGAGTAAAAATCTATTTGATTGGTTGAAAATTTGGCACGTCTATATTGGCTATTGTGATTGGGTAGAATGTTTCCGTGGTAACAGATACGCGGAAGCGTCGGTTGGATCCACCATAGACATAATAAATAGCGGAGATTTGAAATATGTTGCCATAGATGGCAGCATAGACAGATGGCCTCCAAAACTCCCTGACAACACTAGTTTATACTTGAAAACGTTTATGCAAAGATTCTCTTTGATCGATAGTTGGAGAGTGTTACATCCCTCTCAAAAGATGGAGTAATAACTCTCTCTCCTCCCAGTCCCGAATTGACATGTGGCTTATCTCTAAAGAATTATGCAATACCTCTACTGACATTTTGCCATCACCTTTTTCTGACCACAAGAGTATCTTCATTCGTACCCATTTTTTTGCCTCTGATAATGTGCTCGGATTTCCTTACTGGAAACTCAACAACTCCATTCTGTCATACAGTGAAGTAGAAAATGAAATTAATAAGATAATTCACAAAAATTGGAATAAAGCAAGAGAGGAGAATAGTTACAGCAGCAACTGGGAATTTACTAAATATGAAATTGGCAAATATCTTAGGAAATTTAGTACTGATTTGGCAAAAAAGAAAAAAAATGATGAAAACTCCGTTATGCAAAATCACCAATCTTTTATCTAAAAATGTGGATGATTTACTTGATTGTGAAAAAGCAGAATTGGTTGAATTACAGTGCAAATTAGACAACATATATAAACATAAAGCTGAAGGGGCATTTATTAGATCGCGCAGAAAATGGCTTGAAGAGGGTGAGCAAAATTCTGCATATTTTTTCAGACTGGAAAGACAGCAAGCTAAAAACAACCAAATTCATGATGACCCTAAAAGTATCGCAAAGTTCTGTGCTAAATTTTACAGTGATTTGTATACTTCTAAATTTTCCCAACAACATATGGATGATTTCTTTAAATCATTACCTAATATAAACCAGTTAAGTGACTTAGATAAACACTTTTGTGACGCCTCTATCACATTGAAGGAGATAGAGGACGCTATTAACTGTTTAAAAGCCAACAAATCTCCCGGAACAGACGGACTCAGCTCAGAATTTTACAAGCTTAATCATAATATAGCACCATTCTTGTTAAAGGTATGAGGAAAGTAAAAAGCATTACTTCCAGCCACATTATGTCAAGGATTAATAACTCTTATACCAAAATTAAATAAAGATCCCCTCCTAATAGACACCTGGCGTCCGATTACACTATTAAATAATGATTAGCTGCAGTCCTAAGATTAAAATATGTTTTGAGCTCTATAATTGACGAAACACAATCAGGATTTATGCAGAAAAGACACATTTCTAATAATATACGGTTCGTACTAGATATGTTAGACTATTCAGAATTAATTGACAATGATGGCTTCATTTTCTTTTTAGATTATTACAAAGCCTTCGACACATTGGAACACGAATTTTTATTAATTTTTTTATTTACTTTTGCAGGATGGTCCAAATGCTATACATAAACGGAAACAGCTCAATTAAGCTAAGTAATGGTAGGCCTACTTCACCTAGATTCTTTTTAAAACGAGGAGTTAGGCAAGGATGTCCAGTTTCCCCTTACCTATTCCTAATTGCAACACAATTCCTTAGCGTACATATCAATGGTAGTTCTTTAAAGGGTATCACAATTGGTAACACTAAAATAAAAATGAGTCAGTTAGCAGATGATACAGCTTTATTCTTGAATGATTCTTCACAAGTTCCAGTGGCTTTGGGTATTCTTCTAACACAGTCTCATCCCAAGACGTCAACTAACTGACGCTTTTGACCATATACGTCAACATCCGACGTTTTAGGGTACCCTTTAACGTCAGTTAGATGACGATCCTGGGGCGTCATCCAACTGACGCCTAACCTTTAACGTCAGTTAGATGACGCGGGTAGGTTTAGGTCTGGGGTAGGGCAGAGACTATTTATAGAGACATGCCACTTCCTCAATCCTTAATACAACTATATAGGGAAAACCCGTAACGCCAAAGATGGCGGCCGAGTGGCATGACTTACCTAAAAGGACTTTGGGTAGGGTTAGGATTAAATAGCGTCATCTAACTGACGTTAAAGGGTACCCTAAAACGTCGGATGTTGACGTATGGTCAAAAGCGTCAGTTGGTTGACGTCTTGGGATGAGACTGCGCTGATTCTGCAGTCCTTTTCTGAAGCCTCTGGATTAAATCTAAATTTTAATAAATGTGAATTGCTTCCCATTAAAAATTGCTCTCTTACCTCTATTGAGAATATTACTGTTAAAAATAAGGGAACATGTTTAGGTATACAAATTACTAAAGATGAATGTAGGTGCTCAGCAAATTTCAAACCTATTACCAAGACTCAAAAAAGATGCAATTGGTTACAAAGGGATCTGTCCTTAAAAGGCAGAACACTGCTCACTGCTCACTAAGGCAGAGGGTCTGTCCCGTTTGGCCTATGCAGCTCAGTCTCTTTTTGTGGATAAGCCCACTTCTAAATTAATTAATGAGGTTTTAATCAAATTCTTATGGAAAAACAAGCCTCATTATATGAGAAAATCAGTCTTATTAAACTCTTATAATAATGGTGGTCTGAATTTTATTGATTTTGATTCCCTCAACAATACATTTAAAATTAATTGGCTGAATCAGTACCTAACCAAACCATCTTCTATTTGGAATGTTTTTCCTCAACTTGTTTTTTCACAACTTGGTGGCATTAATTTTCTCTTAATGTGTAATTATGATATTTCCAAACTTATCAAACTCTCCAACTTTCATCGTCAGGTTCTCTTAGCATGGGCTCTAATTTATAAACATAACTTTTCACCCCAGAGATGTTATATTTGGAACAATAAGAACATTTTATTCAAGAATAAATCTCTATTTTATGATAATTGGTTCAGTAATGGTTTATTTTTAGTGGAGCAGTTTGATAAGCAAGGTCTTTTGTTCAGATATTCAGAATTTCTTTCCGAATACCAAATACCAATAACCCCAAAAGAATTTGCTACAGTAATGGGAGCTATTCCCTCTGGTTTATGTATGCTTTTTAAAAACTGTAGTTACTCCTCCGCAGTATCTGCATCCTTTCCTCAACCTTGGGATACTTCTGTTGGTCAAATCTGTTTCTCTGAGTCGAAAGCTAAAAACTATAAAATAAGATCTTTATTTCTTAAGCATTTGATTTCTGTTCCACCTGTTATTTCCTTTTGGAATAATTTGTTTGTTAACCTTAATTGGAAAAAATCTGGTCTTTACAGCAGAAATTCTTTCTCACAAATAAAGTGAAAGAAATTTCCTTCAAGCTCATACACAGGTTCTATCCTGTTAAGACATTTATACAAAGGTTTAAATCTGACATTGAGCTAACTTTTTGTCTGAATTCTGAAGAAACAGTGGTTCACTTATTTTGGTCGTGTCACACTCAGAAGCTTTGGAATGATATTGATGTATTTATCAAGTGTAAGATTTGTCCAGGCTTTTCAATACGAGAAACATTATATTTGGGTATTTTGACTCAGACCCCACAAACGTAAATGTCTGCTTTGTGATTAATTAAATTTTTTTCCTAAGCAAATTTTACATTCACAAATGCAAATTCTCAAAATGTAAACCTGTCTTCTCTGTCTTCTTAAAAGAGATAGAAAATTATTTAAATGTGATTTCAGTATCCACTAATATGAAAGCCATAAGGACGGTTAGAATCTGCACTGCCTTTGATCTCTTCATGTGAACGTTTTTTTTATGTGATGTAATGGACCTACTTTTTTTTTTTCCCCCGCTATTGTCTCCTTTATTGTTTTGGTTGATATTATGTGATGTACGTACGCTTTCTCTTTTGTATGTTCCCGTTCTAAGCATTAATAAAAAAAATTAAAAAAATATATATATAAAAAGACATAATAAATACATATAGGCCTAATACAAATACTATTGGCCGCTGGAGCGTACGTCAACGGCGCCGCCATTGGGGATGGCGGGGCTGTACAGTACATATGAAAACAGCTTTCGAGGAATTACCTTTCACAAGCAAGACTGGACATGATTTAATTAGTAATAGTAACGTTCAGAGGATAAATAAAAAAATACTACTGTTATTGTGTCACGAAATGTAGTTTTAATAGTTTTTCAGTCGACAATGTAGTTGTTTAAAGCTCAAATATGTGGTTTGTTTATAAAGATAGCGGCTATTTCAAATTTTGATCTGACGTTTTCGGGGTTGATCACCGGGCGCCGAGCGCTCTGCACTCCGCCTGGAACAGCCGTACCTCGGCCAGTGCTTCTGACGTTTGCCGCTGGCTCGGATGTCTCTCTAGTCTAGTTGTTAAACGTGAGATATAATTCGTCTTGTGTATATCTAACGGGCGATCTTTGGTATTAATCTATAAATGGTTCCCTGGTAAATCGTTTTGGCTGAGGGCAAAGTGAAGTTTCATAACTTTATATTTAGGCTATTTTAAAGTTGAATCCTGCTGTATGTTTGACTGAAGCTACTTCTGTTATAATGGCTATTTAATGATCAATAAAACTGAAATTTAACAAAAAAGAGTTCAATATTAAATATAAGTCACTATTTAACTTAGGCCTATTTTTTATTGTGTATATTCTGTAATTGATATTTATTATTCTATTGCTATTATTATAGTATTATTAATAAACTGTATGCTATTATCAATATTTTATGATTGTATTATTGTATTATTGTACTTATGATATTATATAATTATACTATTCATTACTATTTTATTTCCTGTATACTAGTTGTTTATTTTATTGACTAAACTATTTACTATTACTTCTCATTTTATGTTATATTTACTATTTGCACTGCACTGTAGTTGTACCATAACATATGTATTATCATAAAGGATCCATCAGTTATCTTTGTTATTGCTAAAATCTGGCCAATCACAGAAAATGCTTTTTCCACAATAAGAAAACTTAAATTATATCTCAGTATGGGGGTCTTTACCATTCTTATCCAAGAATAAAAAGCCAGATGCATGACAAGCCTGAGCTTTGACCATTCTTTATTAAATATATATATATATATATTTTACAAGTCTAACTATCGAGATTTTAAATAACTAGAGATGGAACTTTTTGTACACCACACTGAAATCGGTTGATAAATGTAAAAACAGTTTTTGTTTTTATCCAGAAAAAACGCAGCTCACCGTTTACTTGCATTAGATTACAGTGCAGTCTTGCCCTCCGCAAAATGGCGGACCCGTTGACGTATCGTAGCAACGTTCCAAAGCGGCCAATAGGGCGTCTATGTATTTATTATGTCTATGGGATCCACTCTGTTGTATCTTTTTTTACAGTCTATGGTTGTATCGTGTTGACGTACCCCATTGTCACCCACAACCACCCACAACGGCAAAACAGTGCAGTCATAAAAAATCGGCATTTTTGAATGTTTATTCTCTTTTCTTTAAAGGGTAAAATTGCCATTTGTAAATATCACTTATTTAATTAGCGAATAGTGTTCATAAATATTTCTTCATCATTTATTTAATTGTGTTATTTTGTTTTAATCCATTAACTTTCTGATTATTTTCAGGTTTCAAATAGATTTTGGATCACAGATTTGCAATGTGATCTCAGACTTTTGGACCCTTCTAGTCATCAACTTAGAAATAAATAAAGGAAATCAGTGAAGAAAATCAAAGGAAATTCTAAGGCCAAATAGATAGCTTAGCCTATGTATCACAACATTAAAGCATCAAAAATAATAACGGCAACTGAAGCTCATGAATTGAATGAATAAATCAGACCTTATAACACAATGACCTTCATGAATGAAAGCACTGCACTGTTTCATCCTAAACCCTGCAGGTATTTTGTGTTGGAGTGCTTCATAATTCGGCCACCAGAAGAGCCTTCTGAGTGGATACTACTTACTTACTCTGATGACAATAACTTCAAGGCTTTTTTTTTTATTTAAAAACATAGGCTATTTTAGACATGCAATATAGCCTAATACATTACACAAAAACACAATATAGACCTACACTCACCTAAAGGATTATTAGGAACACCATACTAATACTGTGTTTGACCCCCTTTCGCCTTCGGAACTGCCTTAATTCTACGTGGCATTGATTCAACAAGGTGCTGAAAGCATTCTTTAGAAATGTTGGCCCATATCAGCGGTCGGGAACCTATGGCTCGCGAGCCATACCTGGCTCTTTGGCAAAAATCATGTGGCTCGCGAGGTCTCTCACCCTTTACCAACAAACGAGCGAAACAAAAAAATAAGACACATCAATACAGATCGGCTCTCTGCAGAAAAATCTAACAGTTAAAATTCCCTTGTAGCACAGTCTACCGAAGTTAGTTAAACGTTTATGATAATGAGTATATATTCATGTTGTACCGGCAAAAGAGCGTATTCAGTGCTGGTCGCGCTCGCGAGTGTTACGAGTCATCAGAGCAATCAACTTGTCTCTGTGATAACCTACAGCTCCTGCACTGGGATTCAAGCAGCTGCAGCTTGTTTAAGGTAGGCCTAATGGCGAAAAGCAGCAAAAAACGTAAAAGAAGGCTGTAAACTTTAATACTTTCACTTTTGCCGCTGAAACCCTTTATGACACATGATAAATGGGTCGTAGCCTATTTTTGATAATCCACGCAGATTTCAGTTAAAGATTCTGTTTTAATTTATTAATAACAAAAATTGAAGGAATGAAAAAAAGAGCAGGATGTGCTTTATATTGAAAAGAAATATTAAAAGCGCGATAAGTCGCGAAAGAGAACGGAATTACTGGCAGGATGCTGTGTGCGCGCGCCGAGCGCAACACGGAAAAGCATAGCCTTTGTCTTCGGTTGCGCACCTAAACGGCCAAATAAATACAGAAATACATAAAAATGGCAAGTCGAGTATTCACGTAAACACAGTAAATGTAAGTACTGTGTTTTCTCTCTGTCTCTCTCTCTCTCATGCAGACAGAGAGGATTTATGATCAGTTGACAACTCAACCTCACAGTGAAAGCCCTTCACTAATATTGAAACTTTGCTAAATATTTGTTTGTTTTTAGCCTAATGCTGTTGAAATTTTATTGAAAAAAAGCACGTCTTTAATAATAATATTATATAATTATTTTACTGTGGCTCTTTTGGAAAAATGCATTAACCAAAAATGAAAAAATGGCTCTTTGGTCAAAAAAGGTTCCCGACCCCTGGCCCATATTGATAGGATAGCATCTTGCAGTTGATGGAGATTTGGATGCACATCCAGGGCACGAAGCGCCCGTTCCACCACATCCCGAAGATGCTCTATTGGGTTGAGCTCTGGTGACTGTGGGGGGCATTTTAGTACAGTGAACTCATTGTCATGTTCAAGAAACCATTTTGAAATGATTCAAGCTTTGTGACATGGTGCATTATCCTGCTGGAAGTAGCCATCAGAGGATGGGTACATGGTGGCCATAAAGGGATGGACATGGTCATAAACAATGCTCAGGTAGACCGTGGCATTTAAACGATGCCCAATTGGCACTAAGGGCCCTAAAGTGTGCCAAGAAAACATCCCCCACACCATTACACCACCACCACCAGCCTGCACAGTGGTCACAAGGCATGATGGATCCATGTTCTCATTCTGTTTACGCCAAATTCTGACTTTACCATCTGAATGTCTCAACAGAAATCGAGACTCATCAGACCAGGCAACATTTTTCCAGTCTTCAACTGTCCAATTTTGGTGAGCTCTTGCAAATTGTAGCCTCTTTTTCCTATTTGTAGTGGAGATGAGTGGTAGGCCTACCCGGTGGGGTCTTCTGCTGTTGTAGCCCATCCGCCTCAAGGTTGTGCGTGTTGTGGCTTCACAAATGCTTTGCTGCATACCTCGGTTGTAACGAGTGGTTATTTCAGTCAAAGTTGCTCTTCTATCAGCTTGAATCAGTCGGCCCATTCTCCTCTGACCTCTAGCATCAACAAGGCATTTTCGCCCACAGGTAGTGATGTTACGTCTGACACCGACGCTCCGAAGCTTGCTTCAAACTCGAACGGTCCTTGCAATGAACCACTGCTTCGGAGCTTGTATCATTACGTCACTAGTCACGTGAAAATGACGTCTGTAGCAAACACACTGGTTCACTCCTGTAGTGAACCACTTGACTGCTTTGACAGCCCAATCCAGTGTTGATAGGTTTGAAACCTGGCGGCTGTATTTCTTATAAAAGTGAAGCCAAACCATTGCAACACCGTGGGTTATAGTTGTCGGTGTTTGGATTGGCGTTATTGTTGAGGAGAGTTTATTTCAGTGTTGTGCTGGAGCCAGCGAGAAAGAGAATTTGTTCCCAAGTTTGGGAACACTTTAAACTTATTTCCCCGGATAAGGTTAAAAGTTTTTTGACATTTCTGCATGCAAATGTTTTTACATATGTAGTGAATAATATGGAGTCAAAAACCCTCTGCTACATTATACAAGTACAACCAGTTACACAAGCACATCCTTTTCAACATACAAAAATATCAGTCCCACCAGTTAACAAGTTATAGAGTTCTGCTTCCCACAGCTAAACAAGATAAAGCTTTCACACATGATACTGCCCTGCTAAAAAAAACTATAGAAACCATTACAGAAATTCTATTGGATTTAATGGTTTTCATGGGAATTTTATTGGCTGTAGCCTAAAGGGAATTATTGTGGTCTCTGTGGGTCTCTACTGATATGTGTTGGGTTCTGGTGGGGGCATTAAATCCTAATGGAATATGTCCCAAACACACTACAAAAAAGAATTCTGTAGTGGTTTAAATGGTAAAAGCCAATGGTTCCTATTGGTATTTTAATACAAACCATTAGAATTTCTGTGGTGGTTTCCAACTTTTTTTAAGCTGGTCTGATCTTCTGTCCTTGTCTAAAGAAATAATTACACACACACACACATCATGCTTAATGTTTTATTATCAAGGTGAACACATGGAATTCATCAGTATCTGTAAAATTCACCTACATAAATGAGTTTCACAGCACTAACACTGTTTCAGCTTTGATCGCCTCGGTAAACACGTAATAAACGGGGCGTTAACATATACGCCCACTTGCATTTTATGGTTGTCAGCTTTGTTGCATTACATTTACTTCATCAGGAGATGGTGCTGCAATTTCTCTCTGAATGAAGCTTCGAATAATGAACCATTTTCGACACAATCGTATCAGAAAGCAATAATGCTTCGAAACGCTTCATTTGGCCATCACTACCCACAGGACTGCCGCATACTGGATGTTTTTCCCTTTGCACCCCATTCTTTGTAAACCCTAGAAATGGTTGTGCGTGAAAATCCCAAAAACTGAGCAGATTGTGAAATACTCAGACCGGCCCGTCTGGCACCAACAACCATGCCATGCTCAAAATTGCTTAAATCACCTTTCTTTCCCATTCTGACATTCAGTTTGGAGTTCAGGAGATTGTCTTGACCAGGACCACACCCCTAAATACATTGAAACAACTGCATGTGATTGGTTGATTAGATAATTGCATTAATGAGAAATTGAACAGGTCTTCCTAATAATCCTTTAGGTGAGTGTATAGTATGTACCCTAATTACGGATGTTCTGAGGCATTAGCTTAAAGAATAATGCCTTTGCCATAAAAAATCGTCTCAGTTCTGACATTTCCTTTGAGAATTGAAAGGAACTAGAATATAATTTACTAAAGTGGTTAGCTTTTGTTTAATGAATTGCATAGAACATTGGCACCGACCCCAGTGGATAGCCTAACACTCAGCCTACAGCATTGAATAACACAGGGACACATGCAGGCTATTTAGAGTTTGGCTCATAATGTGTAAATTATTGCTCTATACAGCACCTTGATAAAACGTGCAGCTTGATTTCAAATATAGCTTCTGAATCTTAGAATGAAAAGCACAACCATGTTTGCGTTTTCCCTCACTTGAAAGTCAGCCCACATTCTTTGCCCACAACCTGGTTCAATTTGTTCCAGGACAATAGTCTCGAGCCATTAAATGAACTTTCTTTCCCTGTGGTGTTTCTGTAGTGGTATTTGCGGGCTTCAGGATGCAGAAACTGTTGACAAAGGACAGAAGTCGAGTTGAGTTACAGTTGGAGGTTAATCGAGTAGCAAAAAGCTTTTTCTGTTAGCAGTTTCAATGACATTTATTGACCTCAAGATCATGTAATTGTGTTGTACAAAGAAGTCTATTATCTGTCTCGGCAGAGTTTGATCTTAAATGGACAGATTCTTTTTCCTCCATGAATGAGCATAAAATGAATCAAATGTATCTGAAATTAATAATGTGCCACATCTAATTGGGACACACACACACAAGTTTCCATGTTTTATGTAGACTTTCATAATCCATAGACATAATAATTGTTATACACCAACTATATTCTATCCCCTAAACCCATCACAGAACATTTTCTGCATTTACATTTAAAAAAAACATAATTCTGTATGATTATAAGCTGTTTTCTTCATGGGGACCCAAAAATGTGACCCAAAACGTGGGGACATTTGGTAACAGAGAAAACAATGCACATAATGCATGTGCTCTATAGAGTTTGCACTTTGAACAGTTTGGATATTTGAAATATGTGATCAGATATGCAGAGCATATGCAGAACTCCCCTATTATTATGCAGTGAATCCTTCATAGGCAGCAACAGCTGTCATAAAGCTGCTCTACTCTGAAGCACTGCAGCAATGGAAAATGGAAAATGCCTTTGAGGTATTGCTCAAAACTAAGACATGCAGGTTGTGAATTATAGGATTTATTTCAAAGTTCTTCATTTCTGTTTTAAATTCAAGGATGATTTCTTGTATGAAGCAATAGTGTGCATAGTGAATTCTTATTCAGCCTAATTTGTATTCATTTACTATGCTATTCGCCTTATTCACCTCGAACGTTCCACCGAGCCTGAGGGGTACACTTACCACTTCCGGTAGTTCTCACAACGCGATTTCTCTCAGTGCAATGGCGCCTCACTGCTGTGTTCCCCGCTGCACTTCATCACACAGGAAAAAAATCCAACAGAGGACAAACGTTTCACCGTTTCCCCAAAGATCAGTAGTATGTATGTTATTAAAATCTACCACCACAGATTCACTAGTATAAGCATATTCTGAGTAGGGTGAAACGGTACATATATTCGTATTGAACCAAAACGGTACGGGGGTCACAGTTCGGTGCACGATTTTACACGGACATTACGTTACACGGTATAAAAATAAATAAAAATGGAGGCGCGGGCGCGATCGAACTCTGTGTGTGTGTGTTTGTATGTGTGTGTGAGGGAGAGAGAGAGAGAGAGGCGCGGGCGTGATCGGTGTGTGGTATTTAGCTTGTAGTCACAAGCTAACCTAGGGGATACATCACATCAGTTTTCCTAGCTAGGAGGAAGATGTACAGGAGTCAGATTGAGTCTGATCAATACAATTATACATGGAAAGATTGGTGGTCCACACTGGGGTTTCCATTGCTGGTGCTGCTGCGTCGGAGTCAAACTTCCGGGTTTGTGTACCCCTCAACGGCGTTCGAGTTTTCAAAATGGCCGCCAGGTGAATAAGGCGAATACATAGACAGTAAAAGAAATGGACAGAGCGATCTCATTGGAACTCAGTTGAGACAGTTGAAGCCCACTTTTAGCGATTTTTGAGCACTTCCGTTCCTGACGCGCAGACTCAGACCGACTCAAACTAAGCTTGATGACGTGAGCAACCTGTCTGACAGACGTTAATCTTCTAGTAGCTGTGCGTGAAAATTGCCAACGTTAATCTTGCAGAGACGGGGAACTTGAGCAAAGAGTTCTTTGGCGTGAGTGAGCAGGAGTAAGTATTCCGTTGCTTTTATGGACTCATTATCTATGGGCTTCTCCCTTGACGGGACGTCCCCCCGATTGCCTGCGAGCTTCTCCTCCTGTCTGTACGGTAATTTCTGTACAGCGCGACAGAGAGTCGAGTGGTTATGACGCAATCGTTAGCCTATTTTTACCAAAACTGTTTCTACGGGGCCATAATGTAACATAGAAGGTAATGGAGCCCTTTATACATTGTCGTGTTTCTTTAGAAATAAATAATGGACAAATGGAGTCTTTAAACGCCTCAGATGTAAAGTTATTCGCTGTCAAAGTGACGCCAAAATGAATGGGAGTCAATGGAAATGCTAACGCAAGTGAAGTTCTGCTACAAGATGGCGGCACCCGGCCGACTTCAACTTCCGGTCGATGGATTACCCCCTTGGGCGAATAGAGCAGATTTATGTATGTAGTAGCCCCGCCCCTTTTCAGGGCTGCGCGCTCTTGTCTTCCGGTCTGTATTTTCATATCTTGCTTATTAAAGGTAGGGTATGGGATTTGCAAAACGTCAGATTCGGCAGATTTTGAAAATACACAACTCAAAAGGTCCTACCTTCTTTCCTCCAACGCTGGCACTGACTCCACCCATTCGAAGAACATGGACGCGCAATCATGCATCTGCAAAACTAAGATGCGCTAGATTGCGCTTTCTCTCTCTCTCTGTACCGGGGAGACTTGCACTTGCTGTGACTGGGTCACGAGCTTTGAGTATGCGCACGAAGGGGACACGCGCACGAAGGGGACACGCGCGCGAGGGGGGTGGGGGGAGGGGGGTATGGTACGACCGTTTGATTGATGCACTGACTGTCCAATGATTCTTGTGGTCTTGGAAATGATTGGCTGGAGTTTTTCGAGTCCTGCCCGTTCCACAGATGATTAAATAGCTTAATTTTCATTTCAGTGCTTCTAACTCAGTGGCTGTTAGTGGGTTAGGAATAGGATTTCAAGTGATTTTGAAAAAATGGTCAAAAAATAAAATCACATACCCCACATTTAATGAATGAACGGCTCGTTTTAAAATCTTCCCGGTCTATTGACATTTGTTAAGACATCTGCTTTAAACATTACAATCCTCATGACAACTTTACATGAAGTAAATCCACTTCAAAAGCTAATTAGGCACTGGACAGCAATGCCATTGAAATATAATAGTACAGCGACCGCAAAAACGAAAGTTCAAAGACAATTCCAAAGATGGCTGCGACCTCGTTTCTCTGGCGCATAAGGTCTATAAGAGCAAACATAAATCTGGTGTATAGAGGATGTATTATTGCAAGCTTATCTATTTGAAGTTTTAGCTAAATGGTTATAATTCAATTTGTAAGATGGAGAGGTCAATCTAATGACTACTGCTGTTATTATGACACAACCCATCTTAGTTTTTATTATAGAGGGAATGCATTAACGTCACTTCCCCGCCGGAACACGCCCCCCTCAGCCGGACTTAGTGGCAAAAGAGCTGCTGCGTGGCTGGAGTTAATAGGGGAAACTGCGAAAATGCGAGTAAAAAACTATTATCAGTTTAAATTAAAAGTTGGACTCGATATAGTGTTCCTTACAACTTATCAAAGATCCAGTGATCCATGGATTTTGACATTCAGTCAGGAATCGTGTATCCTGACATTTAGGCCTATATGTGCCTGATTTCGACGCCGGGGAAATAAATTAAGAAAATATGCCTGTAAACGTTTTATATAAATACAATATAGATAGGTCTAAATCCGAGTGATCACTTACATTAATGTTATACTGTATATCATCATATCGTCCAGCCCTAAAACTTGTATAGTTTTTTGTCAGTGTTTATTTAAAAACAGCCAATTATGCAGAATATAGTCTGTTCTGTAGCTTTTTGCAGTCTGTAAAAATATACAGTACCTCAGATTTCTGGTCAAATCTAGTTGTACAGTCAATCACAAAGCTCTTTCCCGTTTTAGATGTGTTTTGTGTGTTTTTCACGGCATTCACGCTGAAAACAAATGCTGCCGCTCAGTCTTTTTCCCACTTAGTGGGCGTGACCGCATTCACTCCGGCCGACGGTGACGTCATGCGCATACCCTCTATTGTCATGATGACTCTTTTGTGGTCGAGCTCCTTTATTGGAAGTAGGGTAGGTTAGGTTGAAACTCTCTTCACATCCTGATAGCAATCAATGATAGAAGTGATCTAAATATTAAAACATGTAGCCTATCTTCTGTGGAAATCTCATGACCAAAAAATTATGGCAACCCACAACGTTCTACCCAGAGCTGTTCACGTCATAGATGCCTAATTAGTGGCCGGTTCAATGGCCCTGTCCCAAATGGCACCCTAAACACTTGCGTATTATTTCGTACGAGTCCGCACTTTCTGTAAGACTGTCGGGAAGAAGTCTGCTGCAGAGCTCGCTTCAGTGCAGGCTCTGCAAAAGTGAGCATCGAGGGCACATATCGGCCATAAAAGGGGCGAGCAACCTTCTGAAACCTACAATGACAAATGGGACATGGACTTAACGGACATGCACACGGGGCAGCCATTGTAAGTCTAAAAAGACAGAGAGTGCAAATGAAGTGTGCAAATTGCGACAGGGCCAAAGGCTACGTAAACCGTCCGCCAGATTGAAATGTTCAAAACTAGTCCGTGAACATTCGGGAGCAAGTTGACTGAGCAACCATAGTTAGACGCATGTATGAATATATTCGAAATATACTTCAGCAGATTATTTTGCTAAACTAACACGACACAACAGGACAAAGGCGTCAGCTAACATAAAAAATTCCCATAGTACAAATATTAAAAGTACCATAGTAAAAACTTGTAATATTGAGTTAATATAAACACAAACCAACACATTCTCACCTGTAAAAGGTTATCCCTAACCCTTTGGAAATTTAAATCTCAACAGTTTCACAACCAGAAGCTGTGGAATGTTGTTGTGGCATCATTGATTCTTACTGTGAGTGACGACACACAGACCGTTGCAAGATAGCGGGCTCACCGATGTGTCTGGAGCGGTCGAATGTGACATCACGTACATGGTTCACCTATATCTGTCAACACTATCAACAATCTGCAGCAGTCAGGTGTTACAAGTAAGAGCTCTATACGTTTTTTACATTCATTATTATTGAAGTTTTGTGTGCTTTGAGACAGGGCTTGAAATACACTTTTTTGCTCACCAGCCACTGTGGTTTTCCAAAGTTACTAGCCATTCAGCATTTTCACTGGCCACAATTTGACATCAATACAGTGGGGGAAAACTCCCATATAAATATTTTTAATATCATCTCATAATTAGGCAGCAGGTATAATTGGCTGCTGTCACTTTAAGACCTGACTCACGGATCCATTAGGCTATACTTAGATTGTAGTAAACATGCATTATCTTTCTCAACTGTTTATGTTCACTTAAAACATAACTGACTGTGAATACTCGCCAAGACCGGTATTTTGACATTATTTTGTGTTTATTTGACTGTTTAAGCACAATATATAAGCAGCAAAAAATAACTCAAGTTAGAACTGAGAGGTGGCTTTATGTGTGTCGCACACTTTGGGTGTGAGCACAAAATTATGCGCAATACAGTCAATCCCACGTTGAATTCAAGCCCTGTAACACAAACAATATTCATCCGGAGCAAATGAAAGTGAGTGAGGGGAGGCGGGATTGTGTGCCTATAAAATTCAAGCCGCCAAAGTGGCTAATATAGGAGTGACTGAATTACACGCCACTGCTGAAATCCACCCGCATTTGGCGGGTTGGGGGTATTAATGTCAAGCCCTGCTTTGAGACATGAGGTTATTTAACTGCGTCTCTTGTGGCGCTTGTAGAGTCTGCTGTGCACGCTTATATATTTTTGAAGGGGGCATGGCTATGGAGGGTGCTCGGAAGGCAGGGTGGGAGCTAGCTTGCTATTGCTAGCCTTTTTTTCCATACTGTGGAAGTCAATGGGGCCCATCAAATGTTTGGTTATACTTCTTCAAAATGTCTTCTTTTGTGTTCAGCAAAAGAAAAAAATTCATACAGGTTTAGAACAACTTGAGGGTGAGTAAATGATGATAGAATTTTTATTTTTTGGTGAACTATCCCTTTAATTCTTAAGGAGTGAGACACTGAATCTGAATATTCTGCTATTCTTTGTAAAAATCCAATGAAAACATTGACATAATCACATATTAGAACAGTTATAAAGATTTCAAGAATATTAAGTTGGTAGCTATGCTGACTCATGTGCATGAATACAGTCTATTCGGTATGGTTCTGTGTCATAAGTGACATGAAATAGATATGTGATTGACTTGTCTTGATGTAAATATTCTTACGTCAAGCTGTATTTCTTAGTTTTTTACTCAATTTTATTTACTCTTAAGATTTAACTGGCTGAAATTGCACTGATGAAGTCTCAACTGAGGACACACTGATCTAATGCAGGACCTCCAAATTGCGCAGTGGCTCATTAAGTTAAGTGCTCCTTGGCTTTCAGTCATTCATGCTATAAATGAGTGTATCATCCTCTTTGGCTCAGTCATAAATGAGAAACAGAAGCATAAGGTCACACAGCAGAAGAAATCAGAGGACATTGATTCGCTGGCTTAGTAGTATAAAACAAACAAAAGAATAATGCATTGGATGCACTCAAATATGTCATAAATTAGTTCTAGTACCCATAATCTGATGTGCGCATATGTGTTGTGAACAAATAGTCCTCCATTTGAAAAGTTCATGTTCTTGAAGTCTGATTGAAACAAAGCTCTTTATGTAGCCTATTTATAATAATGTGGCCCAATGCACTTGTTTAATTGGATGTTTTTCAGCCCATGTTGTCAGATTGGTTTACACTGTCAATCAGACATACATAATCCTATTTTTTAATTCTTCCAGAAAGTACTAAATAACAAGGGTGGCTAATGAAACACCCTGAGATAATGAATGTGTACAAGTGTTTATCAGAGCAAACACATTCCCTTTATTTCATGCATAAAATTTCGACCATGATTCAATCGTAAAATAAACTAAATAAAATATGGGTAACACTTTGCAATACAATTTTGTTAACATATATGCATTAACAAAGAGCAATAGCCTACATTAATGTGTGTTAACAGTTCATAAAAAATACATTAGTTCATGTTAGCTCGATCAGGTCCATTAAATAATATCATTAAAAAATCATAATTTTGGCAGTTGTTCAAGTCATGTTTAGTGAACATGAAATATGGATGAATGAGCAATAATGATAAGAGCTCACACATGCATTGTAGGCCTATCCATACATTTCTTTTTGGATAAATAAAGCAGGAAACAGCTTTTAAAGACTGCAGGCTGTCTCCTTAATTTAAATTAGTCCTAAAAGCCCCATTCATTTTTTTTATACAAAACTTTCTTAATTAGCTAAATATGCTGAGGGAGAGTGCATCTATAGCACGCTAGTTTCTCAAATCTGGCAAAGATGTTTTCATAGGACGTCATTAATCTCTTGTAGGGGTTTTCTTTACGTCATACCGCGGTGATTCGTTATTATTAGGCTTCTCTCTCTCTCTCTCTCTCTCTCTCTCTCTCTCTCTCTCTCTCTCTCTCTCTCTCTCTCTCTCTCTCTCTCGCTCTCTCTCTCCGAAGTACCTACTGCAGACAGAGACAGAGCTGCAGCGCTAAACACCGTCAGCTCTTGCTTTAGTTGCCGGATGTCTTAAGGATCCATTGATGTTTATTCATTAGCAGCGGCGGCAGTCTCGTGATGGAGAACCAACATCGACATCTCATCTGCTCAGCTCCTTAAATGGTGAGTCAAATCTTTTAAGACTTAATTCCTTTTAAAACAATAAATTTTGCTCTATTGCGGTAGAAATAAGAAATAAAAGAATCAAAATCTTATACGGTAGGCTAGTCTTATTAGCACTTATAGTTTGCCAGTTGATAGAAGACTGAAATCCGCATGATGGACAGAGAGTTCAGTTTTTTTTTTCTCCAAGAAACCAAAGTTTATTATTCAGGAACCCAAACTAAAAGTGATTTAATTAAAGAAGTGTAATTAAAACATTAATTTCTAATAAATGATGTTGAGTCATTTATTGAACTATTAGAGGGGGGTGTCCGGTGATGAGCGCTGCTCTAGAGTCAGTTTTGACATGAGCGAAAGCGACTGATCGGTGGCTGGAATAGAGCGCAGTGCGCGCCGCGGGCGATACGAGCACTGCAGAGACACAGAGACAGATACTGAGGAGAGACAAAAAATGCAAAAATGCAAGACACCCAAGAAGTAACATAATTTGAATCCTTTCTTATTGTAATGAAAACATTAAACAAATTGTTTTAGGTAGCTACATTTGATGGGAAATCTAAGTTTATTAATAACTATTTTATCTATATTTATTTATTTAGTTCATTTGTTACAAGTGGTATTGTTTTGACAGAACCCAGATTGTATTTTCACCTAGTTATTTCTGTTTTATTTTTGTATTATTGTTTTTTTTTTTATTATTGTTTATCCATTTTGGTTCTTTATTTTGAGTCAAATTGAGACTTAAACATTGAGCAGTGTCATTTAATTGCTGATTTTCATTGAGTTTCATATCTTCTAGATTTAAAAAAGGATCATTTTTAATTGTCATTGGCACATTTTAGGGTTGAAAGTTAAAGGGTTAAACTGAGACAACTGTTTTCTAGAGAAATCTTGAAACTGAAGATTCTCTAAAATTATGGATGACCACTGAAATTTTCACGTTTAAAAAGAAAATGATTTAAAACAATTGTGGCCAGTGTTTTCTATAAAAGTGGAGACCAATGCAGCTTTTAATTTCAGTCACTTTAAACTCATTCCACTACAATAGTTTCAAGGTTGTATCCTTAAGAACCGGGCAGCACTTCATCAGCAATGCCCAATTGACCAGTCTGTTATCTTTGCCTTCTTAAAGTTCAGCTGCATATAGCCTCATTAGGCTGCATTATGTGCTCTGACCAATTCAAAGATAAATCGTTTATTTAGTATTGCATTGTGTAAACATGCAGTATTTTTTTTTTAAACATATTGGCATCTCACAAAACTAAAAAAAATTCTCGGCTGCATTTAGTGTGCATGACTGGGAACACATGTCCAATGTTAAGATTAGAATCTGCTGCTGTAGTGTTCAAGGTTCTGCTGGCCCATCGCTCTGCCCATTGAGAAAAGGCTTTATTGAATTACCTGCAGAGTGATGCAGCCGGCCGTGCCGTGATTGAGAGTGACAAGCCTCATAATCCGAGCCCACTTTTTTTCTTAATGTGCATGGCAATGCATGTCAATATGTCATATTATGATACCATGATGTATCACTGATTCTGGAGATGTGGGAAATGTAATCTCAAGATTAACGTTTAAGTACAGAGGAATTTGATTACAATAATCTGTTAAACATGTTCAGAGGGATTCACTATAGTGCAGATGATGCCTGCTTCTTCCAAATGTGTTTTCCTTATAACTTAACTGAGTCAACATTGTCAGATAATATGCTGTCATGCCATATATTATTGTTTGCAAATTAGCATTAGAATTACAAATAAATTGAGACTTCTGGATGATTTCAAACTGGTTTTCAGCTGACCCTGATTCACAGTCAGACAGAAAATCTTGTGCTGACAGCGTACATATGTTGACAAAATCGTTATTCCGTTTGATGATAGATTCAGCAGCCATTGTATTTTTTCGAGTTTTGCAATAAAAAAATTCCCTGAACTTTCCCAATCAAATTTGTGACAATGATGAAAAGTATAAGAGTAAAATTCAATTTAATTTAAAATCCTTATAAAAGTATTAAAACATTTTCCAACTCACAAAAAAAAAAAAAAAAAAAAAAAAAAAAAAAAAATATATATATATATATATATATATATATATATATATAGCAATGAATACATTCATATTTATGTTTTTCTTAAAGCTGCAGTCCGTAGCTTTTTTGGGTTAAAAATGATCCACAATAATTTTTTGAGCAAATACATAACCAGCCAGTGTTCAAAACTATCTGCTTGCCTTAGATCGATTCAAAGCGGTAAGCTTGTAATAATGTTTTTAATTCCAGTGGTACTGGTGGATTTCCGCGGGAGATTCGAGCATGTCTTTGCGTCATTATGTCACATCTGCTGCACACATAAAGAAGAGTCTCGGCTATAGGCTATATTGCGTGTGAGGATGCTGGAGGTGGAGATTTATAGCCTTTTCTCACAGCACTTGATATAATTAAACTTATCAATTTGATGGCGGATCCAGAAAGGTTCAAACGACAATCACCAGTGACAACTAGAGACTCACCCGCTGTAAAATGCAAAAGACTTCGTTCGGACTTCGGAGTGGCTAACTTACAGAAAAAAAGAGACTGTAACCGGCCCATGCAAAATCAAGGATACATATCGGAAGGCCATTAAATGTAGTCACGCAATGCTGATGGTGAACATTAACAATTTGAGAACAAAGTATAATTTGCACGGTTTTACGTGATATGATAAGCGATTGTTAGATTTAATCAGCGCAATTTACTGCATTGCTTTTTTTCCCTTAGTTGGTCAGAACAAAAGTGGATGTTTCTTACTTGTTCAGATGACATTTTCCTGTGAAAATGATTATGTTGGTAATACTTCCAAAAAGAATAATCTGTGATTCTGAATGCCAGCAGAGAATGATGCCAGTATCGACACCGGCGCGGTGACTGACAGAGCCTCACACTCTCCTCAAACATTGGATTCATCCGCGCTGAGGCACAACTCACGTAAAACTGACAATTCCGCGAATAACTGCAATTGCAGATTTCGAACCGAGATGGGGACAGAGAGGAAAAACTGCGGACTGCAGCTTTAACTTTACTATATATTTTGATCTACATAAAGCATGTGGTCTGAGAACAGGTGATTTTAGAGGTAGTGAATGATAATGATAAAGTGACAATTCAAGGAAATATTGTATTTGTGTTAAGAACATTCTAGTACTCGTCTCTGGTTAATTTCAATATGGAAATTTTGCCTTTTTCAAAACTAATGGCAGGTAAACATGTACAATATTTTGCCCCATGTCTTAGGAATCACATAAACATCTACAATCATCTAAGACTGTGATTTTTAATTGAGAATTATGACATAATTAACTTACACAAAACATTGAAATACCCTGCTGTAAATGCCTTCCTTTGTACGTTTTTGCAATGTGTCTTTTCTTATAGCCTAAACGTTTAGTGCTAGACATATTACTTTTAAAAGAACATCATCAAAAATAGTTTCTCCAGACAGCGAATTCACCCTCCCCCAAAAGTGTTCTTCTTTTCCTCCTCCTCCATAATATCATCTGAAGCAATCTCTTAACACAAGATGCCCTAGCGTCCTTCTTATAGACAAGGTCATTTGCTTTTTTGTTATAATGCAATTATGACCTCTCTAAACCATTAGAAGATTGAACCTGGCTTATTCACACTGCCTGACTTTTCTCCTGTCTGCATTTCAGTTCATGTCTGTCAGTCAAAGTCAATCCTGACAGAAAAAAATATTGATTTTACTTGATAAATGATTTCATTTTTTAAAAATGATATTTTATATAATTTGTTATTGAAATGGGTAATTTTGGGGATTTCTTGTGTTGTTTTCTTCCTATCACTTCTGAGAGTATTATATAGCAACACATCTGTAAAGAAATGAAACCAGTAGCCTATATCACACAACAAAAATTTAAGAAATATTACTAAATACACTGTATTAAATATTTAAATTGATTTTGTTCTTAGGCTGAAATGCCATGTTTAACTTTTTTTAACTTTTTCCACCTAACCAAATCTTGACATATCGGCGGGCAATTTTACAGCTCACCCCTTAAAATCATTGTTATTCATGCCAGCTTGCCAAATATGCTATTATGTTCTTGCATAACTTGACCTGCTGATTCCTAATGCACCAGAGAACGCACAGAGAACAGAACAGAAACACCATACATCATTTCGACAAAGGCTATAAATTGTGCAGGGCCTATTTCAGTCCACTTGCGACTAATTGTACCTAAACTCAATCCCCGGTTCCACCTGACCAAGTGTCGAGGTGTCAATGAGCAAGACACCTAACCCCAGCTGCTCCCGACGAGCTGGATGGCGCCTTGCATGGCTGACACTGCCGTCGATGTATGAATGAGTGAGTGAATGGGTGAATGTGAGGCAAAAATGTAAAGCGCTTTGGTGGCCATTTCTTTTCTGTGAAAGCGCTATATAAAGGTAGTCCATTTACCATACTGTCTAATCAGCATCTTGAAATGCCACACCTGTGCCACACAGGAGAAGGAGGCTCACTGACACAGATTTAGACAGATTTGTGAACAATATTTGGGAGAAATAGGCCTTTTGTGTACATAGAAAAAGTCTTAGATCTTTGAGTTCAGCTCATGAAAAATGGAGGCAAAAACAAAAGTGTTGCGTTTATAATTTTGTTCAGTGTAGCTGATGATATTCATGACTTGTTGCTGTCCATCATTTGTAAGCAGCAGTACTGTCAGATTCCCCCAGCATTACGCAGGTAGATTGGGGGAAGTGCTGTCTCTTCACCGAGGGGCCAATCATGCAGTTCAACGGGGCTGCCAGACCTTTCAGACAGACACATGGTCCACATCCATTCAGTTGGCTAATAATGGATTACTCCGCAGCCTGAGCACTCAGCTTCCCAACGGCATGTAAACACAATGAATGTGAAACAAGCTCTCTTTTGATCCATTAGCTGTTGTAAAGTCTCACAGATTCATTCTCAGGGATGTGAATGGCTCTGAGTATGTGTGGTGCGGATTTTGAATACTATTAAGTCATACAAAATATATAAGACGTAAAACAACTGTTCAGTTAAATTATACAATTTTGTTCACATCGTATTTGCGATTATTGAATTATGTTGCTGCCTATGATTTTTTTTGTCCCAAATTCTGAGACCACAATGAAAATCTGGAACCAAAATGTTTCTGATTCTCACTGTTTTAGGTCACTTATCAAATGTAAACAGATATAATAGTTCAGATTTGCTTCCAGTGAAGCACAAGATCCTCTTTGATTTTGGAACAGTTTTGAGTTGGAGAACATGATCATCAGATTTTGCTTGAGTGCTGCAGTCATTAAAGCTACAGGGGGCACACCAGATACCATATTATATGCTATTAACTGTTATGTGACTTTTTACTTTTTATTTGGGCATTTTCAAGAAAAATGTACAGCCTTTCAGCTGTTTGCACTGAACAAATCAAACAAAAGCAATTGAAGTAGCTCAACACAACAAATGTTTCAAGTGGTTTCCCCAAAATCAACTGAAAATGCAACTTTTAATGACTTCTGCTGTCTCAAAATTATTCAACCCCTTCATGGCAAGCATCTTTAGTATTAAGTAGAACAGCCTTTTGCTGTTATGACCTGCTGTAAAAGAGATGTATAACCAGACACCAGCTTCTGGCAGCGTTTCTGAGGAATCTTAGCCCATTCCTCATGAGCAATGGCCTCCAGTTCAGTAATATTCTTGGGGTTTGCGTGCTGCAAACCACCTTCTTCAAATCCCACCAGAGATTTTCTATGGGGTTCAAGTCAGGTGACTGTGATGGCAACTAGAATCTTCCAGGACTTTTTCTGCCACCAAGCCTTAGTGGAATTTGAGGCTTGGGATCATTGTCCTGTTGGAAGCTTACTGACGGCATGACATTTTCTCCTAGGATTTCCTGATATACAAAAATGTATCCATCTTACCTTCCACACGTTGCAGGTTTCCTGTGCCAGAGGATGCAAAGCAGCCCCAGAGCATCACCGAGCCATGCTTAACTGTAGGCAGAGTGTTATTTTATGAAGCATAGTATGCTTCATTCTTCTTCCTCCAGACATACCGCTGATCCATAGGGGCAAAAAGTTCCACAGAACAGAATCCCAAAACTTCTGTGGCTTATTTATATGATTTTGAGTAAATTGGAGACTACTTTTCTTGTGCTTTTGGGTCAGTAGTTGTGTACGTCTTGGAGTTCTGGCACGGGTTTAGTCCATTGATAGATTTATTTTTATGCCTCGTCCAGGTACTGTAACCACTGTTACTTTAACGTTGAACTTGCTGTGGCGAGCAGGGCGAGGGACGTGAGAGGACGGCGCCAGGCCGGTGGCGTGAGTGATAATGAGCGACACCTGTGAGACGGCCCGGTCTCGCATCTCTCACGGAGGAGCGGAAGCTTAAAGGAGGGGCGACTTATGACTTAACTTATGTTGTGTTTTGTTTTTGTGTGCCAGCAGTCGTCCTTGAGGGGCTGCCGGCTTATACTGTCATTTTGTATTTGTTTATTTTATTATTAAACTGTTGAATGTTCGCCGGTTCCTGCCTCCTTCTTCCCATAACAACTGAACCCCGTTGTACTTGCGAACTATGCTTCCAACGGTGTCACTAGGAACATTTAGTGCCTTCGATATATTTCTGTATCCCTTTCCTTGTTTGTAAAGGGCGATGATATCTTCTCTTAACCCTCTGGGGTCTGAGGTGTTTTTGGAGTCCTTGAGATGTTCTGACATGCTGTGACATTTGTGTTTTTTTCAGTTGCTTATAAACATATTAATGGCACAGGTGAAATTACACTATATTTAGCACAAACATGGCTATCATAATATGTGATATAATATGTATGTACATGTTTGTATATTTGAGAGAATATTGTTTATGCGTGGTTATTGAAAAAAATAAAAATTAAAGTTTCTGAAATAAGGCTACAAAACACATTATAAATATGTGTCCACAAGACTTTTGACTAATGGATGTTGTTGCCTAGTGTTTTTTCTTCAAAATGATCTGAAAAACATCCTGCCTAATCATTCACATAAAACTGTGAATTGGGTTTTATTGTGAAAAACTTTTTTTTGTTTGCCAAGGCAATATGCGAATGGCCTTGAACAGTCCAAGCCCCATCATGAAAAATTAGGTGATTCTCACCTGACCCGCATAATAATGAGCCTTTCATTCAGGTGTTACACAAGCAAAAATTGAAAGGACAACATACATACATACATACATACATACATACATACACACACACACATATATATATATATATATATATATATATATATATATATATATATATATGAAGAGTTCAGATGCAAAAGCCTCTAAGTGCCATTTGAAATTTTCTTCTAGAATGATAATTTTTATCAAGCTTGTATATTTAAGTTCAGTAATTTCACTTAAATGGCAATGAAGATTACCTAATAATTGTCATTTAAGTGAAATTACTGAACTTAAAATGTACAAGCTTGATAAAAATTATCATTCTAGAAGAAAATTTCAAATGGCACTAGAGGCTTTTGCATCTGAACTCTTCATATAATCAAAATATAAATGAAAGTCAAAAACCCATTTTTAGTCATACCTGGAAACAAATCCTGGTCAAATAGGTTATATGGGTCATTGTATAGAATTGGTTCAAAGTTAGAGTTGGAAACATCTTGAAAATAATTTTTTTTTCCATATAAAGAATGCTATTATAAGCTTGCATTGGATAACAGTTGATTAGTTTATTTTTTACAAAACATAAGCTACTATATATTTAACATATGAGCAGAAACTGTCTAGCTAAAGCTTATTTGATGTCTATTTTATAGTAAAAACTTTCTAATCTATTTCGTCTGTAACAGTAGGCTATGCATCTGTGCGTTCGTTTGTTCACACACCCAGACACCCGATTCATATTTAAACAGTCTTTTTGGTTTTACAGATACTCTATATTGCGATTAGAACAAATCTCAGTAGTCTTACTAATGTAGGAGCGAGAGTGAATGAACGCACAGCGCGCGCGCGTCTGTGAATTCGTCCATTCATTCGCACACAGACACGCATTTAAAATTTAAACAGTCTTTGTGCAGTTTACAGACACTATTCAATAACACGATTAGAACAAAGCACTTAAGAATAAATTACTTACTACATCAGCTGAATCCGTGCTCCTCGAATGAAACAGGTAACTGAGTTAACTTTTCCAGGAATTGTTCCTCTGCGCAGCAAGACGAGATAAAGGTTAGGGCATTCTGATGTGGGCGTTTTCATGGCTTGCCTCAACATTAACGTTTGAATAGCGCGCGTTCTGATGTGGGCGTGGTCACATTAATATGTCATACGCTATAATGAGGTGAAAGGAAAAAGACCGACATCTCTCTCTTTTCATACAGATTACATCAACTGAGAATAGTTGCTTTTTTATATAAGTTACTTCATTTAAAAGAAGAGAATTTCAGCTTCATAAAGAGAAATCTTTCGTGTCTCTGTGACAAGTATTTATTGAGTTACAGTTCATTTTTCGGACGCGTTTCAGAAAGATTTTTGCGGAGACAGTGTGAGCTGAAAGCGCACCCTGTTTATTTTATTTATTTTACAAAAATACACGGTTTTGATGTTAATAAGAGTGTACACAAAAAAAGAAGACATTTAACAGTATTGAATGATGTGTAACAATTATATGTAAGATCAAAATCAACAAAGTATTTTGAGTTTGTTTTGCACTGATAAGAAAAAAAGTGAGAAGATCACGCCGGCGTGATTGCCGACCCCAGAGGGTCAAGTTTTTGGACCATCCTTTTGACTAAGCCATGTTTCTAACATGCAGTCAAATGTGACACTCAACAAACCTAGCCAGTTCAGATATTTTCATGTGTTCTAGCTCAAGCACACTTGGTGCAACTAATGAAGCCCTTGATTAGTTGCATCAGGTGCGCTTGAGACAACACCTGTTTTGCAGATTTGTGCTGTTGTGAGGGATTCTATTCAGAAAAATTTTGAGACTGCAGAAGTAATTAAAAGTAGCTTTTTCAGTTGAATTTGGGGAAACCACTTGCAACATTTGTTGTGTTGAGCTATTTCAATTGCTTTTGTATGATTTGTTCATTGCAAACAGTAGAAAGTCTGTAAATTTTCCCAATAAACCTGATCTGCAAACCTGGTTACTTATTATGTTTACTCACTTTGCTGGAGAAGTTCGTGTTAGCCAAATCTGCGCAGATTTAGCGCAAACACTCAACTCGTGAGTCATCACGCAACAAATAACGGTGCACTTGTTCCTTTGCATGAAAGTGCAATGCTCACCAAGGCTGTATATAAAAATACAGTGATACTGTGAACTATTGCAATTTAAAATAATTTAATCTTGTGATGGCCAACCCGAATCTTTTTACCAGCATTTACTCCAGTCTTTGGTATATTTATAAAATGCCATCTATGATCAGACCCAGATAGTTTTTGCTAAGAACTTGTACATTCTGGTGGCTTTTCCAAACTTTGATTATTTATGAACTATATGAAGCCCAAAACTTTAGTACTCACAGTATAACTTTGAACCTGTGTTTCTCCCCTAGACTCATGAGAGCCATAAAGGCAAAATCTCTTATTCTGTGCTGACTGCAGACCTCTTCCCCTCCATCATCTAATAATGGATGATACAGCTCAACAAGACACATCTTCCCTCATGAAGGGGGCCAGAGACATTGCTAAGGTGGCCAAAAGACAAGCCGCTAAGAAAGTCAACAAAGTTGTGGACCATGCCTCAAATGAGTACTCCCACAGTCGCGCCTACCAACGCTTCCAGGATGAAGATGATGACTACTACAGCCAGCCGGATGGAAACTACACGGGCCACAACGCCAATGATGAAGAGGGATCCAGCGACGCCACTGAGGGTCATGATGATGAGGATGAGATATATGAAGGGGAGTACCAGGGGATCCCCTCGGATGCAAAGCCCAGGGATGGGCAGGTGGCTTTGGGAAAGCCGCTGGCGGATGGCCTGAAGGACCGGCGAGAGCTAGAGAATGAGAGGCAGGCAGACGAGGAGGAATTGGCCCAGCAGTACGAGCTCATCATACAGGAGTGTGGACATGGCAGGTTTCAGTGGCAGCTGTTCTTCACGCTGGGGCTGGCGCTCATGTCGGATGGTGTGGAGGTCTTCGTGGTGGGCTTCGTTCTCCCTAGCGCAGAGACGGATATGTGTGCGCCTGACTCGAGCTCTGGCTGGCTAGGTAAGAATAACAGGAATAACAACAAACACACATTGACACTATATTATGCATTTGGCAGATGATTTTATTAAAACCAACGCACATTGCATGCAAGGTATACATTTTATTAGTTCATACATTCCCTGGGAATCAAACCCATGAGCTTGGTTTTGGCAGCACTATGCACAATTGTTTGGGGTAGGTGGCCTTTACATTGTGTCTTAACTACACGTGCTGCACTGCGCGATAAAAGGTATATTTTCCATATTAATCAGAGTTTTTGATAAAAATGCGATTTTCTCAGCTTTTTGCTCATGTTGCTTTTTATGAAACTTGCCAACATTCAAGTGTTGATTAAAAAAAAAAAAAGACGCACGAAGCTAGAATAACATTATTTTTTTGTTTTTGTTTTAAAAGCACAGGTTTGTTCTTTCTTTTGGTATGTTCAGATATTCATACAACAAAATATTCTAGGTGCCATGAAATTGTGAAAATTAACAAAACCACATTGTTTTTATACTGGCGAGAAAGAGTTAAATGTTGGTAATTGGATGATGATAAGAATATGAATATGATTGGAATCATATTTTAAATTTGTCATATTTTTGAACTGGGTTAATTAAACATGAAAAGAAAGGGAGAGATATCAGAGTTATTTTAAAATAAGCACAAACATAGTCCAGTCATTTTATGAAAAAAAGGTTGAACAAATTGCAACAGAAGCAAACTCAACAAAATAATTTTGTATCCTCATTATGTCCTGAGTAAGGAAACAAAGTCCCTAAGAATCCCATTTGGGGAAAGTTTCGAAATCTGTTTCTGGGGATTCACTTTTTATTTTACTTACCTTTTGTCGTCTGCATTCTCCTTACCCTTGTCTCCTGTTCTTCCCTTAGACTCGTCCCCCAGAAACAGTCGCACAGACCCAGCTCCAAACCCCATCTCTTAATAATTAAAAAAGGCTGGTTTCTAAAGTTCTTCTTCCTGCCTCTATGTATTAATGCTCATGGGTAGCCTAAATGGGTTCCATTCAGACTTAAACATTAAGTATTTTACTGTTATGTGTCAACAAGATTCAACAAGACATTTTCACCTGGCTAGACCCAATGTTTAGATCTGGTGTGGTATTTATGCAAATTAGCACGTACGTAATTAGATTATGCACCGTTTGTCCATCTTAACAAACCATTAAAAAAAACTTGGAATACATGTTTTGTTTGTCTTGATGCAAGTAATCAACTCAGTAATTTTCATGGTGATATCTAAAGGTTAAACTTTTTACCCTATTCTCGTAAGAAAAAGAATGAATAGGCGTATGAATAGGCTATTTTTTTTTTTTTTTTTCTAAACTTTCCCTAATGGGATTCTTTGGGACTTTTTTTTCCTTACTCAGGACATACTGAGGATACAAAATCAGTTGAGTTTGCTTGTTGCAATTTGTTCAAGGTTGACCCCCATTTTGGCTTAAAATGACTGGACTAACAGGCAGATCAGGTGCAAACAGACCCTCCAGCCCTTGCATCACCACTGGTTAGTCAGAGTCAGTGTGGTCCGACTTCAGAACCAGCAACAGGTCAGAGCATCTACCAGACACAGGCAGTCAATCACATCTCACCAGACACAGGCACAGGCAGACACAGGCAGTCAAACCCAACTCAGGAATTTAAGTTGAGATGATTTTGCCAGATTAAAAGGATAGTTCACCCAAAAATGAACACACAATTTTTTTTATAAATTACATAATTAGAATTAGAATTATTATAAATTATTATAAAGAAAAATGATGTTGTATTTAATCTTCCCAAGATAAGATTTTATATGATGGGCAATACAATTGTTTAACTTTTTCAAGGACATGTCTGCTTGATGCCTGCTGTATCTAATAAAAGATCAAATAAAATAAAATAAAAAATAAAATAAATTTTTGGTAAATGTGAGTTTTTTTGTAAATAAATGCAGCAGTTCATAACAGACACATGCAGTATCTTATCTACTTGGTGCTTCAGCTTTGTTTTCTGCAAATATTTTGGATGTTCAACACTTATAGACACAAACAGAGTGACCCAATTCCTTCCACAAGCTTTTCCACTGTGTGTGTGTGTAGCCTACTGTGTACCCCCGAAAGTAGCAGTGGCCACCCCCTGGCCACCCCATGTATAAAACTCTAGTTCCGCCACTGAGGGTGCAAGTGCACTTTTGCTAGTTTAACGACGAGAAAAATGGTTGGCGCGTGCGGCGCATGGTCTAAAAGGATTGTCGCTATAAGTAGGGAGGTTAAGTGACTTTTGACTTCAAGTCATGATGCAAAGGTCCCCTTTGGTATGGAAGTACCTTAGGGCCATAGAAATAAATTTATCCTAAGACACAAGTGAGATCACATTATGTATCTTATATACGCACATTTAAAAAAAAAATGGCCGCCGATCATACTTGAGAGGCCCATGTCTTTGCTTCTGTTATAGCTATAATGACAAATTTGGTATCAACGTGTACATTTTTGTGGTCAAGGAGTCCAATAAAATAGGTTCCAAGACTAAAAAACAATAATGTTGTCCTTACCATGACAATTGGAGGTGAAATATGCAATTTTTTATTAAAAAACGCATGCCAAACACACAGTCCATTCACAACTTAATAATTTCTTCGTTTGGGTCTGCTTCGCATGCGCCCTTTACAGCACTGGCTACATACACGGGTGTCGCGTCGAGCATGGGCATCCGGTCATTTACGTCTCAAGGTAACTCAGAACTGTGTCACAGCTCTGGAGCCCTGGAAGGCGGTCGACTGGTATCAGACAGGTGTAAACCTGGGATTAATCTCGAAACTGAAAGTGGTTTCGACAGACGCCTCCAATTCGGGCTGGGGCGGCCTCTACGAGGGCAGACCGACTTTTGGCCTGTGGTGAAGCCAAGAAAAGAGCTTGCACATAAACTGTCTAGAGATGAAGGTGGTTGACGCCTTGTGGTTCTTCCTTCCCCTTCTAAAGGGCCACCATGTCCTTGTCCCCACGGACAACATGTCGGTGGTTTCCTACATAAATCGCCAGGGCGGTCTGAGATCACGGAACCTTCATGCACGGGCAGAACGCCTCCTTGTATAGGTTCAGCGCAACCTACTCTCGCTGAGAGCGGCGCATGTGCCAGGCCATCTGAATGTGGGTCCAGACAGGCTGTCCAGGGACAATGTTCCCCCAGGGGAGTGGTCTCTCCAGCCTCAGACAGTTCAGCTGTTGTGGGACACCGTTGGCACAGCGGAAGTCGACCTCTTTGCGTCTCAAAACAACGCTCAGTGTCCAATATGCTTCACAAAGAACAAGGACGCGCTGGCCCATCACTGGCCCAGCCGCCCTCTCTATGCTTTCCCTCCGATCACGCTGTTACCACAGGTAATCAAGCGTATCAGGGAGAACGGTTCCTCTGTGCTTCTAGTAGCTCCGTTCTGGCCGAATCAAGTTTGGTTTCCGGAGCTGATCCAGCTTCAGAGCTTGGCTCCGTGGCCTGTCCCGTTGAGGAGAGATCTCCTCTCACAGGCCGGGGGTACGATTTGGCACCCACGACCCGAGCTTTGGGCTCTGCATGTGTGGGCCATCAACGGGTACCGGTCAGTCTCCCTGACGGAGTGTTAAACATGATTATGCAAGCTAGAGCGCCCTCTACTAGACGGCTTTATGCTTCCAAGTGGTCAGTGTTCTCAGGTTTGTGCTCAGCTCGCAACCTGGATCCACAAGATTGTGGGGTGTTGGAGGTTCTCTGCTTCCTACAGGAGCTCTTGGACAAGGGTAGATCCCCATCCATGCTCAAGGTATATGTGGTGGCTATTGCTGCGTTTGTCAAACATTCACATGGCCAGTCACTGGTGGAGCTAGAAGGATGAACCCTCCTCGTCCCCCCTCGGTTCCCATATGGGACCTTTCCTTGGTCCTGGAGGCCATGAAGGGTGCCCCTTTCGGACCTCTACAGTCTGTGGACCTTAAGTATCTCTCATTGAAAACCGCCTTTCTGGTGGCTATCGCCTCAGTCAAGCGGGTGGGTGACTGACACGCACTTTCTGTTAGCGCGTCGTGCCTTCAGTTTGGGCCTAATGACTCCAAGGTCATCCTCAAACCAAGACATGGTTATGTCCTCAAAGTACTTGCCACTCCTTTCAGAGCGCAAGTCATCTCCCTGTCAGCCCTCTTCGGATCTGACAGCGAGTCTGACGTGAATCTCCTATGCCCGGTTAGGGCCCTGGGAATTTACGTGGAACGTTCGGCAGCTTTCAGACGGTCAGGACAGCTCTTTGTTTCGTTTGGTGGCCGATCTAAAGGTCTAGCTGCCTCGAAACATAGCCTTTCCAGGTGGATAGTGGACGCTATCTCACTGGCTTATGCATCTAAGAGCCTTCGTTGCCCTCTGGGCCTGGTCCAGTGGTATTTCCCTTCACAATATCTGTATTTTGCTACTTTGCTACATGTAAAGCGCTTTGTGATTTTATCTGTGAAAGGCGCTATATAAATAAAGCTTACTTACTTACTTGTATGGCGGCAGGATGGGCCTCTCCATCTACATTTATAAGGTTCTATTACCTGGAAGTTCCCGCGCTCCAAGCTAGACTGTTGTCAGTTTAGTTTATCCGCTTAGTTCTGCCGGACTCGCTTCCGCAGACTGCAAAGCTTTCAGTTCAGGCAGGCTATTGCCTCCCCTGACTGTTAAACAGTGTTAACCCTCCCATTATCCTTGGGGTCAATTTGACCCCATTCAAAGTTTAACGTCTGTAAATACATCATTTTATTTTATTTTTTTTTTGCTTCAGATTTAATGACTTTTCCTAATTTAATGGGGACAACTCTGTAAACATAAAACTAACCTGCTAAAATTTTTTCAATGTCCTGTACACATTTTGTAGCATCGGTGTTCCTTGGGGTCAATTTGACCCCAGGCTCTTTTAGTTGTATAATAAAACAGAAGAAATATTAAAATTTCACACACATTTGTTTTGGTTGTTTTATTGAGGTCACTATAACATGTTATACTTTGAATTTATAATGTTCATTGTAATTTTACATATTCAATATCATATTCAAAAAACTTCCCTCTGTTTTAGGGCTCTAACCAAACATAACCATATCTGTAGTATTGCGAGAACCACTAGTAGTTCACATGACATGTGATATAATTCTCATCAGAACTGATAATTCTTTCCTGTGCCATGGGGGAGGGGAAAACATAATTTTTGCGAGAACTTTGATGTTTCCCGTGCCATGGGGGAGGGGAAAACATAATTTTTCCGAGATTGACCCCAAACATAACTCGTGTTACTATCCTTGATAAAATAAATATTTTTCTTTCCAAATGTTATATATTACAAAAATCTATATTTAGAAATATTATAAAACAAATAAAACACCAAATATATTTATACTTTTCCAATTTTAGGTCAATCAGTCAGATTTTATGTTGATTTCTAAATTTGTCCATAGTTGTGGAATGGGTATTTTGGATGTATAAGGGGTTAGGTGGGGTGGGGCGGGGGGTGGTGGGTGGATGTCAACTTAAAAGGTTACTTAAGTAGTCAACAAAGACATAAATTACCTGAGACAAACCTTTGTAAAAAAAAAAAAATTATATTGTGGAGGTTTAAATAAAATTACTTACTAAAAAAAATTGTGGAGGTAAAAAATGTTATCAGATCTGAGGGTAACAGGAGGGTTAAGCACCCTCTATGCATTTAAGGTAACCACGTTTGCCTTATATCATTCTTATTAAGCCCATTCCCAATGTCAGCTTTTTATATCCCCATATTATATGAGCTCAGGCTCGCCCTTGGGTCAGTGTTGTGGTAGATTTAGCACGCACAGCGTTTTAAATTGGGTTCGCGTAGCGTAAGCTAGCTTACGCAACACGAGAGTACTCTGGTAAGAGAACGTCTTGGTTACTAACGTAACCTCGGTTCTCTCTAGAAAAGGGAACGAGTGTTGCGTAACTCTGTCGTGCTTGTGCTACCATCTGGTTTTGCTTCAGTCGATGAAAACCAAGGAGCATCCTATCCTATCGAACTCCGGCTTATATAGGCATAAGCCACACCCATTCGCGCGGGACGTGACGAATGAGGGCGCCGGCGCCCTCATTGGTGCTTACGTCACGAGCAGTCCCTCGATAGGTTGCAGCAGTTGCCGCAGAGCAGCCAATAGGCGCGTGAGCTGCCTCGCC
Organism: Tiaroga cobitis; assembly: GCA_030578255.1. Taxonomy (NCBI): domain Eukaryota; kingdom Metazoa; phylum Chordata; class Actinopteri; order Cypriniformes; family Leuciscidae; genus Tiaroga; species Tiaroga cobitis. Next base: position 25,435,255 of record CM060595.1, on the reverse strand, counting down.
TAGGTCTGCTAGCTGCAGCAAGTGCATTTTAAATGAATACAAATTATAAGGATAATTTTTGGCTTCAGTATTCTCGAGAAAAGAGATTTTCCCTCTAAGGTTTTTTTTCCATAGTCAGCTAGCTAGCTAGTTATTAGTTATCTAACATTAAAAACATTTTTTCTATTTAATGAGAAAGTCATACGAACCTCAAAGTGTTAACCTGTCACCTTCAACCGCTGTCACAGCTCCTGGTGCAGATGGGATGTGTTGTTGCAGGAACTGATTTGCTATAGGCTACTCCTGACTGGTCGAAATCTCATGCTACTCAGGACAAATGTAATGTACATAAGTAGCTGCACTGTTTAAATACCAAATTTTTTGAATGAAAAGATAAGTAAAGTCACTCTGATGACACAATTTTTATGTGAAATGTGCATATTTACCCCCAATTGTCATAGTATGGGGAAAATGATAATTTTTTTAAACTTGAAACCAATTTTATTGGATTCCTTGACCCCAAAAATGTACACTTTGACACCAAATTTGTCATTATAGCGATAACAGAAGCAAAGAAATGGGCTCTAGAGTATTTTCGGCGCATTGGCAGCCATTTTTGAAAAAAAAAAACGTGTTTGTTTCTGATACAAAGTGTGATCTCACTTGTGTCTTAGGATAAATTTATTTGTATGACCCTAAGGTACTTCCATACCAAAGGCGACCTTTGCATCATGACTTGAAGTCAAAGGCCTATTTTTTGGGCTTAACCTCCCTACTATAATAATAATTCTCTTAATGAGTAATGGGTGTGTTTTGGGCATAACGTGAAATAAACAAACCAATCTCCCATTCCCTTTAAAAGCCTGTTGCGTTCGCACCATGGCGGATTGCAATTTCGGAATTTGAAAGCGGTAAGACTAAACGCGTCTTCAGAGAGCAAACTGATCTGCTTGTGCATGAGGTTAAAGCGCACAAGCAGACCATCTACGAGACAAGCCGGATTCCTTTCTGTACACAATATTAATCTTTTACATTGTAATCCTTTTATTTTTAATATTTGGCTAGTTTGTGTGCTTCTGTGCGTCCCTGTGTGTGTAATAACCAGAGTGTACGCACGTTGTGGAATGCCTATAGGTGCACATTACTAACGTGCTCTTTAAATAACATAAAAAATATTGTGCCATTGACTTTAGACCAGGTTTCAGTTGACAATGACGCAGTCTATTTCAGTTGCCTCAAAATAGCAACGCGCCAAAAATATGCGTCTGAACACACCTCGTTTTCAGACCAGCACGCCCATGGGCGCACAAATAGGTGCAAATACATTTGTTATTTAAACAACGTTGTCGCAGGATATGAAAATGATAACTGCGTCAGGCTGAAACTAGCAAAAGACACTTGCGTCATGCTTGGCGATGCATTGCGCCAGGTGTATGATAGGGCCCAAAACGGGAAAAGAGACCGGAATTGTAAAAGTTATTTTAATATTTTTTTCTTATTTAATGTCCTTTTTAATCAAAGTGTCGCAACAAAATTGAACGTATAGATTTTTTATGTTGGACAAAAAGGAAGCAACAAAAAATAGATTTTTTTTATGTTTTCATCTTCTTTTTCTTCTTCATTTTATAATTGTTATTTCTAGAGCAAGTGTGTGATACTGCTATTTAAACATAGTCTTGTAGTTCTGTTTAACCTGTTTAACCTGATATCAATTGACATTCTTATGTGTTTTATCAGTTTAATCAAGTCTGAGCATCTCTCTTTCTTTCTATCCTTCTTTTTTTATCCTGCCTTTTCTTCACTTATGCACTCATCTGGAGAGCCCTGAGGGCATTGTGTGGCATGCTCTGCTTCCCTATTTCATCCACCCTCTCTCTCTTTGTCCTTATACTCTGTCAATGGCTTTTAAGACATAATCGCACGTGGCCGGCCGTGACTGTCGGCCTTTGTACTGGCCTTAGAGATCGGATACGGTCATCAGCTGAAGAAATTGCTGCTCCTTAGCCAGAAAGATTAAAACATGTAGGGACCAAAATACATTTATATAAAAAAATCTCAAATGCTCTTACATCTCAGACATTGTCAAAGCCATAATAAATATAAAAGTTTGGGGTCAGTGCATTGTTTAATGTTATTGAAAGAGGTCTGTTATTACTGAGGTTACATTTATATGATCATAATACTGTGAAACATTATTACAATTTAAGATAACTATAATATACTTTAAAATGTATACAGCTGTATTTTCGGCATTATTCCAGTCTTCAGTGTCACATGATCCTTCAGAAATCATTATAATATGCTGATTTGCTGCTCAAGTAAACATTTTTATTATTATATATGTTGAAAACAGTTGTGCTGCTTAATATTGTTGAGTAAACCATGATATTCTTTTCAGGATTAGTTGATGAATAGAAAGCTCAAAATAACTATTTGAAATATATATATTTTTTTGTGACAATGTAAAAGTCTTAACTTTCACTTTTGATCAGTTTAATGCATCCTTGCTAACATTTTATTTATTTGAATATTTCTAGTTTTTTCAGAGCCTGCTGACTCATGCTAAACACTGAATATCTCTCGGTGAGTAAGATAATGGCTGCTTTCCAGCAGGCACAGTGGTGCAGTGGTAATTTAGTGCAGATATGATCAGATATGAGCCAGTCGAAATGTGAACTTTCTGCAGCTCTTGAGTCTTTTTATGTTTGCTATCATAGTATAACAAGTGAAATTGCACAGCTTCATATTCCACATTTGATCTTTAAACCTGATCACTTTGACAATTCACAATTCACACATGCAATTTCTGTCATCATTTACTAATCCTCAAGTCATTCAAAACCCTATTTGATTTATTATGCCGATTTATGCGTTCAGGCTGCAATAAAAGGCACCATCAGTAGTTAATATAACTCATGCACTATATTACATATAGAATATATATATATATAATTTAGTGCATGAGTTATATTAACTACTGATGGTGCCTTTTATTGCAGCCTGAACGCATAAATCGGCATAATAAATCAAATAGGGTTTTGAATAACTTGAGGATATATATATATATATATATATATATATATATATATATATATATATATATATATATATTAGGCTTTTAAGCATATATTGGAAAGAATATTAAGACAACAGATATCTGTGATTCTGTCAAATGTGTTCAAATTGTACTGTTGTGGTGTTATAAATGTTTCAACAGATGCTGGACATAAAGGACCTTGATATTTGAGCTTTTACTAAAATGGCTGACCACATTATTTAGCTGTAGTGAATTTTAAGGATTTCTTACCCAATTTTGAGAGCAAGTTTGGCTGATATGTAGTGATATTGGGCATACTGATATTTGATCCATTTTTGTTTCCTGCCGTATGTACAGAGCAATTTAGTTCAATGTAGTTTCACAGTCTTGGCTTTCCTAATTACCAAACTACTATCAGTCTATTCATCCTGACAAAAATCTATAATTTATACCAAAGGGGCATTGAGTATTCTATGGAAATTTTGAACAAAATTGCTGCATCACCTAGTTACAGTAATGGATGGTGTTTTGAATATTTTGTGTGGTGTGTCTTTCATTACTTTTGGCTTAGATCCAGGAGTCCACCTGTGTATATTAATTTGTGGTTGTTGTATCTACTACATCTTGTCACAACCCCCTTTCTATCTATTTCTCTGTCCTCCCTCTCTCACTATTTCCCTTTATCTGTCTCTTTTCGTGTGTTGGTGACTAGGAGACGTTGAGCTTGGCTAAACTGCAGTAAAATCACCCCACTGCAGAGATTACAAGACATGCAGACTCTCAATGTGTGCACACAGAGAAATTGTATATATATATATATATATATATATATATATATATATATATATATATATATATATATATATATATATATATATATATATATATATATATATATATACTCGGTTTTTACAGAGAACATTTTCTCAAAATAATCCTGGCTTCCTGACTCTGATAGTTTCCCAAACCCTTTATTCTCTTTCATTTCTCTACTAAACACTCTCTTTTAAATTCTATGGCCCAGATATTACACAGAATATAAATCACACTGCTATAGTAATCATTGCCCTTATGTGGGTAATTCATTTTTGACAGCCATGAATAAAAGCGCTTGTGCTTTCCTCTTCCACAATCATCAAAGTGTTGATTGGCAGTGAATGTTCTTGACTGGTTATCAATATGTTTTCACTGTGAGGTTATTGACTTCACTGGTACAACATTATAGTGAACATATTGGTGAGCAAGTAAAAAAAAAAACATGGTAATCATAACTTCTGACAAAATGCCATGCTTACTATGTAAAGAATAATCCACAGCTAACTGTGCATTAAACTTTAATGCATGACGTGGAGCAAAATTCACATTTTGAATGCCTCCGCAGAGTGCATTCTGAATGTTTAATGCACAGCTAGCCATGGATTATATCCCACTTAATACCATGGGCATTTTCCAGCATTGACAAGTTAAAGCTTTCAGTGATGTTTACAGCACTAAATTTGACTGGAAGGGTTAAAATAATGGTTATTTCGGTCAGCTAGCCTATACGACTCGTTAGATCTAACAGTCTGCATGCTTAGATGAGAGATGCTTGAGTGAATTACTTTGTCTTTGTAGCATCTCTCTCTACTAACAATGAAGCTGTGAGCTTAATTACTTCAAAAACAGCAACATTACCACCTCCTTGCTGAGTAATATAAAATAGCAGATTCAGCAGATAAGCTATTTTATTAATAAAAGTTGTTGTGCAGTGTTGATAACAAGTTTCTGTGCTCCTGAATGTTTCTGTGTGCGCTCAGTGCTATCTCATATCTCTGCAAGTGATGTGGCTGTGCTTCAATGAAAGCACCGCATTAATATAAAATGGTGATTAAACTGATTGGAACTACTTGCGCATAAACGGTTTTAATGTGCATGTTCTAACCAGTCAGAATCGAGTATTCAGACAGACCATGGCATAAAGTTGTTGTAACTGACCAGAGACCATGAGAGAAAATGGTGATGGCCAAAAATATGAAAAGTTTCTCGGTGGAACGCAAAACATTTGGTTTAGTAGCCATTACTGACATTAAAAAGGAATGAAACTGAGACTCATGAAGCTTCTTACACAGTTTGAAACATAACCTGTATTAATCTTTTATGGATTTTGAGAGGCAACACCATCTGCAGTAATTATGGTATTTTAAATTATGGACAAATGTTTTTGTGTCACTGTGCTTGAATGCAGTGGCATAGGTTTGATTTTGAAATTGGTGGGGACGGCGACATCAATGTAAATATATATTAAGTTTTGATCGAAATTATTGCCACGGATATATCAGTGTCACTGGATATTGGTAGGGATACGTCCCTAGCGTCCCTACTAAATTCTACGCCCCTGCTTGAATGTGTTTTCACTTTCCACACAGACTGTCTCTGCATTAAAGTCGACATAAAATGGAAGTTGTGATAGTCTTTTGTTCCGTATTGTGACTTGTGTATGAAACGGCTTCTCAAACAAGAAAAAAATGTAGGACGGGACGTCATTTTTTTTCCATTGGGAATTGATTGGATCGTTGTATTATTGTGGTTTCTGAAAGTTATTTTAATTCAGCACATGAATTTAAGAAAATAATAATGTGCTCAGATAAATCATTCATAATAAATACTGCAATTTTCAATAAGAAAATGGGAATTGTCCATTTTAATTTCATAGTAACTTTAATGGAAATCTTTTACAGTGTAGGTTACATTGTTACGCCAGTACGTGGTGACAATATCTTTATGAATCATTGAATCATTAATTTAATCGAGTTGTTCAAAACACTGATGTGCTACTACCCTGATTCTGCATTGGCTTTGTTTGGAATTATATTTGTTATCAGAGCAAAGACCAACAAAGTCTTTTTGAATGTAGTTTGTAAAATGTAAACCTACATCCGGAATCGCATACTTCCCTATAGTAGACGAAAAACAGTACGTGAGAAAATAAGTATGTCCAGAATTCACAGAACTCATAAAAGAATAAGCAAAAAGTCCCCGGATGACCTACTACTTCCGGGCGAAATTCTGAAGTGTGCATACGATGGACGCTTTACTTTCCCATGAGGCCACGGGATTCAGATGATTTGTGAATGACAGTGAAGCGACGTAACTGATGCTGGTAGGTCACATGATAATGACAACATGGCAAATGTAGTACGTACAGAGATTACATTCATAGTACACAAATTCATTCTATATAGAACATACTTTTTTAGTAGTCGTAAAGGAATTACTTGTTTAAAATAATTTCCTACTCAAGAGAGTATGTGATTTCGGACGCAGCCTAATATTAACTTCTTGTTTTGAACTGTTGTATAAAAGCAATGTCTACTCACAATGAGCACAATGTCGCAGGTAATCACAACATGTCTATTGCTGTGAGATATTTCTTAAATAATAGTAACTGTTAAAATCACACGTATGGGATGTTTGCTCATGTGCAAGGCAACAGATTAATCTCCTACCATTTTCTAATGTGCGTTTCTCTGCAACAGTCGTCCGTGCTTGACAGACTCCATACACAGGTCTCCATATACACCATCACTCCCTGCTGTGTCATCAGCCCCGGTCCTCACTAAACTGCTTTCATACAGCAGACATCTGTATCACCTTTCTTGCACACTACAGATTCAGTAAGCCAAGACACAGGCAGACAGTTTTGATAGTTTGTTAACTACGGACTTTTTGTTTTAATTGTTGCTGATATCACTGCATGCTTAAAGGGATAGTTAAACCATTAAAAATACTCACCCTAATGTTGTTCCAAACCTGTATGACTTTCTATTTGTGTGGAACATTTTGAATAATGTAACTTTCATTGTCCAGAAGCCAAAAAAACAAAACAACAAAAAAAACAGTTTCTACTCTGTCAATGCTACAGTAAAATAATAGAAACCTAAATGTATATTTAAAATGGTAATCACAAAAATAATGGCTGCCCTTCTTGCATTTACAATGGATTTGGATAAGAGTTTTTAAGGTAATAAATTATGTTTTTGGCATAAAACTTTAAGGTTGAAAATTTACCTAAAGGGAAAAAATTATAAGAAATGTTTGACCTTTTTAAGTTAGCACCTTGCTGAAAAGCGCAATGCCGGGCATGATTTCTGGAATCTTCATTATAAATAATGAACTTTTGGAGATAAATGCGTATTTTATGCCTCTATGAGTTTGTATTATTAAAAGAGATGTGAGACATGCATTTATTATACACACTTTCTGCTTTATTATATAAAACAAAATGCATAATCACACAAGTCTTAAAGTAGTCAACTTCAACCGGTCTTTAAAAGCAGCAGATTGTGTAAGTGCTTGGTCACAGAGAAAGCTGCTGTATCAGATGAAAATTTACACACTGACTAATCAGCAAATCTCCAAAACGTTTTGTGTATTGCAACACATGGTCTGTATAAAAAGTGTCACTGTATCTCTGTACATATCTATTATTGTCCCTTCTGTCAAATACAACTATATCCACCTGTTTCTCACAATTTCTCTTTATCATGCTCTCTATGTCAGATAAGACAGCTAATAACCAGTCTTATGTAATATTTTTTAACTTCTCCCTTTTCTATAAATTATTGTATGTCTGCAACAAATATTTTATTTAACCATTTTTTTAAACCATTATTAACCATTTTTATTAACATTTAAGCACTTCCTTTTTTGCCCATGTATCGGAAAACAGGGATTTTTCTGCAAATAATAATGTATTTGACAAAACTAATGGTTGTGTTCTGTTTGTGGACTCTTAAGGCCAATTCACACCGCACAGTCAAACGCCAACACACACCAACAAACAAGTTGGCCGTTGGAATTAGAATTTTATGAAAAATAACTATCGTGTTCACACTGCCCCAACAGACACTAACAAACACTGCAGTCATGGACGCCGACAGGGGTAACACGCTGATCAGAAAAATCCCAACAAACGTGTTTGTTGGTGTTTGTCTGTGCTGTTGGCCTTAAAATCGCTTACTCTCTTGAGTAGGTAGGCTAATTATTTTAAATAAGTCATTACTTTCCAACCGTACTTTCCAAAAAAGTACATTCTATATTGTATGAATGTGTGTACTATGAATGTAATCCGTACTACCTTTGCCATGTTGTCATTATCATGTAACCTACTAGCATCAGTTATTCACAAATCCTCTCCTGTGGCCTCATGGGATAGAATAGTGTCCAATGTATGCTCACTTCAGAATCTCTCCAGAAGTATTATGTCATCCGGCTACTTTTTGCCTACCCTTTTATAAGTACTGTGAATTCGGAAGTACTTCTTTTGTCACATACCGTTTTTCGCCTACTATATAGTAGGGAAGTATGTGATTTCGGATTCAGCCTCGTGTTGTGTTTCCTTTGGTTCCCATGTTTCCTTCCTGTGTTTAGTTCCTGTTTGCTTGGTTTCTGATTAGGTCCTTTCTTACTATGGAACATTGGTTATTTGATTATGTTCACCTGGGTCGTGTTTGGTTTGATTAAGCCTGCGCATTTATGCCCTCAGTTTGTTTCAGTTCATTGTCCTGTATTGTCTTTGCTATTTGCTTAGTAGTCATGGTTCAGCCACTCCGTGTCTTGGAATTCATGTTTTTTTTTAAATAAAAGTTTAAGAGTGCTGCAGTTGGATCCTCCTCTATCACTTCTTCCTTGTCTTGCCTGGACGTAACAATAATTTTTAGAAAAAAGGGAAGAGCATTGATACATATATGTAAATGTATATACTTTTATTTAACCCAGTCTAATGCTTATGTTGTTTTGTTTTCGTTTTCAGTCAGTGCCATCTTCCGTTTTGCCTGAGTTCCTAGTCATTGTTAGATTCCCTAGTTATTCATTAATTCATACACCTGTTCTGTTTTACCTTGATTAGAACTCAGGGAATAAATACACAGCGTGAACTGTCTGTTCTTTGTCCAGTTTCGTTTGCATCTTATTTAATGTGGTTGTTTTTAATTACTCTGTGTGATCTTCTGCGTGTTCCTGTTTGAATCTATTAGAGGCTGTCTTTGTTTGATTTCAGCATCATTACAGCCCATTTATGACACCAAGCTCTTCCTTCCGTTTTCAATAGCAGGTCCTACGCTCTGGAACTCGCTTCCTCTCAGTATTAGAGCAGCTACCTCTGTTTTAAATCATTGTTAAAAACTTATCTTTTTGCACTGGCGTTCGAATATTAGCTGAGCTGTGACATTTTATTATATACCGTCTGTTTTGGAAATAGTTTTTATCTCATGTTATTTCTTTACCTGTATAGCACTTACTGTAGTAGCGACTGCTTGTAAATGTGCTTTATAAATAAACTTTGACCTTGACCTTTTTTTTCAATAAATTGTGTCAAATTGTCATGAATTCAGCCAACACACCCCCAGCACCAGTTCTCCTCCAGATACTTTTTGCTTTGGACCCATTATCTTCATCGTGCTTGTCTTCAACCCTGCAAGCAGAAATACCCCATCAGCTAAGTGTGACTGTCATTTCAACTGCTTATGCTCGTCATCACTCACCTGTTTGACGATCTTCCAGATCACCATCAACCCTTTAATAAAGAACTGTTACTTTTACCTTCGTGTCTCCTCTCCTGTTTTGTGACAGAAGACCAGACCACAAACAACAAGAAACCGAAATGGAATCTGAAAATCCCGATCCATTGGCTGAAGCAGTCCAAATTCCTCAACAGTCACCTCTTCCTCCTTCCACTCCCTCAGCGGTAGTCACATCATTCAGTCCCATGGCTCAACCAGCGACCTTCTCTGGAGCGGCGGAGGATTGCAGCGGATTTCTCCTACAATGTCCGTTGCTGTTCAAAATGCAGGCTCATTGTTTTCTAACCGAAAAGGCCAAGATCGACTACATAATATCTCTCCTATCAGGTCACACTCTTCAGTAGGCAAACACCATTTGGTAACAAGACAGCCCACTCACTCATTCTATGAACAACTTCATCACACATTTCAAAGAAGTGTTTGGGCAGACCAGTCACCTTACCTCGATCCACAATCAACTAGATCACCTCCATCAAGGTAAATCTTCAGTGAGCGATCATGCTGTGCAATTCCGCACCCTATAGGCGGTGGCAAATGGGTGGAACGAAGCAGCATTAATAACAGCTTTTATTTAAGGTCTGTCCCCAGATTTAAGACTTCAAATGGTGATTTACGATGAAACCGTAGAACTAGAAATTCTTATTCAACGATCCATTCGTGTGGCTCAATGCATCTCAGCCTGCCAATTGGACTCACCACCACCGCTGCAATCCTCTTCGTTTATGCCATCAGCCGCTCCAGCAGCACCACTCAGCAAACCTATGCAGGTCAATTCATTCCATCTCACCCAGTCTGGGAGCGACAACGGTGTATTCACAACAATCTGTGCTCACACTGTGGGTCTAAAGATAACCTAATCCCAGACAGTCAAGTACGTCCTACTCAACCAATGGTGAGTGCTGTCCAATTCCCCTTAACTATCTCTTCATTGAAACACACTCCAGTGTCAGTGATTGCTCCTCGATGTTCCCTTCCAGCTCTCATCGACTCAGCTGGGAATTTCATCTCACAGAAACTTCTCGAACATATCCGCATAAAGAAACTCCCCAGTTCCCAAACATTGAACATCCATTCCATCCTGGGTAAGGTGCTTGGTCGAGGAGTCATCAAACACTGCACACCACTCGTCACACTCAGTATTGGAGACCTATTGTCACAGAGTCAGCCACACCATCACAACACCAATCTTCACCAGATCATCACGATCCGCCCACTCGTTCCCAATCACCCAAATACTGATTCACTGCACATGCACTCCCTCATCAACACAGCCTATATCTACTGGCATCACCCTCACATCATTGTCTGGTCTCGTCCTTACTGCTAAGACGCACCGACTACCTACCTGCAACACTTACCCGCCAATACTCATCTGAGATCGCCATTTCCAGTCGTCTGTCTTCTGTCATCCTCTGTCCAGATCCAGCTCGTCAGCCTTCGTCTCTCTTCCATATTCTGCAAAGATACAAACAGTCATTACCATCCAGCTAAGTCATCGTCTGATATTTCCTGCTGTCATAGACTCAATGTTGCCTGGTACCCACTATTGCTCCACCCTGTGCTTAAATAAACATCTGTTTATTCACTTACCTGTCTGTTTCATTCTGTTGTGTGACACATGCATAGGGAGGAGATCTCAGTTCTGGTGCTAGAAGGTTCTACCACTGATATCATCCTGGGACATCCCTGGCTGCAGATCTATTCACCTGTCATTTCATGGTCTACCAGAGAAGTTACCAAATGGAGTGAGTTCTGTCCTGATCATTGTATGCATCTTCCTCTGGAAGACACTTCATCTTCATCTCCTGAATCTACTGTTTATCTCCACTCCACAACCATTGAAAGTCCAGAAGTGGCACTATGAACGCCACCCTCTGGCACTATCAATACAGGTTTATGCCGTACAGGCTAGCTAACTCAACTTCAGTCTTCCAAGGCTTCATGAACAAGGTATTCAGAAACATGCTCCATAGATTTGTCATCATCTACATTGACGTTATCCTGATCTACTCACGTAACCTGGCCAAACACCACCATCACGTTGCACAGGTCCTCCAATACCGCAGAGATCACCAACTCTATTTTAAGCTGGAGAAGTGCGAGTTTCATCGTCTATCCGTCCACTTCTTGGATTACATCATCGATGGATGTGGCATCCAAATGGACCAGTGGAAATTATATGTGGTCAGGAACTGGCCTGAACTTTTCCATCAGATAGCTAATGGTTCCTGGGGTTCTCCAACTTCTATAAAAAAATTAGCACGATTGCCTCTCTCATCACATCACTGCTCCGTAATCGGCCCAAGACTCTTTCCTGGAGTCCAGCGGCCACAAAGGCCTTCGCCCCGGTTGAAGGAAGCTTTTTGCACCGCTACAATTCTCAAACATCCCAATCCTAATCTGCCCTTCGTCGTGGAAGTGGATGCATCCACCAATGGTGTGGAACAAGCTCCACTTTATCCATGTGCCTTCTTCTCCCTAAACTATGAAATTGGCAACCGTGAGTTTCTAACCATCAAGTTAGCTCTAGAAGAATGGAGACACTGGCTGGAGAGAGCCAAACATCAATTCCTGGTCATCACCGATCATTGCAACTTGGAGTATCTCCAAAACACATGCTGCCTTAATCCTCGCCAAGCCCAGTAGGCTTTATTATTCACACTTTTCGACTTCAAAGTCACCTACCGTCCAGGAGACAAGAACACTAAAGCGGATGCACTTTCCCGCCTTCAATCTCCAGACTTACCTCAACCATCCTCTGAAACCTTTCTCCCTTCAGCCCTCTACGTGTCTCAGATCCAATGGTCTCCTAATGATCAGATTACAGCCGCCACCAGTGCCGCACCACCACCACAGCAGTCCTGAGGGCCTCACTTACGTCCCATCTAACCTACATGTAACCCTGGTCCATAGCGTCTTCCGGGTTACTAGAGGATATTGTGTCGAATAGAGGCACAAAATTCACCTCTCATGTCTGTAAAGCCGTCTTTCGTCTTCTCGAAGTATCAGTGAGCTTTTCTTCTGGCTATCAGCCCCAAACCAACAGCCAAACCAAACGCAAGACTCAAGAAATTTGTTGTTACCTGCGGTCATAGTGCCATCATCATCAACATAGCTGGAAATGCTTCTTACCGTGAGCCGAGTAATCGCCCCTTTCCAGTGCATTCTTGGCTACCAACCATCCCAGGTTCCAGCGAGAGGGTGTGGGACTCAGCTCATGTCCATGTGCAAGGGGCAGTCCGAGACACAAGACCCAGGCCGACGCCAGACGAGCTACTACACCCATCTGGGTACAGAAGGTCTGTCTATACTGTCATGGATTCAGCCAAAACACCCTCAGCACCAGGTCTTTCAGCTCCACCCACTCGTTCCCAGTCACCTGAGTATTAACCTGCCACACCTGTCACACGCTCATGGTGCACCACATATAAGCACCTAATTCACATGCACTCATTGTCCGGTCTCGTCAGTCTCTACACGATTACACTTACCTGACTACACGCCTTCATCGTCCTCCTCCAGAGACTCATTGCCTTGGACCCATTATCTTCATCATACTTGTCTTCGACCCTGCAAGCAGAAATACCCCATTAGCTAAGTGTGACTGACATTTGAACTGTTATGCTCATCACTCACCGGTTTGACGATCTTCCAGATCACCATCAACCCTTTTATAAAGAACTGTTACTTTTACCTTCATGACTCCTCTTCTGTTTTGTGACACAATTAGATTATTTGTAGAAAATTCAGTCTGCTGAAGAGGAATAACATTAATTTGATTGCATTGTACCTGTGAAGCGGCACATTTTTCATCAAAATAATAATGTTAGACAATATTAGGTTGTGTTTTTCTCTATATTTAACATTTTATCTGCAGTATCCTAATGCTGTGCTCTAGATATATAGGCATCTTATTAAAATACACAATCACTGCAGATCCTTTTCAGTTAAATCCTTTAGATGTTAATATTTTTGTACAGATGGAGTAAATGTTGAAAGTACAGCATAGCAAAGCATATTTGACAGTTATATCAGAAAGCTTCTGTAGAGAATTCTGAGATCACTAACATCTGATAAATTTTTAATGGTTATTTGTTTTTCCTTTGGACTACTTATGTAATCACAATTTTCACCGTCCCTTATGCTAATAGCATCATCACGGAAAGTCTCCTGCATTTCACCTGGAAAACAACAAAGTCCTCAGGTTAAAACATCAGTGAACTGAAAGTTTAATGGAGTTCCTGTTCCAAGAAGCAGCATATAAACAATTTTGTTCATATAAATCAGCACGCAAACAAGAATGAAGGCAAAAACAAACTCTCCTGAATATGACAACTTCAGTCTGTGTGTTTCTCTGCCTGAGGTGTGTGTTCCTGATGTTTCACTTTGTTCTTTTTTTCCTCTCCTCTTATTCACTACAGGGAGCATTGTGTATCTGGGAATGATGGTAGGGGCCTTCTTCTGGGGCGGCTTGGCCGACAAGTTGGGCAGACGGCAGTGCCTGCTCCTTTGTATGTCCATAAATGGCTTCTTCGCCTTCCTATCATCTTTTGTGCAGGGCTATGGCGTCTTCTTGCTTTGTCGCACGATAGCTGGCCTAGGGTGAGTCCGTTTCCTGCATCTTCAACATTAAATTAACATTTAAATTTGAAAAGTCCAAAATGTGGATCATCATAAAGACTTTAGATTCTGTACATCACTACAATACAAGAAAATATCGATACAAATATATACACCATTGTTTGAGGTCAGTAAGATTTTTTTCTTTAAGAAATGAATACTTTTATTCAAGGATCCATTAAATTGATCAAAAGTGACAGTAAAAACTTTTACATTGTTACAAAAGATTTCTATTTAAAATAAATGTTGTTGTTTTACTTTCTATTCATTAAAGAATCCTGACAAAAAAATGATTATGGTTTCCACAAAAATATTAAGCAGTGGAACTATTTTCAACATTGACAACAATAATAAATGTTTCTTGAGCAGCAAATCAGAATATTAGAATGATTCCTGAAGGATCATGTGATGCTGAAGACTGGAGTAATGATGCTGAAAATTCGCTTTGCAAATGTATTTTAAATTATAATAATATTTCACAATATTAGTACTTTTACTGTATTTTTTATTCAATTAAAAAAATATATAAATATGTATAAAGTGAGAAAATACTGTTTATGTAGATTGTATTTTTTATACCATGCCATAGCCTCAATATAGGCTATTTTTCAGAACATACATCCAACAGTGATTCTTCTGATGTTTGTAAAGAAGTCTTCCACTCACAACACTTGAAAATATCTCTGCCACTCCCATGTGTCAACAGACATGGAAATGACCAATTTAACAGACTACCTAAATATAGTCTCCACCTGCACCTTGACATGTGTTTCTGGAAAGCGATTTTGGCTGGTATCATGAGAAACTGTACAATGGGCATCTTTTATCAACCCTCCTCTAAAACGAGAATGTCTCCCCTATTCTTTAGATAATAGTCTTTTTCAGACAGACAACACATTACATCTGGCTGAATCAATAGCCTCTGCAGTGCTGCTTTCTTGGGTCTCTGATTCTCGATTGCCGGCAGACACTGTCTATTGGTCCATGGCTAAAGCACTTGTCACTCTGATGATGGAGTTCTTGTGAATCTTTGTACACATTCAGCCTGTAATGACTTGCACTGGAGCCTGCGCCTCCTAATGAGCATTTCACAGGATGTTGGTGCTAATTAAAATGTCAATATGGGTCCAATGATAAGTAGTATCATGTCTGTATAAAATAATATATGTTTCAGTTTTAAATTCATATTTCAAAAATAATACAGGATGAGGTCGTTGTCATACAGGTTTACAATTCGCAGTGTTCACCCAAACCTTCAACACAGAGATAGGCATTTTTGCTGATAAAGAAAACTTTGGTAACACTTTAGAATAGTCAAGTCAAGTCATCTTCATTTATATAGCGCTTTTAACAATGGATTGTTTCAAAGCAGCTTTACAGAGATAAACATATAATTTAAGCTAACAGAGATTGTTTTGGCTTTATAGCGGTTCTTGAATAATGTTATTTCCAGCTAAAGTTAATTTTGATTGATTCACCTCCGTCGAAATGATCAGACTTTAAACGCGAACCTGTGATTAACGCTGACGGCGTTCACATGCTCATTCAGAATTGGTTCTATAGTTATGTGCTTTTGAAAATATGTGCGCAGGTTTGTAATTCCATACAACCCATGCCTAAACAAACTACTTGTATTGCCTATAAATTTTGATACAGAATTTTGTTTTATTTTATCACTTCGGGGTACGCGAACCGAAATTCACAACGCTTTATCTGTAGAGTGGGAAAGGGATCCTCCATAGGGAGAGGATAGTTGACACTTCAGCACTGCATTGTCATCGGGTCCAGGCGGATCTCCTTCGTCAGATCTGGATACGGCCTAGATCCGGTAGGCTGCGGGAAAACCTCGGGATAAACAAAGACACTAATATTAGCGTAGATGCCATTCTTCTTATGATGTAACGAGTACATCAAGATTTAAAGGAAGTGTTCCCAGTTCCGGCTGACCTAATCTATGCAGCCTAACATTGAATTATAGAAGTCTATAATGTATTATGTGTATGCTAGGTCAAAGAGATGTGTTTTTAGTCTAGCTTTGAACTGACAGAGTGTGTCTGCTTCTCGGACAATGCTAGGAAGAAAATAGGATCTACCGCCAAAAATAGGAATAGATCTACCGCCAGCAGTCGATTTAGATATTCTAGGTATTATCAACTGGCCGGAACAATATTTAAAAATGTATAGGATGTTTAATAGGGAGCCAATGCAGTGTTGACAGAACCGGGCTAATATGGTCATATTTCCTGGTTCTGGTAAGAACTCGAGCTTCTGCGTTTTGAACTAGCTGTAGTTTATTTATTAAGCGTGCAGGACAACCACCCAGTAGAGCATGAGGTCATCAACGCATGAACTAATTGTTCCGCATTTCCCAATGAGAGCATATGGCGTATTTTAGATATATTTTTAAGATGGAAAAATGCAGTTTTACAGATACTAGACACGTGACTTTCAAAAGAAAGGTTGGTATCAAAGAGCACACCCAGGTTCCTAACCGACGACGAAGACTCGACAGAGCAGCCATCAAGTGTTAGACAGTATTCTAGATTCCCTTTCGTTGTCACTCCGAGATCCATCGGATGACGACGAATGGGGGTTTCGCTTAGAAAGCCTATCAGCTTCGAGTAATACAAAAATGAGCCAATGGCAAAGAAATGCCATGGGTCTGCAGAATTTGCATGGCACAACTCCGCCCCACCTCGTGGGTATAAAGGGAGGAAGCCAGCAGCAAAGCAGTATGTTTTCGCTTCGGAGCCAAGTTGATCCTTCGTTCCACAAGCCATTCCTGAATTGTCAGTTCTACAAGACGAGCGAGATTCTCTGGTGTTGGTGTGACGGCGATCTCCGGCGAGCGTGCGCTTCCTGCCTATCTGTCTGTGATTCGACAGCGAGTGTGTGTCTCCCCGGGCGCTTCAACACAGTCAGAGTTTCTTTCCTCTCACAAAAGAGCGTGCACGTGGCACGTCTTTTTAAAGATGCATCGCCCGTGCACTTCTGGTTGCGGTAGACTTATTGCTGACTCTGATGGGCACGAGCGTTGCATAGTGTGTTTGGGCATTGATCACGCTAGAGCAGCGCTCGTGGATGACTCATGTTCTCTCTGTGGGAACATGACCATCGCAATATTACGGTCGAGACTCGGTGATCTCGCAAGAGTGAGAGTCCCCTCATCCATCCCCCGTTCTACTGACTCTAGAAATAGAGCAGGTACTTCGGCCAGGGTGATCTGAGGGTGACGGTTTGGAACAAAGCGCCGACTATCAGTCCGTGTCCAGCCGCACCCTCTTCAGTGTTGCAACCCGTGAGTGTTCAGGGGATTTCCGCGGGACCATCTTCGGATGCCCCGCGGGTTTCCTTTGGCGCTCCAGAGGAGGAAGCGATGTCTATTGCAGCATCACAAGGTGGGTCTGAATCTTCTGGAAGTGAAGACTCAGCGCAGCTGCCACCTTCCGATGTGCATACGGTTGTGCCTGAGTCGGATCCGGAGATGACGGCCATGCTTGCCCGGGCCGCCGCGAGCATCGGGTTAGAGTGGACCCCTCCACCCTGTCCCGAGCGCTCGCGGTTGGATGATTGGTACTTGGGTTAGGCCGCGGACCCCCGTCCGCGTCAAACCCCAATACCTTTCTTCCCGGATGTGCATGATGAGATCTCGAAGTCCTGGAAGACCCCCAGCTCTTCCCGTGACCGCTCGTTGGTTTCATCCGCCTTTTCTCCCCTCGATGAGGCGGCTGCCCGTGGGTACACTGGGCTCCCCCCGGTTGAACGCTCTGTGTCGATGCAACTGTGTCCTCAGAGCGCTTCTTCTCGTGGCGAGCCTAAGCACCCATCCAAAGCCTGTAGGTACTCGTCTACGCTTGTGGCGAAGTCTTACAGAGCGGAGGGACAGGCAGCCACCTCTTTGCATGCCATGGCCATTCTGCAGGTCTACCAGGCCCAGATGCTCAGGGACATGCACGAGGGTAGGACAGACCCAGGGCTCTTCAATGAGCTGCGCGCCGCCACCGACCTTGCTCTCCGAGCGACGAAGGTGACCGCACGCTCCCTGGGTTTGGTGATGTCCACGGCCGTGGTCCAGGAGAAACACCTGTGGCGGAATCTTGCTGATATGCGGGATGCCGAGCCGTCTCGGCTGCTCTACACCCCCATATCACAAGACGGCCTCTTCGGCGGGGCAGTCGAGGACTTTGCCCAACAGTTCTCGACTGCTCAGAAACAGACTGAGGCTATTAAGCATATTCTGCCCCGACGGCCCGCTGCTGCCTCCACCCAGCCGACCGGGCAGAATACTCAGTCTGTTCGCCGCCGAGGGCGCCCTCCTGCGGCTCCTGCCCGGCCAAAGCAGCAGCCTTTACCTGGGCGCCGTCCCCGGACCGTGCCGCTCTCATCCTCCTCTGTCGCCAGACCCCTGGCAGAGCAGACCCCCGTGGAACGTTCCTCCTTCTCTGGTCTGCTCTGTCAGGGCGCGATCAATGACTGTGCCCCCACACCGGGCCGCTATGCCGTCCACGTCTAGGCCAGACATTCCGCCTCGCTGCACCACCAGTGGGAAGTCTGTGGTTCGTATGACCCCGCTGGTACAGTCGTTGGGAGCTTGGCAAGAGCTTCCCAACCTGTCCCGTTGGGTCGCTCGGACGATCAGAGTCCGCTCCACTGTGGTCGGTGGCAATGCCCCTATCATGAGAGCGGAGGTTGCTACCCTCCTGGCGAAGGGTGCGATCGAGACTGTCCCTCCAGCCGAAATGAGGTCCGGCTTCTACAGCCCGTACTTCATTGTCCCCAAGAAAACCGGTGGGTTACGGCCAATCCTGGACCTTCACGTGCTGAACTGCTCCCTTCACAGAGCAAAACTAAATTTGAATCACATGAAAATTTACCTTTATAATTGATCCGGTTTTATCGACCTATTGTAATAATTACCACGAGAAATCGTGTTAATTATTCATATATGGTGAGGTTTAACCTGTTCCCTATTGAGATAATTTTAATTGGTGTTTATGCGATAATACATATTCATTATTTTATGAATATTACCCACATTTGAGTTAATAATTCCCCAAAACAAACTCATTGTCGCTACACCGCAATGCATTCCGTTAATTTTGTGAATTGGTAAGTTTAGTTGGGTTTTTGAAGAAATATACAGCTAAGTATCATCGGCATAACAGTGAAAGCTAACTCCATGTTTCCTAATTATATCTCCTAATGGTAGCATGTACAGAGTGAACAGCAACGATCCTAGTACTGAGTCTTGTGGTACGCCATACTGAACTTGTGATCGATAAGACATCTCTTCATTTACTGCTACAAACTGATAACGGTCAGTTAAGTATGATTTAAACCATGCTAGTGCAATTCCACTAATGCCAACATAGTTCTCTTACGAGAGGTTCTCTCGTACTGCGTAATATCTTACGCTAGGGGAAAACCTCTTTTCCTCGAGATATTGAAGCCAAAAAATTATCCTTAATTTTGAATTATTGCAAAACGCGTTGCAGCAGCATACAGACATAGGCAGGCGGCTCATTATTTTCACGTCACATTTTAGTATCGCTTTAGCTCTCTTAGAACCTCGCCGGAGGTGGTACGAAAAAAAGTACCCGAAAGCAGGTACAGGTACAACTTTTACACAGTGGAAAAGCAAACAAAGGCGAGTCGAGTCGAGCCGAGCCGAGCCGAGCCGAGGCGAGCTGGTAATGTGTAGTGGAAAGGGCCATTAGTTAATCAATAACTAATGAATTCTGTCATACCTCCTGAAGAACTACTAGTAATTATCTACTAATTGCGGGGTGGTGATGGCGCAGTGGATAAGACACATGACTTTGGTGTGAGAGACCCGGGTTCGAATCCACTGTGAGACACCAATGTGTCCCTGAGCAAGACACTTAACCCCTAGTTGCTCCAGAGGCGTGCGACCTCTGACATATATAGCAATTGTAAGTCGCTTTGGATAAAAGCGTCAGCTAAATAAATAAATAAAATGTAAAATAAATAAATTAAGGTTCAAGAAAAATAACTAAGATGTAACTAATGAACAGTCATACAAAACTAACCTCAGATTAGTTTTTATATTTTATATACAGTACTGTGTGTGTCTGTTTTCCTCAGCATAGAATGCCATTGAGTAAATTCATGTATTTTAGGCAACAACTGAGGGGAACTGAAAATATAGGGAACTTATTGGTAATTCATAAATCATTATTAGATAATTATTCAGGAATTATTTATAACCTGGAACAGTATTCTAAAGTGAAAATACAGGGAACCCATTGGTAATTAATACACAATGATCAAATAACTATCCAGGAATTAGGCTACTTATAACCTGAAACAGTATTCTAAAGTGAAAATATAGGGAACTTATTAGTAATTAATAAAGAATTATTAGATAATTCTTCAGGAATTAATTATAACCTGAAACAGTATTCTAAAGTGAAAATATAGGGAACCCATTAGTAATTAATAAAGAATTACCACATACCTCTGACTCAAATAAAACTTACTGTAAAAAAACACTATTAACGTAATCATCTATAACCTTTGTAAAATACACTACAATGACTCGTTTAAGCTACATGATATCTTCCTTTATTTCAGATGATATTTTGTTTTAACATGTATACTGCCTACATTTAAACCCGTTTAACAAACATTTTAAAATCAAAAGTTAAACCTTTAAAATTAATTCAAGTAATCAACTGGTCTCGTTTCCACAGTTGTGACGAAGAGGCTGAGGCGTTTGAATCCATCTACAGTAATTTATTGATACAGGTGAGCCAGCATAGAACAGCAGACATAAAACTCAAAAACAGCTCACAGATAAGGGCAATCCAAGAATAGTAGTTTAAACAGGCAAAGGTCAGAGCTGGCGGCTGAGGTTCACAAACGAGTTCAGAGTCCAAGTCAAAATATACAAGCAAGCACGAGAAAACTGGTCAGAGATAGAGTGTGGGTAAATCAAGACTTCACAAAATTACAATGAACAGAACAGTCCAGATAAAGGGGAGCTGATGGGGCACAGGTGATACTAATGCAATGATGAGGGGATAATCAGGAGATGATGAGCAGGGAAGGATAATGGGAAATGCAGTCCTAGTACGCAGGAGAGAGAGATCTGATGCAACCAGGAGGAGGCATCGCTGAGCGCTCCGTGACAACGGTAGTGATTGCTGGATCTCCTGCGGGAGCTGGGTTCGTGTTCAGTGGGGAAACTGCTTAACTTCAGACCGCCGCCCTGCGTTTCACTCATAGCCGAAATATGCTGTGACTGACTCCATAACCTGCCCATAAACAAACAGTGTCACGGTTGATCAATTCACTGTCTCTCTCTCTTCCCGCGTGCTGTTGCGTGTGTGTGTGGCCGCTGATTATCCTTGATTAGCGGCGCCAGCTGGTTCCACTTGTTTGTCCCTTTATATATATCAGTAACTGCTGTCTCATGTTGTCAGATCGTTGTTTGGTCTCCCTGGCGTGTTCCTGTTCCTGTTCCCGTGTCTGTCTTCCTGGATTGTGGATTTCCCTGTGTCTCTCGTCGTGTCGGTTCGTTGGATTCCCTTCATCTTCAATGGAGCACAGAGCACCGTATTGGGATTACCACTGGATCACAGAGCACCACAGTTGGATTGCAGAGCACCACCACCTGTTGTCCACCGAGGTCCCTGCGTCACCTCACATCCAGCGCTGGTGTCCACTCGACCATTTCTCTGTGTTGTGTTACTTGTGTGGGTGTACTTTCCTGACCTTTTTGAGATAATAAATAGCGTTCTTTGCAATTGCATCCTGCCTTTGTCGTTCCGTAACATCATGGATGCAGCAAGCGTTACGAGCTGGGACGACTTTGCCGCCATGAGCATCACGAGAATGGATCAACAGCAAGAGTCGATCGCCAACACAGGTCGGGCGGTCCAAGCGCTTGTGACGCAGGTGTCCGAGCTCACCCAACAGCTTCAACAACTAAGAGATCCCACTGCGCCGCCCACACCGCCCGTTCAACCCATTCCACCGGAGCCGCACCATCAGCGAGAGCCATGACTTCCCACACCAGAAGGATATGCAGGTGAACCCGAATTTTGCAGAGCCTTCCTGACTCGTTGTTCCATGCATTTTGCCTTAAAGCCCTAGACGTTCAGTCAAGAACAATCTAAGGTGGCGTTTGTTATCACTCTGCTCTCTGGCAAGGTGGCTCTTTGGGGAACGGCGGTGTGGGAAAATCAAGACCCATGCTGCGCCTCGTTCCAGGCACTCTCCGAGGAGATGAGGAGGGTTTTCGATCGTGCGGTAGCGGGTAGGGAGGCGGCCAGACTACTCGCTGATCTCCGCCAAGGTAACGGCTCGGTGTCGGAGTATTCTATCCAGTTCCGCACCCTGGCTGCAGAGTGCCGATGGAACGAGGAGGCGCAGTGGGATGGTTTCCTGCATTGGTTGGCTGACCGTGTCCAACGAGAGATTTATATGCTGGATCTGCCACCTCGGCTGAATGGACTCATTGAACTGGCATTAAGAGTGGATGCCCGCCTGAGTAGAATGGGTCGCTTCCTACAGAACCAGCCATTCCGTGGCGCAGAGGGTTCGCGCGCTGATTACTTGGACACGGTCAGCTCCGTCTCCGATCCCGAGCCCATCCAGGTGGGTAGAGCTCGGCTTTCCCGGGAGGAGAGAGAACGGCGGAGATCCCATGGACTGTGTTTATACAGCGGGAAGAGGGGGCACTTTATTCACTTTATTCACCCAGTAAAAGATCAAGCCCGGTAGTAACAATGAGGCTACTATCGGGTGGGATCTCCGCCAAGACGACCTCATCACCATCATCATCTACTCTCCTCCCGGTAAGACTTTAAGGCACGACACTACGGCTTTACTGGACTCGGGGGCAGAAGGTAATTTTATGGACTCTGGACTGGCACAACGTCTTCACATTCCTGTTTCTACTCTCACGCACAAGATCGCCGTCAATGCTCTCAATGGACAACACTGCCCTACAAAGCAAAAAGGCAGTAACTACGCAGAGTGCAGAACAGAGAAAAATGACTTTAAAGTTATCCTGTCATCCAGCCTAAGTAGTTGAAGGTAGATTATTGGACATGTGGCTGTTTTGTGACTTTATATTAGCTTATTCTTTGTACATATCAATCCTCATATTTAATTTGATATTTTACCCCTATTTTCCAGTTACTGTATTCTTGCTTTGTATTACTTACCAAAAACGTGGCACCAAACCAAGGAAAAAGGCAGTAACTACAGATTCTCCAAAGATTATTTTGCCACAACTTGGGCTCTGGGTGTGTTAGATACACTGTATTTGAAATAATTGGAACCATTTGGACAACATTTTTTTTCAACATTTTTGTGTTGCGAAACTAGTGTTGCGGAGCGGGTGTGTTACGGATACGTGGTGTAAATTTTTAGTAATCAAAAATCATGTCTAATTAATTGAAATCATGAAACTTTTATTATAAACTATTTTTAAACTAATACAATATTTAAAAAATATTCTATGAATATTACAAATAAAATATATAAAAATTATAATATTTTATTAATTATCCTACATTTCTTTTAATCATATGAAATTAAACAAACATTTTTTGTCAAACAACATGCTGCACAATGAGCTTTACTATTAAAATTAAAACATTGAATAAAAATGTAGTATTAATCTTAATTTATTTGTATTAGTGTTAGTATTATTATTACATTGAGACGTTTCTAAATTCTACTGTACAACAGTAATAGGCCTATATTTCTGTCAAGTTAAACCGAACTTTTATTTTGACGGGTTGCCGTGAAGACCTTTGTTTCTGTGTTTATGACATGACGATAGTTTTATCTCAAATGAAGCAGTTAAATGCTCACAAAGTGACTTTAAGAGCGGATCTAGAGTCTGGAGAGTAAGTTCATGCAGTCCTGTCCTCATATGCAAAAAACAGCTCGAGCGTCACACGTGCTTCAGCGCGCGCGTGTGTGTGTGTTAAATGAAACTGCGCGTCTACTGCCCCATTTATTCACAGAACATGTAGGATTTGTATTTAAATTGTACTATTATTGCGGTTTAATATTCACACAGTAGTCTATCACGATTTAATTTCAAGTGTACTGAACTGCTATATCGCGAAAATCATAGTAACCGCTAAACTACATGGAGCTCTTGCACCTTTTTTTTTCTTTATGGAATATTTTTTTCATTCTTTCAGGGGAGGGGGGTAGTTTGGTAGGGGGACAATTTGGGGAAGTTAGAAGGGTGAAATCGCAAATGTTAAAATCGTCCCGTGAGGATGCCCGAAAATCAGCTGTGTTCACCATGGCAACAGTAACTACACTGCGCAGAAATACGGTTATTTTTTGTCAGGTAAAACATAACAAGAACACAGTAATGGATGTTACTGTACTCTTGCTTTGTTTCACTAGGGCTTTTTGCAGTTACTGTACAAACGACTATCATTTTTCTCCAAAACGACACACATTTGAGATAAGATGTTTTGTCACATAACAAAGGATGCCTTGAATGTCATGAAAATTATAATAACTCATTTTTGGCAAAAAATGCAGTTACTGCCTTTTTGCTTTGTAGGGCAGAACAACTTCCTAACATTTCACATGCCACTGAACCCATCACTCTCACTACATCTGGCAATCACACTGAGACAATAACATTCCTCCTCATGGACTCTCCACTTACACCCATTGTACTTGGTCACCCGTGGCTCACACAACACAATCCTAGAGTCGAATGGGGTCACAACTCTGTGTCTATGTGGAGTAATATGTGTCATGAGTCATGTCTAGTGTCTGCGTGTTCGTCTGTACCAGTCTCTGTGTTCCAGGAGGAGGCGGTGAATTTGTCGAACGTGCCCGAAGAGTACCAGGACCTGAGGGAAGTGTTCAGTAAGTCTCTTGCTTCTTCTCTTCCTCCGCATCGTCCCTCTGACTGTGCCATAGACTTAGTGCCAGGTAAGTATTCGCCTAAAGGCAGGTTATATTCACTTTCTGTTCCAGAGAGGGAGGCTATGGAGAAGTATATTTCTGATTCTCTGGCATCCAGGTTCATTCGTCCTTCCTCATCTCCTGCGGGGGCGGGATTCTTTTTTGTGGGGAAAAAGGATGGATCTCTGTGACTGTGTATTGATTACCGGGGGTTGAACAACAACATCACGGTAAAGAATACTTGTCCTTTGCTGTTGATGTCTTCAGCCTTCGAGCGGTTGCAGGGAGCATCCATCTTCACAAAACTGGATTTACGTAACGCTTATCATTTGGTTCGCATAAGGAAGGGCGATGAATGAAAGACCGCGTTCAATACCCCTAGGGGGCACTTTGAATACTTGGTCATGCCGTTCGGGCTGTCCAACTCCCCGGCGGTCTTCCAGGCACTCGTCAATGACGTGTTGAGAGATATGGTCGACCATTTCATATATGTTTACCTGGATAACATATTGATTTTTTCATCTTCTCTCCAGGAACACGTTCAGCACGTCAGACGAGTGCTTCAAAGGTTGTTAGAGAATGGGCTTTTTGTCAAGGCGGAGAAATGCGTTTTTCATGCACAGTCTGTTCCTTTCCTAGGGTACATCGTCTCGTCTGAGGGAATGCGTATGGATCCTGACAAGGTTAAGGCTGTGATTAATTGGCCAAGTCCAGATTCCCGTAAGGCCCTACAGAGGTTCCTGGGGTTCGCCAATTTCTATCGACGTTTTATTCGCAACTTCAGCCAACTAGCCGCACCTCTGACTGCCTTGACCTCCCCCAGAATGACATTCAGGTGGTCCGATACAGCCGAGGCTGTATTCGCTAAACTTAAGAGCCGCTTTGTTTCGGCACCCATCCTCGTTGCCCCTGATCCATCACGTCAGTTCGTGGTGGAGGTCGACGCGTCAGAGGTGAGGGTAGGAGCAGTTCTTTCCCAACGTTCTTCCACAGACGACAAGATGCACCCTTGCGCGTTTTTGTCCCATCGTTTATCACCTGCCGAGAGTAACTACGACATTGGTAACAGAGAGTTTTTGGCAGTCAAGTTAGCACTGGAAGAATGCCGCCACTGGTTAGAAGGGTCAGGGGTACATTTTATCGTATGGACCGATCACAAGAATCTAGAGTATATTAGAACCGCCAAAAGACTCAACTCTAGGCAGGCTCGATGGGCACTTTTTTTCGGACGTTTTGACTTTTCTCTTTCGTACCGCCCGGGTTCCAAGAACATCAAACCCGATTCTTTATCTCGTATTTTTGACCAATCCGAACGCCCGTCTACTCCCGAGTGTATTTTGCCCGAGACTTTAGTAGTCTCCACTCTTAGATGGGAGGTCGAATCGAAGGTCATGAAGGCCTTAGAAGGGGTAACTCCTCCGCCCGATTGGCCACCGAATCACTTATTTGTGCCAGAGGAGTGGGGGCATTCACTTATTCAGTGGGGGCATTGTTTCAGCGTGGCCTGTCATCCAGGAGCTAATCGCACCAGTTTTTTGGTAAGGCAACGATTCTGGTGGCCACTTATGGCTCGTGACATCCACATTTTGTCTTGGCTTGCTCGGTTTTTGCCACTGGTAAATCCTCCAATCGACCCCCAGATGGGTTACTCCAACCGCTGTCTGTCCCTTCGAGACCCTGGTCCCACATTGCGCTAGATTTTATCACCGCCCTCCCAGGGCAAGACGGTCGTTTTGACGTCGTGGACCGGTTCTCGAAGGCGGCTCACTTTATTCCTTTGCCCAAATTACCTTCCGCCAAGGAGACAGCAGTAACTGTTATTGATCACGTCTTTCGCTTACATGGCCTCCCGATGGACGTGGTTTCTGACAGGGGACCCCAATTTGTAAGAGTTTTGTAAATTACTGGGGGCGACTGTCAGTCTTTCTTTAGGGTTCCATCCCCAAAGCAATGGTCAAACCGAGAGAGCCAACCAAGATTTGGAGAGAGTGTTGCGATGTTTGGTTTCTAAGAATCCTTCCTCCTGGAGCCAACAACTTTCTATGGTGTAGTATGCACACAACTCGTTACCAGTGTCATCCACGGGCCTTACACCGTTCGAAGGTAGTTTAGGTTACCAGCCACCAGTTTTTGCCAGTACGGAATCCGAGGTCGCGGTCCCCTCTGCTCACGCCTTCGTCCAGAGGTGCCGCCACACTTGGACTAGAGCCCGTGAGACTCTTCTCCAAGTGGGGGCGGCACCAAGTCTAAGGCCGATCGCCACCAGTCGAAGCCTCCGATATACGTCGTTGGTCAAAAAGTGTGGCTTTCTACTAAGAACATTCCTCTCCGATCCGTATATAAAAAGCTTGCTCCTAAATTTATTGGCCCATTCCCTGTCACCAAAATCAGTAGTCCGGTGACAGTCCGACTCAAACTTCCTCCTGCAAACAGGAGAATTCATCCCGCCTTCCATGTGTCCAAAATTAAACCCGTGTTTCATGCACCCGTTAATCCGCCGGTCCCATTTCCCCCACCCGACCCCTCCGACCCCCCCCCCCCCCGTCGTGTCGGTTCGTTGGATTCCCTTCACCTTCACTGGACCACATAGCACCGTATTGGGATTACCACAGAGCACCACCGTTGGATTGCAGAGCACCACCACCTGTTGTCCACCGAGGTCCCTGCGTCACCTCACATCCAGCGCTGGTGTCCGCTTGACCATTTCTCTGTGTTGTGTTACTTGTGTGTGTGTGTGTGTACTTTCCTGACCTTTTTGAGATAATAAATAGCGTTCTTTGCAATTGCATCCTGCCTTTGTCATTCCGTAACAAACAGTGCACAGCTCTAAGAACATATTTTAACATCTGATGTAAATAGATTTACTATCTTTATGAATAAAATCATTGGTTTTATGCAAGGGATCAGGCGTTTCCATCACGCAAAAAAGACCGGCTCAGCTATAGGCTAACTGACATCGCGTCCTTGTATGTTGCCTTGCATAAAATAAAATGATTTACAGCACAGTAATGCTTTTATAGATTAAATAAAACGTACACAAACCTGTATTTCGAAGAAGATATGCACCAAATCGGCGGCTCTGAGAACTCTCCAGAAGAGGATGCAAATGCCCGCGCTCTCGCATCACCAAATCATAGTAAAATGTAGACCCCCGCAATATTGCCGGAACTTGAATGGTGCCAAATAAGTTTAAAATGTATAAGAACTAAGTATAATAATATGCTTTTTACTTTTTAAGTACTTTAAAAATTAATTACCTTTGTACTTTATTAAGGTAATTTTGAAAATGGCCTAATTATAATTTTACTGGAGTAATATTTTATTGGGGTATCTGTACTTTTACTCAAGCACTTGATTTGTGTACTTCTTCCACCACTACAATGCTAAAAAAAAACTGGATTATTGTAGTGACTACTGTGTATGACTGTTCATTAGTAGTTACTTCATAGTTATTTTTCTTGAACCTTAATTAATAGATAATTAATGGTAGTTCTTCAGGAGGTATGACAGAATTCATTAGTTATTGATTAACTAACTGTTTAATACTTAACACAATCATACAATTCTACTACATACTGATTAGTTAAGACATCTTCCTTAGTAGTTAACAGCAGTGAAGAAGTAGTTAATGAAGAACTACATACTAGTTCTTCAATAATTCCTTATTAGTTATGCAATAAGTAAGATACAGTATTCTAAAGTGTTACCAAAACTTTGAATGGCCATTTTTCGATAATTTTATAAAATAAAAAGAAGTCTCTTACGCTCACCAAGGATCCATTTATTTGATCAACAATACAGTAAAAACAGTAATAATGTGAAAATTATTATAATTTACAACTGATTTCTTTTTAAATATATTTTAAAATGTAATTTATTCCTGTCATGGTAAAGCTACATTTTCAGCCTCATTACTTACAGTCTTCATTGTCACATGATCCTTCAGAAATCATTATAATATGCTTATTTGGTAACATTTCTTATTAATTTGATCAATTTTGAAAACAGTATATATTTTTTTTTAATAATATTTAATAATATTTTTTGTAATATTTTTTTCAGGATTCTTTGATTAATAGAAAGTTCAAAAGAACAGCATTGTTTTATATAGTTTTTTTTTTTTTTACAAAGTAAAAGTCTCAAAATAAAATATCTTATTGACTTTTAAATGGTAGTATTAGAGAAGGTCGGTAAAGTCCAGATTTAAATAATTTTTGATTCTTTTAAATGTTAACATTTTGGAAGTTTCTAGTTTATATTGTATTTCAGTGTCTTTCCTTTGACTATTGATCTGAAGAAGAAACCGGGGACTAATTAACCCAGTAGTAGCAATTAAATGAAATCTCACAGACAAGACTTATTTAGTTTTTCTTGTGTGGACACAGAGTAGTCTTTAATTAAATCAAGTCTATTGCTTTACACAGGTAGTCTTTTCCTGATTGATCGTCAAATTAAATGAAAATTTCTCAAGATTTAAAATATCTATCTAAAAGATTAATGAATTACAATTGACTTGATAAGGGAGGAGTGCTCTTCATAGCCCTCAGTAGATTCTTTTTAGCAGTTAAAGCTCATTTTTCACATTTTTCAATTTGTAATGTTTCAGTCTTAAATATTTGTTTGCCTATCCTAACATAATGTGCAGTACAAGCCATTTTTAGGTTGATAATAATGTTACACTTTTATGGATATTACAAAAAAAAAAAAAAAATGGTGGCAACACAGAAATTACACACTTAAAGTTGTTCTCGATTGCTAACAAACGTACAGTTTTTCTCGATTGCTAACACTATAACTGATTCAGTTGGCACAGTTTCCCAAACTATTCATTTAGTTCTCAAAACAAAGACACATTTCACCTGTTTTCGCTCACATACAAATTTTCTTAACGATTTCTTCCAAATTATATTCATTTTACACAGGCTTAACCTCATTCAGAAAACAAACACATAATATAATTAATTCTGGCATCACAATGTGTACTCAAGTAAGACAAATTCCTCCTTGTTTAAACATTACATAGCAAAACTGATGACACATCAGAATCTCAGGATATTATAAATAGGAGCACAAGTGATTGTGCTTTAGAAAATGCATCCTAACACTGGAGAGAGAGCTGAAAGAATCATCTATAGGGATTTTATATGATTTACACATACAGTGAAATTACAGTACACAGAAACAGTACTTTCGATGAGGGAAATTTCCCTTTGTACAGTAAACTTTGTATACCATCAAACTCATGATTGTCAAAATTATTTTTAGGCAAATTTTTTTTTACATGTTCTGTATTTTTGAAAAACTGAGAAATTACTGTCTAGGGAAGGTCTGCTTTACAGTAGTGCAATGTAAATAAACTTTTATTTAAGCTCATTGTTGTATTTTACTGTATTGGACCCCTCTGTTCATGTTGCATACTGTAATAGACATTGAGCTGCAAAATATTTCCTGAAGCCTAAAAAGAGGTTTTTGTTACAGTGTTATGAATTGATCTCATTAGTGTTCACTGGAGAGGAAAGCAGTCTGTGTATTTGTTAGGTTTTTGTGTGTCATCCGAGACCCAAATTTAATTCTGACAAGAGAATATGTTTTTGACTAAAATATTTGATTTTGATGTGGAAGTTTGAGGTTTGTGCAAGTTGGTGTGCAGTTTTAAGAATGTGCTTATAGGTGTGAGAAAATGGTAAATTGCTTAATGTTTGCAATTGAGAAAAACTGTAAACACAATTTAAAAAAGGTCCACAGATACACACTTGTTATTGTGTTTCAAAATTATGCAAATGGGAAGTACATAAAAAAGAAAACAGCTGTCTTAATTCGCTGAGCATACCCTCTGCACTGGCCTTGAGGTTGTGCTTCTCTGCTTTATTCTTCCTTCTCTTGTCCTTCAGGATTGGTGGAGCGGTGCCCATCGTCTTCTCATACTTTGCTGAGGTGTTGGCAAGAGAGAAGCGTGGAGAACATCTGAGCTGGCTTTGCATGTTCTGGATGATAGGGGAGATTTATGCCTCTGCCATGGCCTGGGCCATCATACCTCACTACGGTAAGAGAACCAGATCATGTACTTCAAAAATAATATTTAAAATCACTGCTTCCACAAATAAATTACAGCACAACTGTTTTCAACATTGATACAAATAAGAAATGTTTATTGAGCACCAAATCAGCATCATGTGACACTAAAGATGATGCTGAAAAAAATCAGCTTTTCCATTGCATATTGAATATACATTTTAAAATATATGAAAATAATTTTTATTTTTTTAAATGTATTGTAGTTTTGATCAAAATGCATCTTTGGTATGCATAAAAGACTTCTATCAAAAACATAAAAAATCCTACCGTCCCCAAACTTTTGAACAGTAATGTTTGATCGAGTTTTACATGGCATTTACAAGGTATTTTAAAGAATACTCTGGCATTACCATAATACATGTACAAATATTATGGCACTACGACTGTAGATGTCCAAAAATCATGTCCAAAAAACTATGATAATATGTGTTTTCATTTCCATTTCCATTTTTCTGTTTTTACAATCGCTAGGACACATTTCTCAATACTTAGGTCACTTTTTCAAAACTCTTCTCAAAGTTTTCCTAACCAACTTTCAACTTGTCATAGCAGTTAATTTCACACTCAAAATGCACTAAAACTACCAAATCACTTCAAATCAAGTCTCAATCAACACTGGCAAAGGTTGTCACAAAATCACATTCTCACTCATAAAACAATTACCTAAAACCACTAACAACAGGCAGCATTATATAATGATTGCTTTTGTAACATTTCTTTACAAAACAAGAATGACACTCTGCTGTTTAGAATTCACTACAGTATATGTAACTTAGTCCATGTTTACATTACAAAATTATACCTAAGTTTTCATCTTTTGTATAGATGGTAAAAAAATTTAAAGACTAAAACCTGTGTAGGAGTTCAGCTGCATCGAATTGTTTCGATTGTATTTCACGTTTTGCATTCATAATATATTTTAAGGTGGTATTACTGTAGAACTGGTGCAAATAGCTGTCTTATTCAATTTTGTACTATGTTAGGTTTTGAACTTAAGTTTAACAGTTTTCAGAAATCAGAAATGTGTTCTAGCGATTGTACACTGAACAAAATTATAAATGCAACACTTTTGTTTTTGCCCGCATTTTTCATGAGCTGAACTCAAAGATCTAAGACTTTTTCTATGTACACAAAAGGCCTATTTCTCTCAAATATTGTCAACAAATCTGTCTAAATCTGTGTTAGTGAGCACTTATCCTTTGCCGAGATAATCCATCCACCTCACAGGTGTGGCATATCAAGATGCTGATTAGACAGCATGATTATTGCACAGGTGTGCCTTAGTCTGGCCACAATAAAAGGTCACTCTATAAATAGGGCTGTACTCAACCAAAGAAAATCTTGGTCGACTGAAGTCCTGAAATTTTCAACTAAAAATGATGTTAAATGAATTAGCTGCGCACAGTTCACAGTACTTGGTAGCCTTGTTGTCTGCCTAAATGAATTATAAATAAACATAAAAAACTAGTAGGCTATTTGCAGTATATTAAATAGTTTTTGACCTAATTATTTTGCACTGAAATGAGTCTGACACACGAGTCTGTCGGCTCTGACACCTTTGGATGTGCACCTGTGCAAAATCATAGCCTATGATTTCCAAAAATAGTACTTACTATGTTGTCAACTAGTGATATCATAACAAGAACTGTTGAGGAATATGCAACATAATTTAGAGACAATTATTTTTGTCATATGTTATAATAATAAGTTATAACTGTCAGACACCATCATTTCAACCGCTCTGTGCATGTTCTCGCACCGAGCGAGGCCTAGGAGCTCAGCTTCGCGGCTGAGACATGAATAGACTATTAACTTAAAGCTTTTACTCTTAATAAACAGAAAAGGCACGTCCACTTTAATAAAAAAAATAAATGTATTAAACATACCAGATAAAGAGCAGAAATGAAATAAAATGTATAACTGAAAAATAAAGCATCTTAGGCTCAAAACTAACTAGCACAAACAGTCAGCACAGCGCAATTGCGCATTAGGCTCCAAATAAAAAATAAAAAAGTTAGGTTATCACACTAAAACATTGAAATATGCAAATTCTGATATGTTCATATAGCCTACTCAAAACAGACAGGGCAAGCTAACGTAGACAAGTGAGCTTACCACTTTTTAGATGATATTGTCGTCGAGCTGTGGAAAACTGTTGCTTGCAAACTTTGCATTCTACCTTTTTCCCGTTATCAATTTTAACAAAATGCTGCCACACTGAGGACTGACTATTAATCGCTCTCACAATTGAATAAATAATATTCAGCATCAAACCTTCTATAGCCTACTTATCGTTCTCTCTTGGGTTGGGCTAATCCAAAAAAGGTGAAAACAAGGGGGGTGTTCTGAAGACAGACTGTTACCTGTGAAACAAGGGTACTCTGAAAACACCCCCAATTAGCAGTTAGTTCTTTCCACCTGCTGAAATGAACATGCCTCAGAGCAGCAAAACTGATTAAATGAACGCGGCAAAAAATCGACCAATCAGAATTTTGGTTGGTTGGGGGTCCGAAAACCAGTCAGTATCTGGTGTGACCACCATTTGCCTCACGCAGTGCAACACATCTCCTTCGCATAGAGTTGATCAGGTTGTTGATTGTGGCCTGTGGAATGTTGGTCCACTCCTCTTCAATGGCTGTGTGAAGTTGCTGGATATTGGCAGGACCTGTAACATGCTGTTGTATATGCCGAGCCGGAGCATCCCAAACATGCTCGATGGGTGATGTCCGGTGAGTATGCTGGCCATGCAAGAACTGGGATTTTTTCAGCTTCCAGGAATTGTGTACAGATCCTTGCAACATGGGGCCATGCATTATCATGCTGCAACATGAGGTAATGGTCGTTGATGAATGGCACAACAATGGGCCTCAGGATCTCGTCAAAATTGCATTGTGCATTCAAAATGCCATCAAAAAAATGCACCTGTGTTTGTTGTCCATAACATACGCCTGCCTATACCATAACCCCACCGCCACCATGGGCAACTCGATCCACAACGTTGACATCAGCAAACCGCTCACCCACACGATGCCATACACGCCATTGAATGTGAGCATTTGCCCACTCAAGTCGGTTACGACGACGAACTGCAGTCAGGTCGAGAACCGATGACGATGACAAGTATGCAGATGAGCTTCCCTGAGACGGTTTCTGACTGTTTGTGCTGAAATTGTTTGGCTATGCAAACCGATTATTGCAGCAGCTGTCCGGGTGGCTGGTCTCAGATGATCTTGGAGGTGAAGATGCTGGATGTGGAGGTCCTGGGCTGGTGTGGTTACACGTGGTCTGCGGTTGTGAGGACGGTTGAATGTACTGCCAAATTCTCTGAAACGCCTTTGGAGACGGCTTATGGTAGAGAAATGAACATTCAATTCACAGACAACAGCTCTGGTGGGCATTCCAATTGCACGCTCCCTCAAAACTTGTGACACCTGTGCTGCCCTACAAAGGCAAAAGACCTTAACTCGCTAGAGTGTGGAACTGAGAAAAATGACTTCAAAGATTTTTAGTTGTCCTGCCAAAAAAGTTGTACTTTGCCTTTGTATTGTCAGCAAAAAGTGAGAAGTCATGCCAAGGCAAAAGGCAGTATCTTCCACATTATCAATATTTGGTTGCTGATCCATTAACAAAATCATTATTGTAACACCTGTATAAAATCTAGTGATCATGGCATTTATTTTGAAGGATAGACATCTACTTATTGCTATCCTGTGCTTTGGTTGCATTCTGGTGGCATTATTAATACATTAGACATGACAAAATATCTCCATAGCGGTAAAGAGTATCTTAGATAAGACTTGATAAACGCACATTCGAAATGATCACTATAAAACAGATCCTCGCGCACATTCGACCCGGGGACTGGTGTAAGGAACTTAGCTTTAGGAAATATTAATAATCAATAATAACTTTGATTTATGAGTTATGATTAATTATGTATTTTGGGGTCAGTTAATTGGATTAACTTGGCATGGCTAAATTAATATTACAATCAATTAATCAGTTGACCAACAAACTCTTTTGATTATTAATTTATTCTAAGAAAAGGGTATCTTCCATGGCCACAGAAGAATAATTATTTCTTAGCATGTACAGCGCTTTGAGCATGTAGCAAGATCAAGATCGTAAAAGAGACTTTGTTTGCAAGCAGTGAATCAGAACCAAATACATAAAGTGCACAAGTTTTATTAACTAAATCATAAACATGAATAAACTAAACAAACCTACATAAAGACATGTGTAGGAAAAAGGAGTGAGAGATGGAATGATGTAACGATGGATAAGATCCATCTAACTATGAGAAGAACCAACAGCATTTTATTTTCACATTTGATTGAATTGAATACTTGCATTTGTAGTGGGAACAATTCTTGAAGTTGTGGAAAATTGAAGTCGTTGAGGGTTCCGGCAGTGGCCCTGGGCCCTATTGAGGCCACGCCGAGCACCCAGGAGAAGTGAGGAAGTCGGAAGAGTGGGTGATTGGAGTCGTTGTTGGTTGGAGTCGTGGTTCCAAAACTCCTGAGATTGTCCTTGGTTCTTTGTGAGAGAGTCTTTTCTCTCGTGCATGTCTGCATATCTGGTTGGATCAATGCCTGCTGAGCCCTGGGCCCCTGTGGAGGGGGAGGGGGTTCCCCAGTATCACCAGAAGCAGTGTTGCGGCTGGATGAAAAAAACTAAGAGAGGGAGGTCACATGTGAACTGTCTCTAATAAAGCCTGAGAAAGATCCAACCAATAAGCAAGGTGAAATATCCGAGTGGGAAGGTTGCTCTAGTTAATTTACGAGTCTTTGTCCCAAGCGTGGTTATACCTTCATTAATGCTCAGATAGATATAACACATCCACAATGCATTCTAGAAGAAGGTGATGTACATCAAAGTGTGAGTCATTAAATTTGTAAATTAATTAGGTAGGAGGCATGATACAGGTGAGGTTACATTAATCGTTAGTTGGTTGTATACTAAGGTACATACCATAATATATACATAATAGTACACAAGACAGTAAACCATTTACACTGTTTCTTTCACAGTTTTATGCATGTTCATTTATAGATCAGTTAGTCTATGATTAATGCAGCAAAGTCTGCATTAAAGATTGTTTCTGTCTTCCCATTGTCTCTCTCTTGCGCATGTGGCCAAAGGAATGTGGTCGTAAAGTTTCCTTATCAGCCCTGTAACATGACACTGTTTCAGCCCTGGTGTTCGTTTCATTTGGGATGTTAGTTTTGGAGTTTCATAAACCTTTGTATATAATGAATAATTAGTGTATGTCTGATGGGTCCAGACCCTACACTGGATTATAGTATATTCGTGTTTGAAGGTGTCATGCTCCTCGTCCATTCACGAAAAGTACGAAGTACGAACACAGTGCTTTCCCCCTTGAGACTCAGTGGGGAGCACGCTCTGGCCTACCTAGACAGACGACTAATGCATTTATAGCACAACCGCTGTGTTCTGTGTCTTTTCAGTAGCGGTGGTTTCAGCTGTCTGCCCTATTAGTGTGCTTGTGCACTTCGCTTGTCCCGCGGATTTATGCCGGACGCTGTGATTGTAGGTACAACCCACTTGTAACTAGCTGGTCTGGTGTTGTATGCACCAGCATGGCTCGACCGTTTTCAGGGCAGTGCTAAAGGTGTCGGCGAAGTTTTGGTGCTCTGCCACCTAGATGCATGATTGTTTCAACCAGGTCCGGTACCCGAACTGGGTGAGGGGCTTTAGTTTTTTGTTGTATTCACTTGCTACGGCATGTGTAACATTTTTCTGTCAACTCTGCATATATCCTTCGCGATGGATATTGCACGATTGTCGATGGAGCGGGTTCAGACCACTAAATGTTCTGACCGCATTTTAGCAGGACAAAGCTCTGAGGACATCAGAAGTTACAGGGACTGATGTCAGCTGTACAAAGTGCACAGGCTACATCGTCATTTACATTTTAATGGAGAGTAAAACAAAGGCAGAACACCGTACAATCTGAAAGGTAGCGTTATTTGATAGAACACCGGCACCGTAACTTCATATTGACGCATGGCTAAACAAAGGCAGAGTACCGTAACTCAATATAAGAGTTACAAAACAAAGCCAAAGAGTTAAGCCACCAGTTACGGTGTTCTGCCTTGGTTTCTCATAGGCTTTTGGAAGTTACTGTTAAGACAACCCATTATTTTCTCGAAAAAACAACATAATTGACTCAAGATACTTTTCCACATGATAAAGGAGGTCTCGAATGTACCAAAAATATAAATAACTCATTTTCGTCCAAACACAAAGTTACGGTCTTTTGCCTTTGCACGGCAATGTGGCATTGTGCTGTGTGATAAAACTGCACATTTAGAGTGGCCTTTTATTGTGGCCAGCCTAAGGCACACCTGTGCAATAATCATGCTGTCTAATCAGCATCAAGTGCTCACTAACACAGATTTAGACAGATTTGTGAACAATATTTGAGAGAAATAGGCCTTTTGTGTACATAGAAAAAGTCTTAGATCTTTGAGTTCAGCTCGTGAAAAATTAGGGCAAAAACAAAAGTGTTGCGTTTATAATTTTGTTCAGTGTATAAACCTGTAAATCAATTATCACATGACACAGGTAGGCCGACAGTACTCTGCAAGCTTAGGTCAAGGTGTCTCCTTTTCCTCCGGCACGTGTGGGCTGTCCTCTCACAGACAGGGACGACTGCGAGGGAGCGGAGAACAGCAGAGCTTTAGGTTAAGTGATTAATGTTGAAACAGAGCACTGCAGAGATATTTAAAGGATGAAGTGGCTCCTGTGGGGGAAGGCATAGCCCAATGATTTATGAGAACCTCTACTCTGGAAATAAACTGCACTCATCAGTAGCGAAATGATGGAATAGAGGGAAAGGGGTGGAGGAAAGGAGCTGAATGGATATGGAGAGGAGGCTTTCGGGCAAAACGATTACGAGAGCTGACCGTTTTTTGACACCTATTTAAGGGGGGGGGGGGTTCGCTCTGTTTTGTTCTTTGAGATCATAATGAGGTTTTTCTCCTTGCCTTGTGTGACAAAGCGAAAGGGGTGCTTGATTTATGAATGGGCCTCATTGAGCCCAGGTTGGGGACAAGCTGTCAGACACAGTGGCTAGAAGAGTATAAGGGAGTCTATGGTATAGTCTGTATGCCGGGAATCAATCGGAAACAATCATAGGCCCAGTAAATTGGGAGTCTGAGTGTGTCTGTTGGGGAGCGGGGGACTCTGTGCCTGAAAAAAAACCCCCACATGTGGTGACTGAAGTGTTTCCAGTAAAGTGTACCTCCATATGTATCAGATGTTCAGCCAATGGTCTGTGGGCGTGACGTTTGAGGCTGAGACAAGGGAACGGGAGACTTGCTTCCCTGAACTTGAACTTTGTTGCATACACCACCTCTTTTAATCATATCGAAATTTCATTCGAATCAAGCTCAGTCTCATTGATTAGGTTGGAGGGGTTACATAAAGGCTTTTCTATCCGATTGAGCCATCACTCCAATTTTAAATAGATTATTATTCCGTTGCATGTAAACATAGCTACTGACTGTGACATGGCACTTCTCCTGAAGAGGCTGCACAATTTGAGGTATCATTCATGTTTGTTGTGCAGACAGTCTGGGAGTTACACACGGAAGTATAATATGGTTTGGCGTTTGTTTGAATCTCTGAATCAAATAGTAATAATATGCCTTAGCAAGTACTACTAATAATAAATTGAATATAAATGCAAATGTGTAAGTCACGAAGCTGTATACTATGTGTGCACCATGGGTAATACATCAGTTGCCTGACACTTTTAAAAGCTCTTTTGTCATGTGTCACTAGGTTCTTACATCCATACACAAACAAGTTACCTTCAAGCAAGTGTACATAAACACATTTTACATAGTTAGCTCCCTTTTAAGACAGCATGCATGTAAAACAGCCTCATAAGTGATTTATTTATCACAAATCACAAGAGATTTGAAACACAATAGTTTGATGTTCGCTAGTTGCTAAGCTAACACAACAATATGCTAATATGAGTAAAAGAGTAAAAGATAATACAAACATTAGCACACAAATGTTAGGTAAAATTCATTTTTGAATGAATTGAATGAACATTTCTTCTTAGATGGTGAATTCAGTACGCACTCTTGCGTTTTTTTACCATATCTTAGTATAATAGTAATAGAGGCATTTTTTTCACTGAGCTTGTCGCAGTGAATTCTGGGACTGCTTTCTTCACAAAGGATACATGCCAACATGAAGTTTCAGTGCCACTGGAGTCAGCATCCTAGGTTTTGTAACAGAGCAAAAGTGTGAATGTACATAGAATTGGATTTTTTTCCATTTTTACTTTCACTCAGTTTGTGTGTTTGTGAGTGTGTCGCTTTATTTGCATTGAAGCCGGGTATAGTAGAGCCGCTGGCAAGTCACTGTACATGAGTTCAAACACATAGGTTTGCTAGCTGCTGACTCAGTCACTCGTTTCCTCAGTCAATTATGCACATAATCCATGTAATGAGATTTCCAATGACATGGCGAAACATTAACCCTCTGGTGCTTGCCTGTTGCCGCAATCACATCTTTCTAACTCTGACTTGTACTGCAGTGTAATGTTACCGTCATCATTTACCACAGGTCCTCACAGAGAGGCACAAATGAACACACAATTGAGTGACTGGTTTTACCATGCTGTATTTATGTCTTTCACTCCGGTACAGACATAAACCATTATTTATACCACAATCTTCTGTAAACCACCATCATCATCTGTAAACTCATGATTTTATATTTACTTTGCATATTATACATTTTTATGTTACCCATATTTAATATAGTTTGGATTTTTCTTGTACTTTGTGCTGTTATGTTAGTGACTTTCAGGAATGTGGGCATGTTGGCATCTGTCTAGTTTGCCTAGCATCTACCAAATGACAGCTAAATTTGATCTAAAATACCGCAGTGTTCATTTAGACATATGGTATTTAATGTCTACAAACATTCTCCTGGGTCCTTCTGATGGGGTGTGGGGTTTGGGGGGCATAAGAAATTGTCAGAGGGTGTCCACCCATAAAAACTTGATTAAAAACTTTTTTTATGGTCTTATTTTAATCATGCATAAAACATAAATAATTCATTTAATGGCCACTTTGCATTTGAAGCAATAAAAGGTGCTTTCTGCCTTTCAATGGGACATTTCAACTTTAATTACATCATTAGCACCCCACAGTACAGCTAAGTGCATCAGACATTACTGTAAAAAAAAAAAGATACATATGGTGGAGAAGTAGAAAAACTTTAACTGTAAACTGTAAAGTAATGAGACAAAAACATTTTCAGCTTAGGAGTCCATGACAGTCTTTTAAAGCTGTTTTACTTTATTTCAGAAACCTGCCTGACACCACTTAAATTTAGTGGAATAGTTTTGGATAATGTGTGTGTTGATTGGTCCTTTTATATACATGCACTTAAAAATATTATAACAGAACTGTGCAATCCTGTAGCTCAGTGGGCTCTCTGTTCTCTTCTAGCCTACACATTATGATGAATGTCATGCTCCATAGACTTAACCAGACTTAACCAGACTTAACGTTACTGTCTTGGCATGTAGATAAACGCAAGATAATGTAAATGAAGCAATTCAATTTTCTACAGTTTCTAAATTATTTCTGCACACATGTCCAGGAAAATGTCTGGTTGGAGGTGTGTATATATATATATATATATATATATATATATATATATATATATATATATATATATATATATATATATATATATATATATATATAAATATTTATATAACATTTACACAAATATGTTACGTTAAACCTTTCCTTTTATTATTGAATATTGTATTAATTTCTTAGGTTTTTAGGATATTTGAGGCCTTAAAAGAAACATTTGTTAATAAAGGCAATGCTGGTGTAGGTTTTATTTTTCCATATTTAAATTTTGATTTTAGTTTTAGTAATTTTTTTGTGCTTTTGTAATTTTTGTTAATTTTTAAAAAGTATTTTAAATAATAAAATATTTGTAATAAGACATTTTTTTTATTTTAGTTTTACATTAATAATTATTTCAGTTATTTGCGAATGCAACATTCTCGTTCAATTTTTTTTAAGTTTAAGGTTTTGTCAAATATTTATATTTATTTTTATTTCAGCTTTAAATAAACATTTTTTTAACAGTTTTAGTTAACAATAACAACACTTTAAAATTTTAAGATTTATTTTCTTTGTTATTCCATACTTTGTTGCTAACTAAAATCAGGACTGCATTATAAAAGGAAACCCAATCTGTTACACATATTAATTCTGATGGTTTTCAGTTCAAAAGACAAACACACTGGATTCACTATTTATGTAACCAATCAGCGTTGGACAAATGAAATGCCAGCAGTTATTGACAAATGTTGCCAATTCAAATCCTACAGTCTTACGCCTTGAAGTGCTACCAGCCTAGCCCTTTTCTGTGCTGGATCAATAACATGAAAAATTGTTTGATGTTTTTTTTTTTTAGGCTGGAGTTTCAGTATGGGCTCAGCTTATCAGTTCCACAGCTGGAGGGTGTTTGTGGTGGTGTGCGCTCTTCCCTGCCTCTGTGCCGTGGTGGCTTTAATGTTCATGCCGGAGAGCCCGAGGTTCTACTTGGAGGTAAGTAGAACATTTTCGTTATAGTTGTGGTGTGGACTTCACTATTCTTTTACATTTAGAATAATTTTTACAACTATATCATTATCATTATCGTTACCATGAGTGTTGGGGACAGTTACTTTTAAAAGTAGTGCATTGCCAGGGGTGCACATAACTGGTGCGCATATGCATGGTAAAAATAAACTATGCGCAGCAGAAAACGTGGAGGGAAGCACTTTTGAGTACCAACATTTTTGGCATTTTTTGAGACGGGGGCACGTTTACTTACTGTAGTAGGATTTTTCTCCATCTCTGGTAAGATAGCAATCATGATGATAATTGTGTTCAATAATTATTAGGGGTGCGATGGATCGCAGTTGATCCGTGATCTGTACAGACCAGGCCCCACGGTTCTTTTTCACGGTAAATTGATTGAAAAAGATTGAAACACAAAATGTGACGTTTATCTAGTCACATTTTGCTTATTATGGTTGAATTGGATCATCATAGGTCAGCAGCAAAGACATTGCTTAATAAAGTGAGATTAAATAAATAAAGTGTATTCTTTAACATTAATTACTGCAGATTTGCGTAATATTTTTAGTTAGCATTTTACTGTTTTTATTCTTTTTAAGAATACTGAATGCTTTGGTGCAACTGAGATGAGTAAATGCATGCTCACATTTAGTCTTGAACTACAATATCCATCAAGTTTACACATCGCACACAACGCCTCTGCACCTTACTCCCAATAGGGACTTTAAAGCTGCAGTCTGTAGCTTTTTTGGGGTTAAAAATGATCCAAAATACATATTTGAGAAAATACATAACCAGCCAGTGTTCAAAACTGTCTGCTTGCTGTAGCTTGATTCAAGCGGTTAGCTTGTAATAATGTTTTTAATTCCAGTGGTACTGGTGGATTTCCGCGGGAGATTCGAGCATGTCTTTGCGTCATTACGTCACATCTGTACACATAAAGAAGAGTCTCGGCTATAGGCTATATTGCGTGTGAGGATGCTGGAGGTGGAGATTTATAGCCTTTTTTCACAGCACTTGATATAATTAAACTTATCAATTTGATGGCGGATCCAGAAAGGTTCAAACAACAATCATCAGTGACAACAGATTCACCCGCTGTAAAATGCAAAAGACCGGGCCCATGCGAAAAACAAGGATACATATCGGAAGGACATTACATGTAGTCACGCAATGCTGACGTTGTTAACATTAAACAATTTGAGAACAAAGTATAATTTGCACGGTTTTGCGTGATATGACAACTTATAAGTGATTGTTAGATTTAATCAGCGCGATTTACTGCAATGTCAGAACCAGAACAAAAGTGGATGTTTCTTACTTGTTCAGATGACATTTTCCGGTGAAAATTATTATGTTGGTCATACTTCCAAAAAGAATAATCTGTGATTCTGAATGACAAGATCCACACCGGCACGATGACTGACAGCCACGCAGTCTCCTCAAACATTGTGTTCTTTTTTGTGATTTTTGCGCTCTTTAGCTACGGCAGTTAACCGTTTACTTCCGGGTGCGGTTGCCGTTCTGTCAGCAGCTGTTGCTTAAAGTCCCATGGGGACAGGAGAGGTTTCAGTCAATAAATGGGATATATAACTTGCTTTACTTATTTAAAAAAGTAACTCAGATATTTTATTGTAAATTGAACTACTGTTTTATTGCTAACTGCATGTTTACAAGAACATCAATTCAGTTTACATGACTTGAATGCCTTAAAAATCT
The DNA here is from genome assembly GCA_030578255.1 of Tiaroga cobitis. Classification (NCBI taxonomy): domain Eukaryota; kingdom Metazoa; phylum Chordata; class Actinopteri; order Cypriniformes; family Leuciscidae; genus Tiaroga; species Tiaroga cobitis. The sequence continues at coordinate 25,391,708 of CM060595.1, read as the reverse complement.
GAGGAAACAGCTTGACTTAAGGGAACACGACTCTCTTTGAAGCTAATGACGCGTGCTTGTCGTGACTCCCTACGCCCCTCTCCCGGGCCTGTCGTGGCAATAGAGGTGGGCGGCTGTCATCTAGCGCTCTGGTTTCCACTTAATCCAGTTAATCTCTTAGGGATTTTTCTTATCCTTTCAGGTGGGGAAGCACGACGAGGCCTGGATGATCCTCAAGCAGATTCATGACACAAACATGCGAGCGCGTGGACAGCCCGAGAAAGTCTTTACCGTGAGTCGATTCCCTCACTGCACTAACTTTAAGCTGCTTAGAGCACCAACTATGCTTTAAAGTTGCATAAATTCATGAGTGATTGTCTCATCCTGCCCTGTATGTGGGCTTCTTGGATGTTTTTGGTGTCATTAGTTTCAGAAATAGAGACAGATTGCAGACTGCATGCATCAAGGCTTTGTGAGCAGCCCAATGATGAAGATCAAGCTGTCACATAAATTTGACACTTTAAATTTGACACTATAAATTTGATACCTTCTTTTCTTTTTTCTATTACAGTGGTCTTAAAACTTATTTGGATACTTAAAGGAATAGTTCACTTCAAAATGAAAATTCTTTCATTATTTACTCACCCTCAAGTTGTTTCAAACCTTTATGTATTTCTTTATTCTATTGAACACAAAAGAGGATATTTTAAAGAATAAACAGTTGATGGACCCCATTGACTTCCATAGTATTTTTTTTCTATAGAAGTCAATGGGGTCCATCAACTGTCTGGTTACCGACATTCTTTAAAATATCTTCCTTTGTGTTCAGCAGAAGAAGGAAATTCATACAGGTTTGAAACAACTTGAGGGTGAGTAAATGATGAAAGAATTTTACTTTTTAAGTGAACAATTCCTTTTAAGTCCAATTTAAAACATATTTCATTGCATTACATAAAAAATATATATTTTGGCAAACATTCTGTTGAATAAAGCCCATATGCCTTAGTCTTGTTTCTTTTTGTAGGTGAACAGAATTAAGATCCCAAAGCATATTGATGAGTTTGTCGAGATGCAGACTGAATCCGGCAACTCTTTCTCAAAAGCGATCTTCAGAATAAAGACTGAGCTTCATGGGGTGAGATTCACGATAAATTAGAGGATACTTGTGATATTTTTTATGATGGAAATGAAAATAACTCATTTTTTCTGTCCTTCCAGATTTGGTTGAACTTCTTGAAGTGTTTTAATTATCCACTGAAAGACATTACAGTGAAACTTGCTATTGTGTGGCTTACATTGTCATTTGGGTAAGACCTTTCTTTTTTGTGTCACCCACCGACCCATCCACCCACCCATCCATCCATCCATCCATCCATCCTGTCTTTAAAGAACTCCAATACTTCTGCAGGTATTATGGTTTATCTGTGTGGTTCCCTGACGTCATCAAGCACCTTCAGGCTGATGAATACGCCTCCAAAGTACAAAGGCATAACAGCGAACGCATTGAAGACTTCACCTTCAATTTCACCCTCGAGAACCAGATACACACTAATAGCTTATTTATAAATGACAGGTGACTTATTCAAATGCTTATGTCACAGTAATCTTCTTATAAATACTAAATCTTATTTTGTGTATGCCTGCATATTATTTCACACTGTAATTAATTTCCTATATTTGTTACTCAGGTTCTTAAGTATGAAATTCAAGTCCGTCACTTTCATCAATTCCACCTTTCAAAACTGCTTTTTTAAGCATGTGACATCGGTGGGATCTTTCTTTCGAGACTGCACATTTATCGATGCTGTCTTCTACAACACTGGTAATGTTGTTAATTCTTTTTGAACGCAAAACAGACCCCTTTTCTGCATTTTACCACTTTGCTACATGTATGTGCATACTTAACCATCACTTTCTACTGTGGTTTAAATCTCATGAAATGAATTCATTCATTTGACAGATATTGACGATTCCAAACTGATAAATACAGACGTCATAAACGGCACATTTTACCACAACAAAACAGGCTGTCAAATGACGTTTGAGGATGATTATAGTGCATACTGGGTCTACTTTGTCAATTTCTTGGGAACACTGGCTGTTCTGCCTGGCAACATTGTGTCTGCACTTCTCATGGACAAAATTGGCCGCTTGTCTATGTTAGGTGAGACAGAAAAGTATGAGTACAAAATATATGAATATATGATATATATAATATATATATATACTTTTTATCATTGTGTGAAAGAATAGTATGTAAGTATTTAGTTTGTTTTGTCAGGGTTTTCCATGATCCTGTCTGGTATCAGCTGTTTCTTCCTGTGGTTTGGCACCAGTGAGTCAATGATGATTGGGATGTTGTGCCTATACAATGGGCTGAGTATCTCTGCCTGGAACTCCCTGGACGTTGTGACAGTAGAGCTGTTCCCTACGGACAGAAGGTGGGCTTGTTCTCATACATAATAAAATATGCTAACAGACACAACAAAGCTCTCAAATCTCAAAGCCCATTAAATATCAATGTAACACCAACGTTTTACCTTTTTTCTCATCCATCCTCCCTCCCTCCACCACTCTATTTCAGAGGAACTGGATTTGGCTTCTGTAATGCCTTGTGCAAGCTAGCCGCGGCGATGGGAAATCTGATTTTTGGATCTTTAGTTGGCATCACCAAAGCTATCCCTATTCTTATGGCCTCCTCAGTGCTTGTTGGCGGAGGTCTGGTGGGATTGCGACTACCTGACACCAGGTCTAATGTCCTCATGTAACCCTTGTATCAGAGGTCTGGAGAAACTCAAAAGGCTTGACTTAACCCTTTATTAATCATCACGGTACATTGCGTACTTACATAAATGCATATACTGTTTCAGTGGTGTTTCTATATAGTCTGGTGAATGTTGGTGGCTCAAAACAAGATCCTTTTCAATTAGTCATCAAACAGTGGGTAAATATTTTAACAATCTTTACACTTTCCTTTTGCAATAATACAACTTGTGCACCTACATACTGTACGGTTGATTCGACCAAAAACCCTTGTGTTTCCCTGTGGCTTTTCAAGGGTTTGTAACGGCACAGGAATGGACGTGAGCATAAATATTAATGTCCCCTTATTAAGACTTGAGCAAAACAAGCTATTAATGAGCCGTCCAAACCTGCTGCAAATATGCAGAGATGATGATCAGATACGCCGAGAGCTCAGCGGCACAGCTGCATCACAGCTGGCTGACTGAACCCAGAGAGTTACTGAAGAGATGAGAGACTGAGACTGGTCTACTGGTAAACAACTCTTTATGCGGTGCCTAGTTTCAGAATTTGACTTTACATACTGAAAACATTACTGGAGTAGGGTTTGTTATTAGAACAATTTCATTGAGTATTATTTTTTGGGGATGTTATTTTTAACTATTCATCTATTCACTATATCATCACTATTTTTATAATCACGCCTTTTGCATATTGTCCAACCTCTGATGAAAAGGCCACAACTGTGCACTGTACTCTCATGCTTTAAGTACATGTATACTATTCCCTTTAGCCAGATTTATGAAAATCCCAAATCTTATTTTGAACTCTGCAGATACTTATAAGTGGAGTATATTTTGCTCTTAAGCTTTATATTGTAAGCAACAAAGTCAATTTTATTTCATGTACAACAGACACGTGTAACTGTATCTGACTTGTTCTGCCACTTTGTGATTTGTCTAACAGCGAATGGCCTTTTGAAACTGTGCCTCTCCTACATACGATCATTATCACATATGAACATGAGGTAGCTGCTGTAATTGATATCAGAGTGTGTTTCTGCCACTGTCATTTATGAAAACCATCTTACAATCTGACAGAAAGGACTGATAAGAATCAGGCTGGTGATAAACCTCTTTTATGTACAATGTCAAAGACTCATCTTGTTGACACTTGGTGCAGAGGGAGTTTAGAGGGCCCGCCTCAACATATGGGGTCTACAATCTGTAGAGACGGGAAGAGAGATGTGTTTGATAACCACATGATACATGATTCATTTACAAGTATCATTTACAAGCCAAGGGAAGAGAATTGTGTGTTATTTGGTTGATTCTACATAATGACTATTAATATATATATATATATATATATATATATATATATATATATATATATATATATATATATATTTCTTTTTTATTTATCAAAGAATCCTGAACAAAAATGTACTGCTGTTTCCGCAACACAACTGTTTTCAACACTGATAATAGTAAGAAATGTTCCTTGAGCAGCATATCGGCATATTAGAATGATTTCTGAAGGATCATGTGACACTTTGAAATTCAGCTTTGCCATCACAGGAATAAAATATACATTTTAAAATATATTAAAAATAGAAAACAGTTATTTTAAAGTTTAAACATAGTTTATAATATATAACGGTTTTACAATCAAATAAATAAGAGATCTATTTAAAAAACATTTAAAAATCTTACTGACCTCAAACCTTTGAATGCAGTGGAACGGTTTTGTTATACAGTTGTATTTTATAGCTCATAGATAATGTCTTCGTAATAATAACTATATACAGGTGGAACTTGAAAAAATTGAATATCGTGCAAAAGTTCATTTCAGTAATTCAACTTAAAAGGTGAAACTAATATATTATATAGACTCATTACATGCAAAGTGAGATATTTCAAGCATTTATTTGTTATAATTTTGATGATTATGGCTTACAGCTTATGAAAACCCCAAATTCAAAATTAGAATATTGTGAAAAGGTTTTCAATTTATTTTTATTATGAATTACTGAAATAAATTAACTTTTGTACGATATTCAATTTTTTATTCAAAAGTACTTGCCCCTAAAATGAAAAGTTCTTACAAGCCTCAGCAGTTTGATATGCTTAGCAGTAAAATATTTGTCAAGCCACTTTTCAATGTCACATTTCACAGTTTAGCTTTTGCAGTCAGTGCCAAATAGTTTTCTGAATAACATAAATCAATAATGTTCAACTATTGTCTAGCTTTTTAAATATTTTGAGAGGTCTACAATAAGAAAAAAGTAAGAAAAATAGACCTCATAAAGTATCACTGATGTTTTAAAAAACAAATCTAATTTGGCTTCCAACTACCCTGCTTAGTGCTGTCCCAGTCTCAGCAAAGCTATGCAGTTTCTTAAAGGCATTATTTAGGCCTATAAATTATATAAAGATTATAAATATAAATAATAATTGCTGTCGGCCTACTGTTCTTGATCTAAGCCTGTCTTCATCTGAAAACCTTTTTTATTATGTGTGCATATATTTTAGTGTTAACACTGTCTCAAATGATGTGTGTATGCTCTGTGAACAGTACATACTGTTTGTGTGTATATCTTATATTTTGTACATATTGTTACAGTGATCTACTCAAAAGCTGAATACTGTGTTTACATTTTTGGTGACTGCAATGGATGAAGCTTTAATGTATGTACATTGCTGAAACTTTCCATTGTTCATTTGTCATTGCAACATACTGTCCCTAAGATCCAGCCGTCCAGAGACATCGCTAATCAAAACTGCATGTATTAACCTTTTTGGGTGTGTGTGCTCATCTCTCCAAGAATGTCGCACTGTTGTGTTTAATGACAGAATAATTCAAAAGAATATAGCTGTCATATTTTGTGAAGGTAATAAAGATGTGTTGAAAAGAGTCTGAGCCTGTTAATCTGAAGGAAATCCTTAGAATGAGAAAAGGGGGAATTCTGAGAAAAGACTGGCCAGATGTGATTGTTGTAGTGTCAAAAGATTCAATCTCAGAAACGTTGTAAGTGTGGACACATTCTTGGCCTGGAAGTAAAGGAAAAGGCAAGAGAAAGGACATGGAGAGAAAGAAAGTCGACTTTAAAGCTGCCAGAGTGCTTGGGGTAAGTAAAACCCAAAGAATTCTGTTCATCTTCGCAACACAAATTAATATGTTTTTAATGAAATCTGAGAGGTTTTCATTAAAAAACCTTCTGGAAATTAAGCTCACATATTAAAGAGATAGTAACTCAAAAAGTAATAATTTACTCACCCTCACATCATTACAAACATACAGTATAGCTGATGAACACAAAAGATTTTGATGAATGTTTTGTCATACAATAAAAGTACAAAAACAAAAGAATATATATATTTTAATAATAATTCCTTTTGTCGTGTTGCATACATATATATTAAAATACAATCAGACATTAGAAATAAAACTCAGAAGAAGTATAACTTGAATAAAATGCATTTTATTTATTTATTATTTTCGCACCTATGCAACAACATATTGAAACGACCCTCTGGTGTAGTGAGAATTATGACAATTACCGACAACACAGTGTAATAGTTTTGAGCTTCTGATGCTGTTTTTCACGCTGTGATTGTTTTAGTTGAGTGTTTTATAATTTTAGTTTTTCAGTACATGTTATTTTTATGTTAGTTTTAATAAGGCTTTGTGTAAAATGTTAATAAAACATGTTACATATTCTGTGATCTTTCATTAAGAAGAAACTAAATGCATTTTGACAGGAAAATAATTAAATGCAAATTCAGATTTAAGCACTTTCAAACTATGTGATTGTGATTAAATATTTAAGGATAAAACGTTAGTTTGTGATTAAATATATGACTGATAGCACTAGTTTTTATGTTTAACATGCATGTTTTGATTATTCATAATAATCAGTTAATAATTATGTTACAAAGCACAGTCTGCTGTGTTAAGCTCTGGTTTAAGAATTTTAGATTACTGCTTTACCTGTTATACAGTATATAGTTATAGTTTACATAATTTTCAATGCTCCAATCAATTTACCATATGCCTAAATTTAGAAACAATTTCAGAAGGGATTTATTTTAATGTTAACCACACGCATAGAAGCATTTAAGCAGCAATCAAATATTATATAATTACCGGCCCTCAAATTTGATTGGATGGACTGAAGTGCTGAAGAAAGAATGCATCCTTGTAGTACACCTTTACCGATATTAAACCATTCTGTGTTTCCTCATTCTGTTCGAACAGTTGCTTTCCTCGATCCAACGATGACTTCCACATATGTAATCAGTTAAAGTTTCTTCCATACAGGTAATTCTGGTGTTGTTGCCGTTGTCACAAGACTGTGATATTCTGCCAAGAAATGCAGGCCAATCCTCTTCTGTCCAGAAGGTGGTTTGTCTCCGTCTGGCACCTCAGCTGAGACCTGTCCACTATGGGTGACCCTACCAGTAGTTGTGAAGTACCAGCGGTGTAGCTCTCAGCATCACTGATGCACACAAGCCCTCACAGCACGTCAAGCTGCAAACCGTGTGAGGGACCCTAACCTACCCTAAGCTAACTGGCTAAAGGAAACCGCGTATCAACTAATCACTCAAAACATCCCATCAACCACGTATCAATCAAGTGCCAACCACTAGAAACATCCCATCAACAACGTATCAATGCATGAAAAACCACTCCGAAAGTTCATCAACCGCACAGCAACAAGCTAACAACCTCTCAGAAAACCTTGGCAAACACGTCAACACCACCCCAAACACTGTGACAACCATGTAGCAATGCATCAAAAACCACTAAAAACAACTTAGGAGGAGCCAAAAATCACCAAAAGCATCCAAACAATCTCATAGCAGTGTGCTAAAAACGTATTCATCAAAATAAAAACTTACTCTTCAAACTATAAAACTTACTCTAAAAATTTAAACTCACTCTATATAACTATATACAATATATACACAATATTTACATGCACAGGCCCCGCTTCCATGTGACATTGACCACTCAGTGTCTGGGCTTCTTTCTTCTGGGTTCCTCAGGCAGGGGCTCTTCACTGATGTCCACATCGATTCGTGAAGCGAAGCTTCTTCTGCTGGGTGTGGAGAAGCTCTCCGTGATCAGGACGCGTCCGTCAGGCTGCTCCGTCTCCACCAGTGAAGGGCAGTTGAGGGTTTCCCACAGCCGCTGCTTGATCTTCAGTCCCAGCTCAAGGGTGTAGGGACGGTGCCGACCAGAGCGTGTCTTCCTCATGGGCTCCACCACAGAGCGGTAAATGTCCTGGTAGCCCTGCACACTGAAGCCATGGATGGAGACAGGCTCTTCCTGCTGACACACGTCCACTGAAGAGACTGAGGCTGCTGGATGGATGTCGGGAAGGACAGCAGCGTTCTGCAGGTAACGCTCTTCTAAACCGCTGGGTCTTTGAACTTCCACAGAGGTGCAGCTGAAATTGTGATCCAACTTGACTACAGCTGCCAGCTGTGAAAGATCTTGAATGGAAGAGACGCCCTCCACCAAAAATCCCCTCAGGTGTGTGGGACGAGCCCTCGTTCTTCTTGAGCGACGCATGCTGATGACCAAAGAACAACTTCCCAAATTAGACAAATTGAAGAAACTTACTAAACTGAAGAGTTGTAAGAGTTGAGCGTGTAGCACATATGATCAGACTTCAAGGCTGCAGGGACAGTTGTGTTGATTTCAAATGTCAACTCCAGTTGCTACTGACTTAGAATGTTGAGGCTCATTTAAATGTAAACAACACTTGATATCACCAGTAAGTCAATTAGAGCAGCATAAGCTCTATGTTACATGTACTATATGATTCTCTATCACCATTATCATCGTCATTTACAGTTATATACACTGAAAAAAGTGAAACTATGGTGTCGTTTATTTAAAGTGCATTTTTATATTGGACTAAGTGAAAATCATGGTTTCAGGTTTAAACCTGTTTTGTTCAGTTTTCCTTAAAGTAAATAACGAACACCCTAGACTAAATTAAAAGCAACAATTTGAATTAAATATTTTTTTTACTTCAAACCAAAGTTTTCATGTCACGTGACTACATGACGTCACATCAACTAACTCCTTGCTCGCGTTTTTCCACCCGCCATTACGCGCCTCGAATGTCAAGACGTCAAGACGGTCTGTGGTCCAGAAAAAACACTTTAAAAACACGGTAAGCATTCGAAATTGTATTATTTTTAACGTGAATATGTGTTTTTCATTCACATTTATGGTTAGTGGCAGGATGGACAACTAAGTTAGGCTATTACTTTACAGTGTTTGTGCAGGTGTTAACTAAAGCTATAGGCTAGCCAAACCAGACTATCGCAATATATATGGTGACTGTTTGACAAATGCAAAGTTAATTTTGTTATTATTTCACTGTGATGTAAGGTAAATTTAATGAGTGTTGTGTCTGTTTGTCTAACAAAGTTAGACAAAGTGCTTGAATAAAGTAGTTCATTTTTTACATGCACCGCAACCGTCAACTAATTTAACGTTAGACATTGACTGCAGGAGCTGTAACGTAACGTTATATAAGAAGGCCTATGTCCGAATCAGCTAATGTTCGATTGAGCCAATGTGTGAATAGAGCCGGTTATTGTTCAGCACAACTCTGGAAAATAATTGTTCTATTAACGTTAGCTATTCTAAATTTAAATGAACTTTAGATTTAGAATAAAAACTCCCGCCCATGCGCGCCCTGCCCCCACAGCACTCATTTTTGAAATTCATCGCCTTTGGAAGTCTAACGTTAGATGATAAAAAATAATAAAGCAAAATTAATTGGAAATAGTCCTCAGATGCCATGTCCATAATCTATACCAAAATGTTTTTTGTAGAACGAAAAATTCTAACAGATTCCATCTCTTACAGATTAATTAAAATTACTCCACCACGTGCGTGATGTCACTAACTAATTTCTGATTGAAGAGGAATTCATATTCTATTGTTTCACCTGTCAGCCTAATGCAGTATAGTACAATATCACCAGTATGTCTAAGGTCTTATTAATAATTACATTGTGTAGTGATTATTATGGATCGTGCTAACTGCCCAAACTAAAATGTGAAATCTCACCTTTTTCTTTGTTTTACAGGTTTGAAATTTCACAATTTTGGCCTTATTGCTGAATCTGGTAAGTCCCAAAATATACAACTTTTAACATTATTTTCATGTATTTTTAAATAGGAATGACTAACACTAGAGAATAGCTTTGAAATGATCAGAGAGAGATATCCTTGTCTAAACCTACTTATTTTGTTTAGACAAACCAGACACTGATTTAATCAAAATAACTTTGTAATAAATGTCTTGTCTTTGTCCCTTTATTAGGTTGTTCAGAAGGATGAAGCTGAAACCGAGCTTGAGAGATGCACAATGGCTGTGTTTGTCATCAAGGAGGATGAAGATCCTCTCCAGTCACCACAACAAATTGGGGTTGTTATCGAGGGTGTGCAGGTCCTTAATGACTTGCCATCAGTCCCACATGCATGTGCCATGTTGTTTGGCCTCATCTATGTTTTAAATTTGAGCTATCCATGTGAGCTCAAACACACCTTTGATGCACTGCAAAAAATTTTCATGGAGATCGAACCCAAGAAAATGACACGCAGAGTGTGCAGTCTGAGTGTCAAGCTCTAAATATTGGATAAATTGGAGACATTTGGATACAGGATACGTTTTATTCTGTTATAGCTTGTATTCAAATAAATTCCAGTATAGTGAAAGGAACCATTATTAAATGTAAATAAGATCGAGAAACAGACTTCAACTGGTCATTCAGATTTTCTGTTAACAGAGCCGTTTGTGTTTTATAAATGTTGAGGCACTGATATTAACACTGAAAATGTGAATAATGCAAAACTTAAAGGAACGTGACAGACTTTATCTTATTCACCGTAAAATGTCAGTAATAGTGGTGATGTTTTTCTGGAACTGACGTATGCACTCATTATCAAACTTTGTTCATGGATTGCACCCCAAGCAATTGAACAGTGTTCTAGTTTTTTGTTCTCTTGATTTTGCATTTTGTAATGGGATTGCATGTATACAATGGGATTTATATACATGGGTCATTGTGTCAAAGTATAGCCAAGTTTTAACTGTTAAAAACTATATTTTTACACCGAGTCTTAAAAGAGAGTTGTAGAAAAGTTTTACATACCACATTACTGTGGTAAAGGTCACGGAAAGGTTGATTTTTGCATTTGTAATAGTTCCAAATGATGTGACATTCATACATCCTGGTAATTTTGTCAAAGGATAGCCAAGTTTTAAGACTTTCAAAGAGTCTATTTTTCTACTGCTTATTGTTATTACATTACATATCTCAAGTTTTGTGTACAAAACAGTTTTACAGTAAAGCGTTTTTAGTTACAGAAATTTTGCGCAAGGTTTATAAAAAGAAAAATATCTTGAAAAGACCATTTACTTAAGTCCTCAAGTGTTGATGTGTAAAACGCATACCGGTTTGCCTTACTGGCAGCAAAATTTGGTGAAGGTGATGCATATTTTAAAAAGACAATGACATCACAATAAAATTTAAGGTCTTTTGAAGAGAATATTCGTGTCTTTATTTATTGCAAGTCAACTAAATTAAGCATTTACAATGTTTTTGTTTTATTTTGTGAACATTTTTCTTTTATATTAAATCAAATTTAGCTTTTGTTCATGGTGAAAGTTAAGTTGTAACAAAGCAAAAACAAAATATAGCAAAGTTTTGTCTTTGTGGCTAAAGAAAATATGATTATGGTATTTTTTTAAAATAGGGTTTGTACTGAATCAGACATTTAATGAGTGCATTTAAAAAAAAAAGGCTTGTAACAAAATTACAGCATTTTATTTAGTTTAGACCAAAGTAAGAAATTATTCATGGCTTCTATAATAAACAATATTTTAACTTTGTGTGAATGTAATTTTTTATTATATAAAAAAATATAATAAATATTTTGATGATATGAAATTAAATTGAAAACTTTTAACCAAATCAAAAATATAGCTTGAGAAAAACTAATAAATTTAGCTGTAACAAATTACAGCATTTTAATTAGTTTAGACCAAAGTAAAAATTATACTTTGGAAAAACTTGCTTTTTACTATAATGACAAAGTAAAAATTTAAGTTGTATCAAAGTAAGAAAAATGATTCATGACCTCTATAATAACCTATATTTTAACTTTGTGTGAATGTATTTTTTTTTCTTGGGCAGAAGAAATATTTTGATTGATATTAAATTAAATTGAAAACTTTCAACTAAATCAAAAATATAGCTTGAGAAAAACTAATAAATTTAGCTGTAACAAATTACAGTAATTTTTTTAGGTTGGTCCAAAGTATCATTTTTTTCAGTGTAGGGTATATATTCAGTGCAGTGGTGTCTGTCAAGGCCAGCATTATTAGGAACTGCTTGGAACTGCTGTGTTTCTTAGTCATATCTGTGTTTTCAATGAATCTTCTAAGTGAATGAAACCTTCTTTCACCGACTCGTATCTACCTTTGTAAACTGAATTCTCTTCTTTTTTAAGTTCATAAATGCTTTGGTGACTTTTCCTGCTCCCAAAAATATCACTCGAGTGTGGCCTGAGAAAGAGCTTTTTGTGTGTTGTGAATCTAAACAGTCTGTTTTGAGTCTGACAGAGACAATCTTGTATGTGAATGATTATACAAATGCACATGCTGCTGATGATTTTTTCTCCCATCATTAAAAGGAAATAAATTTTTTATTATTATTATTAACGTAAGGCGTGCAATGGCAACCGCCGCACTCTTCCTGTGGACTTATGTAGAAAGAAGAAAATAATGAGTTTGAGATCCGCCGGATGATTTGATGGAAACTGGGGTGAGAAGGAAGAGAAAATAGTGTCACAGAACATGATTGTAAAGTAACATTTTAATTAATTTCATTGTATTGAAAATTATTTTTCAAAACTGTTGTAATGATCAGCTGTTATTTTTTGTAGCAAATGTTACTCGAATTACTTTGGAAACATTCTTGACCTGGAAGTAAAGGAAAAGGCAAGAGAAACTGGTTAAAGCAGAGCAGAACATGGAGAGAAAGGAAATCATTGAAAGTCGAGATATTTCTCCTCTGTGTGCCTGTCTCAAAACAGGGACTTTTAGGGCGGCTCAGTGGAGAGCCCTTCGCCCCCCCAGTTCAAGTCCTTGCATGAGCCAGGAGGTCTCTGTGTGGAGGTTGCATGTTTGTTGGGTATGGGTTGGTCAGGTGTTTCTTTTCCTGAAGGGATTATATATTTTTGTAGGAAATTTTGCATTTTAGCACTTGCGGTTCCAACCGAATTAGTAATGCAGGACTGAATGTACGCTAATTGTTAAATAACCATTTAACAGTGATAATAATCTATCATTACTGCTTAGCTAAAAAGTGGAAAATTTAGCATTTAAAAGCATGCCATAAAGTAGGGTTGGGCAATATGGCAAAAAAAAAATAAAAATAAAAATAAAAATAAAAAAAAGTTCATATTGAAGGCTATGAAAACAAACATAGTGAATACCCTTGCAGTCTGTCTATTATGTGCAAAAAAAAGGCCAAATCACATTACATTTTAACATTGTAAAATACCAATCTAAAAACAAAATAATGCTTTTTAAAGAAGTAGTTAAATTCACTAAACTTAAAATGAAAATAAATAAAAACAAAACCGCTATCATAAAAATACACTTGTAGGTTTGAAATTCTGTATAGGTCTATCACATTTATATTCTTCAACAACAAATATTTTAGCAAAATATAGGATTTATATTTTAGTGTTAATGTATGTTAGTCGGAATTATTGCGCTCATATTCTATTGCGCTCGTCTGTTTGGCGCGCTCGTTCATGCAAGTTTAGCTTGCAGAAGGAATGCTTGATTTTCAAACATTTACAGATGGAGAATATGTCTGTGAAATGTAAGGTATGCACTGAGGAAATTACTGGATGTCACTTCAGCTTAAATAGTAGGCCTATTAATAGAGGTTGTTTCCACCAATCGCTGCACAATTTAAGGTTCTGATGACGAAAGCACGTTAGTTCCATAGAGTTCTAGCCCTCCTGGAGCCAACTGAGAATGCATTGCAGTGCCTGCAGTTCGCAAAAAAAAAAATATTTCTACGGAAGTAAATGGGAACACTGGGCGATTCTCGGCCAGAGTGAAATCACCCAAAAAGGGGCGGTACTCCACAGAACTTGACGCTGATTGGACTTTATCCCGAGGCAGAACAACAGGCTTGTAACTCTGCGGTTAAATGTGAATGGGATTGAAAAAATCTGTCCTTTTTGCACTTTGGTGGTGGTGCATCGCTAAAATGAAGAAACCGCCCCTGGATAAGGTCTGTCTGTGTGGTTAACACAAGCTCAAAATATTTTACATTTTAAAACACATCAGTAATAGCCTACCTCAGTATTTTTTTCAAGCTTTACATGTCTTGGAAAAGGCGGTTGAAGTGGCTAAATGGGACTAAAGATTGTTGGGATGATTAGACGTTATCACACCGAACAGGAAAACTCATCTACACACTAGTCCGCTTTTACAGACTCATTTTGTTTATAATCACTCTCTTGCAAACTAAGCCATGTTGTAAGTTCACCGCATGTTGTAATTACCGTAATTATGAGATGACTCAGAATTATGTGTTTCTATGGCAACTATCAAGACCAATATGAATCTGCAGCGGTCATGTGAGTTATAAATCGGAGCTCTCAGAAAATTCCAAGTTTACAAATTAGTTATGAGTTCTAGGAAGATGCTTTTTACAAGTCGGAATCTCGTAATTACGGTAATTACAATATAGCACGTGAACACCTATTAGCGTTGACTGCTAAATACTGCGACTGACCATTCAGAATCAAGTATTCCAGAGAGCTGTAGTAAATTTAAATGTTTTCAACAAAATGACAATAAAAATAAATTATAAACTTTGTCTAGTGAAATTATTTTTATGAATTCAAAACTATTTGGTGCCTGACAATGTGCACCTGTAGCGTGTAGCGCACCACGTAACTGATATGCTACACCTAGGACCTAGCAATAATATTCTATATAGGCCAATGTGATCAGAAGTAAGGAACGTCTTAGACTTAGAGGGAGGAAATGATGAATGCAGGTTAGGGCTGTCACTTTACGTTCGAAAATCGATTGCACAATCGATCGGACCAACCAACACAAGTATCGAAAACAAAAATAGGGAATCGATTTTAACAGCCCTTTTTTTTTTCTTTTTTTTTACCAAAAATGTGTTTTAGGTGGACAGATCAATACAGGACACAGAACATGTAGGATGTTGGAAAATAACAATGTCTTTTCTGTTCACCAAATGCTTTTTAATATTCGCTGTTACTTCAATGCAAGTGAACAAGCGCGCCGTTATTTGTTGCTTAGTGACGTGTGTATGTGTGTGTGTTCAAGGAAGCCAGAAATGCACAGATTCTGCGCTATACGCTGTATTTAATATATCATGAGGACTCACGAGTTGCGTATTTGCGCTAAATCCGCGCAGATTTGGCTTACACGAACTTCCCCAGCAAAGAAAGTGAGTAAACATAGAAACACGCCAGATCAGCTCGTGATTTGACAGCGTTTCCCGCCAAAGTTCATTTTTACCCGCATTTGGCGAGTCGGATGGTGTTCATCTCAATCCCTGAATGTTGCGCTCCTGTTTGTCATTGTGCTGAAACTTCACGCCAATAAATCATCAGAAATATTGCTGACTTGTGCGTCTCAAGCACCCTCATTACGCTCGTCCTAATGCCTGTTAGGTGTCCGTGGATTTGCCTATATTTGGTGATGAAAATGGAAACGTCTTTAGACATGGAAAATCGATTTTACAATCGATTCAATGAACACTTACGTCTCAAAAATCGAACAGGATTTTTTCACAAAAGTGACAGCCCTAATGCAGGTGAACGAATAGTTGAAGATTTTGCTCTCTTTGTATTTTGTTTCAATTAGGATCAATCACATATGCATATCAATCAATGACATTAAGTAAATAAAAGAACACACTGTCATCACTGTTCTATTATTTTCTTCTAGGCCGAAAGATTCAACAGCTTCAATTCAGTAAAGCATTCACTTTTCATTCAATGTGTGAATAAAATAAATTCAAAACCCAACACTATGCCTGTTTTTTCCACTCTTTGACCAAAACAAATTACAATAAAACAAAATGTAACATTCAGACACCCAAATGTACGGAAGCATATTGCATTCACTTGAAGAAAAAAAAATCTACTCTGTTTTTCTGAATTAACTAGTTAATTATAGATCATTTTTTCTTGAAAAACATTTTTTTCACTGTTTTTATGAATTAATGAGTTACTCATAATTTTGAGATAGGTCATTAATTCAGAAAAACAGAGCAAAAACTTTTTTCCATGAACAATTCTCGTAATTCTGAGATAATTAACTCGTTAATTTAGAAAAACAGAGTAGATTTTTTTTCCTCAAGTGAATGCAATACGCTTCAGTACAAATGTATAGAAATTAAATGCAAATATACTAAATTTGATTCAACACAGATTAAGATTCAGAATCTCTTTCAACAATTTACATTTTCTCAAAACAAACAGTATATCCAACTATATGAATTGGAATCACATAATCCAACAGATTTGACTCAGTTGAAAAGAGTTCAGGAATCAAATGTTTCAGTTCAAAGAGTCATGTGACACTCTTTCGATCAGTTCGAGTTTCAGAAACAAAGTATCTCCTTTCCAAAGCCAAAAATCGAATAACTCGAAAAAGTAGAGTTTTTCACATCCAAAAACAAGGAAAATCAGAACTGTCCTACCATTCGATGGTCTCAACGTACAGATCAAAGTGGAAATGGTCCGAGGGCAGCTTGCTCGCCATTTGTTAACGTTATCACCATGTCGTTCAACCAGACGATTTCCCTCCAGGAGATACTCGGCACAAAAACAGTAATTCTCACAGGAATCTCGTTCACGTGGCTAGAAACAGAACACACACAAAAAAACAGCCTTGCAAAAGACAAGGCAATAGAACAATCAATATCTGATTCAAGTATTTTTTGTAACAATCATATCAAACCAAGGGCGAAATTGTCAATCACACATTGGGGGGGACAGCTGTGGGACTTTTTGTGTTGGCGCATGCACACATTTTTTTAATCAAAATAAAATAAATGTTTGTAATTGTGTAAAACAACAAGGAATTTTATAACATCTGATCGTCAAACCAACGTATAGGCTACTCACCCTGTAATGATTACAGCATCGGCATCAATTACAAGCCTGAATTGACAACAAAGCGGCCAGTGATCTCTCTCTTATATTCTTCTATAAACATATAGTGGCTATAAACATTTTGATTAAATTACTGTTACAGGATAACAATATTCTAATATCAAGTCTTGAGCAATGATAGTAAAACAGTTATGTACTAATCAGGGAAAATGCTGTTTATTTTTTTATAGGGGAAAACCTCTTTTCCACGAGATATTGCATGAAGTCAAAAAATTATCCTTAATTTTGAATTTATGTAAAACGCGCTGCGGCAGCATACAGACAAGGCAAAGGTGGCTTGCGTGCCTATTGGCTGTCCTGCGGCAACTGCAGCCTATCGAGAGAGTCCCTTTGGTGACGGTCCAATGGGGGCGTATATTTTATGTAGAGCTATATCTTTGTTTTGAATGCAGTAGCGTGTATACAGTAACGTTAGCGAGCTGTCGGCTAGCTTGTCAATAGTCCCTCCCATTCATACAAGCTGTATAGTATTACAATCGAAATTCACAAATTCTACAATTCGAAATTCTAGTGAAATTCACCTGGTCATTATCTAAGGGATTATGTCAGCCAAATACAGGATATTTACCATTCATAGATATGTGCCAAATGTCTGTCAGATTTCGCGCTCCTAACTCTTCTTCTGTTTGGTTTTTCCTACTCACTGACGACGGTGCACGAGCTACTAAAGGTATAGAGAAAACATGACATGGATTTCAGGAGAAATAGGTTTTGTTAATGTAAAGGCAAGTCGAATGGATTTGGGAAATGGCCCGGCCGGGATTTTATATTTGCGGAGCTGGAAAGAAAGACGTATTTGCAATCACATCGATATTGCCCGCATAATCATACAGTATGATCAAATATTGGGGGGGACAAATTGTCCTTCTTTGAATATTGGGGGGGACGTGTCCCCCTGTCCCCCCATAGAATTACGCCTATGTATCAAACAACACATCAACTTATAAATCAATCGCTCTCACTTCATAACACAATTAGCATTTCTTTTTCCTTGTTCACACGTGGTAGCTTTAGCCCACGTGCTATTCAATTCAGCTCACGCATTACACGAGGCCTATTCTACTAGCTCTTACTAAATCACTTCAGAGATTTTGGCATGTCTTTTATATGAAACTGATTAATAGCTGAATTTTCACTCACCAACGCGATAAGTTATAGAATCAGTTTCATAAAAGCAAGATCATTCATTCACATCACGATTCACTCCGAAATCAGTTAAATCTGCTCTCCTCCGATCTTCAATTCACTCTTTTCTCTCTTCAACTTTTCAGGCTAATGTATTTAAAGTCAAACTTTCCAGATGCACTGTAATGTGTACAAGATCAACGTTAATTTTTAACGCAAAGAGTTTCTGAAGAAATACTCCGCGCTGCTGTTTCGTCTAATCTGCTCTCTCTCATCATTTGTTATGTCCTGCCAAGTATAATTTTTTTCCGGTTTGTGACAGATGAGTTTAATTTGCTTTCAAGGACTGTTTTGTTTTCTTTATATCCATCAATTAAAATAAGAATTTCTTCATGACTGAAATTTTTCTTCCTGATTATTTTCTCCTCCATGAATATATTTTCAATTAAAAGTTTAATGTTTTGATTTTGACAACGTTTGTTGTAACGTCTTTTTTAAACTTTTGGTTAGTCAAGAATGAGTTTGAAATTCCTCGCTGTTCAGACTATTTCCTGTTTACCTATAAGAAGGCTTGTGATTGGCTTAAATAAAATAGACGTCATTCTATGCGTCAACGCATTACTTTACGGAGAGTTTACCATAGACAGTAAAAGAAATGGACACAGCGACCCCATTGTTTTCAACGGAGAAGACTTGAAGCCCGATTATTGCACTTCCTGTCTGATGTCTGAGAGAGTGCGCAGGCTCAAACTGAGCGTGACGACAGTCAGATTGTTGAAAATCTTCTAGTAGCTGTGCCAAGCCAAATCTGAATCACCTAATTCCTCAAAAACGTTGTTGAAATATTTTGTCCCGTTGCTTTTATGGACTCTCTATTTTATGGGCTTCTCCCTTGACTTTGTGCCTTCATGTCCCCCATATTGCCTCATAGACAGTAAAAGATTGCTGCGAGCTTCTCCTCCTGTCTATACGGTAATGTCTCTATTGTGCGACAGAAAGTCCCGTGGTTATGACGCAATCTTTAGCCTATTTTTACAAAAACGGCTTCTACGGGGTCGTAACGTAAGATACAAAGTAATGGAGCATTTTATACATTGTCGTGTTTCTTTAGAAATAAATAATCGACAAATTAAGCCTTTGGACGCCTCAGATGGAAAGTTATTCGCTGTAAAAGTGACCCCAAAATGAATGGGAGTCAATGGGATGCTAACAGCAGGTGAAGTTCTGCTGAGGCTTCAACTTCCGGCTGATGGATTACCCCCTTGGAGTTTACGACCTACTAGCTACGTTCTACCTTACGAACAAATGGTGCAACGGAATAAAGTAAAGAGTTAGTTACAAACTAGCTAGTAGTTACTAAGCCTCTAGTGTGGACTTTACGTTCCAGTTTAAGTAAGAACTTACGAACAGCTGGTGCAACCCTACCCTGGACTGCAGATCTGCTCGCTGATAAAAACAGCGCCCGCGCGACCTGTGGGCGGGCTTCCTCAACATGCTGCTACTATTGGTTCACAGAGGTGTCAGTCACTACAGCACGACGTGTGTTTGGATACATGTCTTTTCCATCTAGAACACTCTTTTTCCTTTAACCCTTTACTGGTAACTAATGTTATATGGGTTACACACCCATGCAAGAATAGAATGGAAACAAGTTGCTAATAATGAGATAAAGACAATATAAACACACATTCAACACATCAGACACACATTTCTTTCCACGCATCTCTCCCAGAATGATAAATATAGAACAGATGAAGGCAGTAAGTAGAAGTTATACAAGAAATTCAAATTAGGCCTACATCAAATCGCATAGCTTGTTAATGGATTACACCCCACCTGTGCAACTGGGATTTATACATGGCTAGCTAGTTAAGCATGAAATGGAAGTTGTGATAGTCTTTTCTTCCCTATTGTGATCTGAGTGGATAGTTGTTTGCTATTGCTGTGATCTCATGTGAGAGACTCACACCAGTAAACACGTCATCAGAGAAGAGAACAGAAGAGATTTGCTGCAAGAGGGAGGGGGAAGTATTTTGATTAGAGATTACGAGGGCACATGAATAAAAAAAATTGATGTTTTCTAAAAGTGTAATATGACAGACTTTATTGGGAAATATTTTCAGTACCAATCATAAAAACGAGAAAATGTTTTATCTGTTGGCCCCCTCTCCTCTGGACACTTACTTAGTGGAGGACCCCAGTGGGCTCTACTCATCACATACTGTAGCAGGACAACATTTCTGATTTTAACACATACAAAGATCACTGATAAACTGAGCCTTGCTTGTTATTTAAATTGTCAAAATATGCCAAATTTCCCATACTTTCACCCTATTTTATGTTGTGTTCTGGATTGGATCTTCAAATGTAGTACAACACTGACATCTGCTGGAGGTGTGGTTTCGGCACACCTTATAACGGTGGCCGAGAGAGCTCAACGCGCTGGAACTGAAGCAAACATGCAAATAGAAAAAAAACACACGTGCAAATAGAAAAAAAACACATGCAAATAGAAAAAAACGTGTGCAAATAAAAAACCCCACATGCAAATAGAAAAAAACATCATCAGTTTCACAACACGTGTGCTCCAAATACAGAAACGCGCTGCAAAAGTTCACAACACAACCAAATACAGAAACGCGCTGCAAATAACACAGACCACAACGGAAATGTTTCCAGGGGAACCAAATAAGTGACGAACCCGGCTGGGACGTGCTTATTGCTCATAAGCCTCTCTTTGCCCTACTCCCTTCGAAGGGCAGATGGCAGAGCCCTTAAAGTGGGACTTGGAGTGAGCAGCTCTAGTGTGCTGTTAGGCCCCGTTCACATATCGCGCCTAAAAACGCGTAGAAAACGCTAGGCGCACGCGTTCTCCTTTTTCCAAAGAAGCGCTAGGGCGGTTGCGCTCCGGAGGCGTCTGTCGTTGCTAAGCAACCATCAGCTGCTCTCTCCGTTACATGAAGGAAATTTCAGCAATGGATTTCCACCACCGAAAAACCCTTGCTGTAACCCTGTTACAAGACTTATTTACTCAGAAAAGTAAAAACTGTACCTTTTCAAAAGGAAAACTTTTGTCCATTTTAGGTGCTAATATGTACATTTTAGGTGCTAATATGGACATTTATTTGCTAATATGTACATTTTAGGTGCTAATATAATAACTGACAGTCATTTTGCATGACACTGAAAAATGATATCGGTTAGCATGACTGACAAACCAGTTAGTAAACATTAATGTAAAACAGTATTATACTTACCAGTTATTCCAAGCTCCAAGGCTATGTGTCTCCATGCATTATGCCTCTTATTTGAGTCAAAATAATGAGGGCTTGACAAGTCATAAATTTCAGGAAATCCCTGGACCGCAATGATGAGCCGTTCCTCCATTTAGTTCTGCTGAGGTAACAAAAATGGCGAGGAAGCTGATTGGTTGGTTCGTGTCACGTGACCTACGGTGCGCTTGCGGCATTCTGAAAAGTTGAGATGTTTTTATCTCGATGCGGCGCGGATATGGAAAGCCGTTAGGGCCAAAAACACGCGAATTTTAACGCGTATTTCACGCGTATTTCACGCGTATTTCACGTGTAAAATACGCGTATTTTACACGTGAAATACGCGTTGATTATGTCACTCGTATTTCACGCGTATTTTACACGTGAAATACGCGTGAAATACGAGTGACATAATCAACGCGTATTTCACGTGTAAAATACGCGTATTTCACGTGTATTTTACACGTAAAATACGCGTGAAATACGCGTTAAAAATCAGTATGAACGGGTCCGTGTCATTGGCTGCTGAAGACTTGGGTCTAACCATTTGTGTGAGCTTAGAGGGGTGTACCTTTCATAGACTAGGCTACCACCAGTTAACATTCTAGATCAGCTTATTCAGGTTTTTTTGTATAACCTATATGAATAATATATTTAAATAGCAGTTTTATGACAATTTAGATAAAAATAAAATTAACTTGTTTTTCTCCACTCATGCCTTTTTGTAAATAAACACATTAGTGGACATTCTAGCTTTAACATCAAAGCATTAACGTGTGTGGGGAAATCAGTTACAGTGGAGGTAACCAATGCAGGTTTATGATCACTGCAGGTTTCAGATACAGACCACTGTAATCAATATCTGTCTTTGGAAAACAACGTGAGCTTTTGTTGTGCTTACATTTACAGCTATAGCAAGCAGGGGGCGCTTTTTCAAACCTTTTTGTTCTGAAATTGGGCACTCAGACAAACTGTAATTAGGTATACAGGTGATATTATCAATTTAAAGGAATTTAATGACTTAAAGTATTTAAATATGTTATTTAAGGCTTTCAGGATTAGAATGAGAGCTTGTGCTCAGGTCAGGACCGGTATAAGAACTTGATTTGGCTTTCCTGACAGCAGAAGTATTTTACAGGTCACCTTGGTAATTGGTATTAAAGCAATTTATCTGTAAAAATTATTAGACACTTTGGTAAAACACCATATAACATTTAAGTAAACATATAAACATAAAAATCAGTGACGTAACTTTGTTTTAAAAAGTGGGTGGAACAGGTGGGGTGGGGGTTACTAATAAAATGCTAAATCAGATTTATGCTACAATAACATTACGACGTCCAGCAGTCGATTTAAATAGTAGGCTACATGGGGTTTAATTTGTTGTTTAATGAGATGAAGTATAATGTATAATGTATGTTGTCAGTGCCGTGTTGTCTCTAATATTTAATGTTAGAATATTTACTCTGCATTTTCTGTTTCTATAGAAAACCACACACTAATACACCCACAACTAAGTACCATTCAATCCTTGTTAATAACTGAGTTGTTGTGGTGACAAATAAACAGGTTACTCTCAAATTTCCAACATATTTTCACCAAGTCTCTTACGGACACCATGTGGCATATTTCATAACCAGCAGTTTACTGAAATAAGACTGCTATAAAGCCAACTCGTTTTTTTTTTTTCAGTTCCCCACTTACTTTACCTTCCTCAAGCACTGACAGAACACATCCAAGCTTGTGATCATAAATTCATACAAATCATCTGCATGATAAAAGGCACAGTGGGTCAGTTTGTTTTACATATGCATTACTATTTTAAATCAGAATTGATTTCACTGAAAATTTATTACATTTAGAAAAAATGAAATGAAGCTGAACTCTGCAGGGCAGAGGGCATTGACCCTTGAGGACCGTGTTTGCCCATTGCATTCGGAGCATTCCAAGTGAACCCTGCTGATGTAAAAAAAAAAAAAAAAGTGTAAAGGGTTAAATTAGCAATTTAAAAGGGTAGTCATTGCAGTGTCACCTGTCAATCTATCTTTGTTATCATGGGCGTCAGTTTGGTTTGAAATGTGCTGGGGACAGAGACGCATTCGGAAGTGCATTTTCAGAAGTGCTGGGTACAATGACGTATTCATTTTTTCTCTCTCTTTCGCGCAGGTTATGTTTTTAAAGACGATGTCCTGTAGCTCAGGCATGGCCCCACTTTTCAACAGGCCCACCCAAAACTTTCACACACACAAAAAAAACCTTTTACTATATTCTAATTTTGTCAATAATTATAAAAAAAAAATTGCCAAATGCTCATAATTTGTGCTCAAGCGCACGACCGCACGCATAAAGCTTGCCACAAAGAACCGGTAAAAGTAATGATTATAAATGCGTCTAAATACGCTGTGAATGTGAATGTGCATTATACGCCGAGTTTCGGTTAATTTATGAGACGAACTCCAATTCACTCGCCGGCGCCTCCATGTCGTGATTCTGCTATATTTATTAAATAAATCCAGACAATTGGTTCATGAAACATTGATTAAAATTAAGATATAATTAATATAAAACGAAAATAAATGTAAAGAAAGGCAGCTGTTCTGTTTGAGGTCTCTGTGAAAGTTTTAAAGAAGTCGTTTAGTGCCGCTTTCAGAACGCTCACGTCCGTAAACGAGAACTGACACGTTGTTTTTTCCCTCATAAATGCGAACAGAAAAATCAATAAAAAATGTATTATAGTGGGTTTTTTTTTGCTGGGTCAGACAATGATTGCCAAATTTCTCTCTCACATTGCTCCTCATAACCACTGAATATAATAGATATAATTTATTGATCCCAGGTTTAAATTGGTCATGTCACCATTGCTCACATTTAAGAAAAGAAATAAAAGCGTATGTGAAATCTTAAAAATTAAGATTACTTGTACATATACTCTACTTATGAAACTAAACAGTAGAAAATATAGATTTGAGTATTGCACAGTTTAATTTATTGCATTTGTATTATTGTACTATTAAAGCATTGTATGTTTAAAGATATAAAGGATATGGAGCTAAGATAAAAGGATATTAAGCTGCTGACAAGTCTGAGGTAAGTACAAATTGCCCTGAATATTAGTTAATAATATATGACACTGAGGGAGGACTTGAAATTATGACCTGGAATGGTTTCCTGAGGCTGTATTGCAGAAACAACTTCAGTCAGAGTAATATCTTGTCTTAAGTAACCACTGTGATTTCATTTTGGAACCAATTTAAAACACTGAACTTGTCAGATTATAACTTGGGGCTTAAAGGGATAGTTCACCCATTTACACCCTTATGTTGTTCCAAAGTTTCTTTCTGGAACTTCCATACTATGGAAAAAAATATTATGGAAGTCAATGGGGACCAGCAATGTTTGGTTACCAATAATCTTCAAATATTAGTAACCAAACATTCAAAGAGGCTCATGCATGTTTGAAACAACATGAGGGTGAGTTAATGAAGACAGAATTTTAAATTGAGTGAACAATACCTTTAAGATAGGACGTTTCTGTAATTTGGTCCCTGCAAGCAAGGTTATGTTGTTTTAACAGATATTCATTACAATTGCATTGATCAAGAACCACAGCTGTAAACTTTTCCACAATCAAATGTTAACTTTTAATATTAGAAATCTTGAGTTGGGTTGATTTGTTTTACAGATAAATTCCTACTTTTCCTGTAGCTCAAACAGTAGAATGTTAGCGCTTGCAAAATTCATGCAAGGGTTCGATTCCCAGGGAAAGCAAGAACTGATAAGAATGTAAATGTGTACATTGAAATGCAATGTAAGGCACTTAGGATAAAAGCATCTGCCAAATGCCAGGGACTGCAGATGAAATTTAGCTCTGTAGCTAATTCTGGGACAGTTCTTTACTGTCCATTGTCCCTGTTATAATAATAATAATATGTAAATGTACTAATATGCAAAAGGGGGCAATCTTGGTAAAAATATTTGTTCATAAAAATGCAATCTATCTATTTTCTTTGGGCTACACAAGAAAACGAAGAAAAAGAAAATAAATAGGAAAAGAAATAGGAGGATATTTAATTTTGGTAGCAGTAAAATACTTCTGTCAGGAAAGCCAAATCAAGTTCTTATACCGGTCCTGACCTGAGCACAAGCTCTCATTCTAATCCTGAAAGCCTTAAATAACATATTTAAATACTTTAAGTCATTAAATTCCTTTAAATTGATAATATCACCTGTATACCTAATTACAGTTTGTCTGAGTGCCCAATTTCAGAACAAAAAGGTTTGAAAAAGCGCCCCCTGCTTGCTATAGCTGTAAATGTAAGCACAACAAAAGCTCACGTTGTTTTCCAAAGACAGATATTGATTACAGTGGTCTGTATCTGAAACCTGCAGTGATCATAAACCTGCATTGGTTACCTCCACTGTAACTGATTTCCCCACACACGTTAATGCTTTGATGTTAAAGCTAGAATGTCCACTAATGTGTTTATTTACAAAAAGGCATGAGTGGAGAAAAACAAGTTAATTTTATTTTTATCTAAATTGTCATAAAACTGCTATTTAAATATATTATTCATATAGGTTATACAAAAAAACCTGAATAAGCTGATCTAGAATGTTAACTGGTGGTAGCCTAGTCTATGAAAGGTACACCCCTCTAAGCTCACACAAATGGTTAGACCCAAGTCTTCAGCAGCCAATGACACGGACCCGTTCATACTGATTTTTAACGCGTATTTCACGCGTATTTTACGTGTAAAATACACGTGAAATACGCGTATTTTACACGTGAAATACGCGTTGATTATGTCACGCGTATTTCACGCGTATTTCACGTGTAAAATACGCGTGAAATACGAGTGACATAATCAACGCGTATTTCACGTGTAAAATACGCGTATTTTACACGTGAAATACGCGTGAAATACGCGTGAAATACGCGTTAAAATTCGCGTGTTTTTGGCCCTAACGGCTTTCCATACGCGGACGCGCCTGGAAAAAACGAGCGCGTCGCACCGCGACCGCGTCGCTTCCATTATGAGCGCGCAAACCGCGCGCCTCCATTTGAAATAATGAACTTGAGCGCGCAAAAGACGCGATATGTGAACGGGGCCTTAGGCAGCCGTGTGGAACGCACTTGATGAAGGAGCAACGACAGACAACGTAATTCCTCATTATTTTCACCTGGAATGTTCCCATGACAACGAAGCACGGGGTGTCCATCAGCCGAAGAGCTGTTCATACCACAGGAATATAATGCTGTTAACATAACGGTTGCAAATAAATTTTAATTTACAAAAAAGCTTTTAAAATATGCGTGTATCTGTGTGTCTCAACTTTAAAACTTTGGACCCTACATCCCCTAACATTTCTTATGAAACTTTTCTTTATGAAAATTTAAACATAACATGAAACAATTTGTACAGTGTAACAAGAAAGATACATATTTTTCCATCATGTTCTTCTCTATCTTTTTTATTTATATATTTTAGCTTTCAGCTCATTGTTCTTTTCTCGTTTGTAATCTGATGACATTGAACATATTGTTAATAATTTGTTAATACATTTTGTATATTGTATACAAGTTGTATGTCGTAAAAAAATTAATCTCTGTATGTTTTGCAAATTAAATAAACAAAGTAGAATTTTAAGCTGTAAGCACCAGCACGTATAGATTTATGGATATCTACATAGACAGTATAAGTCAAGTCAAGTCAAGTCATCTTCATTTATATAGCGCTTTTAACAATGGATTGTATCAAAGCAGCTTTACAGAGATAAACATATAATTTAAGGTAACAGATTGTTTTGGCATTATAGCGGTTCTTGAATAATGTTATTTCCAGCTAAAGTTAACTTTGATTGATTCACCTCCGTCGAAATGATCAGACTTTAAACGCGAACCTGTGATTAACGCTGACGGCGTTCACACGCTCATTCAGAATTGATTCTATAGTTATGTGCTTTTTAAAATATGTGCGCAGGTTTGTAATTCATACAACCCAGCCTAAACAAACTACTTTCCTTGCCTATACATTTTGATACAGAATTTTGTTTTATTTTATCACTTCGGGGTACGCGAGCCAGAATTCACAACGCTTCATCTGTAGAGTGGGACAGGGATCCTCCATAGGGAGAGGATAGTGGGCACTTCAGCACTGCATTGTCATCGGGTCCAGGCGGATCTCCCTCGTCAGATCTGGACACGGCCTAGATTCGGCAGGCTGCGGGAAAACCTCGGGATAAACAAAGACACTAATATTAGCGTAGATGCCATTCTTCTTATGATGTAGCGAGTACATCAAGATTTAAGGGAAGTGTTCCCAGTTCCGGCTGACCTAATCTATGCAGCCTAACATTGAATTTATAGAAGTCTATAGTGTGTTATGTGTATGCTAGGTCAAAGAGATGTGTTTTTAGTCTAGCTTTGAACTGACAGAGTGTGTCTGCTTCCCGGACAATGGTAGGAAGACTGTTCCAAAGTTTTGGTGCTAAATAGGAAAAGGATCTACCGCCTGCAGTCGATTTAGATATTCTAGGTATTATCAACTGGCCGGAATTTTGAGATCGCAATAGACGTGAAGGACTATAATACGTTAAGAGCTCGCTCAAGTACTGCGGAGCTAAACCATTTAGTGCTTTGTAGGTAATCAACAATATTTTAAAATTTATACGATGTTTAATAGGGAGCCAATGCAGTGTTGACAGAACCGGGCTAATATGGTCATATTTCCTGGTTCTGGTAAGAACTCGAGCTGCGGCGTTTTGAACTAGCTGTAGTTTATTTATTAAGCGTGCAGGGCAACCACCCAGTAGAGCATTACAATAATCTAGCCTTGAGGTCATGAACGCATGGACTAATTGTTCCGCATTTCCCAATGAGAGTATATGGCGTATTTTAGATATATTTTTAAGATGGAAAAATGCAGTTTTACAGATACTAGACACGTGGCTTTCAAAAGAAAGGTTGGTATCAAAGAGCACACCCAGGTTCCTAACCGACGACGAAGACTTGACAGAGCAGCCATCAAGTGTTAGACAGTATTCTGGGTTATTACGTGTGGAAGTTTTTTGTCCAATAATTAGAATCTCTGTCTTTTCAGAATTTAGTAGTAGGAAATTACTAGTCATCCAATTTTTTATATCAGCTATGCATTCCGTTAATTTTGTGAATTGGTAAGTTTCGTTGGGTTTTGAAGAAATATACAGCTGAGTATCATCGGCATAACAGTGAAAGCTAACTCCATGTTTCCTAATGATATCTCCTAATGGTAGCATGTACAGAGTGAACAGCAGCGGTCCTAGTACTGAGCCTTGTGGTACGCCATACTGAACTTGTGATCGATAAGACATCTCTTCATTTACTGCTACAAACTGATAACGGTCAGTTAAGTATGATTTAAACCATGCTAGTGCAATTCCACTAATGCCCACATAGTTTTCTAGTCTATTTAAAAGAATGTTGTGGTCAATTGTGTCAAATGCAGCACTAAGATCGAGTAACACTAATAGAGAGATACAACCACGATCGGATGATAAGAGCAAATCATTTGTGACTCTAATGAGAGCGGTCTCAGTACTATGGTACGGTCTAAATCCGGACTGAAAATCCTCGCAGATATCATTTCTTTCTAGAAAGGAACACAGTTGTGAAGATACTGCTGTTTCTAATATCTTTGACAGATAAGGCAGATTCGAGATCGGCCTGTAATTGACTAATTCTGTAGGATCAAGTTGTGGTTTTTTAACAAGCGGTTTTATCATAGCCAGTTTAAAGGTTTTTGGTACGTATCCTAGAGACAAAGATGAATTAATGATATTAAGAAGAGGATATATGACCTCTGGAAACATCTCTTTCAGTAGCTTAGTCGGTATAGGATCTAACATACAAGTTGTCGATTTAGATGAATTAACGAGTTTGCAGAATTCTTCCTCTCCTATAGCAACAAATGAATCAAATTTTTCCTCAGGGAGACTACAATGCACTTCCTGATGCGATACTGTGGTAGACGGTTGCATAGTTATAATTTTGTCCCTGATATTATCAATCTTATAAGTGAAGAAGTTCATAAAGTCATCACTGCTGTGTTGCTTGGACACTTCTGAGCTTGAAGCTTTCTTTTTCGTTAGTTTAGCCACTGTTTCAAATAAATACCTTGGATTATGTTTATTTTCTTCTAATAGGTTTGAAAAATAAGAAGATCTAGCAGCTTTTAAAGCCTCTCTGTAAGCAATCGAGCTCTCTTTCCACGAAATCCGAAATACCTCTAGTTTAGTTTTCTTCCAGTTGCGCTCCATTTTTCTGGCTGCTCTCTTAAGGGCCCGGGTGTGCTCGCTGTACCACGGCGTTGGGCTATTTTCTTTAATCTTCTTTAAGCGCAACGGAGCAACTGCGTCTAAAGTGCTGGAAAAGAGAGAGTTAAACGTTTCTGTTGCAATATCAAGTTCTTCTAAGCTATCCGGGATGCTGAGATGATGAAACTGATTAGGAAGATTATTGATAAAGCAATCTTTAGTGGCAGAAGTTATAGGTCTAACGTATTTATAACTAGGGCTGTCACTTTTGAGAAAAATCAAATTCGAACGGATATCAAATATCAAGCAATGTATTCGAATATATTCGAATATCTACGAAACTAAAAGGACTGCGCATGTGCAATGACGTATTACGCACGGAGCGAGCTGTTCTTCCTGTTGAATAGAGTGTCATAAATGAGTGTTCCGTTATTAAAAAATTCTTATTTCACTCAGCGTCTGTGAAGTGAAGCAGGACAACGTCCCACCAGCGCTTGTTTCAGATTATCATCCACGGACGACTGGTTTTGGGCGCAGGGTTTTACTGCGTGATCAATATAAGCAGGCAAGCAGCACGGCAAATCATGCTCATCGTCTCCAAATCATGACCAGAGACGGATAAATATCAAGTCTGCTGTTTAAAACAAATAAAGAACCAATAGAGGAGAATAGTTATGCGCGAACAGCGGCATATTCGTGCAGTGTGCGCATGTCAAAAAATCAATTCGGATTTGAATCTTGTGACATATAACGCGCACATTACTTTATGTATCGTTCATGTAAACATGTTCATGTTCGGATTCATCAATCGGATTGTCCATTTCCAGACACTACTTTTTAGATGAGTTGGGGTAGAAATTGTCCGCTCAGGCTGGCCGTTCTGTGTGTTATCTTCCATTTTCAAAACAGGGTGGCTGTTGGCTATTATTCGCTTGATTTGGTCATGAGTTTACGCTACAATACGTTTAGAGTGCCCGCTACTGGATGAGATGGCAAACAATAAAATGAAAAACAAACGGTCTAATCATAGACTGTAAAAAATGCGCTAAACATGGCACTTTAAAAACCGGTTAGTTTATTTATAGTTCGATTACGGATATTTCACGTCATGTTCGAATGCATATTCGAATATCGAATAAAAAGTGACAGCCCTATTTATAACACGGAGTCGGCTTTGCAGCCTTGGCTAAATGTAATTTACATGAGACTAGATAATGATCTGAGATATCATCGCTCTGCTGCAGAATTTCAACGGCATCAACATCTATTCCATGTGATGATATTAGATCTAGAGTATGATTACGACAATGAATAGGTCCTGACACGTGTTGTCTAACTCCAATTGAGTTTACAATATCTTTAAATGCCAATCCCAATGCATCTTTTTCATTATCTACATGTATATTAAAATCACCAACAATTAGTACTTTATCTGCAGCCAATACTAATTCTGATAGAAAGTCCGCAAATTCTTTGATAAAATCTTTATGGTGCCCCGGTGGCCTGTATACAGTAGCCAGCATAATTCTCAAATGTGATTTATCGTTTACACTATATATTTTTACATTAAGCACCAATACTTCAAAATAAGTATATTTAAAGCTAGATTTCTTAGTGGTTTTGAAAATATTACTATAAATTACAGCAACACCTCCCCCTTTGCCTTTCAGACGAGGTTCATGTTTATAACTGTAATCTTGTGGGGTTGACTCATTTAAAATAATGTAATCGTTTGGTTTTAGCCAGGTTTCTGTCAAACACAGCATATCAAGATTATAATCTGAAATCATATCATTAACTATGAGAGATTTTGAAGTAAGGGATCGAATATTCAGCAACCCAAGCTTTATCATTTGCTCATCTGTATTATATCTGTTTTTTATTTGTTGAACATCAATTAAATTTTTAACCTGACGTTTTTTGGATTTCCAAATTCGGGGAACAGACACAGTCTCTATATGATGACATCTAGGTGAAAGAGACTCTATGTGATGGGATTTATCTGACCTTGGTGACGTGAGGCCGCTAGCAGACGGTCGGTTTAGCCAGTCTGTCTGCTTCCTGACCTGAGCCCCAGATTGTCATGTTTTATCTCTAAGACTATGAGCCAAATTACTAGAGAAGAGCAGCACCAGCCCAGGAGGGATGGATACCATCTCTTTTCAACAGATCAGGCTTGCCCCAAAAACTTTTCCAATTGTCTATGAATTTTATATTATTCTGAGGACACCACTTCGACAGCCAACCGTTCAGTGAGGCCAATCGGCTAACTATCTCATCACTCCTGCGTACAGGAAGGGGGCCAGAGTAAATTACAGTGCCTGACATCGTACTTGCGAGTTCACACACCTCTTTAATATTAATTTTGGTGATCTCCGACTGGCGGAGTCGAACATCATTAGTGCCGACATGAATAATGATCTTAGAGAATTTACGATTAGCATTAGCCAGCACTTTTAAATTTGCTTTGATGTCAGGCGCTCTGGCTCCCGGCAAACATGTGACTATGGTGGCTGGTGTCTCTAATTTCACGTTCCGTGTGATCGAATCACCAATTACCAGGGCACAATCAACAGAATTCTCAGTGGGTGTTTCACTGAGTGGGGCAAATCGGTTTGTTATGGGAATCGGAACGGAAGAGTGGTTCTCTGATCCGCGATTCGAGCGATCTCTGTCAGTCACCCATCTGCCCTGCTGCACGGGCTCTACTTCAGCCGGAACCGAATCATGTAAAGAGTTCACTATGCTAGGCGCATCCAAAACACGATCTAAAGATCTAGCATTCTTACCATCCTCAATTAAAGTTTGGATGCGTGTCTCTAGTTCAGAAATCTTCTCCGTCAGCCTGACTGTCTCCTTGCATTTATCACATATAAATCCTATATTGCCATCGGAGAAGGCTATACTAAACATATGACATGTGACACAGGTGACAATAACAGGACAAGAAGACATTACTCACCGTGTTTGTTGACTGATTTCTTACTTACCTGGACTTTATGAACTCAAAGGCGCGGGCGCGCGAGAGAAAATAAATATATAAATGAGCGCACGGGTGGTGCGTTAGCAGGCTAACGTTAGCGAGTTACTAGCGTGCTGTGTTAACAATAACGGAAGCTAGAGATGTAAGGTTAATCTGAGATGTTGGGTAAGCTGTATTTCGTAGTATAAACAATTAGATAGTAAATGATGGCTCAAAACATAAAGAAATACGAGGCTCAGGCGGAGCTTACAGCCTCGAAGCAAACAAACACACAGCAGGCAGCGAGGCAGACAGGAGCAATATAAGAAGTGGACAGACAGAGCCATCTCATTGGAACTCAGTTGAGACAGTTGAAGCCCATTTTTAGCGATTTTTGAGCACTTCCGTTCCTGACGCGCAGACTCAAACCGACTCAAACTAAGCTTGATGACGTGAGCAACCTGTCTGACAGACGTTAATCTTCTAGTAGCTGTGCGTGAAAATTGCCAACGTTAATCTTGCAGAGACGGGGAACTTGAGCAAAGAGTTCTTTGGCGTGAGTGAGCAGGAGTAAGTATGCCGTTGCTTTTATGGACTCATTATCTATGGACTTCTCCCTTGACGGGACGTTTTGCCTGCGAGCTTCTCCTCCTGTCTGTACGGTAATTTCTGTACAGCGCGACAGAGAGTCGAGTGGTTATGACGCAATCGTTAGCCTATTTTTACAAAATCTGTTTCTACGGGGCCATAATGTAACATAGAAGGTAATGGAGCCCTTTATACATTGTCGTGTTTCTTTAGAAATAAATAATGGACAAATGGAGTCTTTAAACGCCTCAGATGTAAAGTTATTCGCTGTCAAAGTGACGCCAAAATGAATGGGAGTCAATGGAAATGCTAACGATCTGCTACAACATGGCGGCACCCGGCCGGCTTCAACTTCCGGTCGATGGATTACCCCCTTGGATAGAGGGTATGCGCATGACGTCACCGTCGGCCGGGGTGAATGCGGTCACGCCCACAAGTGGCAAAAAGACTGAGCGGCGGCATTTGTTTTCAGCGTGAATGCCGTGAAAAACACACAAAACACATCTAAAACTGGAAAGAGCTTTGCGATTGACTGTACAACTAGATTTGACCAGAAATCTGAGGTACTGTATATTTTTACAGACTGCAAAAAGCTACAGAACAGACTATATTCTGCATAATTGGATGTTTTTAAATAAACACTGACAAAAAACTATACAAGTTTTAGGGCCGGACGATATGATGATCTACAGTATAACATTAATGTAAGTGATCACTCGGATTTAGACCTATCTATATTCTATTTATATAAAACGTTTACAGGCAAATTCTCTTAATTTATTTCCCGGGCGTCGAAATCAGGCACATATAAATGTCAGGAAACACGATTCCTGGCTGCATGTCAATATCCATGGATCACTGGATCTTTGATAAGTTGTAAGGAACACTATATCGAGTCCAACTTTTAGTTTAAACTGATAATAGTTTGTTTTACTCGCGTTTTCGCTGTTTCCCCTATTAACTCCAGCCACGCAGCTGCTCTTTTGCCACTCAGTCCGGCTGAGGGGGGCGTGTTCCGGCGGGGAAGTGACGTTAATGCATTCCCTCTATAAATCTATCTATGCCAGCACGTCCCTATGAGCACGTCCCAGCCGGGTTCGTCACTTATTTGGTTCCCCTGGAAACATTTCCGTTGTGGTATGTGTTATTTGCAGCGCGTTTCTGTATTTGTGTTGTGAGCTTTTGCAGCGCGTTTCTGTATTTGGGTGGTGTTGTGAGTATTTGGGACACGTGTGTTGAGAAACTGATGAAGATGTTTTCTTAATTTGCCGGTGTTTTTTCTATTTGCATGCGTTTTTTTTCTATTTGCACACGTTTTTTTTTCTATTTGCATGTGTTTTCTTTTATTTGCATGTGTTTTCTTGTATCTGCAGCGTGTTGAGCTTTTTCGGCCACCGTACCTTATAGTTCATGAAAATATTATAGAATTTTTACTCTAAAAGGAGAAGCCCATCTGTCACATTTACCCCCGGTTTCACAGACAAGACTTAAACCTAATCCCAGACTAAATGCACGTTTGAGCAGTCTTAACCGAAAGCAACTTTCACTGACATATCTTAAAATATACCTATCTGTGCCATTGTTTTGTCTCAAGATGCACACAGTGATGTTTTTTTTTTTTCTAAGGCATGTTTATAAAACCTACTTAAATGTCTTAATTGAAGTAAGGCCGAATCCTGGTTTAATCTGAGCCATGTCTGTGAAACCAGGCCTTGATCTCTGTTTAGAAACATATCTTTGTGTGTGAAGTAATAAAGCATAAATAAATGCTATGAAATTAAGCATATGTATAAAGCATGAAATTATACCATTCAAATACATTGTATTAGGCCAAAATGGATATGAACCGTGATTGGAAGTATTTGTGCACTTTTGAACACTTAA
The DNA here is from genome assembly GCA_030578255.1 of Tiaroga cobitis. NCBI lineage: Eukaryota > Metazoa > Chordata > Actinopteri > Cypriniformes > Leuciscidae > Tiaroga > Tiaroga cobitis. Next base: position 25,356,582 of record CM060595.1, on the reverse strand, counting down.
GTCACACTTATGTCTCTATATCACTGCATTAGATACATCATATAAAACCAGGAGGCATCTGCACAAATAATGCTTGAGATTTTGCTACTGGGCATTTTTGCAATGACTTTTAATCATGTCCCATGTTTTTTGTTTTTTCTTCTTCATATTAAGTCAGTCCCCTAGTAAGTTTACTTCACACAGAGTAACAACAGGCGTTTCTATGTATCATTTTATCATTCAAAACCTTGAAATTATTTGTTTGTTTGTTTATTTATAGAGAACTGTTTTGTTTTTGCTTTGTTTGTATGCTCTATCTTTATTTATATAAACTAATCACGTTTTGTTTTATAATCCAATTTCATTCATACTTTTAAGTGTAGCTTAAGTGTCCAAACACCTGGGGCCAATATTGCAAAATAAGTGCAAATAAGTGTTGAGTCCAGAAGCGTCACGCGCCAGCAGGTGGAGCCGCGTCATTCAGTGTCAGTTTCAGAGCTTCAGCGCCAGCTCACAGGGGGTTTCATCAGGTTGACAGGCAAAGGAAGAGACGCAATAAGCGAAAGCTTCTCAATGCTAATGGGTACGGCGCTTTTCTCGGCACCAATGCTGACAAAAGGACTAGATTTTGTTTTGCTCTTTTAAGAAAGAAGTCTGAAGTAAGTGTGAGAAAGTCCTCGCACAGTTTATGGTAGACGCTCAGTAGAGTTTCAAAAGAAGCAGGATGTACCATGAAGACGGTGCAAGCTCTATCAGACCTCGATATGGATGTAAGTAAGAGCTACTTCTCTTCATGTCAGTTATATGTAACTATTCTATTAATTTTATGAAACGAAATGAGTATAAATTGAATGTGAATTTACTGTAGTGCCCAATGTCCATGACAGTTGGCCTGAAACAGTAATCTGACATCCATGACCAGTCATGGTTAGTTTGGGTGATTCCCCCTGAAAAAAGAAAAGAAAAAGAAAGATATTTACAGTTTAAAAAAAAAAAAAAAATAGGCTATGTATGTTTTTTAATTATTTATTTTTTTACAAAATATTTTCTCAATAATTATTCAGAATTATTTCGAAGCACACTGTAAAATGTGGTAGCATGTAGTTTTTTGCCTTATGATCTATTTCTACCTGACCTGATGTGATTGATTTTCAATAGTGTAACCTAATGCATTGCTGATTTTAAATCATATTTTGGACTCGAATAAAGCCAGTTAACTTTTATTAGGTTACATGAACATGCTTTTTTTTTTAGAGTGCTGGAAATGTGTATTTTACTGAAGGCCTCTCACTTTGTATTTAACACAAAGGCAAGTTTTATCTAGAGATGAAAGATTGATAGACAAACAATACTTATTATTTCTGTGTTCAATAACTGATATGCAGATCTAGCGGTTGGTAAAGAGTTGAGTCATTTTTTGGAAACAATACATTAAATAAGTGTTACTTATTCCTTCAAAGTTTTAAGGGATAGTTCGCCCAAAAATGAAAATTCTGTCATAATTTACTCGCTCTCAACCTTGATTCAAAATATCTTATTTTTTGTTCAACAGAACAAAGAAACTCATACAGGTCTGAAATAAGTTGAGAGCGAGTACATTTTTATTTTTGGGCGAACTATCCCTTAACGTTCTGAGGTAGACTGAACTGATATAGTAGAAAAGTGTGAAAACTGTTTAAAATTATATGATTATCAGTCTATATCCATAGAAAAAAAAATCATAGAGGTTTGGAACAATTTTAGGTTGAGTAAATGATGACAGACCTTCTCTGAAACATTAAAAATGTCTTTTGAACCCTACAAATATGCAACTATTTTGTCCTCTGTCCTGAGCTACATCCCAGATCTTTTCCTGACATATCCTGATGGTATGTTGCCTCAGAAAGGTGCTTGTGTATTTTTGGCATTAGATATCATGCTGTGGCCTGAGCAAAGAGAAGCTCCATGATAGTTTTCTCCAGTTAAACATTACCTCTGCCCTTTGTAAAATCACCTGACAGTCTGTACAGTTCAGATATTTAAAGAATTCTGTTTGAGGAGTTTATCTGTGCAGGTTTTATTAAACACACACATTGCGCCATGTTGACAAGAAATGTCTATACTGTGTATATCTAGAATGATTAAGAATGTTCAAGATGCTGTTTGCGTAGCACACATTTGATTCTGGTGTGGACTACTAGTTGGTTGTGTATCAGAATCTGCTAGTTTGAGATTAACTCCACCATATCAAATCAAGGTTGAAAGATACTTGAGCACTTTTTTGTCGGCTCTTTAAATGAAGTTTACTTAACTCGTGTCAACACTGGCACCGAGATCACATTCCAGCTAAACTGCTGACAAGGCTGCTGGTTTCATTCTGCTGATTTATCTAGGGTATTAGCATTTTTGTTATTAATTGTTTTTTTTATTCATAAAAAACAGATATTTAGATATGACAACACATTCTCATATTGCATTTAACTCAAAAAGCTGTGCACAGCTATTCCCTGTGTCTTATGCTGTTTGTTTGAAGATAAATGGTTGGGTCAAAGTGTGAATCACAAGGGATGGCATCCTTTGGTTGAGGACTTTGCAGGATACAGGAAATGACATCATATTGAGCAATGAAAACTGAAATGCCATACAGTGCATCTCATTATCATGTGAGGTAGCTGTGACACATATTGATATGAGAGATTGGATGGCCACAGTTTACTAACAGATGTTCCCCTCACAACCACTATAAGTGTTGTGCGGTTGCTGGCACAATGTGCATTACTGTGCAAAAGTGTTAAGATGTTTGAGATAAGCAGAAATTATTCTAATATGCTGATTCGCTGCTCAAGAAATATTTCTTATTATTATTGCCAGTGCTGAAAACAGTTTAAAATTATTTGACGAATTCATAAAGGACATAATTTATAAAAATCTTCTAAAATTATAATGGTCTTATCTGTCACTTTTGATCAATTTAAAGCATCCTTGCTGAAAACAATGTTTTAATTTCTTAATAAAAATCTTATTGACACTACAACTTAAGAATATTAGCATCTATTACTATAATGTTGCAAGTGCAACATCAGATCTTAGTCGACCGGCTCCTGAATCTCTGATGTTTCCTCAAGTGGCCGTTGGATTGTTCTTTCTTTGATTATAATATTTGAAATGCACAGATGCTTTATGGAACCCACTTTTGTTGCCATGTTTTCAAAATAGTGAGTTATTGTCTGTGGGATAGATTTAAGGTAATAAAGCTGACCTACGTAATGAATCCCCACTGAGGTTAACTGGCAAGCCTGAGCCTGTGCGACAGGGTGAGAAATTTGCAGTGTTGTTTGCTATAACAGGACTGAATCTCATTTACTCGAACAAAGGCCAGCATGTGACCGTGTGTCAGCAAGCTTAATTATTACTAGATGAGTGAGGATTGTGAAAACACTTAGTAGTTGGACAGTCTTGTGCTTAGTCTGATCTTATCAGAGGTAAAAATGAGCTTCTCGTTGTGTGTCAGAGCATCACAAGTTCTCTTTAGGTGCATTTAGGTTTCTTTTTGAATGAACTGGTCTTTGTCTTTTGCTTTTGAGAATGGATGTGTCCTACTTCACTAAGAGTCATTATAAGTGTCATATTTTACTATTTTATAGATTTTTCACCTGGGCTCCACCAGGCTGTGGTGATACACCATATATTTCAGTCACGGGATGGGCGATTGTATAATCAAAATAACTTATTAAACCAATTGACGTGAGTGGCACTACATTTGTTAGGGTTCTCAGAATCAATCATGAACTCTGTGGTAAATGCAACAGATTGTGAAATTCTGTGCTGCTTTCATAGATGGTCTTCTTGTAATGGTGAGATGTGGTTGACTGTTGATCTGTAAGTGTGTCATGTTAATGTGTTGGGTCACAGGATGTTAAACAAGGGCTTCACAAACTTTTTTAGCAGTTTAAATTCAAAATAGAATCCATATTTGAAATCCAGTCCTGATTTTAACATGATTTTTGACATGATTGTGTTGGTTACTTCATGTGGTTGGTGAGTGTTTGCACAGTAAGTGTCAGCTCCATGCCATTAAAATAAATGATTAAATAACAAGTAAATGTTATAGGGAAACAATATATATTTAACTTTTTAATATTATTTGTTTTTCAGAGATTATTCTTTAAATACAATTATTACAGGGTTAGTTCACCCAAAAATGAAAATTAAGTCATTAATTACTCACCCCCATGCTGTACCAACCCCGTAAGACCTTCGTTCGTCTTCGGAACACAAATGAAGATATTTTTTATTAAATGTGACAGCTGGATCACTCCTCCATAGGCTCCCTAAGGGAATGAATCCTGACGGCCCAGAAAGTCAATGAAGAAAATGTTTAAATATTCCATGTCGCAACAGTGGCTCAACTATAAGTTTATCAAGCGACGAGAATACTTTTTGTGCGAAAAAACAAACAAAAATAACGACTTTATTCGACTATTCCTTTACTTCTTTTGCTTGTAGGCCTGAAACGAGACTTCAAGAGATTTCCACGACGCATGCGCGAGAATTGCGATCTCCTTCAACTACTTCAGTTAAGTTCTCGCGCGTGCGCGTCGTGGAAATCGTTTCGTTTTAGGCCTACAAGGAAGAAAAGGAATAGTCGAATAAAGTCGTTATTTTTGTTTGTTTTTTCGCACAAAAAATATTCTCGTCGCTTGATAAACTTATAGTTGAGCCACTGTTGCGACATGGAATATTTAAACATTTTCTTCATTGACTTTCTGGGCCGTCAGGATTCATTCCCTTAGGGAGCCTATGGAGGAGTGATAAACCTCTCAGATTTAATCATAAATATCTTCATTTGTGTTCCGAAGACGAACGAAGGTCTTACGGGGTTGGTACAGCATGGGGGTGAGTAATTAATGACTTAATTTTCATTTTTGGGTGAACTAACCCTTTAAGTATTATAAGTATTAGCTGTATGCATGCATAGTGACCAACATTTGGTTTTCAACCAGTGAAAATACCGGTAGGTAACATTCAACATTGAACATAGTCACATTTGGATCTCCATATCTCTGGGATTTAACCATATAGGGCCTTAAAATGAATATTCCAAAAGAGAAGTTTATGAAGAGCCAGATTTAAAAAAAAAAGGATATAAGATGTTTAATACGTCTAGAGTTACAGGCAAGCAAACTAATTAAAAATAGGCTAATATTTATGGTACTCAGACAGGAATGTTCAATGCAATTGTTTTGATAAAGAGAAACAAGAAACATTTCTAGTTTTAACATAATTTGTTATCCAGACATTCCTCTTTAAAATAAAAAAGTATCGGTTGTACAAATGTGGCCAACATTTATTGTTTGACTATACTGAAAATGTGTATAATAACAATTTACTCAAAGAGCCACATTGAAATCCCTATATATCTGGAAATTAACCATGTAGGGCCTTAAAAAGGGACATATCAAGAGGAAAGTTTGTTAAGAACCAAAAATCTAAAAGGATATTCAAATCTCTTTAATACTTCTTGAGTTACAGGCATGCACACTTTGGGGAAAAAAAACATAAGAAGTGCTTTTTTTCAGGGTCCTTCCCAACGTTCATCGTTGGCATATAATGCAACAAAGATTGCTCAATTAAGTAATAGACCTACCTAAAAATAAAACAATGAGGCTACTATCTTTTAAAGTATTTTTTTTCCAAATTTCAGGTGAAAATTATCATTTTCAGTCCCCTCTTCAAAATAGTGGATTACTCAGTAAATATTCATTCATGACATCTTCTTCATTTATGGATGTCTTTCACCAGAAAAATAAATTATCAAATTCAAACATTTTAGCCGGTGACCTCTGTATTTTGTATCTAATGCAATGATGTTCACCATGTGACTTAAGTGTCTTGAATTACTTTTTGGAGTCTACAAGTTGAGAGCAAGGATAGTGAGGATTGATCAACCTCTTCGTGTGACCAGCTTAAGTCATGTGTAAAATGATGTCAGCTCTGCTCAAGCAGAAATAAAGCTATTGCATTGAACTCGGCAGTGTTGTGAGCTGAAGATGAAGGTGGCGGAGAGGAAACGTAGTAGCAATCACGTAAAGGTCAGCCACAAATGGTTTCGTAATGCAACAGTACTGACAGCTGACAGCCGCTTGTCGTAAGGGTGTCACTTCCTGATGTTTTCATGTACCGCTGACAGTGACGAAAGAGATGCTGATTATTTCTGCATGTGTATATTGTATAAAATTACTCAAGATTGCACACACATTCAGTTTTTTTGTCTAGTTGATCTTATAGGGGTTTACGTGTGGTGTGTTTCTGATTAACTTCTCTCCTTCATAAAAAATAGCTTGAGCACTTTTTCCATTTCACGCTGCTAAAATCTAATTCCAGTGTGCCTTAAATCAACAGCTGTCTGAAACACACAAAGTCTGAATAAAATATAATCAGCAGAATGGAACTTGGCTAGTGGCTACACACCATTAGATTAATTCAATACCTTTTGTCATAGTGTGTCTAGTGGCTGTTGTGTTGGCTGTGCTAAAGTTGGCTGATTAAACTGGAGAGGAAAATGTCACTCTCAGCGTTCTGATGTGTTATTCCACCAGTATGGAAAAAGCTATTCTTGGATTCTCCAACTGTTATTTTCCTTTGTTTATCCTACAGCCATTGTGGACGATGAGAGGCTGTCGGCGGAAGAAATGGACGAGAGGAGGAGGCAGAATATTGCATATGAATACCTTTGTCACCTAGAGGAAGCCAAACAGTGAGTAGAAGTTTGTCACGCCACAGATACATATTGAGCCATTTTCATGGGACCAGATAAAAATACAATATTGGGTAAACCAAAGACTTTATGGCATAATAAGTCCCGCCTTCTAAATAAAAGAGCCAATCGCCTATTGGTACAGTTATTGCATCACTGCAGCTGCCGGTCGATATAGAATCAGTCAGTGCTCTGAGATGTGCGCTTCTAACTGCACACGTGCATTGGCTGGTCCAGCTTGAAAAATTTGTATTGGTCATGATTTGAGTTTTTAGAAACAAAATTTATGAGACAGTTGTTGTCAGATTTCATTGGTGATTTCAAATATGAAATTTAATTGTAAGCTTAGTGAACAGCTTTGGAGAATGTGATGTTTCCTCATTCACAGAGATAGGAGCTGTACTTGCATGACTAAAATAGCTGCCAGAGAGTATTTTCAAAGATGGCTGCTGGGTGACTTGCCCTAAGGGGACTTTGGGTAAACCTAAAAAAGCTAAAGGGAAGATTAGGTGCATTATGGTTCCCTCAAATAAGTCATATGGACTACAGTAATTTTGATACTCAGGGTCCTTCTATTGTAAAACGTTTAAATAAAGATTTATTATGGACATGAACTTAAGTGAGGTATTATTCAGAAGTAAGGCTGCACGATATATCAGAATTATTGGAATATCGCAAATGTGCATATCCTAATATGCATATCGCAACGGCTTGCGATAACTGCATGATTTTAATATTACAAAAAGTCTAAGTTTTAGGTTGACGCAGACAGCAGAGAGTAGACTGGACACATGACTGTTACAGACATGTTTAAAGGGATAGTTCCCCCAAAAATATAAATGTTGACAGCATTTACTCACCCTCATGTTGTTTCGAACCTGTATGAGTTTCTTTCTTCTGTTGAACACAAAAGAAGATATTTTGAAGAATGTTGGGAACCAGACAGTTGACGGTAACCATTGACTTCCATAGTATTTTTTTACTACTATGGAAGTCAATGGCTGTTTTATTACAAACGTTCTTCAAAATATCTTCTTTTGTGGTCAACAGAAGAAAGAAACTCATAGCTATGTCTTAAGTGGACTAAACAGTTGAGAAAGAAAGCGTGCATGTAACAATATTGGAAAATCACTAACTGTTCTTGACTGAATAACTTTTGTAGCTTTAATAAGAATCAGTATTTAATTCATGCAGTGAAGACTAAGATGAGTTCAATTTTTATTTTTAATTATTCAATTTCTGTTGTTAAATAAACAAAATATATAGGCCTACCTAAAACCTAAAATGGCATTTACTTTTTATGTAATGGTACAGTAAAACTGCTGTTCACTTTCAGGAGTTGTAGGGATGCTTTCTTCTCACAAAAAGAATTTGAAACATATGTTGGTTATATCATTTTCAGTTTTTAAAGGGTTAGTTCACCCAATAATGAAAATTGTGAGTTGTAAGCACTCTGAGCACAACCACATGCTACAAAACACACCCTCTGAATACATGGATTTCTCTGCGACGTCATCACTGCTTGCGCACGCAGCCAGGGGGCAAAAGACCCGCGGTCTTCGTACCGGAGTAAAGGGTTTCTGATGGCAGATACATTTTGATAGACGTACCCTGCCATGCATTTGCAGTTAGCCGTAAGGATGTAACCAAGGCCCTTATGGACATACACCCAGGCATCGTAAGGCTCGGCTTTAATGCCTTGCCTTTGACTAGGGAGCACATCTGACCTCAACACGCAAAAATCCGGTGCAGCATCAAAGTATTTGACGAGCTGCACATGACCACATAGCACGTAGTTGTATGCATCAAGGGATTTGTACGCTCTAATCATTTCTCTTGTATACACACTTGGTGTCTGAATTAGACAATTATATATATATATCAGGCCATACAATTGCTGGCCACTTCTTGTCATCCACAATCCAAAGATCGTCAGGTATTGCGTAGGGATCCAGCAAGATCTCACCATTGGTGAGAGTAAGTTTTTTTAATATAATCGCCACGGTCGGAGGTACTGCTTCCCACATAATCCATCGTCAAATCTTTGATTTATAGTAAAGTAACGTTATATGTGTGCAGTCATGATATGTTGCAGGTCGTAAAGTAACGTAAACAAGGTTAACTTATATAAAAGCAAATTCGGGCTCTATAGAGTCAATTACATTACTAACTTAGTCTAACATGATAATTCATACATGCATCACAGTATGTCCGGATTTTGATTCGTAAATAGTTGGGCGTTTTACATAATGTTATATTAATATGAAACACAAACAAAAAGATCCAACTCTGAAATTGCAGTTTATTATTGAGTCAACAAGAAATTACAAACAATGCGAAATCTACGTTAATTACAATGTTCTTTTACAGAACTCGGCATAACAGATAGCGTTTTTTTGCCCCCTGGATGCGCGCGCATCCGGTATTGTTTGTATACAAGAAACCCGTGTATAGGGCTGCAGGATTTTGAAGAAAAAATGGGATATGCAATATCTTGTTAAAGGCACAATATGTATTTTTTCTGCTTTAAAACTAGCAAAAATAACTGTATCTATGTTATATATTTCTATGAGATATGTACTTACATTATCCCGACAGTTTACACCAACTTTCAAATCCGGAGAAATGTATAGTTTAATTCGAAGACACGGGCCGTTTCTTTATTTCCGTTTTGTCGCCTGTCTATGGCGTCATATAACCTTTGACTCCTCTATTTTCTCTAACTTCCTGCGGAACCGCCAAACACAAAGGGGAACACCGGACTACCGCCAATAAAAGAAAAGAAAACGACGTAGAAAAAAAAGTAGTAGCTAGTATCATTTTGCAACTGCACCAAACTTGAGGGGGGTTTGGCTGCACGCGCAAGATCTCTCGCTCGCTTACTTCTCTGACATCGTGCGCGGTTAGTAGCTCAACATCTGTCTCGCATGCACGCTCGCTCTAGATTACAGGATATTTTAGCTAATTTGCGGTAAAACTAATCGATCACGAGTGGCTCAACAGGTAGATCTATAGATAAACTCATCTTTCTGGCTTTGACCGACCAGGTTGACACTTCAGCGTGAGAAATCGGGGGTGTGGTCGTGTGAGAGCGTGAGAATTCGCTCAATTGCATGAGTCTCGCGCTGAATGCGTGAGAGTTGGCAGCCCGGTAAGTTATGAACCACGATTGCGCTTTGCCTGCACGTTCTGCTGCTGGAGCCAGCTCAAAGCGCAGACGTTAGGTTGACCAACATCCTGACATGTCCTGTTTTCACGTTCTGTCCTGGCCGTCCTGGCTGTTTTAATAAAGTGATGAAAATGTCCTGGTTTTCAAAAAAACTGCTGGCCGGGTGTCCTGGTTTTTGGTAATCAAAATATGGTACGGTAAGCAAACGTACGGGTGAAAAATATGACAGGAGAAGAAGCATGACACGGGTAAACTGTAGGGTTGCATTTGTGACAAGGTAAATATAGGCTACAGAGAGATGCCGATCTCGCTTGCATTCTAATAAACAGGTAAGCACCCATTCAGCTAACTATATCTATCCGTATATTTTGTGAAATGATGTCATGTGTAAAATACAGACGGGCTAGCTCTGATGTAGCTATAATGTAAATTCATATTTGTTCTATATATAGCTGGAGAAAGTAGCTTCATATGCAGTTCACTAACGTTATCTTGTTCGATATCATAGTATAAACGTAATTATATTTTTAACGACAGGTGACCGTGTTTTTTAAACATCTATTAATACTAGCTAGATGGAATATTGATTCAGTAGGGGTCTGATAATTCATATATCTCTCTGTTCGAAAAGACGTGATTATCAAAATACATAGAATGAGTGAGGAATGTGGGGAATGACAGAGCGCGCGTGTTCCAATGAACATCGTATCGCTGGTTCGCGTGCGCTCTCCCTCTCTCTCTCTCTCCCTCAGAGGGCTGGTTGTCATTGACAGCGACAACAACTCCCGTGAGCCCACGCTCTTTCCCGACGTCATCAAAGTACGTCTTTTGTTATTATTTAGATCGAGTGCCCCCTGGTGGCCAAAAATTACATACTGTACGTTTAAATAATGCGTTATTCGATATGCGATGCAATAATGCTTTAAGTGTGTGAAATAAATGTAAATTATATTTAGGCTAAATATATTTAAATTGTTAGTAAACTACGCGAGGCCGGTGGCGTGATTTGCTGATGAGCGACACCTGCGCGACGCATCGGTCTCGTATCTCTCACGGAGGAGCGGAGGCATAAAAGGTGGAGCGACGATCGTTAAGGATGAGAGAGGACAAGGCCTGGACTGTTTTATTTGATGTTTTGTTTTATTATGTGTGGCGGCAGTCGTCCGTGAGGGACTGGCGTCTTTACTTTCATTTTGTGTTTATTTTATTATTAAAGTTTTTGAATGTTCGCTGGTTCCTGCCTTACGGGTCTTACAGGTTTGGAACGACATGAGGGTGAGTAATTAATGACAGAATTTTCATTTTTGGGTGCATTATCACTTTAAATATATTCAGCCTAAACATAATTTAAATTTATTTCACACACTTAAAGCATCATTGCATCACATATCGAATAGTGGATTTAACGAGTTATCGTATATCCCATTTTTTCTTCAAAATCGTGCAGCCCTAATTAGAGGGTGTGTTTTGTAGCATGTGGTTGTGCTCACAGTGTGATAACTTATCAGTATGATATTGTAGCTAGTCTATTTCTGATTAGTCAATATTATTTTGAACAGGATGGCAAAAATAAACAGGCTTGGAATACCTTTTACAGGAGGGTTAGAGGCATATTTTGTTGGGCCATAGTAATCCTGTTCCATGTGCAACTTAAAGGGTTAGTTCACCCAAAAATGAAAATTAAGTCATTAATTACTCACCCCCATGCTGTACCAACCCCGTAAGACCTTCGTCCGTCTTCGGAACACAAATGAAGATATTTTTGATTCAATGTGACAGCTGGATCACTCCTCCATAGGCTCCCTAAGGGAATGAAACTTGACGGCCCAGAAAGTCAATGAAGAAAATTTTTAAATATTCCATGTGACAACAGTGGCTCAACTATAAGTTTATCAAGCGACGAGAATACTTTTTGTGCGGAAATAAAACAAAAATAACGACTTTATTCGACTATTCCTTTTCTTCCTTGTAGGCCTGAAACGAGACTTCAAGAGATTTCCACGACGCATGCGCGAGAATTGCGATCTCCTTCAACTACTTCAGTTAAGTTCTTGCGCGTGCGCGTCGTGGAAATCGCTCTTCATTTGCATAAAGTAAAACATTTCTCAACTTTGTCGCGCTGCTGGACACGCCCCACCGGTCGCCAACGGTCGCTGTCGCCGGAAGTCGCCCGCTCACCATTGATAATGAATGGTATCGTGTCGCGTGTAGTGTGAACGCAGCTTTAAGTGTATTTTATGACCATTATGGTCTATATACGTAACGTCTGTACTGTTACTTTGATCTATGTAATGTATCATTGTTGAATAAAAGTATTAATTTCTTAAAAAAAAAAAAAAAGATAGAGAAACTTATTGATCCTAGACGCTTTAATAGTGGTGAATGTTCAGGTTATGAACCAGGCATATTGTGTGCATGGCTAGCACATTTCCAGTTGTGAGGATTGAAACTCGTTTTGCTGTTAAGACACAGAGAGCAGTTAAATGCATCAGCGGTCATTTGTATCACTGAGAACTTGACCCAAATCTGATGAAAGCATGAAAGAATGTGAGGGAGTATTGCAATGTGCATTGTTCTGAGATGAGGACATTTTTTTCACTTCTCAATATAATAGAAATTCTGCTCAGTTTGTCTGATGACAGTATGATAAAATTGTACAATCATAGGAAAGTGTGCAAGTTAATGAATTAATGAATCAGTTGGTTACACATCCTGACTTTCTTGGCAGCGGAGTTTTGGCCATGACTTTAATTCAAAGCCTCTGTTCTGGGAATCCTGTCGTGTTGGATCAGGATTATAAGGCTGGTCACTAATCTGCTTGTTAGTAATGGAGTAACATGTCATCCCTGTGTTCCACTGAGACGTCAGGAGTCACCGTTAGAGGCCCACAGGTTTCACTAAATATCTGATGCCTGCTGTGCAGATTTTTAACAATCAAAACAGCCAATTCGTGTGGTGGTTTTTGGTAAAAGCATTTTTTTTTTGAAGTTCAGTAAAGTGCTGTAAAGAGATGTTACTAGCCTTAATATTCCCAGACTTCATTACACCTGGCAAGTTACAGTATATCTTTTAAAACACAGTAAATGTTTTCATTATTTTTTATAACCACAAAGCTTATTTTCTAAAAAGCTATTTTCTAAGTGCTTTTATCTATTTCATTTGAATTATGATAATCACAATAATTTCTAATTCATTTCTACTAAAGATTTATCTTATTTTTTAACGAATTGTTAATTTTATAAACTACCATTCAATTTTTGTATTTTTATAAAATTATTTATTTAAATAATTGAATGTAATAATTTCATGATATTACTATTTTGACTGTATTTTTGACTTAAAAACATGAAAAATCTTACTAACCCCAAACATTTTTAAACAGTAGTGTACACATTGAAGTAAATTATATATATATATATATATATATATATATATTTTTTTTTTACACTAGTTTTCTCTGAACTTTTCTTCAAACCCCTCAGCATGCTGTTGTGGCCTCCCGGGACCCCAAATTGAAAACCCCTTATCCCTGGTTTTTATACAGCAGCTGTGAACTGATCTGCATAATTTATATAATTATATATTAATTCTATATCTATTGGACTGTTGTTGCAGCTGACAAACATACCTTCTTACACAATCCCAACCCCTTTCCAGCACTGTGACTGGGAAACTTTGTACCCGCTGACTTAGGCAAACAGAGCATGCCTTATTTTAGATAGGGGGACTTAGTTGTGAGACTTTTTCCATTTCTAATTTTGTCATTGTGTTGTCCCCTAAACCTCATTAGTCACAACATATTTATGTGAGTAATATGTCTATCATACATCTGATACCTTTTTTTTCCTAGATCATTAACTCCTTTTTAGCAGTTTATAATTCGCATTCCCTGAGTCAAGATTATAGACTTTTTTAGAGTTTTACTTTAGTGGTGTAGTAACATTTTTTCCATTCTCATCTTTCCAGGTTATACTGTCACTTCTTGTCTGCTTCGTCTGCCAAGTCTGGAAAATGGGAAACCATAACTCTTTATTTGAAAATAGGGCAAATTATGTGTTATTGTCATAATTCCATTCACTGACATAGTCATTTTAATTTACTATATAACGTAATTTTAAGACAAGGCAATCCACTCTGTGGCCTTCCTAATGCCTCTGGCCAGCTATTTTCTGTGTTGCTAACTGGCATACTTGAATTGAGAAAGATGGAACCCTCCAAAACTGGTTTATTAAGATTATTTTTTCAATAACATACAGTAGCGTTCATAAGTTTGGTGTAAGGTTTTTTTGGAAGAAGTTAATACTTTTATTTAGCAATGATGCATTACATTGATCAAAAGTGACAGTAAATACATTTTTATTGTTTCAAAATATTTTCATTTAAAATAAGTGCTTTTTTTTTTTTACTTTACAATTACATTCATCAAAGAATACTCCAAAAATCATGGTTTCCACAAACATATTAAGAAGTACAAAAATGTTTCTTGAGCAGCAAATCAGCATATTATAATAATTTCTGAAAGATCATGTTACACTGAAGACTGGAGTAATGATGCTGACAATTCAGCATTGCTATCACAGGAATAAATTACATTTAAAAATATAATAATTATTTTATACTTATTTTAAATGAAGTAGACACAGCACACATACCCTGTGTTCTGTACAGGTAATGGTTTCCAGTTCAGTACCATTTTAGACACATACAATCAGAAAAATAGGTGAAAAGTCATGGCAGAGAATATTGACCTCTGTGCCTCAGTCCATTTATTTATCTGACAGTAAACTACCAGACCAAATAGATATTTTTGGTCCATTGCTTTGTTCCCTCCCCAGCTGAAGCAATGTTATCCCACTGTGTGTTCTAGTTTCACTGTCAGAGCACTCACCTCAAGAGTGTGTTTTTTAAATGCACAGTTTGTTAAACTGTTCAAGCAACATATTAGTCAAAGCTGTTTATTATGCGTCATTACCAGTTTGGAGAAGAGCTTTGAATGTTTCTTTCAGTTTGAACCCCTGCAGCCTAACAATCACAGGAAAGTGTCTTCTGAATGCTGTACACAGTCAGATCTCTCTTAGACAGTGTAACAGACGGCTGCATTGTTTGGTAGAGAGCAGCGGGGACAGGGAGAGGTGTGCACAACGGCCGGATACTCCTCTTCTGATCTGGGCTGCCACATATCCTGATACAGCAACGCTCATTCATTTTCATTGTAAAAGGTGCACTAATTTTTTTTTTTTTTTCAGATTAAACGGATAGTCCACCCAAAAACATTTTCACCTTACTCACCAACATGATCATTTACTCATTTACATGATCATGTGTGAAACACAGACGAAGATATTTTGAAGAATGTTGGTAACCAAACAGTTTCAGTTCCTATTGACTTCATTGTATGGGCAAAAAATATAATGAAAGTCAATGGGAACTGAAACTGTTTGGTTACCAACATTCTTCAAAATATCAAATTTTGTGACTTTTGCACCTAAATAAATAAATACTTGTTTTGACTAGTGAGTTTAAAATTATGCTCACAGGAAATGAAGAGGTCACATGACCACTTTGATACTTCCAAGGGGTCAAGATTTGGTTGGTTAGCATAGGCTAGTTAGCCTTTTCTGGTACTGTAGTCTAATACACATCTTTCTTCTGATGGCCATTCAGAACATATTTTTGAACACATTATATATATATATATATATATATATATATATATATATATATATATATATATATATATATATTTTTTTTTTTTTATATAATAATCAAGCTTAGCATCAGTTCTGGCAGGTCATGTTAGTCAAGCTCGCATCAGCTGACTCTCAGCTGATCCACGTCTACCTATAGGAATACGACGCCTATCACATACATATATAAGCTCCTTCAGTATTATCAGCAGCTATCGCGTTTCTCAGGAGCTAATTACCCTTCTCCATCCCCAGCTCCTCCTCTTGTCCAGTCAGGAGTTGGCATTCTGATTCCCCTTGAATCAGAATAAGTTCTCGAATTATGTTGTACTTTAAAATCTTGAATTAATTATGCACATTCATGTTGGTTCTGTTCTATTTACCCTAAGGGGGGTTATTGTTGCTCTCCCTGGCTGCATGGATGCGCAGGGAGTTCTCGCCCAGAACAGAACCATACCGCCAATCCTAACTGTATGCTAATTGTCAATCGTATTTGACGATAGTGGTCCTGACAGAAATAGTGGTCACGACCTAGAATAAGTGTGTTGTCCTTTCTTATAGAAAGGGTATGATGGCAGAGGGGGAAAAAAATGGTTAAATGTGAATAATAAACTGTCATAACATATATATATATATATATATATATATATATATATATATATATATATATATATATATATATATATATATATATATATATATATATGATAAACCTTTTAATGTTTGTATTTAAAGACCGAAATATTGTTGTTTACTTTTGTACATTAAACATGGTTTGCTGAGTTTGGTGAACTGAAACAAAACCAGTTAAAAACCACTGTAGTGTAGTAGATGTTTTACCATTGTCAGAATGGCTGGATTGGCTTTAAAAGCTTGAAATGACTTATTTTATGTCACAGCTTAATAATGAGTTCATTAATCATGGGTGACAAATTGATCTGCAAGTAGGGCATTTCTACAATGGTAAACTATTTCACTGATTCTTTATCAGTGCTGTTCATTTAAAGTTAAAGACCTCTGTCATATTAACAAGTGACATAAAGTCAAGTCACCTTTATTTATATAGCGCTTTATAGAATACAGTTTGTTTCAAAGCAGCTTTACAGTGGTAACAGCAAAATAATACAATGATGTGTTCAATTCAGCTGTAAAACAGCTGTAAAAGAAAACAATGTCATTAGCCATGTTACCATCCAAAGTTGCGAAATTAACTGATTTGCAAAATTGAAATATCACTTAAAACATTTGCGAATAAAGCACCGTTTCCATCCATTGAGCCGAAGAGAACAAAATCGTCAGTTCCTGGAAAAGTGGTGCTAAATATCACTAAGAAAAAATGGAAGTTGCTGCAGTAGGAGAAGCCACTGCATAAAATAATTTCGTATAGCTATAATGAATTACTTAAGTCTCAGAGCGCACAGACGAAACAAAATAAAGTTATCTTGCTTGAGGCACTTCGGATGCCTGCTGTTTGGGAACGCAGTCGTGTAAAGGGAAGGGAAGGGAATTATACCGAACTACTTTGAAGACGGACCTGAGCAATGACCAGAATGACCAAACCAGCATTTCAGATGCTGTTCAACAAGTTCGGTCTGCTGGTTGGTCCAGTTATGCCGTCCCATCTCAAAGTCACATGTCTTTTTTGGTGCTGTTACGATCCACCTAGTCTAAGATAGGGGAAGCAATATTAAAGTTAATGTTAACTAAAATATTAACATAAAACAAATGTTTGGCTCCAAAATTTACATACCAAAAACAACAGAAATGTGGTACCACGATGTTTATTGGTGTTACACATGTATAGGAAGTGTTAAATAACTTCAAGAGTGGGAAAAGCCAAAAAAAAAAAAAAAAACGAACTGTAGGGACCCAATCTACACTTACCGTAAGGAAAGAAAAAGGAAAGAAACAACAAAATAGTTCCCTGACTCCCTCTCTACTTTAAACAGGAGAAAAGCATAGCATTACAAAAATACAAACGGCACCCAGTCCCTAGAACTTTCAAGTTTGGTCTATATACAATATTTACAAGAGAAACGTACTCGGTTACTAACGTAACCTCAGTTCTCTCTAGAAGAGGGAACGAGTACTGCGTAATATCTTACGCTAGGGGAAAACCTCTTTTCCTCGAGATATTGAAGCCAAAAAATTATCCTTAATTTTGAATTATTGCAAAACGCGTTGCAGCAGCATACAGACATAGGCAGACGGCTCAGCGTGCCTATTGGCTGTCCTGCGGCAACTGCAGCAGCCTATCGAGAGCGGCCCTTTGGTGACGGTCCAATGGGGGCACTTCGTGCCCATTGTGTCACGCTCGCGCCCAAAGGGGCGGGGTCTAGCCCTTTAAAGATAGCTCGATGGGCTGATTTCACTGGTTTTTCATCACCGAAGCGAACCAGCGCGTAGCAGGCACGGCAAGATACGCAGTACTCGTTCCCTCTTCTCTCTTCTAGAGAGAACTGAAGTTACGTTAGTAACCGAGTACGTTCTCTTACGAGAGGTTCTCTCGTACTGCGTAATATCTTACGCTAGGGGAACACTATGCAAAACGTTGTGCATGCGGGGATCCAACACCAAGGTCCCAAGGGCAGGTGCCCTGGGCTCATATAGTGCATTATCACCATGAACTCAGAGAGTCCGAGAAGAGAGGCTAGAAGCATCATTCTAAATAATTTAGCCATAAGAAGGGCTATTTATTATAATAGTGCTACACACAGTTAGGGTGAAGAGAACTTCAGCCTGTACTGAGTGATAGTATGGGCATTATTTTTCCTCGGGAAAAAAACTCACAGCCCGTTGAGCAGTGCTCAAGCGAGTGCAGTACTCTGCTCCGAACGACGGGGCAGGTGGTGCTTGACTTTAAACCGACAGCAATTTAGCTTGTAAGGCGGGAACTTCTAGGTTATAAAACCTTATAAATGTAGACGGGGAGGCCCAGCCTGCCGCCATACAGATATCTTGTAAGGAGATCCCTTCTCCCTTCTCTGTTGATGTTCACACCGCAAAATCTTCATATTTCCACAACAAGATCAACAGTGCCTCTAACACACAAACACTGTTCAAGACATTCAACTCTCTCCTCTGTCCACCTCCACCACCACCCACCTCCTCGCTAACTGCTGATGATTTTGCTAACTTCTTCACTGACAAAACTACAACTATCAGCAGTCAGTTCTCAGCTTCACACACACAGGAACCCAGACTAACCTCTCCCACAGCCAATAACCTTCTCTCCTCCTTCACTCCACTAACCGAGGAAGAAGTATCTAAACTTCTCCTCTCCAGTCATCCTACCACCTGCCCTCTAGACCCCATCCCCTCACACCTTCTACAAGCCGTCTCTCCCACACTTCTACCAGCTCTCACACACATTATCAACTCATCCCTCCACACTGGCATTTTCCCTACAGCATTTAAGCAGGCTCGGGTAACTCCTCTGCTTAAAAAAACAACATTAAACACATCACTTCTAGAGAACTACAGACCTATCTCTCTCCTACCATTCATTGCGAAAACACTTAAACGAGTTGCTTTTAACCAAGTATCATCCTTCCTGTCTCTGAACAACCAGCTGGATGTCAACCAATCTGGCTTCAAGAAAGGACATTCAACTGAGACTGCATTGCTGTCAGTCACGGAAGCCCTGCGGATCGCAAAAGCTGCTTCCAAATCATCAGTTCTCATTCTACTGGACCTGTCTGCTGCCTTCGACACTGTGAATCATCAGATCCTCTTGTCCGCCCTCTCATCACTGGGCATCACTGGAACCTCCCTCAACTGGTTTGAGTCCTATCTCACAGGTAGGTCCTTCAAGGTCGCATGGAGAGGTGAGGTATCCAAAGTACATCGACTGACCACAGGGGTTCCTCAGGGTTCAGTTCTCGGACCGCTCCTCTTCTCCATTTACACCACATCACTGGAACCCATCATACAGGCACATGGTTTCTCTTACCATTGCTATGCTGATGACACCCAGCTCTACCTCTCATTTCAACCAGATGATCCCACAGTAGCTGTACGGATCTCAAGCTGTCTGGCGGACATCTCGGCATGGATGAAGGAACATCACCTGCAGCTCAACCTGGCAAAGACTGAGCTTCTCGTCCTCCCTGCCAATCAGTCTCTACACCACGACCTCACTATCCAGCTAGATTCATCCTCAATCACCCCATCAAGGTCGGTCAGAAATCTTGGAGTAATCTTTGATGATCAGCTGACCTTCACTGACCACATTACAAAGACAACTCGATCATGCAGGTTTGCTATGCACAACATCAGGAAGATCAGGCCTTTCCTAACTGATCATGCAACGCAACTTCTCGTCCAGGCCCTGGTCATTTCTAGGCTTGATTACTGCAATGCTCTTCTGGCTGGACTTCCATCATGTGCAACTAAACCTCTACAAATGATCCAGAATGCTGCAGCTCGTCTCGTCTTCAACGAGCCCAAAAGGGCCCACGTCACTCCTCTGTTCATCTCTCTGCACTGGCTACCACTCGCTGCTCGCATCAAGTTCAAGGCTTTGACGCTTGCTTACAGATTGACCACAGGTTCAGCTCCCTCCTACTTCCACTCACTACTACAAGTCTACATCCCTACCAGAAGCCTACGATCGGTCAATGAGCGACGGCTCGTGGTACCATCACAGCGGGGCACAAAATCACTCTCCAGAACATTCTCATTCACGGTTCCATGCTGGTGGAATGATCTCCCCACCGTCATCTGGAATGCAGAATCCCTGACAGCATTCAAAAGACAACTGAAAACTAATCTCTTCCGGGAGCACTTAACATAAAAAAAACATTAAAAAAAACAACAAAAAACAAAAAAACTTTCCTTTAAATCCTCGCTTGCCTGGCTTATGCTACTCCGAGCTATGTCTGAACTTTGTATTTTGAGCACTTCTTGCGTTGTTTTTGCCTCTTCACGATGACTCGCTTGGTTTAGTCCTCAATTGTAAGTCGCTTTGGATAAAAGCGTCTGCTAAATGACTAAATGTAAATGTAAATGTAGATCCCACTTGACCACGCCCACGATGAGGCCATGCCTCTGGTGGAATGTGCTCTAACACCCAAGGGGCGCTCCAGTCCCTTTGTAGTGTATGTCATTGCTATGGTATCAACTATCCATCTGGATAGGGTCTGTTTCGAGGCGGCTAGGCCCTTAGTGCGGCCGCCGAATGAAACGAAAAGCTGCTCAGTCTGCCTGAAAACAGATGAGCGAGATACGTAGGCCTTTAACCCTCTGGGGACCAAAGGTTTTTTGGGGCCCTTGGGATGTTTTGACATGCACTTACATTTGTGCTTTTTTCAGTTATTTATAAACATGTTAATGGCAAAGGTGTAAATTCACTCTATATAGCACACACGGGGCTACCATAATATGTTAGCAACATGCATGTACATGTTTGTATTTTTGAGAGAATATTATTTATGCATGGTTATTGAAAAAACTAAAAATAAAAGTTTCTGAAATAAGGCCACAAAACACATTGATTATTTCTTCACAAGACTTTTGAAAATTGTATCACATAGTCTAGAATATTTGCTCCAAAACTATGTGAGAAACATCCTGACTACTCATTCAGATAAGTCAATAAAGTCTTTTAGAATGTGTATGACATGTTTTGTTTGAGAAAGCTTTATGCAAGGAGGCTTGATCTCTCATTAGTATGTATCCATTTCACACCTGAGAAAGACAAAGACCCTCCCATAATGGCCCTATTAGGTGCTATCAGGCCATATCATTATGAAGAGCCTTGCAGAAAGAATGAGGAGATTTAAAAAAGAGTGGCTTTTAGATTGTTTGGATTTATTTACAACACACACACACACACACACACACACTGCTTAGAATAAGTGAACACACCCATGCTAAAGTTGACTAAAAAGAGGAATAAAAAATCGTAATGCCTTAATTAAAAAAATGAGGAAAACTCCAACCTTTAGGGACATGAATAATGTCCTTGAATTCTTTGTGAATGAAAAATGTATCACAAATAATTAAATGTTCTTCTTTAAAATACAGGGTGCATACGTCTGGACACATCTATCACACACCCTTCACCATATAGACAAGGTTTTATTTCAGTTCAAAGTTAGAGTTGGAAAAATCTTGAAAAGAAAATTGTCTTTTCCATAAATGTCTTAGTTTGATCATACATATTTCAAAGTTGAGGATTCATTATTTTGATTTAGCTTGGATTGGAACAAACACTAGACTATAGCATCTTAGTTGATTAGATTATTGACAAAACATACTATATATTTAACATATGAGCAGAAACTCCTAACAAAGCTTATTTGATGTCTATTTTAGAGTAAAAACTTTATACTCTATCCAAAACTAGTCAACAAAATGTCTTTTATTTCATCTATAACAGTGCGTATCTGTGCGTTCATTCATTCATTCATTCATTCACACACACACACACACACACACACACACACACACACACACACACACACACACACACACACAGAAACATGATTCACATTTAAACAGTATGCTATTTTTTCGTTTACAGACACTAACGTTATTCTATATCGCGATTAGAACAAAGCACAAGCATAAAACACTTACACACTTCTCAGCTGAATCTGTTGCTCCTCCTCGTGGTGAAAATAAACCAGCACTTGTTCTGAGGTAGGTAAATGTCCCAGGATTGTTCCTCATAGCCGCTCAAGATGACAGTAGATTAATCTGACTAAAAAATATAGTGTGTTTTCAGAGTTTATGGGCGTTAACGCGTCTCAATGTGGTGCTTCACGTATTTGCGTTTGAATAGCGCGTGCTCTCCGTGGGCGTGTCACATTACCGGAGATAATGAGCTGAGAGAAAGATAATTAGAATGGCTGACACGTCTCTCTTTTTATATAGATTACATAAACGGATAATATTTATTTTAGTTTTGAATCGGATCATTTAAAAGTACAAACTCAAATGATTTAAAAGATATATTGCTCATGTCTGGGTGAATAGTATTTGCTGAGTTTTGTTGAAGATTAGAGACGTGCTCCAGGAAAAAAGTTCACGGTGACTGAGAGGCAGAACGCACACCCTGTTTATATTCTTTATTTTACAAAAGCACAATATTTTATTTCGATTGTATGTGGGCACATAAAAAAGTAGACATTTAACAGATTATTTTCTCATATTTCTTAACTCTATATGAACAGAAATGATGGTAGTACTTTAAGTCTATTTTTCTGCTATGTGAAAAAAACGAGCAAAACGCGCCGGCGCGTTTCTGGTCCCCAGAGGGTTAACGCCCTAACTGGGCAAAGGAGGCCTGTGCTCTCCTCCTTATTATGAACCGGTAGGGCAGACAGGGAGATAACCTGGGCCCTAAACGGCGTGTTGAGGGATTTAGGTACGTATCCGTGTCTTGGTTTGAGTATGACTTTTGAGTCGTTAGGCCCAAATTACAGACACGTTGCGCTTATTGATAGCGCTTGTAGATCCCCTATGCGTTTTACTGACGCAAGACCCAAGAGAAACACTGTCTTGAAAGACAAGTGTTTCATATCCGATGTCCAAATCGGCTCGAATGGGGCTCCTTTCAGGGCTTCTAGCACCATGGAAAGGTCCCACATGGGGATAGATGGGGTTCTGGGAGGATTCATCCTCTTAGCTCCTCTTAGGAAACTAATTACCAGATCATCTTTCCACAGTGACAGGCCAGACACAGGTTTCGTAAACGCTGCTATGGCCGCCACGTAGACTTTGAGCGTGGATGGGGACCTGCCCTTATCCAGTATCTCTTGAAGGAAGGAAAGTACTTCCGTTACCCCCGCTGCTTGTAGGTGGAAAACCTCGGGTTTTGCACCAGTTAACAAACACTGACCACTTGGAGGCATAGAGGCGTCTGGTAGACGGTGCTCTGGCCTGCATGATGGTGTTTAGCACTCCCTCGGGGAGGTTTGCGGGTACCCGTTGATGGCCCATGCGTGCCGGGTGAGGATGCCAAATTGAGCCCCCGGCCTGAGAGAGGAGGTCTTTCCTCATCGGTATTGGCCATGGGGCAGTGCTCTCCAGCTGCATCAGGACTGGAAACCACACTTGGTTTGTCCAGAGCGGGGCCACATGAAGCACTGAGCATCCATTTTCCCTTATTCGTTCCAGTACCTGAGGCAGGAGCGAGACGGGGGGAAAAGCATAGAGGGGGCAGGGGGGCCAGACGTGGGCCAGTACATCCCTGCTCTTGAAGAAAAACTTCGGACAGTGAGCGTTCTCTTGGGATGCAAACAGTTCTACCTGCGCTCTGCCGAATGTCTCCCACAGCAGGAGGATCGTCTATGGGTGCAGAGACCATTCTCTTGCTGGAACATTGTTCCTGGACAGTCTGTCTGGTCCCAAATTCAGGTGACCAGGCACATGTGCTGCTCTCAGAGAGCGCAGATTGTGCTGAGCCCAGACCAGGAGGCGTTCCGTCAGCCTGTAAAGGTTTCGGGATCTGACGCCGCCCTGGTGATTTATGTAGGCAACCACTGACATGTTGTCAGAGCAGACCAAGACGTGGTGACCTCTTATTCGAAGACAGAAGCGCCTCAGCGCATGATCGACTGCCATCATTTCTAGACAGTTGATGTGTAGGAGCTTCTCTCGTTCTGACCATAGGCCAAAGAACGGTCTGCCTTCGTGCAGTGCTCCCCATCCCGAGGTGGAGGCGTCCATGGACACCACCTGCACACTCAAGGAAGTCCCCAGGTTTACACCTGACTGGTACCAGTCGGTCGCCTTCCAAGGTTTCAGAGCTGCGACGCATTTCTGATTGACCCTGAGGTGAAACAGACCGGAGGCCCAAGCTCGAGACGGCACTCGTGCTTTCAGCCACCACTGCAGTGGGCGCATGCGAAGCAGACCCAGCTGGAGTACTGATGGTGATGAGGCCATGAGGCCCAGCATTTTCTGAAATCTCTTGGGCGGGACTATAGTGCCGCAGCGAAAGGATTTTGTGAAGCGCTGAATGTTCAGTATACGCTCTGGCGATAATCACGCTGTCATTGACACGCAGGATATTTCCTGGCTGGGTAACAGCGAGCTCTTCGCCAAATTGACTGTGAGACCAAGATTCTCGAGGTGTTCGAGTAATATGGTCCTGTGTTCTATGAGCTCTGAATGAGATCGAGCTAGAATCAGCCAATCGTCCAAATAGTTCAAAACTCGCATGCCCTGAAGTTTCAGGGGCGCGAGAGCCGCGTCCATGCACATCGTAAATATACGGGGTGCCAGGGACAGGCCGAACGGTAGGACTGTGTATTGATATGCCTGGCCCTCGAAGGCGAATCTCAAAAATCGGCTGTGACGTGACGCTATTTGTATCGGGAAATAAGCGTCCTTCAGATCTATCGACATAAACCAGTCCCCTTGGCAAATCTGCGCGAGGATTTTGCTGGTTGTGAGCATTCTGAACCGGCATTTCATAAGCACTCTGATCAGTTGTCTTAGATCTAAAATCGGTCTGAGACCCCCGTCTTTCTTTGGTACCAGGAAATATCTGCTGTACAGACCCCCTTCGCTCTGAGCTTGAGATACGGGCTCTATCGCCCCTTTGCTCAATAGTGTCGCTATTTCGGCTCGAAGTAGATGTGCTACTTCTGTTTTCACCGTGGATTCGAGGCCGTGTAATGGTGGGGGCGTCGAGCGAACTGTAGCGAATCGCCTCTTTTTACAGTGTTCAGCACCCATTCTGATACCCCAGGAAGCTGTGCCCACGCTTTCGCGTGAATAGCTAGAAGTAGAATGAGATCTAGGCTCTGGCCGTGACATAGTGACGGCAAGGGAGCTCCGGCGTGCTGTAACGCAGACACTGTGTTTACAGTGTGTGAGGCGGGGGGGGGGGGCGCTCCGATCGCGGCGGGCAGCCTGGCCGCACTCAAATCTCTTATAGCAGTGTTATGAGCCTGAGTCATTTTAATGTTTAATCACTGATTCGCTTCTGTCCTGTGTATTATTGTCTGTGTATGTGCGTGTGCTTGTTTGTGTTACAGGTGGGCGGATCTGGTGATAATTTGTTGGAGGCTCCGATTGGTTCTCCTCCACACCTGATCCACATATAAGAACCGCCCCAAACACTCAACAGGAGGTCCCACTATTGTGCCATTGTTGATTGTTACCACTTTGCTATTGTTTTATCGTCTATTCTAGAGTGTATCGGAGAGTTTGTGAGTGTTTATTTGAGAATGTGCTGTGAGTGATATTTGGAGATTGTGATTTTGAACCTTTGTTTATCCTTGTTAACTGACCCATGCCTGTTTGACTACGATTTTGGATTCCGGATTGTTTTGTTTGCTACGGACTTGTACATTTAGGTACTGTAAATATTTTTGTCAAAATAAGGGAGGTAGGGGGTTTGACGCCATTTTATTTTGTATATCTTTTCACATTGTTTTGGTTTAGGGAGGTAGGTAAGTTTAAATTGTATTTTGTTTTCTTTTGTTTTAGGAATTGTAGAGGTTTAACAAAAGATTGTTTTGTTTGTTATTTTGGCCTTGTCTGCCCCTGACGCTAAAACCCTTTTGGAAATAAACGCATGTTATTTTTGATATCTCTCTGGTAGTTTGACTTATTCCTTTTACTGTTATGGCCGACCCCTAGCGGTCGTAACAGCAGTTTGCTGAAGGAGAGAGAGCGGGGCGAGCCCCGTGGGGCTTAACATGTCTGTGAGTGAATGTGGGCGCGGGACAGTGGGCTCATTTCCTGCACTGGGAACACCGTCGGCCTGAGCTGACTGAATGTGTGTCGGTTTCGTTTTTACAGAAAACGTGGGACATGTGGTGTGTAGTGTTTGTGGGCACTGAGACGTGGGCACGTTCACTACATTTAGTGCACAATCGACATGAGGCGATTTTGTTTGTGCGAGCCCTGCATTTTTGCGGGCTGTGTTTGTGTGTAGAAATGAGCACTGGGATGTGGGCATTTTTATTACACTCATAACACCATCGGCTGTGGCCGGAATACCAGAAAATACACTGCTTATGTGATTTATCTGGGTCACCATGGAAACGGCATTTGTGTGCAGGCAAGCGGGCCGTGGTACCGGCTTGCTTACTAGGGGTGGGGGAAAAAATCGATTCTTAGATGCATCGCGATGCGGACGTGGACAATTCTGAATCGATTCACAAATGTCAAAAATCGATTTTCAAAAAAAAAGATTTTAATTTTTTAAGATATATATTTATAATAACTTAATATTGACGGAACGCAAAAGACGGAACTCTGAAGCGCGAAGTGCAGTGCCCGCCCGGACCGTCTGTGGCGTGCACATAACAGAGACGCGATGGCGCGCGAGATCCAAACACACTCGTTAAAAGCTGACGTGTGGAAATATTTTGGCTTCTGAAGTTGAAGGGGGAAAGGAGCTGGACAGTCAAGAGTCACACTAGTTGTAAGCTTTGTAGAATAAAACTAAAATATTTTGGAAACAATACAAATATGAGAAGCCATATGACGCGTTTCCACCCAGAGGAGGAAAAACACTCGGCTGTACCGGTCGTTGTTATACTATTAATTTACTACAAGTATGCTGCTAGTTCAGGCACACATTTATTTTCCTGTTGGTTCTTTGCAATGTTAATAAAATCTATTGTACGTTAATTCTTTATGGGTCATTACTTACTTTTAAAGCAAAGTATTTATAGTCACACAAAAAGATTCAGATAATCGATTTAGCATCGAATCGCAGCCCTCTGAATCGTAATCGAATCGAATCGTGGGGTGCCTAGAGATTCCCACCCCTATTGCTTACTGCAAAATACACTGGAACAGTCGCATTTTCTGGAACTGAACGAGCGAAAAGTTTCGGTTGAAGTCTGGCCGCGGCGAGACTAAAATTTTATCTGCTGCTAGAGCCTGGATCTAACACGGGTCTCTCGCGCGTAGGCTATGGGTTCCGCCACTGAGCCACAGGGGGGAACGACATTAGCTCGAGCAAATAAGAGAACGTCGTCACAGTTTTGTGTGTGTCGGCGTTTGTTTGCAGGTGTGCGTGTTATACAACAGGCTCATTGCTGCAATATTGACATTTTCAGCCGCTCAAACTAAGAGGAGCTGAGAAATGTTTGAGAAATGGAGTCCGGCCTCGGCGGGACTAAAACACACCCTTTCCTCATTTTGCCGGTGACGCACGCTTACGGGGGGCGGGGTAGCTTTCTTATAACGTAAAGAAAGCTAGCCGCGCGGTCTTGATGCTGGCCCGTTTCCCTGACGACTCGCGGACAGAAGGGAGAGAGGTCCACAGAGCTCGCCCAATCCTCACTGTCCGACGCCAGGATAGAGCAGCTGGCCTTCTCTACAGATGCAGCTATCTCGTCGTCATTTATGGCGGAAGCGGCGGCCGTTATCCGTCAGTGAGCGACTCGAGTGAAGCTGGTGAAGCTGGCGGGCGAACCGGCGAGCTTTCACGGGCTGGAGAAGGCTCTGGGACCCGCTGAGTACGGCGCTTTTACGGCGCGGCACTGTAGCGGGTGGAAGTGCAGTCTCGGAGAAGAATGCCAGGCGAGTCCTCAGAGTCACCATAGGCAATAGCTCGCAATGAGGGTAGCCGCCGTCGGCGAGCGCGAGAGCTGCATGATCCTCTCCCAGGCAGGAAACGCATATCACATGGCGGTCCCCGTCGCTGAGTGGGGCTCGGCACAAGCCACAGGAGGATGGCATCTTTAAAAAGACGCGGCTCTTTTAGATGATAGACGTGTGAGTCGCGGGGCGAACACACACACACACACACACACACACAGAGCAGAGTAAAGGATATATAGTACGCCGGATAGCGTAGCAGGAACGGCGGCTGAAGGCGGCGAGTTGAAGGCCACCGACTTCAGTGCAGAGACTCGTCCCGCAGAAAGCTGTCTCGACGGCGCGGCTTCTTCACTCAGGATCCAGCGATGCAGCGAAAAACCAGTGAAATCAGCCCATCGAGCTATCTTTATAGGGCTAGACCACGCCCCTTTGTGCGCGAGCGTGACACAGGGGGCGCGAAGTGCCCCCATTGGACCGTCACCAAAGGGCCGCTCTCGATAGGCTGCTGCAGTTGCCGCAGGACAGCCAATAGGCACGCTGAGCCGTCTGCCTATGTCTGTATGCTGCTGCAACGCGTTTTGCAATAATTCAAAATTAAGGATAATTTTTTGGTTTCAATATCTCGAGGAAAAGAGGTTTTCCCCTAGTGTAAGATATTACGCAGTACGAGAGAACCTCTCGTAAGAGAACATCAGATAAACACAGTTTAACTGTTGGGTTCAGCAACAAAAAGTGTCTACATCAATGTAACACTATTTATACAAGCTTTTAACAACAAAAATAAACAAATTGGCTAAGTTTAAGGTTATAGCATTGAGGAGTTTATTGCTCATGTTTTCTTATATAAAAAGTTTATCCGACTCAATTGAGCGCATATGTTTTTTATGCATATGTTTAGAATGTATGCGCATTTTGGCATTCCCATCCAGCATTTTTTTTATGCGGATGATGAGAATGCGCATAAAAATAGGTGGAGGGAAACATAGCTACTGTTCAGCTGAAGTCAGTTTAGTTTTGTATTCAGTTCCGTATTAGTTATTAAATTAGTTAATTTCATCTGCAGTTCTGCAGAAAACAGTGACGTCATCATCTTACTCAGTTCAGTTCTCATCCAATAGTGTCAGTGCAGAGAAATTAATATTGATGAATATTAAAGGGTTAGTTCACCCAAAAATGAAAATTAAGTCATTAATTACTCACCCCCATGCTGTAAGACCTTCGTTCGTCTTCGGAACACAAATGAAGATATTTCTGATTAAATGTGACAGCTGGATCACTCCTCCATAGGCTCCCTAAGGGAATGAATCCTGACGTCCCAGAAAGTCAATGATGAAAATGTTTAAATATTCCATGTCACAACAGTGGCTCAACTATAAGTTTATCAAGCGACGAGAATACTTTTTGTGCGAAAAAAACAAACAAAAATAACGACTTTATTCGACTATTCCTTTTCTTCCTTGTAGGCCTGAAACGAGACTTCAAGAGATTTCCACGACGCATGCGCGAGAACTTAACTGAAGTAGTTGAAGGAGATCGCAATTCTCGCACATGTGTCGTGGAAATCTCTTGAAGTCTCGTTTCTCTGCACTGACACTATTGGATGAGAACTGAACTGAGTAAGATGATGACATCACTGTTTTCTGCAGAACTGCAGATGAAATTAACTAATCAAAAATATCTTCATTTGTGTTCCGAAGACGAACGAAGGTCTTACGGGGTTGGTACAGCATGGGGGTGAGTAATTAATGACTTAATTTTCATTTTTGGGTGAACTAACCCTTTAAGTCTCCCCAACTAAGCAAGCCAGTGGCGACAGTGGCAAGGAACCCAAACTCCATCAGGTGACAGAATGTAAACATGGTTTGTGCTTTGAAAGGCGCAGTTTATATAGCCAAATACTCAGTTTTAGCCTCTTAATAGCAAGCTGTCATATACACATCTATTGTTTGAGATTTTACTATTATTCTCCTTACATATTCATGACATATTGTACTGAAACTGTATGTCACAATCTTGGTTAGATATGACTGATGCAATCTCATGTGCAAGTGTGATTTAGAGGCACTCTTGCAGATGGGCTGTGTTGAAACAGAGCATGTTTTGTGGGAGGCTGGGGAATTGCTGATACATGTCTGGGCAGAATGTTTTCTTTGCCATTGTCATGTTGTCTTTAATTAAATCAACCTAAAGAGCTGGATGGGCATGTAAGGAATGTTATCGTTTGGCCCATATAAAGAAAGCATCAAATATCAGAGAGGGTTTCTTTGATAAAAAATAATAATAATGATGTAACCCTCTACATACTAATAAGTATCTCCTCCTTGATTGTGCTGTACCTCATAATGAACAGAATGTGCCCGTCACCTCACCCATGACCCCACCCCACAACTGACTAAATCTTGACTATGCTAAATTGCTAATGAACTCAGTTAAGCCACCCAACTCTAGAGTGACTTAGTAGATGATTAACCAAAGGTTTGCCAAATTTTTGGCATTTTTACTGATTGACTCTCTTCAGTGTATTAGTGTAAGATTTCTTACCCAACCAGATCTGTTAGTTCTAACACTGATTATAGCCCCTTATATTTAAGCATAGACAACCCATAAATCATTAAAAGAGATTACCGCTGATTTACAGATATTGGATTTTTTTAAAGTGTCCCTATCATGCTTTTTCGGATATTATCTTTCAAGCTCGTGTTGCATAGCTGTTCGTCAATGTAAAATGTCTGCACTGCTTCTGAGATCAAAATGGTCGATAAATGGAGTCTCTGAACTGCCTAAAACGAGTCGTCAGTAATTCAGGTTTTATTTCCTGCATGCACCTATGTAGGATTGAAACAAATTTGTAGCTTCCCACGAACAACGTCTACGTTGAACCGCACACAAACACTGTAGTTGTAACTGAGGCCTGGAAGAGTTTGGTTTGTGTTGTCGACATGGCAAGAAGATGCTGTTTCTGCGCTGCAAAAGCAAATACCCTTCACACGCACTTCCAAAGGACAATGACTCAGGCTTGAATTGATACTGTAAAACCGACGCAATACTGTATATACCCGAATATAAGACGAGCCTGAATATAAGACGACCCCCCCCCCCCCCCCCCATTTTGCAGACTTATTTTAGGGAAAAAAATTATTTTTGTGGGAAAAATCTGGTTTTCAACAGAAAATAATTTTAAGAGGAAATTTCCGAGGCGTTGTTCCAAATGCCTCGCATCACCTGTGCCTCCTGTAGAGGCCCGCTCGGTGGACGGAGACCGGCACATATGCGCTTCCTGATTGGCCATGACTGCGGCTGCCCTGAGTGCGACGGGATGGATTTAACCACCCTGCGGGGTCGTCTGGCCGTTTTCGCTGACGATCCGGCTCCCGCTCTCTCTCTCTCTCCCTCCGCCGTTCACAGAGGATGCCAGAGCGGACGGAGACAAGCGAGCAGAGACCCCCCCCCCCCTGTTCACATATCGCGTCTTCAAGTTCGTTATTTCAAATGTAGGCGCGAGAGATGCACGCTCATAATGGAAGCGACTCGCTCATTTTTTCCAAGGAGAAAGGCTATCAGTCGATTCCTCCACTCGAAAATAAGATGACCCTGAATATAAGAAGACCCCCCATTTTTCAGCCTATTTTTAGGACAAAAACCTCGTCTTATATTCGGGTATATACTGTCTGTATCAATGTGTGTACAAGGAAGCCCCTGGAGCTGAAATTTAGATATAGTGAAGGGTGTGCCGTTCCCGACACGCGCTGTAAGCTGTAGACCAATCACAACAGACTGGGCCATCTGGCCAATCAGAGCAGAGTAGGCTCTCGGAAAGGAGAGGTTTAGAGAGACCGAACCTTTTATCAAACTGTTTCAGACACTGTAAAAAAAGAGATGATGCTGCAATGTACATTATGAGAAAATTAAAGTGGGTTTTGACCTTGGATGCATGCAATCCTATTGTAATAGACCCCTCGTTCAAAATGGGACCTAAAAATAGGATAATAGGGGCACTTTAAATGTAGTCTGCTCCATGTTTGTGAGATGAATGCAGGACACTTAGCTGTCTTAGCTGTTTGTTGGGCAGCTCTACAGGGCCCAACGCCAGATTCCCTCTCTGGGAAGAGAAAAGATACGGCAATGTAGGTGCCATGACAATATAAGTTTCTCTGAAAATGTCAAAGGTCAGTTGTGTCAGCTGGTCACTGACTAGCAACCAGTTTGAAATGTAGTTTCTTGTGCTGAATGATCCAGGTGCATTTCAGTGATTCAGTGATCTAGAACACTGAACTGAAGTGGCTGCATGCTTATTGAGACTGCAGGCTAATAAACTAGTCCATAATAAATTAATGCAATTATTATAACTGTATAATTTTCAATTGTTATTGCACATTAAAAACTTAATTATTTTTGTAGTGTAACTTTAAAAAAAAGAAAGAAAATGTTTAAAAATGTGAAAATGATTCAAATTATAAAATATATACACATAGATAAGGAGTCTTATGCTTATCAAGGCTTAATTTGTTTAATAAAAAAATGCAGTAAAAACAGTAATAGTGTGAAATATTATTAATATGTAAAATAACTGTATTCTATTTTAATACAATAAAAAATTTAATATATTCCTGTGATGACAAGAATGAATTTTCAGTTTCTATGTTGACACCTCAAAGGATGAAGTGTGACTGTAGTAACGTATTAACTGTTCATGCCAGAAAAGCCAGTATTTAACATTTGACTTAAACCACTAATTTCACTTTTTGGCTCTCATTCTTTATTTCAGATAGATAATTAGATCCTTTTTTTTTCACCAGCTTTTATGTAGAAAAAAATACTTTTTGCCAGTGGGTCAGAATTGGACTGGTTGTTAGTCACATGGTATTTACAGCTCAGGTTATTGGCCAAAAAACCGGAGCAAACATATAGGGAGTTTTACACAATGCAAATGATTGAGAGGAATGGAAATACTGACAGATTACTTTCTCCAGGTATTACAGACCTTGTTGGGTTTTGTAAAGAAATGAGAGAATATCACACAAATAGTTTGTGGTCATCTTGGTTTCACTTTTTGGGGGAACTGAGATTTTGGCATTTGCACGTGCTTTAGGGACTTTACATCTGAAATTAATATCAGTCATTAAAAAGTGCAGTATATCAGAAAGACAAACTTATTGATTTTGCTGTTAGAAAGGAAGCTCAGTCATCTATTAAACTGAAGAACTAGTGAACTATACATTAATATAAGCATGTACTGATTGCTACATTTTTGCTTCTTTAACAAGTTTAAAAATACCATTGACTCATGTTTTATGATGCTGAGAAAAATAATTGTTGATGCCCGTAGGCATAATGGTGCATTTGAAGTTTTCCTTACATGATGCAAAGTGTTTATAAATTGATCGTGTGCCCAGGTTTAATTTTCTTTAACCCTTTTCTGTAATCATTTGAAGGTTTAACCTGTAATTTCTAAAGCACTTTTTTTCCAGAAGAAATCTCTGTCTTGGAAGTATATTCAGTATATAATGCATGCTAAAGCATGTTGCTGTCATTTGAAAGTGTTGATTTTATACTGTAATGGAAAACGTATCAGTTACCTAACGTAATCTCGGTTCTCTCTAGAAGAGGAAACGAGTATTGCATAAGTTAGCTTACGCTACGGGAAAGATTAATCTTTTCGAGATGTTGAAGCCAAAAAATTATCCTTAATTTTTGTATTCATTGTCAACGCAGTGCAGTAGCTAGCAGACCAAGAGTAGGCTGTTAAGCGGGCTCATTGGCTGCCCTGCGGCAACTGCAGCAGCCTACCACTGAGCCCGGCGTGACGTCACGACCAATAAAGGGTGCTCGCACCCTCATCGCGTCTTAGCCCGGCAGAATGGGGGTGGCTTAGCGTATATAAGCGGGGCTCGGAGGCAGTCTCCCTGGTTTTCATCGACTGAAGCAAAAGTCGCTCGTGGTGCGAGCACGGCAGGTTACGCAATACTCGTTTCCTCTTCTAGAGAGAACTGAGGTTACGTTAGGTAACGATACGTTCTCTTACGAGAGGTTCTCTCGTATTGCGTAAGTTAGCTTACGCTACGGGAGCCCTTTGTCAACGGCGTGCGCGCCAAGCATCCACTTCATGAGTCCCAGGGAATCCCGGGGATCCCAGATAAGCGGGGAATAAGGCGGCCAGACACGCGGGCCGGCACAAGTACATAAGCCCTCATAGGGAATACAGAGCGGCGCCGCCGGTCTGTATAATCATATAGCATATGAACCCAATATAGTGCAGCTCAACCAGGAGGCCCAGCCTGCCGCCACACATATATCATGAATAGAAATTCCGCAGGACCATGCCCACAACGAGGCCATACCTCTAGTGGAATGAGCCCTGACGCCCAAAGGGCATTGCAGACCTTTCAACGCATAGGCAGCTGCGATAGCGTCCACTATCCATCTGGACAGGCATTGTTTCGAGGGGGCGAGACCTTTGGTGCACCCACCAAACGAAACGCAAAGCTGCTCCGAGCGCCTGAAAAGGGTGGAGCGCGTAATGTGAGCCCTCAGCGCCCTGACCGGGCAGAGGAGATTAACATCGCTCTCGCTATCGGATGCTGGCAGAGCCGATAGAGAAATGACCTGCGCTCTGAACGGAGTGCCAATCACTTTAGGGACATAGCCATGTCTAGGTTTGAGGATGACTTTAGAGTCATTCGGTCCGAACTCAAGACACGCAGCGCTGACAGACAGCGCGTGTAAATCCCCCACACGTTTGACTGATGATAGAGCAGTCAGAAAAACGTTTTTGAGTGATAGGTACTTTAGATCCACGGAATCTAACGGTTCAAAGGGATATGCTTTCAGGGCCTCGAGGACCAAAGAAAGATCCCACATAGGAACCGACGGGGGGCACGGGGGATTCATCCTCTTAGCTCTTCTAAGGAAGAGTATGACAAGCTCGTTCCTTCTTAGTGATCGGCCGCGCGCCAACTCTGCAAGCGCTGCAACGGGCACCACATAGACTTTAAGCATGGAGGGGGACCTCCCCTTATCCAACAGCTCTTGGAGGAAACTAAGCTACCGCGAGACTCTACACGTTCGTGGGTCCAGGTTTTTGTTGGTGCACCATTTGGAGAACACAGACGCGTAAAGCTTTCTAGTAGAGGGAGCTCTAGACTGCGTAATCGTGTTCATCACTCCTTCTGGCAGGATAACGGGTATCCATTGATCAACCATGCGTGCACAGACCGGTGCTCTGGAGGAGAGAGAGCTTGAGAGAGGAGATCTGTCCTCACCAGAATCGGCCACGGGGCTGTTTGTGACAGCCGCGTCAGCTCCGGGAACCAAGTTTGGTTCTCCCATCGCGGGGCTATAAGGAGCACCGAGTGGCGCGTTTCCCTGATTCTCTTGATCACCTGTGGCAACAGTGAGACCGGAGGGAAAGCATACAGCAGGCGGCTGGGCCAGATTTGGGCTAGCGCGTCCTCGTTCTTCGAAAAGAACATTGGGCAGTGAGCGTTGTCTTTTGACGCAAAGAGGTCAACTTCCGCTTTGCCGAAAAGACGCCATAGTGACTGGACTGTTTGGGGGTGCAGGGACCATTCCCCTGGGGGAATAATGTTCCTGGACAGTTTGTCTGGGCCGTCATTCAGGGGGCCTGGCACATGCGCAGCTCTCAGTGACCGCAGAGGTTCCTGGATCTGACACCGCCTTGACTGTTCACGTAGGACACCACAGACATGTTGTCCGAACGGACTAGAACATAGTGGTCCTGTATGAACGGGAGGAAGCACTTCAGCACGTTCTCGACCGCTATCATTTCCAGACAGTTTATGTGAAGGAGCTTCTCTTGGTCCGACCATAGGCCAAAGACCGGTCTGCCCTCGAAGAGAGCGCCCCAACCTGAGTTAGACGCATCTGTCGAGATGACCTTTCTATGCGAGGCAGCTCCCATCATCACTCACCGCTGATACCAGTCGGCCACTAACCAGGGCTGCAGAGCCGTAATGCAGCTTTGAGTCACTCTGATTCGTTCGCAGCCGGAGGCCCAAGCTCGCGAGACGCTCGAGTGTTCAGCCAGCGTTGTAGTGGGCGCATGCGCATTAAGCCCAGCTGGAGCACTGCAGAAGCTGAGGCCATACAACCCAGCATCCACTGAAATGTCTTCAGGGGGGTGATGCTGCCCTTCTGGAAAGACGCGGCCAGGTGTCGAACACGGCACGCGCGCTGTGTCGATAAACGAGTCGTCATAGCCACAGAGTCCAGTTCTATTGCTAGAAAGGAAATTGACTGGCTGGGCAGTAATGAGCTCTTGGTCCAGTTGACCGTGAGACCCATGCTTTCCAGGTGACTGAGGAGCACTGCTCTGTGAGATAAAAGTTCTATCTCTGACTGTGCCAGAATCAGCCAATCGTCCAGTTCATAATTCGCAAGCCCTGATTTCTCAAGGGGGCGAGAGCCACGTCCATGCACTTCGTGAATGTACGGGGTGCTAAAGACAGGCCGTACGGCAGGATGGTGTATTGATATACCTGACCGTCGAAGGCGAATCTCAAGAATGCCCTGTGACGGGGTATTATCTGAATCTGAAAATAGGCGTCTTTCAGATCGAGAGAGATAAACCAGTCCCTCGGGCGAACGTGCGCGAGTATTTTCCTGGTCGTAAGCATTTTGAAAAGTCTTTTCACAAGAACTTTGTTCAAATGTCTCAGATCTAAAATAGGTCTGAGTGTCCCGTCCTTCTTTGGTACGAGAAAATAACGGCTGTAAAAACCTGATTCACTCAGAGAAGGCGGGTACTAGTTCTATGGCCTCTTTGCACAGCAGCTTCGCTATTTCTGCTATTATTTTTCCACAGGAATCACTTCCCACACTTTTATAAGTGTAGCTAGGGGCAGAATGGCCTCCGGGTTCTGATCGCCACACTGCGTGGGCTCGAGAATCTGAACCGAAGGTATGGGCGCGGCGCCCACGCCCTCGGTGCTTGAATATGGCGGCTCGCTGAAGGCGGTGGCAGGCTGTTTCATGTGACGTCCCGATTGCTATGAATGGGGAGCGTTCTGTGATCATTTTGTGATGCGCGAGCAACGCCTTGGGCGAAGTGTTTATTAGTAAGCGTGAGCGCTCGTGAGCGGGCACGGGACTTACATTCATATATGACGCCCCGATCGCTTTGGATAACCATTTCTCTGGGTCGCCGTGAAAACGGCGGTTGTGTGCAGGCGAGCGGGTCGTATTTCATCGACATCGGAAGTTCTTCACAGTGCTGCGTGTTCCTGGCCCAGGCAGAGAGCGCAGATCACATGGCGGTCTCCGATGCTGAGCTGGGCTCTTCATGAGCCGCAGGAAGTGCGAGGCATCTTGAAAAAGACGCCTCGCTGCTCTTTTAGAAGGGTGGTGTCGCAGCGGCGAACACGCACAGGAAATAGAGCTCAAAGAAAAGGATACGTCGCCAGATAGCGTAGCTCGTATGGATGGCTGAAGGCTGCGAAGACGGCCAGCTTCTTCAGGCACTGTCCTAAGCTGGCTTTTCGCTCCTGAGACGGCGGTGGCGGCTTCTCTCGGAATCCAACTATGTGGAGAGCTTCGCTGAAGAGATGAAAATCAGGGAGACAGCCTCCGAGCCCCGCTTATATACGCTAAGCAACGCCCATTCTGGCGGGCTAAGATGTGATGAGGGCGTGAGCGCCTTTCATCGGACGTGACGTCACGCCGGGCTCAGTGGTAGGCTGCTGCAGTTGCCACAGGGCAGCCAATGAGCACGCTAGACAGCCTACTCTAGGTCTACTAGCTGCTGCACTGCGTTGACAATGAATACAAAAATTAAGGATAATTTTTTGGCTTCAATATCTCGTAAGAGAACCTGCTAGTTAAAACATTTAACGTCTATTAGTCTTTGCCGTCTAATGCCGTATGCCGTCTTTGTGTGAGCAGCTGAAACTTTAACCTTTTGTTTTCAGATGGATGGAAGCCTGTCTGGAGGAGCAGCTGCCTCCTACCACAGAACTAGAGAACGGCTTGAGGAATGGTGTCTACCTTGGCAACCTGGCCAAGTTCTTTGCCCCGCAGTTGGTGACAGAGAAGAAGATTTATGACAGGGACCAATCTCGTTATAAGGTACTGATTTTCTGATGTTTCACTTTTTTAAATTTGTTTTTAGCAACTCTTTACCTCAGCACACAAATGCTGTATGTTACCCTATGTTCACACAGACACTCCTAAAAAGTACATTTTGTAAGTCACACTTGTTAGTAAATACAGATGTCAGTCCAAAACATTGACTGTTTCTGTGTGAACGGAGCCAGTATGTTACAGTGCTTTGTCAGGATGTGCCTTTTCCTTAATGCAACACAGACATCCTCACATCCTGAATGTCTCATTCCCATGGGAGGAGAAATAGCAGATTCAGATTGAATTGTGCCCACTGATAGTGTTGTTTATTTGCACATGCTGTTTGTATTGTTTTTAAAGAAATTATGCAAATAATCAGGTAATGATGCAAACACACCCAAAAATGTGCTGAATTCAGTTTAAACGGCACAGCATATAAAGGTGGCATGTATGTGCTGTAACAAATTACACTTTTTTAGCACTATTTTAGAGCATTTAGCACTTGGTTCTGAGTCCATTCCATACAAATGTTTGGCGTTGGTAAGTTTTTAAAAAGTTGTAACTTCTTTTATGCTCACCAAGGCTGCATTTATTTGATCAAAAATACAGTAAAAACAGTACATTTTGTAAAATATTATTACAATTTAAAATAAGTGTTTTCAAATTTAATACATTTAAAAATGCATTTTATTCCTGCGATGACAAAGCTGAATTTTCAGCATCATTACTCTAGTCATCAGTGTGACATGATTCTTCAGAAATCATTCTAATATGTTGATTTACTGCTCAAGAAAATTTTAATGCATACTTGCTGAATAAAAGTATTAAAGCAAATCTTACTGACCCCTAACTTTTAAATGGTTGCTCATTACCTAATTTCTGTTGCACATAGAAAACAGAAGGAACATAGCTTTATATGTAATTCAGTTTAAACAATATGTGCAATAATGTGTTACTGTTGTATTTATTTATTTATTTGCACTTTTTTTCCCAGCAATCAGGACTACATTTCAGACACACAGACAACACTGTGCAGTGGCTCAGAGCCATGGAGTCGGTTGGTTTGCCCAAGGTGAGGCACAAGTACACGCTTTTAAGTAAATACACACACACACTGACACATATCTTTGCCATCCTCTCTCTTTGAAGATAACAGTGCATTTTATTAGACTTGCATTCAAAAGAGCGACAAGTTGGAATCAAACTGTGCCCTTGGTATTTTTGAGAGGTTATGTTTCATTGGGAAAACTAGCTATTAAAACTAGCTATTAAAACACTGGGAAAACTAGCTATTATACTAGCTACAAATATGTATTATCTACTATTATTTATAATACAGCTTTACTTAAGCTTTCACTGTAATAATTACTGCAATATCATCAAATCCGATTATACTTTTGAATGATCTAAGCAAGAACACATTATTAAAGCATTTACTATCGCTATTCCAGAATATTAAGAACATTAGGCCTGCAAGTCCTGCATCAATTTAGTCTTCCACGTATTCTGTAGCTTATAGAAACAAACTAATTTAAAGCATATAAGCACTGACACTGCAAGCCAAACTGAACCTTATCTCAGTGTTTGACATCCCATTTTGTGAATCAAATGCTGTTTTTTGAAGTCCTTCAAACCTAGCGTCCTTTGTTACCTAGCGTACACAGAACCTAAAAGTTCGGTCGATCTGTAAAAATCATTTTAACAGAAGGCTAAAAATGTATATTTTGTAAAATTTTTACGGATTCTCCTAACCACGAAAATTCACAAAAATTCGTAAAAAAAACGAAATAATAAAATAAACATAAAAACATAAAATAAACCTTATATGTTTGAAAACACTAAACAGTTGTAATATATGACAAGCCCTGAGCGTGTCCATCTCTGGCTCAGCGGCAGCCAAAGCTGCCAAAGTGATCGTACTGTTCAAAGGGTTAATTATCAAATGTAAAAAAACAAAACAATTTTTTAGTCGTTTGGAAGCTGCATTCAAATCCATTTGACTCAAAAATCTGAGGGGGCACGTGCATGCTGCCTCTGAAACTGTGATACAAAACTGTGTCCTGTACACAATGTGTGTCCACTCTGTCAGTTTAGACAGTTTACAGTTACCATTGTTATAAGATGAATGCATAAAGGTTATTATTGTATATTTACTCATGGTTTGACTTGACTTAAATTAGCATTGGCCCTCTGTTTCACTCAAGGGCAGGAAAACAGTAAGTTTCATCCAAGTATAAAAACTCACAAAGTACACAAAGCTAAAAAAGTAAAAGGGCATCATGTTTACATATATTATATAGGCAAAATTATTGTGTACGTGCTTGTTGAACATTTAATTTCAAAACCATTGGCATTTATTGGGAGTTTATTCTGCGGAACACAAAAGAAGATATTTTGAAGAACGTTTGGAATCAAGCGTTCTTCAAAATAACGGGGGCCATGATGACATGATGAATGCACACAAGTTTATGATGTTTTGTTGGATAAATACAATACATAAATAACAGTAGTGTTCACACTGAAAGTTCCACAAAAAAAAAAAAACTATTTTAAATAAATGCTTCTATTTATCAAAGCATCCTAAACATTTTTTTTTTATCAATGTTTCCACAAAAATATTAAGCAGCACAACTGTTTTCAACATTGATAATAATAATAAATGTTTCTTGAGCCGCAAATCATCAAATTAGAATGATTTCTGAAAGATCGTGTGAGACTGAAGACTGGAGTAATGATGCTGAAAATTCAGCTTTAAAATATTAAAATAGAGAAGTTATTTTAAAATGTAATATTATCTATATTGCTATTCTACTATACAAAATAAATGGAGCTTTGGTGAGCTAAAAGAACAGCTTACCAACCCCAAACTTTTGAACAGTAGTGTACAGTACTTGTAGTGTATTATTTATCAAACAAGTTATTTTGCTATTTCTCTTTCAGATATTCTATCCTGAGACCACCGATGTATATGATCGCAAGAATATGCCCAAGGTGATCTACTGCATTCATGCACTGAGGTACTATAGACCTTCTGATGTTTCTCTACTCCTCATTCTGTTCTTTCACTCAAGATTTAAAATGTTTACTAGCTGTGGACTGTTAAGGTTTGCTTGCTTCATCAGGTTTCATAACCTGAAATTATAAAAATGGCGGTTACTTTGTGGTCATGGTCTCTTGATCTCTCAGTTATGACAACAGGTTTGTAGAGCATCAGCATATATGACTGCTGCTTCCTTTTGACAGCCATTGTCATGGCAATCTCACCACTGAGAAAAGCAGCCGTTTTTGGGGTAATGGTGTGACTAGGGGGTGTCTATGGTGAATCTAACCATCAGTCCTGCTGGGGAACTTCCTGTCTGTCTCAAGTAATTTCCTGTCACTGTTTCCTGACAATTCCTGTCACTATGCTTCAGACACAAAATTCATTTTCTCACCTCTTCTGTTGTGCTGAGCATCATCCTCAGATCATTGACTTCCTGAGAGCAGTACTTTAGGACGTAAACACATCCGTCAAGTTAATGTTTTATGTTTTTATCTGCTTCATGGATAATCCACATTTCAGTTTTTATGGCCTGCCAAGGATTTAATTCTCTGAAGTATGAACTCTGAGGTGTGATCCTGCACTGTTGTGATATCAGATTCCCGCCCTCCCTTGCAGGAAGTGAATGCTCAGAGATTAGCTGAGGTTTCTGTTTCCTGTTTGTCTGCCACTACTGAA
Organism: Tiaroga cobitis; assembly: GCA_030578255.1. Classification (NCBI taxonomy): domain Eukaryota; kingdom Metazoa; phylum Chordata; class Actinopteri; order Cypriniformes; family Leuciscidae; genus Tiaroga; species Tiaroga cobitis. The sequence continues at coordinate 25,314,700 of CM060595.1, read as the reverse complement.
AATGTGCTACGTACAATCTGAAAGCAATATTTCGTCTGTCCTACTGTAAATGTCTGCATTTATAATCAAAGCTCATGGGAATATTGATTAGAAATCCACTCTGTGGGTCATCCAGGCATTATATAGGGATTAAAAAAAAAAAACTTTGGTATACAACTTGTTCCACACTGTTTGGTCTACACACATGAATGTGAATAGTTATTGCTGAGGAGAAGTGTGCTTTCACTTTTCTAAACAATCAGACTTAGGTAACAATGAAATGGGCAAATAAATACCATTAACTTACATACCGTTAAAAAGTTTGGGGTCAGTAAGATTTTTTTTTTTTGTAAGAAATTGATTTTTATTCAATAAGAATGCATTAAAGTGATGCTAATGCATTTATAATGTGACAAAAGGTTTCTATTTAAGGTATGTAAACGTATTGCTCTCTATTAGGTATTTCCAACTCTTAGGTTAATGCTAATTTATAAATATACTATTGTTCATTGCTTATTTTTTTTTTGTTATTTTTTTGCTCATTATACAGTAACCAAAGTTAAGTTATATTTTTTCGACAATTACACATTAAATTGATCAAAAGTGTCAGTAAAGACACTTATAATGATACAAAAGAATTCTGTTTAAAATAAATGCTGTTTTTGAACTTTCTATTCATCAAAGAATTCTGAAAAATGTACTTGTATCATGGTTTCCACAAAAATATTACTCAGCACAACTGTTTTCAACATTGATAATAATATTATTTCTTAAACACCAAATCAGCATATTAGAATGATTTCTGAAGGATCATGTGACACTGAAGACTGGAGTAATGATGCTGAAAATACAGCTTTGACATCACAGGAATAAATTAAATATTAAAAGCTATTCAAATAGAAAAAAAACGTAATACTATTTCAGTTTTTATTGTATTATTGAGCATTAGTGAGCATAAGATAATTATTTCACAATCATAAAAAAATACAGACCCCAAACTTTTGAAACTAGTGTACATGAAAGGAGGGACATGAGTTGTATCATGCAAACAGGGTGGGCTCTTCTGCCAAACCGCAACACAGAACCTTAGTGACCACATATCAACAGCCTGACAACCACCCACAAGACCTATAATTGTAAAGATGAGTTTGCATTGGAAACACTACTTACATTTTCTCATATATATCATTCAGTTGTTAACATGTTTTATTTTATGCTAAGTGATTTATCAGAAAACCATTGAGTGACTGAAAGCATAGAAAGCCATTCATGGTGAGTCATTTTAAATAGAAAGCCAAGTAATTCATTGGTGTCTTAATGTATGCAAAACATAACTTTTAGTTATTTGGCAGCTAGTGTGCACAGGGGAATGCGTCTAATGAATAACCACAGGAAGACTTCTTTTATGGTAAATGATTTATAGTGCTTCCTGCTCTCTCGTTCTCTCACGTGTCTTGTGTGTGGGTTGCCTGGCTTCCTCCCTTTGCCTTGCACACACTCTTCCTTCCTGACCCTGTTGTTAAGTTGCTCAGTAAGACTAGACATCACTGAGACTGTGCCCAGAGATGCCTCAGACATCATTATGTCACCATCAGCATATACTTCGCATTAGATAGTTGACAAATGTATAAATTTTTTCCCCTATCATCAGTATTTTATTGTAACAAGGTTTTCAGGGAAGAAGGAGGTGGGAACCAGCGAACGTTTAACATAAAACTTTAATCCAAAAAAATAAACAAACAACAAAACGAAAGTAAAGTGGCAGCCCCTCACGGACGACTGCCGCATAAATTAAAACAAAACAAAAACATAAAGTCCCAGGCCTAGTCCTCTCTCTTCCTTCACTGTCGTCACTCGAGGCACGGCTCCGTTCCCATGGCTCTCGGCCTTGCACTGCTTGCCACAATTATTTTATATATAATATATTTATATCAAATTTTTTTGCATTATGCATTTATACTTTGATATCCATAAAAGGAAATGTTTGTATCATTTGGCTCTGAAGAATATAATCAAGCTTGTGACTCATGAGGTATAGGGGCCTACATCTCTTACACCAGTTAAGCCACTTAAAGGGTTAGTTCACCCAAAAATGAAAATTAAGTCATTAATTACTCACCCCCATGCTGTACCAACCCCGTAAGACCTTCGTCCGTCTTCGGAACACAAATGAAGATATGTTTGATTAAATGTGACAGCTGGATCACTCCTCCATAGGCTCCCTAAGGGAATGAATCCTGACGCCCAGAAAGTCAATGAAGAAAATGTTTAAATATTCCATGTCACAACAGTGGCTCAACTATAAGTCGTGGAAGAAAAGGAATAGTCGAATAAAGTCGTTATTTTTGTTTGTTTTTTCGCACAAAAAGTATTCTCGTCGCTTGATAAACTTATAGTTGAGCCACTGTTGTGACATGGAATATTTAAACATTTTTTTCATTGACTTTCTGGGCCGTCAGGATTCATTCCCTTAGGCAGCCTATGGAGGAGTGATCCAGCTGTCACATTTAATCATAAATATCTTCATTTGTGTTCCGAAGACGAACGAAGGTCTTACGGGGTTGGTACAGCATGGGGGTGAGTAATTAATGACTTAATTTTCATTTTCGGGTGAACTAACCCTTTAACCTTTGGCCCTTCTGTAGTTAGGAGGATTAATTCACACCAGACTGTGTATATCTCTCTGGCTATTGATGAAGGGGTCAAAGGTTAAGGAGAGCACGTTAAGTTTATCTCTCATGCATAAACGTTCAGTTGCACACCACCTTTAATAATTGATTACTCCTCTATTTGTCCTCAGTCAGTGGATAGATAAAAGTTTAATGCAGTTTCCAGCATGTGTTGCACACTTACTGCAGGCTATTTTCCTGTTCCAGAATTAGCATAGTGCTAGAATTAACAGAATTGTGTACTGCCATCTAGTGGAAGAGAATTGTAGCTACATTTTCTTTATTTGTAATGGTCTGTATTGCAAAGAAAAGTAGTGAAATATTTATAACAGTGTTTCCCAACTGGTTTTGGCTTCAGGGCACAACACAGTATCAAACTGAAAATGTCTTTTTTTCTTTCTTGCTTTCTTTTCCTCTTTCTTTCTTATATATATTAATTACAATAATTCAAGATGCGGTTTGGACAAACCATGTTTTTCCTCATTGTATGTGAACCCATATGTAATTATATTTCTTTTCTTGCTTATTTTTGTTCTAATTTAGCTGCTTTTACCAAGTAACATAATAATTTTCTTCAAAATATCAAGTTTAATTGTACACATGACCTTTGACATCAACAACAAAACATAAGGCCAAGGCACTCAAGGATTAAGAAAATATCAATGTTGATTTCTCCTCATTTTTAAAAGTTGATCAACCTATTTACTTTGCTATAATGCATGGTTGTATGGGCATTACATCCAAGGATAGCAGTTTGTTTGGAATAAATCTTTATTTTAATAAACAATTTTCAATTTTAATTTAGTTTTTCATTTTAAATTTAGTTGCGAGAACTTTTCTTTCCTGACTTAGTAGTTCAGTTAGATGTTGCTCCCTCGTTTTACAGTTAAACCAAGAGAATTTAAGTTGTGTCTCTACAACAGCCAGTGAACATGTATAGCTGTACTCCCAACACTTGTACACCCAAAAGTCTTGCTGCTTAGTCGTTTATGATGGTTTCACCCTTGCTAAAAGCTGATATATGTTTCTTACTCAAAGCAGTAGAAAGGTTTTAAATATTTCTAATTGTCTTTTGCTTCTACCATTTTGGAGTGGAATGGAAATAAACTGACTTCAATTTTGACTTCCAAATTCCTTGTGTAATCCTTAACCCTGCTCTCATGCAGAAATTGCTGTGCTATCTCTGATTTTCTCTCATTCCCTCGCTATGATATAGTGCATTTATTTGTTTGTTTTTGTTTGTTCTTCTTTGTGCAGCTTGTACCTCTACAAATTGGGAATTGCCCCTCAGATCCAGGATCTGTTGGGGAAAGTTGACTTTACAGGTAAACCAGTCATTCTCATAGATTAATGCTATTTTTGCCAGAAAATGTCAATAAAAAATGTATTTACTGTTGAAATTCATATTTTCTACCTCAGCCAACCACACTTTTAGAAGAAAAGGTTCTATATTGAACCTTAAAATAACCTTTTTGGGCTTCCCATCATGGGATAATTTTACGGATTTAGTTTAATTAATTTAGTTTCAATTCATTTTTAATTTTAGCTCGTAAACACACTTTATCACTAGAAAAAACGTAAACAACTTGTTAAACATGAAAGTATTATGCAATCATTTAAGACATTTCTCCTTAACCATTTTCCATTAAAGGGTTCTTACAAATCAAGAACCCTAGGGTTCTATATATAACCCCATTGAATAATTGGAATAATTATACTAACAATAAACAAATATGGGTTTTTCAAAGGATAATACATAAACTACCTCAATCGTTAATATGTAGTATCTGCAATCTTACATTTAAGTTTTGAAGCACAGTGGTGTTTCCTTACAATAACAGAGCTCAAAGCACAGCCACACAATTATATCCATAACTGAAGAGTAGATCCTCTGTCAGCTCAGTTTACAGGACAAGGCAGAAAAGTGCCTCAGGTTTCAATGATAGTGAACGCTCTGCAGAAACGGTGCTGACTGTGTTTGATTAATGAAGGGAATGTTATGACAGGTAATTACCGCTTTAGCTCGGTTCAGAGTGTAACTCTTCATCTCAGTCATTGTGTTTTGACACCTCATCAGGAAAATTGAGTTCAAGTCATTATGATGTGATCTGTAATGAATTAATGATGGAGGTGAAAACACATTTAAGATTATAGCTAGTTTTTTTTTTTTTTTTTTCTGTTTTGCTGATTTGTTCGACCTGTATGTTGGCAAGACAGCCATTGTTGTTTTTCAAATGCATTACAGGTGCAGGTCCTGTGAATATGCATGTACATAATCCCACAGATTAGTAATGTGTCAGTGATAGTAAATATACTAGAATTAAAATATATATGTAAGATATGTAACCTAAATGATGACATTTCATATTCTCATTCCACAGAGGAAGAGATCAGTAACATGAGGAAAGAACTGGAGAAATATGGCATCCAGATGCCCACCTTCAGCAAGATCGGTGGCATCCTGGCCAATGAACTTTCAGTAGATGAAGCTGCATGTGAGTGACTTCATCTGTTTTTTATCTTGTCACATGTTTGTGTATGTATAAATCTGTTTAAATTACATACCTATTATTCTCATGATCGCATGTTTTTGTGTCCTCTTTCTGATTTATATCTGCAGTACACGCTGCTGTCTTTGCCATTAATGAGGCCATAGACAAAGGGCATGCTGAGAACACAATGGTGGCTCTGCAGAACCCTAACGCCTTACTGAGAAACACAAAGAAACCACTGGCCCAGGCCTACCAGGACACACTCAGCAACGCCAAGAGGAGGAAAGAGGATCAGGCCTCGGGACGGGTAAACTATATATTCATATAAGTTTAGAAACACACTTCAGTTCAAAAGTTTGGTGTTGATCATATTTTTAATGATTTTGAAAGAAGTATCTTATGCTCACCAATGCTGCATTTATTTGATCAAAATACAGTAAAGACAGTAATATTGTAAAATATTATTGCAATTTAAAATAACTATTATTTTATATTATATTTTAAAATGTAATTTATTCCTGTTATGGCAATGCTGAATTTTCAGCATCATTACTCCAGTCTTCAGTGTCACATGATCCTTCAGAAATCATTTTAATATGATGATTTGCTGCTGAAGAAACAGTTATTATTATTAACAATGTTGAAAAAAGTTGTGCTGCTTAATAGTTTTCTTGCATATTTGTCTATAGTTTAACATGCCATTGGTAAAGTGGTTTTAGGACAGTGTTAGACAGATCTTTCAGTAGTGAGTTACTATGCCTCAACCTTTAACTGGATAATAGGCAGCAAGAATGATAATGTTTTTACATCTGCATGTCAGGACTAATGTTTTACAAACCCAGTGCAAACCACATTTGTATGAATTAAAACCTGGTTTAATTAGGATTTTTGGAATTATGTGTTGTATAAACAAAGCCTCAGTCATAAGAAGGCAAACAGTAAAAACTGTACACACAAGTGAATATCAGAATCTTTTTAACTTAAAGATTAAGCAATAATTTACAAGGAGGACTATTCATAATTTACAGAAAACTTTAGACATGTATTTGCAAATATCTGATTTTGCATGCAAGGTAAATTGGTTTGTGTTTCTTTTTGCTGCCTCCTTTCAAACAAGCTCTAGCATACCTTTAGTTGCAAAATCAGCAGGATTCTGATTAAAAAATAACTGAGAATCAGCCTCGCTTGTTAAATGCTGATGTCTTCTAACACTCCTCACACACTCTGCTGACTCCAGTATCACCTGCTCCCCTGATGGTGACTTAATTGAATAGTCATTTTGTTGTGTCTACATCTAAGTGGGTAAATGTTGTATGTTGTATTTTATTTTATTTTTTTTCCAACCTGCTGTTAAAATCTTTGCTCAAGGGCACAAGGCCCCTGATTATCCTGTTTTTTAAAAAAAAAAATTTTTTTAATCTCTTTAAAAAAAAAAGTCTTGTTGTGACATATTGTATGTGTGTTTAGCGTTCGTCTGTTTCAACTGAAGAGAGAGATGTGTATGAAGAATTACTGACCCAGCAAGAGATCCAGAGCAATGTAGACCTCGTGAACAGTAAGTGTGGGACATTAATCAGAAAAAGTGGGCTGAGACCACTTCAAAAATGTTTTTGTTGTTGTTGTTGTTAAGCTTAATCCTGGAAATAAATATTTTAGTTTAGTTTTAAATTACAAAAAAAAAAAAAAACAATGCAAAGTTATGACTTAAAATCTAGGTGAAATATTTAAAATTCAACACTATTTGTATGCAGCGTTTTATTCAAATTGTTATGCTAACGGTATGATTTGCAATAAAAAAATTGCATTTTCATTAGCATTGTTATTTTAGTATTTAGTATTTTTAGTTCTTCAACTTAAATGTATTTGTTTTGGTTTGTTGCCAAGGCAATGTTTCTCATTAAGTAATTTTTTTTTTTAGTTTAAAGTTTTTCATCTAATTTCTATCATTTATTTTATTTCAGCTTTCAATTACCAAAAACATTTTTAAACGTTTTAGTTTTAGTTAACAATAACAGCACTGTTTATTAGTAGCCTCCGACCCCTTGGAACTCATTAAATAGTATCTTGCTCATTTTGTAGCCTTTTATTGTTTGTTTCTCATGATTTCAAATTTAGGGAAGCCCAAGAGAGCACTTGGACACTTCAGGGAAATAAATACATCATCCATGAAAAAATAGCAATTAATTTTTACTGTATGGCATAGTAGGCCTGCTTTGAAAATATTCTTGAGATTTTCTGAAGTGAATATAATGTAAATGTTGTGTAGAGTAATAATGATTTTCTCTCTCTAGCATCCGCAGCTATTCAGCAAGTAAATCAGGCTCTTGATGCTAAGGATCAGAAAGCCCTACTGGCCAGCCTTCGGTTGCCTGCACTTGGTCTTGTAGGAGTCCTTGATCACAACTCCTGCTTTTACCTGGAGCACTTCACGTCCTACAGGAAGCATAAAGTTAAGGTACTGAAGCAGACTATCTATATCAGATGAAATTACTCTTGATTTTGGGTCATATGAATTTAATGAGCATGTTTATGACATCTGTATGTAGGATGCTGGTGCGGGTGCTCAGCTGGAGAGAGAAGAGATTCAGAGGGTCATTACTTCCTGCAATGAGTTTGCAGAGGCCGAGAAACGAAGTATGTCACATACATGTACTCTTGACTGGTAGATAACGTAAAGACTCGAGTGTAGTGTAGATCTTCTGTAGTTATGAAGCTCTCTATGCGACCATTGTCGGTTTAGATGGTGTTACAATAAAAGTGAAATTAACAATAACGTGAATGGCTTTCTTAATGGATCAACATATAGTTTTGAGTTCATTCATTTTGAGTGCCTTAAAACAAATAATTCGGAGCCAATAGCCTCATGGGCAGCATGCTGACATGTAGCGCAGTTGCGCTTCGGGCAACCTGAGTTCAAATGCCAGCTCGTGGTCCTTTCTCTTCGCTTCATGTCCTCACTCCAGCTATACTATCAAAATAAATAAGTAAATTAATAAATAAAAGCAAATAGTTTATATTTCATTTTTGCTTAAACACGCTAAAAACTGAAAATCAATCGTTACAAGTGAATTTATTAAATGAAATATTAAAAATTATAATGTACAATGTGAAACATTCATTTTGAGATCTACTAAAGATAATATTTAACAGTGTTATTAAATTATTAGTGTTTTCAAATATTATCTTTAAGTGAGCATCAGATGATGGCTGACCGAGGTAATCTAAATGTAAAAATAGGGGAAATTAGGATTCACAATTAAATATACAATATTGGACGATCTATATTCTGTTTTGACCAATACAGAATAATATATATATGTATAAGCAGCTGATTACTGATTTGTTACCAGCATATACTGTGTTTATATGATTGTTCTGTGTTTTTCTGATACTACTGCTTATTGTGCTCTTGATGGACACAGAGCAGGAGGCTATTCTTGCGATCAATGCAGCTATTCGTCGAGGCGTTCCAGAAGATACTGTGGAGGAGCTCCTGAACCCCGAGGCCCAGTTACCCATCGTCTACCACACTGCTGCCAGCCTGTACCAGGCCGAGCTCTTCAGCCTGCAACTCGGCTCTCAGGTCAGCTCTCTTACTCTCCCGTTCAGCTCTTTATTGTCCTTACTTACAAAACACGTTTACATTTTATATCACCTCAGAACAAGGCTAGTCTTACTCATGAGGAGCTGTGTGTAGCTGTGGAGATGCTGTCTGCTGTGTCTGTGTTAAATGAGGTTCTGGACATCAAAGACTCAGTGGCCGTCATTGAGCAGCTCAGTGACTCTCCACTGGGCTTCAGTGGTCTGGATGCTGACAATTTACAGAGGTACAGTGACTTTACTGATTGAAAAAGAGAGACATGCCAAGAATACTATATGCCACTCTGAGATACAATTTAATAATTTAAATTGATCCTGTGGTTGTTTTGCTTTGTTAGATATGCAGACACACTGATCCGTCTTAGAGCAGAGTCCCTCGTCCAGGGTCAAGAGTTCCTCACCTGGAATGATGTTCAGAAGTGCATCGACACTGTCAATATCCAGGTGCACGAGGAACATGAGAGTAAGCAAACTTTGAAATAAATTATAAACTAAACTATATAAACTAAACTTTCTATTAATATTATTTTATTAAATTAATTAATACTTGTATTCAGCAAGGATGTATAAAATTGTTCAAAAGTGACCGTAAAGATATTCATAATGCTAGAAAAGATTACTTACTTTACAAAAGATCAAATACTGTTGAACTTTTTTTTCATCAAAGAATCCTGAATAAATGTATCACATTTTCCACAAAAAAATATTAAGCAGCACAACATTTTCAATATTGATAATTATAAATGTTTCTTGAGAACCAAATCAGGATTTGATTAAATAAATATAGCATTGGTGAGCATAAGAGACTTTGAAAAGAAGGTATTTAAATAGCTTTTTCTTTTCAAAATGTAGTGAATCCAATTTTAACGCATTTCACTCTTCAAAAAAAAAAAGAAAGAAGAAAGACATTAATATATTCTTATAAAAATAGCTTTTTGTTCTATTTCTTTACATTATTTCTTTCAGATGAGCTGAATAATATAATATAATATCAAAATAAGGTTTACCAAAAGGCCTTCTCATTAATGATGTGTTTAACTCATAGGTGGTCTTTTAAATACATTGAACCTTGAAGGTTATTAAAATCTACCATACAAATAATGTCTTTTTTGAGAAAGTTACTCCATAATGTTCTGATAAGCTGGTGTCGCTATGTGGTTGTGTCGATGTGTGTGTATGAATTAAGAACAAATGATCCAGTCTGTATAAATCACACAGAACAGTTTTATTGAACATTTAATGAATCACACAAGTAAACAGGTGGACTTATATAAAATGTGGAATATATAAAGGTGGACTATATAGAAGTTAAATATCTTAAAACAACATATTTGTTAATGTATAAACATAATGAATTTAAGAAATTATTGTCAATTTCTTAATGGAAATGTACACATATCAATGACTCTTCCCTTGCATCACGAGTTGTTGATCACATAAAATTCCCATGTTCCGTGTGTAGGAGTCATTGCTATCGCTGAGATCAACGAAGCTCTTAATTCTGGAGATCCAGAGAAGACACTCGCCACCCTCCTACTCCCTACAGCTAAACTACAGGGAGTCAATCCAGCCACCGCCAAACACTATCATGATCTACTGCTGACCACCAAAGACCTCATCTGCAAGGTGAAATAGAATAACAGCACTGAACCAATGAAAAGTCTAAGAGGTTACATCTCTTATTTGAATTACTCTTGAATTATTCATCTCTTATTCAAATTACTTAAACACTTCTTTCATGGTCTCAAAGATCCAGCTTTCATGGTCTTTGTATCCAGCTTGACTTCTGTGTGTCCAACTTCTTTAACTTCTGTACAAAGTAATGAGCCTCTACTATAGTACAAAGTGGGAAGTCCAACCATAACATCCTCAATCCACTGTTAAGCCATTTTAGATAAGGAAGCCCACCCTTGCAGGGTCCGCAACAAAAAACATCCTGCTATCTAGAAGGCCTTAGACAGTAGACAAAGCGTTCAAAGGTCTAGAGCTAAAGGATCTAAACTTGACTTGGGAAGTTGACGTCTTTGTGAGCAGATAAGAGAGGAAAGGGTCCAGACAGCTGTGGAAAGAACACAGACATACGGCTGCTCTGTAATAATAATACAGGTCATACTGCTTCTCACTGTACAACTTCACATAGTGTGAAAAAAGAAGTGCACTACATGGAGTAAAACACACTAAAAAGATCCCAAACACCAACGTGCTGGCCTTCATGTAGTGTTTCCAGTCACGACTGGAACAATTTAGGTGGAAGATGATGGATCCGTAAACAAATGCGATGACCAGCGATGGCAGGATGAACCCCAGGCAGAGCAGACTCAATCTGTATGGAATCAAAGGTTTGTAGGACGCTTCCTTATAGGGCTGGATATCATGACACGTCACCAACTCTTCCCCGAAAACACGGTAGCTTTGCTGAACCAGAAACTCTGGTGCCATCGCAATAGCAAAAACCACCCACATGGTTAAGCTCGACCAGATCGCACAGTACCTTTTCGACATTGTCCTGTAGAGGAACGGGTGGACCACCGCAAGGTAGCGCATCACACTAATACACATGTGGGCATGGATCGAGCAGTAGGTGTTACCATAAAAGCAGGCAGTCACCACCTTACAGGCCAGCTCTCCAAAGATCCAGTCGTTGTTATTGAAGTGATAGTGGACTCTGAGTGTGAGAGAAAGTAGCAGGAGAAGGTCTGAAACTGCTAGGCTAAAATATAGGATACCACTGGAAAGAGTCTTTCTTCCACTGAGGCAAGCCAACACAAAGACGTTAGAGGGGACCCCGATGAGGATGGCTAGGGTGTACGCGGATGGAATGATCCTAGTGCTGACAATTCCAGTGATGTAATTGATGACTTTATCCGAGGCGTTTATCACAGGCTGCTGGATAGATGTGTTGGAGAACAGGGAACTATTGAACACTATTGTTCCAGGAAACGTTTTTGGCTGAATTGATTGTTTTGGCATATTGATGCTGGTATATATTGATGCTGAAAAAAATGTTAGAAAACACAATGTTGAAATACTGAAATAAAGTGTATTCTTTATTCTCTATACAGTTTCACACAGCTTGATACTGAAATATGTAGTTACATTTAAACTGATTTGAATGTAATTCAACAAATTATTAGATCAGCAGACATGGCTTCAAGTCATTATTTTTAACAGTAATAATAATAGCATTGCACAATAAATTCTAAATACATATTTCAGTAATTGTTTTAGATCGAATTATCTGGAAAACATGGGTTGTTGAAATTTGACGTGACTATAAATCATGATTAATCACACATGACAAACATTAACTGTAAGAGTAAGACAGTACAAGCTGCCAACTTCAAGTATTTTGGATTGTTTTATTTGAATTCATTGAAGTGTTACATTTTAACTGTGTGACATATTTTCTTTTCATTTAATTCCCTTTCTTGGTAACACTTTATAATAACTACATGCTAATAATCATTAGTTAAGCATGAGTAAACAGTTAATTCATCATTCATAAAGCATTAATAGACATTAATAAGCAGTTTATAAATACAGCTATAAATGCTCTCTTCTTGATTTACAAGCATATCTATAATTTATTTAATAATTGTATTTTCATCCTTTATTAATGATCAATGTATTATTTGTAAATGAATAATTGCATTTTTTATAAACCAGTTATTTAAGATTACTTAGAACGTGTAAGTAAATGATTAATAAACTATTTAAATGTACATTCATACATCTTATTATTCAGACATATAGTGATGGTTACTTAGTGTGTTAATACATGCTTTATTAACATGTATTTATGCTGTAATTCAGGCTTAATTCGGGTAGTTATAAAGCATTTAGTAGTGGTCAGTTAACTATGTTTGTGAGCTCATCTAAAGTGAGGACTATTCATATCTTGTAAAGCATTTATAAAGGAGATTTAAAGGCTGTTAAATATTTCTATGTTCTGTATCACTGTGTTGTGTTTGTTACATTTTACTGTTTAAAAGATTGATGCACCTTTAAATCTTCTTTATAAATGCTTTACAAGGCATGAATAGTCCTCACTTTAGATTAGCTCACAAAATAGTTAACTGACCACTACTAAATGCTTTATAACTACCTGTATTTACTACATTTACTTACACTTTCTAAGTGATCTTATGAATGACTGACGACTCTTAAATAACTGGTTTGTAAATAATGATATACTTAATTTAGAAATTATTAATTGATCATTAACAAAGTATGAAAATACAATTATGAAACGCATTATAGATATGCTTATAAATCAAGAAAAAAAGCGTTTATAGCTGTATTTATAAACTGCTTATTAATGTCTATTAATGCTTTATAAATGATGAATTAACTATTTACTCATGCTTAACAAATGATTAAAAGCATGCAGTTATTATAAAGTGTTACCATTTTCTTTTAGTTTGTCGGGTTTATGTAGTTTTGCCTGTTGTTGTTTTCCTTTTCTGACTCTTGTTGTTCTTTCAGCAAAGTACAACCTTCCAAAATTCTCACAAACTCGCCATCTAATTGTGGCTCATTGTATTTTGAGAATTATTTGTTTTAGATGATTGAAAATTCTCTAATCTAACAACATTTTCATTGTCATCATAGACTGCTACCAGTAGCTGAGAGTTAGTCAACTATGCTTAAAGTTTTTTTAGTCTCAAAATCATGACTTCAGTCCATGTCCACATCTCTACCACATAGCAATCAGCTCAGCTGTTGATCTCTAACTATCTTTAACTGTTAGAGAAAAGTGGTCTTACCTGAATCTTGAAGTGAATCCTCAAACATGAATGGTAATAGCAGCAGCACAAATGTTCTCCACATGCTTGAAAGGTTTTTCCAGTGAATTTTTACAAAGTATCGTTTGCCAAACAACTAAACATGACCTACAAGTTTCTGTTCTGAAAATCAGTCATCTGTATATTGAGATAAGCATCAAGCTAGACGTCTACGTCGAAGGGCATGACGGTTTCCTGTAAGGGTTTAGGGAGTTTGGATTCAGAATTGCTCAGTGCTCATTTCTCAGGCATGTCAGGAAATGCTACGTGATATGAGACTTCCCCCAAATGGTTCCAATTCGTGGACCAAACTATTTACACATATCTCTCCACAAATAGTTCCTAAATAACATACAGGAATGTTTATATGATGTTTTGGTGTTCTGACCACTTGATTAACTTAAGTCCTTTAATGGATTTCTTTCTTTCTTTCTTTCTTTCTTTCTTTCTTTCTTTCTTTTTTTTCTTTCTTTCTTTCTTTCTTTCTTTCTTTCTTTTTTTTCTTTCTTTCTTTCTTTCTTTCTTTCTTTCTTTCTTTCTTTCTTTCTTTCTTTCTTTCTTTCTTTCTTTCTTTCTTTCTTTCTTTCTTTCTTTCTTTCTTTCTTTCTTTCTTTCTTTCTTTCTTTCTTTCTTTCTTTCTTTCTTTCTTTCTTTCTTTCTTTCTTTCTTTCTTTCTTTCTTTCTTTCTTTCTTTCTTTCTTTCTTTCTTTCTTTCTTTCTTTCTTTCTTTCTTACTTCATTCAGGTCTTATCCCTTCAAATAAAGGAAACTTTTTTGTTTTGTTTTTCAGGATCTGAGTGTCAGCAAATGATAGGTAGAATGATAAATCTTTCGTTTTTCACAGCAGTCGATATCATCAGGTTGCGGGTTCTTAACTTTTTCTTTTTATTCTGTTAAAAAGGTGTAAAAGACAGTGCAGCTTTGCATTCTGGCCACACTATTTACCAAACAACATACCATGAATTATTTGATGACACTTTAGGCCAGATTTACTAACAGCTTGCACCAGTGCAAACCCTCTTTTGGCGTTAAAAAAAATACTGTCAGGATTTACCAAAGACAAGAAGTGAAAGATAAGCGCTGAAAAGGCGTTATTTTTGCTGCTTACCTTATTGCATATGCATTTGTAGGAGTTTCCCTTTCAGACGCAAATTTATGGGAGGAGAATATTTAAATGAATCACGCAAGGTGATTTACTAAGGTTTGTTCTAGTCAATTTACTGGTATTTGCGCCATTATTTACTTGGCCCAAAAAGCATGTCTTAAACCAGAGGCTAATTTGTGTTGCTCTTAATAGATTTCGTTGGTCATTATGGAAATAATCCGGCTGCGTCAGTGTTCTTTAATTTGCACATCATCAGATCACATGCAGAACTTTTTGAACTATTTTCAATTCTTCACGCCTTCCCTATTACTGTGGGAATGTTTCTAAAGTAGGGAAACACAACAGACCAAATACTGCATCACATTTTTTATATCTTAAAATAAAGGTAATCATTTCATTGTTTTCATACAGTTCATCTGTGTTTTCAAAATTCCTAAATAAATTATGGAAATGTTTGGGTTAACTTTGCTTTTAACATTTGATTTCATGCACTGAGATGCTATAATATTATATGACTGCTGTGAAAACACCTGCATAAACAAGATATTTACCAAAGAGACACTTCCTGTTTAACAGTGATAGTTGCACAGAATGTATAATACAGCCTCTAATACATGATTTACTACAGTTGCTTACATTCAGAATAAATTGGTGTGTAGTTGCAGATGATTTGGTTTGCACTGTGACAGTGTGTGAGCAGTACACATGTATCGTATTGAGCCTGTGTATTGTATACACATGTTTTGTATTGAGCCTGCCCTGACTTTGTGTTGCGCTGTAATAGAGATCCGGAGATGAGTCTGCTGTACTGTGGCTGGACCAGATCCAGGAGGCCATACACACTGCCAACCAGGACCAGGAGGATGCACTCAAATGTAAGTTTGTAACCAAATATAAGTTGCATGAAATATGTATGATTTAGCTTTTATGTTAATTCTGTTAATATCCTATACACATCCCTGTGAAGGATGTATAGTATTATATATTCACATAATGGCATATAACCTTTCAAATTGGGTTTGACATTTAAAATGAAATGTTATTTACAGAGCACAATATATAACGTATATACTGTAATATATATTTTATGAGCTATTATAAATAAAAATCTAGGCTATATAAAATTAAAAATAAAATGTTCACGTTTGGATGCAATGAAAGCATGACTATGGAGAATCTAACAGAAAAAACATTTTATTAACAACATAACTCGGAGATACCCAGGATATCAGGAAAACACTAGAACGCAACCACATCATACAAAGACGACACCGAACAATTAACTGAGGGAACTAAGGCCACATCCACACGAAGCCAAAGCTTTCCCTATCCGGTGTTTTTTTTCCTCGTTCTAAAAAAAAAAATCCGTAAACACGGCGGCGTCTCGAAAAATATCTGCGTACACACGAAACCACTGAAACCGACTCAAAACGATTTAGTATACATCCCAGACCAGTATGTGGTGCTGAAATTCTGCCATAGAGATCCACAAAAAATGCGAGAAGAAGACTTGGAGCATGCGCATAAACCTTGCGCGCTGTAGGCTACTATGCATAGACAGTAAAATAAATACTATACAATAATATTAGGCACAGTAGCTTCTTCTTTTCTTTTTTTACCAAGAACTTTATTGAACAACCATAAATGGCCTGGTACAAAATAGGGAGTCACGATATTCGATTAGTTAGCGGTCTCAGAAAGCTTGCCACAAAGAACCGCCAAAAGTAATGAATGTGTCAAATATAGCAAGGAGACATTTTAATTGTTTATTAATAAACTGTGTTCCGTGTCAGTCTTGACTGAAAAGATGAAGTTGACGATGCTGACTCGCCACCTTCGCAGTAGGCTATTGTGAACGTGCCTGGAGTAGGCTAAGTAATAGAGTGCCGAAGTGATGACGTCACTCTGTAGGCCAAAACGCGGAAGTGAGTTAGCATTTTAGCCTTAGGGTTCCCTCGCTCTAAAGTCTATGGTATTTTTGAATGGGTTTTTGCTAAATCGCCTGAAATAAGGTCTGTGGTGAACAAAGCCTCTAAATATTTTCACGTTTTGATCTATGACATAGAACACACAGTTATAACCTGCTTGTGGTTTTTTTAAACTTTATTGTGTCTGCTTGTGTTTTTAAAAACTTTATAAGCTTCAAAATGTATACATTTTGGATTAACTTGTAAAGATGATCTTGATAGACAAAACGTGTAAGGGTCACAACTCTTTGTTAAACACAGATCTTACAGATCTTAAAATGCAAGGGTGTCGTTTTCAGATTTATCCACTCTGGGACCCGATTTCAAAAAATAGCGGTTTCAGTGTCCCAAAACGCCGGATCCGTCTGGACGAAACGCCAATACGACACAAAATTTTTACATATACAGCTAAACGCGTCTCCGTGTGGACCGGGCCTAAGAGCTTAAATACTAGATAATCAACAAAATAGAAACAGGTGTGTAACATAATCAGTAACCAAGGAAACTAACTAGAGAATACAGACAGGCAGGCAGACAGGGCAAACCAAACTAAGGTGCCATTTACACAACACCATTTTCAACTAAAAATGGAAAACATTTTATGCGTTTTGGCTGTTAATATACACGACAACGCTGTTTTGGGGGCCTGCAAACGCAAGCTTTTGAAAATGCGTTTCAAAGTGCAAGTCTTTGAAAACGATACCGTTATTGTCCCCATGTAAACAACAAAAACAAGAATTTGTGAAAATGGTGACGTCGTGTGCATGCGTATTATGTGTTCAGTCAATAGGCGCATAGTGTTTCCTTACTAAGAGACATCACCAACTACTGGCCTGGCAGCAGAATACAGCCTTTTTAATCATACGTGCAAACGGGGATCGTTTTGACAAAGGAAAGAAAAATCTTTTCTGTTTTTAGTACATTGTTGTCATCTAAACATACCCTTAAACACAAACAAACTGAACATAAACCTGACAAAAATATTGTCGCAATACATAAAATTGTAAAAAAAAAATGTATAGTAAAAAATCACAATAATGCAAAGAAAGAAAACAGTGCATCCTTTCTATGAAAAACTGTGACTTTATCCATTCTCAAGGATTGAAAGTGATTGTTCTGTATATTGCGTGTCTGATTTCAGTGGCTGAGGCCGTCGCAGACATAAACAGGGCAGTATCTGAGGGCGATGCTACGGCCACACTGGGTACTCTGCAGTGTCCCGATGCAGGTCTTCGAGCAGTGCTGTCTGAATGTGCTCATATCTACCACAGCCAGCTCTCTCAGTTACAGAGCACTCAAACAGAACAAGGTAACTCTATCACACCCTTGATGACTGCCGTCTGGAAGGTCTAGCTATAATTTGAACATTAACTTAGCTCTTGTTATCTGCCTTGCTCTTTGAGGCTGGATAATGTACTGTCATGCATATTAAATATAATTTATTATATAATTATACAGAATATTGTGTATGGTATTATCAAGCCTCTTGTATATGTGTATCATTAGCATTAACAAACCTAAGTGTGTCAAATTTGTGCAACATTTGCCCGTTTAATTTGATAAATTGTTAGATATTAGTTGTAAATATTCCACAGACTTTTCAAGCATCATCTAAAACATTTACTGGTTTATTTGATTTCAGACAGAGGCAAATACATATGCAATTCTTCATAAATAAGTTATTCTTCACAGGACCTCTGGGCAATCACAGTGCTTTAATTTTAATTGTGTTATCTGTAGGGACCAGTGGCAGTTCATGGGTAAAACACAAGATCAAGGATAAATATGATTACTTCTATAACATCGAAAGCAAAGAAGGGACATGGGTTGAGCCAGATCATTTTTTCCATGACAGTTCCCAGCTCACCAAAGAAGATATTCAGGTATGTCTTTAGCACAAACATACATTTGCCGTGTTTTGCGTTGTTTGTGACAGCTCTGCAGTTCATTTAATATTTTCTTTCCCCCTAACTAGAGTGTTTTGAGCAGTGTAACAGCTGAGTATAACAGAGAGCAGCTGTGGTTGGCCAATGAGACGCTGATCATCAAACTGCAGGCCCTGATTCGTGGATACCTGGTGAGGCGGGCACATACTGACAGACTGGAGTACCTGCAAAAACAAGAGCCGAGCGTCATCAAACTACAGGTGCTTAACTCTAAAAAATACTATTTTTTTAAATATATTTGTTATTATTATTTGTTTAGATTATTGTTTATTAAAGAAAACAATATACTACTTAAAGGGGGGGGGTGGGGGGTGAAACACTCAGTTTCAGTCAATCTCATGTTAATCTTGAGTACCTATAGAGTAGTATTGCATCCTTCATATCTCCAAAAAGTCTTTAGTTTTATTATATTTATGAATGAAAGATAGGCTGTACCGAGTCTTTCCGGAAAAAAAACGAGCGGGCGGAGGCGTGCCGTGTGGGCGGAGCTAAATAATCACGAGCGCGCAAAGCTTTTGCGTTGAGAGCGTCTGGAAGCTAGCCTGGTAATACCAGACTCTGCTACTTCACTTTGCTTCGTACACAGAGTCTGGGATAGCATAATAGAGAAGTGTTTTCTCTCTCGCTAGGGGGCGCGTACTGAAGTTTAAAATCATTGGTTACCCGTAAGCCAATCAGATAAGTTTGTTTATGACGTATGTTATGCGCCGACACAGCCGCATCGAACCACAGACATCATGCATCGAACTCAAATCTATGATCGAACTTCCACTGTAAACACTTGATGATGCGAGCGAAATACCCGAGTGAACATGGCTGTAAACGACTTTTTTGATCTGTGAGTGATGTATAGAATGACTGCTGAGAGAGAGAGAGAGAGAGAGAGAGAGAGAGAGAGAGAGAGAGAGAGAGAGAGAGAGAGAGAGCACTCCCACGTCTACAAACAACACGAGCGCTGTCTTGCTCTCTCTCCCTCGCGCATATTCATAAAAATCAATCGACAAGATAGTAAGAGGTCGGAAGACCGTGGTTTCACGTGGAGCATTTGGAGATTTTTAGAGATTATAGACTCTAGGAACAACATCTCAATGAACAACATCTCAACTATAAAGGCCTGTCTCATATAAGTTAGACGCCTATCTCAAGTACAAGCCGGTGCAGTTCGACGATTTGGGCAAATAAAAGCCCGGGCTATTATTTGAAGTTTTACGGTATTTAAGACCTGGAAAAGAAAAGAGACACTGACCTGTCAAAAGGCTCCCCAGTTTCTCGCTGACGATCGGTAATAGTTGATAAATTAAACTTTTCCCAAAGGGAGTAGGGCCACAACATCACCTCCATTCAAAATGTTTAATACACACTCTTCGTGTTCGGGCTTCAGTTTGCTAATGCCGGGAATATTCTCCACAACAGAGCGAATTGCATCCGCGTCTCCATATCAGCGGTCGTTTTCGATTTCCCTGACCTAATCTTAAACACGGCGCTTACCGACTACGTCACGGCTTTCAGCCCGCCCTCTGTTCGTTGATTGGCCCGGCTGTTTTCAGGCCGGTGGAAAACGTCTCCGGTTACTATCGTAACCTCGGTTCCCTGAGAGGCGGGAACGAGACATTACGTCATACTGACGTATATGGGAACTCCTCCCTTCTCCATTTTCACTGAAATCTTATAGGATAACGCCAGCTGGAGACAGCTGGCCAATTGACGCAAAACATGCAAATGCTGACCGGTCCGCGGGCAGTATAAATAGCATGGACGCGACAATTGCGTCAGAATCAAGACTGAACGCTAGCACAGCTGATCAAACGGCGAGCACGGCGGTTGACGTAATGTCTCGTTCCCGCCTCTCAGGGAACCGAGGTTACGATAGTAACCGGAAGACGTTCCCTTTCAAGGCGGTCACTTCGACATTACGTCATACTGACGTATATGGGAACTGTATAGAATCCCGCCGTGAGCGCAGTGAAGATAAGCCCTGAACGGGGTCAAGCTACACTCCCACAGGAAACACAGTTCTAAGCCAGCAGCGCCGCTAGGAGCACTCAAAACTGATAGGCGAAACTAGACCAACGTCTGCTCCGGCTTTACCAAGTTGCGCATCCACTGCAATGAGGCGAAGGCTGCACTGGACAGGGCAGCACAACACCATAAGCACTCGAGCACAAGAGCTAACACAGTGTCGACGGCATAGCGGTGACAGCTGCATAACCTTAAGCCACACGCAGTTAACAGTACAATGGAAACTACTGCGTAATGTGGAAACAGCTATGTAACCTTATAGTCATAACACAGAGTTAGCAGCAATGGTACCTTATAGTCATAACACAGAGTTAGCAGCAATGGTAACTCTGCAATACAGACTACTGCACAGCTGGTGGTAACAGTTTCATGAGTACATTGATAAAACTCACCGAACCCACGACGCTAAGGTGGTGCATCAAACTTGGAACCATGGCGAATGTGTTCTGAGAAGACGGCCAGCATCCCTAAATCCCGTAGGCATTATAGCAACCATTTAAAGCGTCGAATTCAGAGAGAAAGTCTCTGTATAAAACATCACGTCCCTAGTACCATCCACCAAGCACACAAACAGCTTGAAGACTGCTGCCTAGTGATCCACGTACATCCACAAATCCCTTACAGGGCCAACATCACTCTGAGCATCGGCATCATGCGAGGCTGAACTCAGCAGATAAGGCGGTCAGGGATCAACCTGTGCTCTGAACGGTGTAAGCGACTTCGGAACGTAGCTTGGTATCGGACTGAGAGTGACGCTGCAGTCATCAGGTCCGAGACAATGCGACACTATTCACTAGAATGAGCGTAAGTCTCCAAGTGCTTCGCTGGGGCGAGAGCCGGTGGTAAGGCCATCTCAGGGAGAGCTCCGTCTCAGCACTTGTCAGTGTGAAGTGTCTTGCTCAACTAAGGACCCAGCAGCGGACACACAAGAAGGTTCCACAGCTTGGGGCTGGGGTGCCACCTTGTAGAACATAGCCGATGTTCTATAGCCAATGTACAGAAGTGCACATCAACACATAACTGAATGTACATAAACACAGTGCCAGTGGCCGTAGCGACAACAACTGTGAATATACGCAGTTAGAAAATAGCCCCATAATAGCATAGCACCTCAGTAAGCACACAAACACAGTCGTAACTGTAGCTACAACTGTGAATATATGCACAGAAAAACCAGTTGCCCTGATAGGAACGGGGCAATATAACAGCGCAGCACATGCACGCACAGCATAGGTCGCTGTAGCCCCAACTTAATACACGCAGTTAGCTCAGTATTTAGGCACTGAAGGATACGGGGCTGCATGAACACATCCATTTGTAAATAATGCAGCGCATGTCGCCGTATCGACGGAGACTGTGAATATGCACAGTTTGACTGGGATAGCTAGTTGCACTGAAGATACAGGGCAACATGGCAGCATAACACAAGTAAGTAAGGAATAGCGCATCCTTGCATGTACATAACGCAGCGTAAGACGCTGTAGCAACAGAAACTGTGTAGAGACAGAAACTAAGATGCATAGTTAGATTAGGATGGCCAGCAGCACTGAAGGAAACAGGGCAGCATTACAGCATAACACATCCGTTTACGTACATACATCCAGAACTGCGAATATGCACGGTTAGATTAGGATAGCTAGTTTTGCACTGAAGGAAACAGGGCAACAAAATAGCAAAAACACGTCCTTGTACGTGCCGTGTAGTCGCCATAGCGACAGAACAGAATATGCAGTTAGATAGGATAGCTGGATGTTGCACTGAAGGATAGAGGGCAACATAACAGCATTACCCATCAGTGTGCACATTTCAAACATCTGAGTGTATAATGCGGTGCAAGTCGACGAAGCGACCGAAACTGCATGAATATGCACAGTTCACATAATGGTCAGTTACGTTAGCAACATAACTGCATAACGCTTCAGTGTGGACACAGATGCAGCGCAAGTCGCCGTAGCGACAAACTGTGACTATGCACAGTTAGATAGGATAGCTATGTGCACTGAAGGATACAGGGCAACGCGATAGCATAGTCACATTAGTACGTACAAAAACACAGCGTCAGAGGCATCGCGACATCGACTGTGAATACATAGTAAGTCAGAATAGCCGGTTGCACTGATGATACAGGGCAATATTTAGCGGCGTAAACATAGCACATCAGTGTGTAGCGTGTACACAGCGTCAGTTGCACCGCACAACAACTGTGTACTCAATCAGAATAGCCATTTGCACTGAAGGATACAGGGCAATGTATAACGGCATAAATCATAACACATTCAGTGTGTAGAGTGTACATAGACACGGCGTCAGTTGCATCACACGACAACTGTGAATATGCACTGCGTAGTAATCAGAATAGCCATTTGCACTGAAGGACACAGGGCAATATATAATGGCATAAACCATTACACAGTGAGTTGTATGTACGTAACACAGTGTCAGTTGCATCGCGCCACACTGTAAATACGTAGTAATCAGAATAGTTATTTGCACTGAAGGATACAGGGCAATATACAACAGCAAAATTCATAACACAGTGTGTAGTGTGTACATAAACACAGCGTCAGCTGCATCGCAAAACAACTGTGAATACATACTGCATAGTAATCAGAATAGCCATTTGCACTGAAAATTACAGGGCAATATATAATGGCATAAATCCCAACGCATAACGCTGTGTAGTATGTACGTAACAGCGCCAGTTGCATCGCACAACAACTGTGAATACGTAGTAATCAGAATAGCCATTTGCACTGAAGGATATAGGACAACAACGGCAAAATTCGTAACGCAGTGTACCGTGTGTACGTAACACAGCGTCAGTTGCATCGCACGACTGTGAATACGTAGTAATCGGATTAGCCATTTGCACTGAAGGATACAGGAACAGGGCAAAATATAATGGCATAAATCATACACATAACAGTGCGTAGTGTGTACGTAACACAGCGTCCGTTGCATCGCAACAACTGTGAATACGTAGTAATCAGAATAGCCAGTTGCACTGAAGGGTACAGGGCAATATCGTGGCATAACCATAACACACACACATATCAGTGTACATAAACACAGCGTCAGTGGCATCGCACAACTGTGAATCAGAATAGCCAGTTGCACTGAAGGATACAGGGCAATTTTTAGCGGCATGAATCATGAACACATAACGGTTTGTAGAGTGCACGTAAACACAGCGTCATTTCATCGTACAACAACTGTGAATACGTGGTAATCAGAATAGCCATTTGCACTGAAGAAACAGGGCAGCATATAACGGCACGAATCTTAGCACATATCAGTGTGCAGTGTGAACATAAACACAGCGTCAGTGGCGTAGCGACAACACTGTGAATACGTGGTTAAATCAGAATGGCCAGTTGCACTGAGGGATACAGGGCAATATATAAGGGCATAACAGTTAAATCATAGCACAAATCAGTGTGCAGTGTGTACATAAACACAGCGTCAGTGGCGTAGCGACAACAACTGTGAATACGTGGTTAAATCAGAATGGCCAGTTGCACTGAGGGATACAGGGCAATATATAAGGGCATAACAGTTAAATCATAGCACATATCAGTGTGCAGTGTGTACATAAACACAGCGTCAGTGGCATAGCGACAACAACTGTGAATACGTCGTTAATAGAATGGCCAGTTGCACTGAGGGATACAGGGCAATATATAATGATATAACAATATATAACGGCACAAATTACAGCACATATCAGTGAGCAGTGTGAACATAAACACAGCGTCAGTGGCGTAGCGACAACAACTGTGGATACGTGGTTAAATCAGAATGGCCAGTTGCACTGAAGGATACAGGGCAGCCTGACGACTTAAGCTGTAGCTGTGCACCTCCATTACCAGAGCGGGGCGTCCTGGCGCGGCGCTCTCCGTGGCCTGTGTCGCCACATTACCGGTCCCGCCCTCTGCCAACGGTGAAGATCCGGTTCGTTCGGGTTCGAACCGTTTTGGCGGCTGTAGCCGAATTAGGCGGGACGAGGTGCCGACGAAGAGAGACATCGAGGAAGGCTGGACCGTATAGAGATCAAAAGTTTCGGTGTAAAGTCTGGCCGCGGCGAGACTAAATTTTATATGCTGCGAGAGCTGGGATCGAACACGGGTCTCCCGTGCGACGGCTTTGGGTTTCGCCACTGAGACACAGGGGGAAATGCCCACTTTCGCGCCTTTAGACACAGAGCCATGGCCTTGCCTCGTCTCTCTGGGTGCGTCTTTCGCATGACTTACCATAGGACGTCGTGAAGACGGAATCTTTCTTGAAGTAGCCTGGTTGTTTTTAGATACCGGGCTAGTCAACTCTTCTTTGGGCGTGAGAGGGCCCACCAGCGGCCGCTGGCGGCAGTGGGCCTCATCCCAGCTGATGCCCGGGTTTATGAGGGCGCGCACTGGTAGACCGGCACATGCCTGTCGTCGGCGAGTGCGGCCTCGGTAGATCCTTGTTTGGGTAGAGCGAGTCAATACCGCACATATCTGGCATGTAGCAGCCATCGGATGCGGGGAGGAAACGTGGTGAGTAACCTCTATTGCAACTTCCACGATGACTTCAGATAAGACTTCTAGCGTGAAGAAAGAGATTCTGACGCAATTGTCGCGTCCATGCTATTTATACTGCCCGCGGACCGGTCAGCATTTGCATGTTTTGCGTCAATTGGCCAGCTGTCTCCAGCTGGCGTTATCCTATAAGATTTCAGTGAAAATGGAGAAGGGAGGAGTTCCCATATACGTCAGTATGACGTAATGTCGAAGTGACCGCCTTGAAAGGGAACAGAAAGATAGGCTGCTATCTCAGACTGACTATAGGAGCGAAGTGAAATTAGCGGAAGTAGGAAGTCTGACGTAGTCAGGCTAACTGACTATAGGAGCGAAGTGAAATTAGCGGAAGTAGGACGTCTGACGTAGTCAGGCTATCTGGAAGCTGTGACATCCCAAAACAAACCACGGCTAACAATCAGATTCAGCCATACATTTTTGATCCCGAATCAGATCCTGAGGCTGAAATTGAAGACGAGCAGCCAGCAGCACGTGTCTGTGTACTGGAACTTGTATAACTTATATTTGCTTAGCAGTTTTTTTGTAAATGACTAATTTTCACTTTATGTCGTCGTATTTTTTTTTTTCTTTAAAGATGTACATGTGGGAAGTGTAGTTTGATGCCGACTGAGGCGGGAGTTTTTTAAAAGTAGAAATGATTTCAACTTGAGTGCAGTGTTTTTAGAACACCATGTCATGCGTGAGTTATAACTTACAACATTTGTGTGTGTTTACTCGTGGTTTATTAGGACATGATTTGGTTTTACAATAAACAAACAGACACCTACAGTGGCCAGCTAAACAAATGTATTTAAAGACATTCTTGAATAAATCCTATGCAGCGCTGCCGATGATTTCCATCCTGTTGAAGCATGTTGATGTGCGCGGTCTTGCTCTCCTCTGGTCGACGTGTGCGCGGGCGCGCTTTTCCGAGAGAAATGCTCATATAAGGAGTTCCACTCTCATCTATGTCATTAGATTAACGATCGAAGAAAAAAAACAGCCGAAACTTGTACCAACCCGGAAGTAAGATTTTCGGCACAGAAATTCTCCGTTATTCGTCCAAAATATATATTTTTTAAACTTTGGCCATGTTTAGCATGAGAATCCATCTCTTTAACACTGTAAACAACTCTGAATACGTGAAACACCATTGTTTCGCATACTCCCTCGCTTCACATTGGGTTTGGTTTACCATTGCAGGCATCCTGGAAGGGCTACAAACAGAGAAGAGTGTATAAAGACAGACTAAAGACCTTCCAAGACAGCGTTAGCACTGTGATTAAGGTAATGGTTCTATCACTAATGCTCTTTTATTACAGTTTTTCATCATAGCATATTCACCTTGATGTTTTGAATTGCAGTACTTGAATTATTCATAGTATGAAAACATGTTTCCTCTACACTTTAGTTACAGTCACTGGTGAAGATGTGGAAAGCTAAACGAAGCTACATTAAGAGAATGCAGTACTTCAAAGACCATGTAAGTCATCTCACTCACAAGTGAACGTGCAGCTTCTACATCTGCATACTTATGATGCTGAAATATTCTGTGTCATGTTCAGGAGAAAGAAATAGTGACGATTCAAGCTTACCTTAAGGCTAATAAAGCAAGAGTTGACTACAGAACTTTGAGTAAGTCCATTACATTATTGCATTGAATGTATTATGTAATTTAATTTACATTTACTTGTATTGTTAGTTGATTGGTTTACATGGTAAATATAATTGTTTTTCCATTTATTTTTCAAACAGCCGGTTCTCAGCATCCCCCTCTCTCAGTGGTCCGTAAATTTGTACACTTGCTGGAACAAAGTAGCCTCGATTTACAGGAGGAACAGGAAGTGACACGGCTCAGAGAGGAAGTGGTCACCAAGATTCGTGCTAATCAGCAAATGGAAAAGGATCTGAATTTAATGGATATTAAGATTGGCCTGTTAGTAAAGAACAGGATCACACTACAGGTGCTATTTTTATGTGGTGGCTTTAAATAATTTAAAGACTGAGATTGTGAGCTATGTGGATTGTTTGTTGTATATACTATGGATTAATGAGACAAATGTTACATTATTCTTTGATGTATATAGGTTTGAAGTTTCCCAAAAAGACAAAAAAACTTCCAAAAAAACCCCCACTTTATTTTATTTATTTTTTTTACAAAAAAAAAAAAAAAACGTTTTCTTGAGTCTCATAAGAGTAGAAGAAGTTACAGATGTTAAAACCAGTTGAGTTTAACCTTTGACCCGTCCTAATTTTTCCAATTACTTGAATGTTTTCTCCTTTGGCAGGATGTGGTGTCACACAGCAAAAAGATGAAAAGCAAAAAGAACAAAATGAATAAAGAAGATCTGGCCATGGGGGAAAAGCAGGGCATCAAGGGCCTGAGCAAAGATAAGAGGAAAAAACTGGAGACCTATCAGCATCTCTTTTACCTTCTACAAGTGAGACCTATGGCCCACATTCAGTCATTTTAAATCATTTATGAAATAGACTGGAATGCTGAAGATATATATATATATATATATATATATATATATATATATTAGGGCTGTCAGTTAAACGCGTTATTAACGGCGTTAACGCAAACCCATTTTAACGGCGTCAATTTTTTTTATCGCGCGATTAACGGTCTTTTTGGCCTAGCAAACTTTGTATTTTTTTTCACATGCTGTTACAACAGGACGCGGCGCTGCGCTATGAAACCCATTCATTTCAATGGCGAGGGGCGCCGCGCGAGGACGTTTTGTTGCTTCGTCGACCAAAGCGCAAGCGGATCTAGCTAGACCGGAAACAAAACAACAGGCGCGCCGCACACACTTGTTTGGGCTTGCGAGCCGGCCAAATAGTTGGTTAACGTTACGCTTTGAGTGGATGACGAGCGCGAGACGCCGAAATGGATGCCAATAAGATTCTGAATGGAAAGTTTACTTTTGAAAAGTTGCCAAATGGTTCCATTGACAAGACCAAAGTGATCTGTGTGTTTTGTCGTTGTGAACTGAGCTATCATCATCGCAGCGCGTCCAGTCTGAAATACCACTTGATGGCCAAGCACACACACACACACACACACAGCTGATGCGAATTTTCCGCCCCCTCGTCAATATCAGGACCTCGTCAGTATTTCTTTCACCCTTTTATTGATGGACAGTGTTACATTGAGAGATTATTTGCTCCAAGTGAGAATGTTAGTGTGAAATTGAACACAGTATATGTCAATGTTGTTTTCAATAATCCATGTGGATAAGAGCATTAAAATGAGAAAAAAAATAATGGGACAAAAAGCAAATCAAGAGACATTTAGAATAGATAAAAATAATTGCGATTAATCGCGAGTTAACTATGACATTAATGGGATTAATCGCGATTAAATATTTTAAGCGTTTGACAGCCCTAATATATATATATATGTATATGTATATGTAAAACATTTATACATTTAAAAAAAATTCACAAAATGTTATAAATACTGTAAATCCTTTCAGTTAAATGTTTTCTTAATTTAACAGACTAATCCTTCATACCTGGCCAAGCTAATCTTCCAGATGCCCCAGAACAAATCCACCAAGTTCATGGACACTGTTATCTTCACGTTGTATAACTATGCCTCTAACCAGCGGGAAGAGTACTTGCTGCTCAAGCTTTTTGAGTCAGCGCTGCGAGAGGAGATCAAGTAAGATACTGAGACTGAGATTTAGAGAATTTTATTTTCTAGCTTGAGCATGCAAGAACAACATTGTTTCAGAGAGACTAATATATTTCAATTCATAATTATTGCATCAAACGTGAATTAAATGTCTCTGATTATACAATGTGTATAGTTTTGCTTTATAATATACAGTATGGCAAATATCATTGTAACTTTGCTGTCATCTCTGGCAGATCTAAGGTGGATCATATCCAGGAAATAGTGACAGGAAACCCTACAGTCATTAAGATGGTTCTGAGCTTTTACCGTGGTGCTCGTGGACAGAACGCCCTCAGGCAGTTGCTTGGACCAGTGGTTAAAGAGATCATTGAGGACAAAAACCTGGGTATCAACACTAACCCTGTAGACATCTACAAAGCCTGGGTTAATCAGCTAGAGACCGCTACAGGAGAAGCCAGGTTCATATTTTCATATGCATATTTTCTTATCTTACATATTACACACACTTTCTCACATCCATTTCCCCTCCAACTTTGTTAGCATATTTACATTTTTTTTAACAATAAAACATTGACTAAAAGTTTGGGGTCAGTAGGATTCTTTTGCAAGAAATTAATGCTTTTATTCAGCAAAGATGCAGTCAATTACAATTTATATTGTTCTATTTGAAATAAATAGGTTTCGACAAAAATATTCAGCAGCACAACTGTTTTCAACTGATGATATTAAAAATGTTTCTAGAGCACCAAATCAGCATATTAGAATGATTTCTGAAGGATCATGTGACTGAAGACTGGAGTAATGATGCTGAAAATTCAGCTTTTGCATTATGATTTACAAGAATACTTTACTTTTTAAAATATATTCAAATGAAAACAGTTATTTCAAATTGTAATATTTCTGTTTTACTGTATGGTTGATCAAATAAATGCAGTCTTTGTAAAGATGAGAGACTTCTTTCAAATACTTAAAAAAAATTGGCACATCTAATACCGACCCCCTCTTTCTATCTTTAGTTTTGTTTTTGTTTAATTATTTTTTACTACTGTTGTTGAACTTCACTTCATAGTAAGCTGCCATATGAGGTCACGCCAGACCAGGCTCTGTCACACGAGGAAGTGAGGGCTAAACTGGAATCCTCCAATCAGGTGCTCCGTAGCGTCACAGACAAAGTGCTCAGCTCTATCATGTCATCGCTGGACAGCATCCCGTAAGAACAAAGACCATTGCAGCCTTTCAAACAGTTATGCTTCATGCAGTTCATTTTCATTTCGCCTGTTATATTTGTCAAATATGCCTCTTGTATTATGATGGATTCTTTTATACAATATAACTTTACAGTGGCATTGTGCACCAGGGGGCAGCATTGTAGTTAAAACAGGGAGAGTCTGCCAAAAACAAGAAATATTGTCAATACAGAATCAGCGTTGTGTGCTGTTTTGCACACAGCATTCATTACTAACCTCTCATTAATTTAACGTATGGCCAGATTTTTATTTTGCATTATTTGATATCTGTTTTCTTTTGCATGCAGTTACGGCATGAGATATATTGCTAAAGTTCTAAAGGACACGCTTCATGAGAAATTCCCTGACGCCACAGAGGATGAATTATTAAAGGTCAGATGTTGACTATTTTAGTGGTACTCGTATATCCAGATTCCATACAAATGTTTCTTTTAAAATATGTATTCAATGGGTCCCTGCAAAGCTCATTTCATACTTGAAATGTAGCTATAATTGCTTGACACATGATGAACCACAACAGATTAAAGATGAACTAAATCACATTTTGTGGAGTCAACGTCTCAAGAACCCAGAAAAATAATGGTTCACATGGAATAAGTTCAGTTTGAATAGCAGCATCTTCTTCCCACAGATTGTAGGGACTCTTCTCTATTACCGTTACATGAATCCTGCCATTGTGGCTCCAGATGGGTTTGACATCATTGACATGACGGCCGGAGGTCAGGTGCATTCAGAGCAGAGGAGGAACCTGGCGTCAGTGGCTAAGATGCTACAGCATGCAGCTGCCAACAAGCTTTTTGAGGACGAGAGCGACCACCTCACCCCCATGAATAGCTACATCTCCCAGACCTATCAAAGGTTCAGGTGAGGAGAACAGAGCACTTCATCAGTTTAAGGTTTAGTTTGTCCAGGGTCACACACACAAAAAAAAAATACTATTACTGTTGAGAAGAATCAAATACTTAAATGGATAGTTCACCTAAAAATGACAATTCTGTCATCATTTACTCACCCTCATGTTGTTCAAAACCTACATGACTTACATTCTTCTGTGGAAATTAAAAGAAGATATTTTGAAGATATTATCTCAGTGTGTTTTTGAAAGTCAATAGGGTCCAATGTTGTTTTTTTCTCATAGAAACATAAATACTTTATGTAGAAACTGACAAGTAGAACAAAAGATTTTAAACAATCAGACAAATCTTTAGTCAGGACAGGCTAAAGATATATGGAAATTGAGGTTAAAGGTGAGGAAGTGTTTTTGTATGAAAGTAAGGCATCAGCAGTGAGGAGGGACATGTGTTGCCACTTCAGACATATTAGTGTGTGTATGCTTGTGTGAGGCAGCTGGAAGTGCTAAATGACCTTTTGCCCAAAGCCCCTCATTCCCATGCCGGTGAGTCATTCTTACTGGAAACTCCCTGCTGATTTCTTTTCCTCTCTGATTCTCAGCATTTCTGCCTGATGATCTGGATTATTGCAGCTTATGACAGCATGTGACCTTCTCATTCAAGTATACCTTGCATTGTAAATTGATTATGCATTTTGGTTCAAAACAGATTTCCACAGAATTTGAACATCTGTTACTCACAAAATTTCAAACTGCCATGTCTCCTGCATATGTGTGTACTAAATATTTTGGTTAATACGATGGGGTTTTCATATTTTACCATGATTCTACCGAAATCCACAGATTTTCCACTAAAATCACAAAACAATCAACAGATTTAAAGGGTACTTCACAGCTGGCAAAATGGGCTTTCAATAAAACTTGACTGCCTATACAGTAGAAAGGCAAAAAAAAAAAAAAGGTGAAAGCATTCTGACTAAAGAAAACAAAAAAGGCCTGTTGTCTTCCCTTTAGTCAAATAGGTAGGAAAACTTCAACACCCATAATGCACTGGGCATGTCCACTCCCACCAGTCTGCTGTGTGTAGTACGCTCACCAGTCAAATACCGCCTTGCTTTAGTAGGAAACACTTCTTAGCAAACTTTTAGTCATAATGGTGTCGACTTGTATTGTTCCTAGGTGCAAGTCTGCAAGAATTTAAAGAGTAAACATTTAGCGTAGTGGGTTACTTTGGGTTTCCAGTGAAGAATCCAGCACGTTGTAGGCAGTGGCTAAAAGCTGCAAAGAACACAGAGAGAATGCCGCAATAGACAAACTGAAAAACCTTAGCGTTTGTTGTCAACATTTCAAACTGGATGACCACGAACAATGTTTTAGGCCAAAGGGAGGGGAAAAACTGTATGGCGTTCTGTCAGTTCCACCCAACCTCCCAAAGCAAATCACTATTGCGTACAGGTAAGAAAGCTGTTGCCATAGTGTTCTAGTTTTACTATAATGGTGTTTAAAGAGTAGACACAGTATAATTTTCAGTGATAAACCTACTCTTGCAATAACTGTTCTCTAAATACAAAATGGGTTGAAAATCTGTGAAGTTACACTATTCTGGGCCTGGTTACAACTTTTTTTTGCTTTTCAGGGGCTTCTTCCAGGCAGCTTGCGACGTTCCAGCTCCTGAGGAGAAGTTTAACGTGGACGAGTACTCTGACATGGTGACACTCAGCAAACCTGTCATCTACATCTCTATTGAGGAGATAATCAACACACACTCTGTAAGACACAATATAACCAACCAATTCAATAGAAACCTCTTTTTTCCAAAGTTGCAATGAAACAGAAGTAGCAAAAGTTTTTTTTATTCCGTATTGTAATGCACCCGAGTGTAACGGATTGTGGAAAAGAAAAAAAATGTAGGGCGGGACTTGGTTCTATGCATTAGTTGTTGATTGGATTTCGAGATGTGGGCGTTGCCCTAAAAAGTGCTGGCAGATGAATGAGCGCTTGCAGGGGCGGGGTTTAAGCACACTGAATGATTGGAGAAATCCTACATACATCAATACAGAGAAGTCTCTAATTTTCACGGGAAGATCTAGTTATGGCATTTAGATTTAACATCACAAGGTCAAAACATTTTTAAATAATAAAATGTGTGTACTAACCATCCACAATAAGATCTATAACTTGCTTTTAGAAAATAGATATGATGAATTTTCATTTCAAGCCAACTTTAACCAAGAGGTTTGTATTACAGCTGTGAGCCCATCGTTCAGTGGAAGAGATGGCCTCTTCTTTTATCTTTTATTGCTGGGCTGTTCATGTGAAAAAGAGACACACAACCTGTCAAAACGTGTATTTTCAACACTTACTGTATCTGTAGGCATGTGATCTGGAATGTGAAGTCAAATGCTTTTTTTAGATCTGTAACTCATTGTGACTAAGTTTTATTAGCCACCTTTGAGTCATGAGAGGAATCTACTGTGAGGAGCGGCTTAACTTGATCCATATGTGTGAGGGAGTGACATCATGACCTGTGCAGACATGATAAATAGAGCCTGCATACTTTTCTCAACTCAGCCAAACGCCTACATTCTTTCTATTGGATAACTAACATTTCTGTTTGTTTTCAAGAGTGCAACACATAAATTAAGAGAAGTGATGTCCCTTTTCAGCTCTATGACTGTATAATATATTTTATTGAACCAGAGATATTCTGTGATTTGAGGTGATGTGCAGTTCAAAACAGATATTAAGGAGATGTACAAGGAAGAAATTCCCTTCAAATCGAAACTGTTTATTGACTCCTAAAGTTTGGTGTTGTCCTGGTTTCTCTGCCAAATTTTAGGCCAATGAGATGGATTGGAAACAAATACTCATCCTCTTAGTTATGTTGCGGATTCTTTTTAAAAAAAGAATGAGTCCCAGACTTTACATTTTCAACTTTGCATTTTACAGAATAAAGAGCATAAATTTATTGATTTTTGACCCTCATCTTTAAGTAGATATCACAGTAATAGTAATTGTAAATTACAATAATACGTTAACTTGATCCAAGGTCGATTTTGATATTGTGATGATGTGTTGTCAAGAAGTTTTGTTGTTTTGTAGTCTATACAGACTAGTTGTAGCTGATAGTTAAAGGGTTAGTTCACCCAAAAATGAAAATTAAGTCATTAATTACTCACCGCCATGCTGTACCAACCCCGTAAGACCTTCGTTCGTCTTCGGAACACAAATGAAGATATTTTTGATTAAATCTGAGAGCTGGATCACTGCTACATAGGCTGCCTAAGGGACTGACACTTGACGGTCCAGAAAGTCATTAAAGAAAATGTTTAAATATTCCATGTGCCTACAGTGGCTCAATTATAAGTTTATCAAGCGACGAGACTACTTTTTGTGCGGAAAAACAAACAAAAATAACGACTTTATTCGACTATTCCTTTTCTTCCTTGTGGGCCTGAGACGAGACTTCAAGAGATTTCCACGACGCATGCGCGAGAACTGAGATGAGGACGTTCTTCTTCGACTCCTTCTTGTTACCGGCTGCTCACCGCTTAGAAGTATTACCGCCACCTACCGTATAAGATGACGTGTTGGAAGCGCAAAACTTTCTGTTTACAAGCAGAGGAAGACGCGCGCTGTACATACGCGTTTCAATTCGTAAATATGTCTACTGATTTCGACTTTTTAACCATTGTATATAATATAGCGAGACCTACAGCACATTAAGTGTCGAATTGAAAAGCATGTACAGCGCGCGTCTTCCTCTGCTTGTAAACAGAAAGTTTTGCGCTTCCAACACGTCATCTTATACGGTAGGTGGCGGTAATACTTCTAAGCGGTGAGCAGCCGGTAACAAGAAGGAGTCGAAGAAGAACGTCCTCATCTCAGTTCTCGCGCATGCGTCGTGGAAATCTCTTGAAGTCTCGTCTCAGGCCCACAGGGAAGAAAAGGAATAGTCGAATAAAGTCGTTATTTTTGTTTGTTTTTCCGCACAAAAAGTAGTCTCGTCGCTTGATAAACTTATAGTTGAGACACTGTTGTGACATGGAATATTTAAACATTTTCTTTAATGACTTTCTGGACCGTCAAGTGTCAGTCCCTTAGGGAGCCTATGTAGCAGTGATCCAGCTCTCAGATTTAATCAAAAATATCTTCATTTGTGTTCCGAAGACGAACGAAGGTCTTACGGGGTTGGTACAGCATGAGGGTGAGTAATTAATGACTTAATTTTCATTTTTGGGTGAACTAACCCTTTAAATTTACTTTTTTTCTAGTTGGTGTTGGAACATAAGGAAGCCATTGCTCCAGATCACAGTGATCTTCTGCTTGAGCTCCTGAAGGACCTGGGGGAAGTTCCTGACATCGAGTCTCTACTTGGTAATATGATAACAAATACAAACACATAATTTCATTAATTCACTGGGAACACCTTTTAGACATCACCAGAATTATCCACCTAGATGACATAAAGACTGATTTGATGTTTTTGCAACAGTGTGTGAGTAGTTTAGATACATTTTCACTCACTGACAGTTGATTAATAGAAAATGACAGAAATTAGCAGAAACCTGCTGTCAGAACTTAGACAATAATGAAAGTAAAACACACTCTGACACTCAGGTGAAGGAACTGTGGACACAAATGACCCAAACAAGGAGAACTCACTGAGCCAGCTGGCCAAAACAGAGATCTCCCTTACCCTCACCAACAAGTTTGAGCTGCTGGATGGAGATGACAAAGACATGAAGGGACTAATGACAAAGTAAGGGAGCAAGTAATCATCACTTCTTCAACTGCCTTAAAATGTGAAATGTCCTCACATATAAATATCTCTCTTGCCACACTCAACTATTCTTTACTGTCCTCATTTCCTGTCTTCATATCTCTCCTTACCCATGGGAGGAAGTGGTTTGGTGACCAGTTTTATCTTCACTTCTAAAAAGGCCCTCTTGACTCACTTTGTGTAATTAGCCTTGTTAAGTAAAGGCCTGTTCACACCAAGATGATTTAGTGTGTAAATTCAGTGCCACAAACATTTTACATTTTGATATTAATGTGTCTGTTTAAAACAACACAAACATTTGAATGCCTTGAATGCTTGAAAAACTACCTAGGGCTCTTTCCATATGGTGCAGTATTTCTTTAGGGAGGAAGCAGGAGTGACATCATAGCTCATTGTCTATGTTTACACCCTGCTCCATTTCCATTTCCAAAAAAACACAACATCTG
Source organism: Tiaroga cobitis (assembly GCA_030578255.1). Taxonomy (NCBI): domain Eukaryota; kingdom Metazoa; phylum Chordata; class Actinopteri; order Cypriniformes; family Leuciscidae; genus Tiaroga; species Tiaroga cobitis. The sequence goes on along the minus strand of CM060595.1, from coordinate 25,278,614 downwards.
TGAGGCCCCTGTGACCCAGACGTGTATGATCTTCTGTTTACAGACCATATAAACATGAATTACTGTAACCAGCCAGTTTGTGTACGCACATTGTGAGACAAATCACAAATGAATCTGTGTTTTCCCACCAAGCACTTTTGCTTTTACTACCAAACTCGTTCTCAAAGGGATAGTTTAATCAAATTTTACTATCATTTACTCTCCCTTATGTCATTCCAGACCTGCATGAACTTGTTTCTTTCTTCTGTTGAACATAAAATATATTTTGAAGAATGTTCTTGTCCATTTAATAAAAAAAGCCAAAACAATGTATAATTGTACAAAAAAACACAGATATATATACTCTTATGCTCAGCAGAAGAAAAAGTCAGAAATATCAAACTGTTTTTAAAATCACAACAAGCATAAATTCAGTCAAGTTTGGATATGTGTAAGTTGGGGTTATTTCAATAAAAAATTTAGTTTTTTTTTTTCATTATGTCCCCAGCATATTGGAGGCATTATCAAGTCTCAATTGTGAGTGCCAAAGAAGTAGACTTGTATTGCATTATCTGCTGAACAATGTCAGCCCGTATCTTACCATAAGAAAACGCAGAACATGTTGAGAGTGAGACACTCTGATAAGTGCATCCTCATCTTTGTTTGCCTGTCACTTTGCAGAACAAAGAAACTGATAGTGGATGTGGTGAAAATTCAACCAGGGGAGACACTCACCGATATCCTGGAAACTCCCGCCTCTGCTGCACAGGTACCTGTCTTTGCCCCATGATCAAGATTGAATGGAGGCCAGTCTTCCAACAGATTCAGATGAAGTTCAGTCAATTAACCTTCAACCCTCTCTCTCTGGTGTTGTAGGAGGCAGAGCACGCTAAGCTTGTGGAGCGTCAGGTGGTGCAGGACTCTCAGACTCCAGAAGGCTTAAAGAGCAGTCAGGCCATGCTAGAAGACCGCCAGCTGCCTCTGGAGCAGAAGAAGAGGAAGATCCTCAGGAACCTGAGAACTCTAGAGCAGGCTGCTCTGGCCAGCTCGAAACACAAGTACCAGGAAGTCATCAATGATATCTCCAAGGTCAGGCCTTAATGACTTCATTCAGGGGTGCAGGAACTATGTGAAAAGAGCTTGGGTTACATTATACTTGTGTATGGGATGAATGTAGATATTCCTAAGCCATATAATGATTGCTATGCCCTATGCATCTATTAAATCATGGCATGACCTTATCTTGCTCCTTTAGGACTGCAGTGTACCATAAACACCTTTAACTAGGTTTAAGCTGTTAGGTCATGTCTTTTAGTCTGACTGTATTTGTAAAATATGTGTTTGTTTTTTTGCATGTGGCAGGACATCCGATACCAACGGCGCTATAGGCAGAGGAGGAAAGCCGAATTGGTGAAGTTGCAGCAGACTCTGACTGCGCTCAATTCCAAGGCGGCTTTCTATCAAGAACAGATCAACTACTATGACACATACATCAAAACCTGTCTGGATAACCTCAACAGAAAGTGAGTGGAGATACATGTAATGTTCTCTGGCAACTTTTCATATATTTTGTACAAGCATGCTCATACTTGTACCACTCAATAATCACTAAGAAATCGATTAACCGAATTCATTGTGTTGATACATAGATCAAATAATCTGCAATTTGATTAGCAAACAATTAATCAAGTAAAAACAGATATATTATTCAATATATTATTCAATTAAATGTAGTCATTTAGAAAATAATGTTAAAATTGAAGTTATTTTTAATGCGATCATGACATTTTAATATTTGCATTTTCAGTTTAATTATTGCTTTTCTTTATTATATTTTGCCTTTTTGTTAATTTCCTGCTGATTTGAGGTGCAGCACCAATCTGTTTATTCATTAATCAATTTAATTAACTTTTGCAAATCATTTATCTATCCTAACGACTAACTTGTTTTAATTTTCATAAATTATTTTCACATTTGATTTATTAAAATCTCAAATGATTATTGAGTGGCACAATAGAGTGCCGAAGTTACGACGTCACTCTGTAGGCCAAAACGCGGAAGTGAGTTAGCATTTTAGCACTCCCGGTTCCCTCGCTCTAAAGTCTATGGGATTTTTGAATGGGTTTTTGCTAAATCGCCTGAAATAAGGTCTGTGGTGAACAAAGCCTCTAAATATTTTCACGTTTTGATCTATGACATAGAACACACAGTTATAACCTGCTTGTGGTTTTTTAAACTTTATTGTGTCTGCTTGTGTTTTTTAAAAACTTTATATAGGCTTCAAAATTTATAAATTTTGGATTAACTTGTAAAGATTATCTTGATAGACAAAACGTGTAAGGGTCACAACTCTTTGTTAAACACAGATCTTATTTTTTGCGATTTTTCAAAAGTCTATGGGGAAAATGCATAGCTTTTCGATCGAGGCAACCCATGCGCCGCTAGCTTCCGAGTTGTCCTACAAAGTGACGTCATCACTTCGGCACTCTATTGACACCCTAACCCTAACCCTAACCCCCCCCCAATACATAATCCAATTCACCAATGATATACAATAGCTTAAGAGGGGTAATTACCGGTGTGTAAATTGTGAAGTGTACTATATGACATATATTTCACTAATGGTTGTTTCACCACCAGGAATTCACGAAGGTCCATTAAACTGGACAGAAAGGAAGAAGAGAAAAGCACTAAGAAGTCCAAGGCCTCATCCCTGAAGTACACAGCTGCCAAACTGCATGAGAAAGGAGTCATTCTGGAGATTGAAGGCCTCCAGACTAATCAGTGTGTGCTTTCTCTTTACACAATTTCTTTTCATTCTGATACTAATAACTAATGGAATTGATAATGAGTAACTTTACATTGTGCCATAATAAAGCACATACATATCTAAACCAGTGGTGTCCAAACCTGCTCCTGTAGGGCCACTGTCCTGCAGAGTTTAGCTCCAACTTGCCTCAAAAACACCTTCCTGCAAGTTTCTAGTATGCCTTGTAAAAACACAAGTAGCTGCTTCAGGTGTGTTTAATTGGGATTGGAGCTAAACTCAGTGGCCCTTCAGGAGCAGGTTTGGACACCCCTGATTTGAACTGACCCCATATCAGTGGCTAGGACGTATTTCACAAGATGATTTTCAGAGAATGCTTAATGTACAGTCAGCAGTTTGTGTGTTGCATTAGAGGGTGGGTAGTGCATGTTGTTTCCCATCCTGTTTTGCTCTTCCTCATGCAGGCCAAATGGGAGTTTAGTGAGTGACAAGCCAACTATTTCTGCTATCTCTTCAGGCAGATCAAAAGAATATTAATAATGTTATCTAACTATGTGATTTAGTCGTTTAATTTGTTGTCCGTTTTAGGAATGTATTATGTTTATAGTACTTTTTGACCAGGCACTACCAGTCATTTTGCACTCTAAGCCCCGCCTATTCCAGTACTTCAGTAAGTGTTTTGTACGTTTCAGGTTAAAAAATGTCATGTTTGACATTTGCCCTTGTGAGGAAGTGGGTGACTTTGAGATAAAGGCCAAGCTTATGGGAGTTGAAATGGAGAAGGTGCAACTGCATTTCCAGGTCAGTTTCCAGGTGCACAGAGCCTGGCACAAGTTCTTCTCTTATGCATGCAGGATAATACTTTTATTAATTGGAATATTATTTATGGTAACACCAATACAGAAATGTTTTTCATGTCTTGTGTTTTTTTATTATCAGGACCTGTTGCAGCTTCAGTATGAGGGAGTAGCGGTCATGAAAATGTTTGACAAGGCCAAAGTCAACGTCAATCTACTGATCTTCCTTTTGAACAAAAAGTTCTACGGAAAATGAGAATCCCTTGGAGTTGTTTGGAAATATGAACTAGCTATTAATGTTAGTTTACACTTTGCAAATTGTGCAAAAAAGAATAGAACGTGCCTTTGGTTTTTAGATGTTTTTGTAAAAGAAATGTCTTTGATCATTCAGGGTATTTGTGCAACTGTTTTTGCAGTTTTTGCAGAACTATAAAATGAGATCTCACCACTCTAAGAATAGGACACATACGCTGTACAAACATAGCATACTTTTGATTTTACTTACATTGAAAGGAAATTTAATCACCGCAATCAAAGAAACAGATGTTCACAATATTTCATGATGATGACTGGAATTTTTTGTATTTTTAAATAGTGTATGGATTATATTTTTAAATACAAGTATAATTGAAATATATATTTGATGGCAAGTAATGTATTGGAAGCTGCAATGTTTTAATATTTTAAAAATGTATAATGTGGGAATAAGACAAATGACTCAAAATGCACTACTGCCGTGTGGCTGTTAAATAAGATAAACTGGAGGAGACTTTTCAAAGGCCTGTCATTAACCTAGTGCCTTTCATTTCGAAGTGCTCAACTGTACAAATTTTAAATATATACTGTACCTATTAAAGAGCATTCCCAAATGTTTTCAGTTAAAAGAAACGTGAACTGAGAAGGATTAATGTATTGATTTTAATTAAATACATCTTACAACAAAACAGTGTGCGATTATTCATTTATGTGAGACTCAAGGGCTGTATTGTGAATCAAAAACTCAAGTGTGAATTCAGTACTAATAGACTACAATCAGATTTAAGTTGGTTTCAAATTAGGGCTTTTTTTTTTTTTTGGTGTCATTTCTGTCCTCTAGACAAAAACCGCAACTTCAAACTCTGTAAAAGCTCTTGATGAAACAAATCAACAATATGATATACTGTAAAATAACAACCCTTAGAAATATCAAATTAAGTTAACATTTGTATCAACTAGTCTGGTCTCCCCTGTGTAAATGGATTTTAGAGTCTTGAGCTGCACGAGTAGGCGTTGACGTGCACGCGCCAGACGGAGAGAATCCAGCATCCTCCCTCTAGTCTTTCCTGGTGTCTTGAGAGCGTGCACGATTAGCCACATTCGGGGAAAAAAGGCTTTGATGTAAATTGCGTAAATCAAACAAAAAACAGGCATTTTGAGCTGCACTGTTTCTTTCAGTCGTGATGTTGAGGGTTGTAGTGTTGATGGGGCTGCTGGCTGTGGAGGGATCTGCAGCTGCGCTGCCCAATAACGGTAAGACACAGCCTCTTTCTTTGCACTGAACAAACAGGGTAATCTTTAGTAACTTAAAGTTATTTGCTAAGCGGAGCGAAGTACACACTAGGTGCTTAGTTACTTTGAAATTAACTCGGTATTTGTTTGCACCGTTTATTCTTAAGGCAACTATTTGGGCGAAAGTTGAAATCATCAACTCAGATTATGGTAATTAATTTTAAAAAAAAAAAATTTAAATACCAAATAATTATTAAATCTCTTCTGGGAAAAAGTTTAACCCAGCTTTGAAAAGTGAAGTAGCAATGAGCATTTTAGTAGGGGTATTAGCATAAATATAATAAACATTAATCTACAATTAAAAATAAAGTTAAATCAGGGGCAATAATGTTATGTCAGCAATACAAAAGTGTTAAAATAGTTTTTTTTTTTTTTTTTTTTTGTAGCCTAACTAAATACTAGTAATCATGAAATCCCTTCTTTAAAAAATAAATAAATAATTTAATTATCGATAGTGGCATCTGCTCGTTGTGCCCGGGAAGCCGAGAATGCTTTATAAGCGCTTCAAACTAACAGCCTACTGCGTCTCTAGCCCTCTCGTGTTTTGACAGTAGCGTGTGCTGTTTAATGCCTTTGTGTTTTCCTCAGCGCATAACATTATGGTTATCCTTATCTGTAAATATTAGAAAGACCAGCGCATATCCTTTTCGCATTTTCTGACCAATGATTCTGACAAGCGTCACATACTTCAATGAACGTGCGCCGGTGAGCGCATGCGCGTTAAACAGACGGAGCGCAGTAGAATAGGAGCGCAAACATTCTAAATAAAATACACATTTTGAATAATCAAGTAAAAGCAATCTTATAGACCTTATGCACCAGAGAAACGAGGGCGTCGCCATCTTTAGAATATTATCTTTGAACTTCCGTTTTTGCGGTCGCTCTGTATATTTCTATGGCATCATTGTCCCGGAGTAATTAGCTGGTGAAGTTGATTCACGTATAACGAAAGTTATCATGAGCATTGTAATGTTTATCATAAGCATTGTAAAGCATATGTCTTAACAAATGGACCTTGGGAATTTTTTTAACAAGCCGTTCATTCATAACTACGCAAGATCGCTGTGAAAATACAGACCGGAAGTCAAAAGACAATGAGCTCAGCGCTGCAAAGGGGCGTGGCTACATAAGTGCTGCGTCCCAATTCGCATACTATCCGTCCTAAATAGTATTCGAAAATATAATTAGTACGTCCCAAATCGTAGTATGTTGAAATGAGTGTCCCAAAGAGACCCGGATGGTCTACTATCAGGGAATGCATTAACGTCACTTCCCCGCCGGAACACGCCCCCCTCAGCCGGACTGAGTGGCAAAAGAGCTGCTGCGTGGCTGGAGTTAATAGGGGAAACAGCGAAAACGCGAGTAAAACAAACTATTATCAGTTTAAACTAAAAGTTGGACTCGATATAGTGTTCCTTACAACTTATCAAAGATCCAGTGATCAATGGATATTGACATGCAGCCAGGAATCGTGTTTCCTGACATTTATATGTGCCTGATTTCGACGCCCGGGAAATAAATTAAGAGAATTTGCCTGTAAACGTTTTATATAAATAGAATATAGATAGGTCTAAATCCGAGTGATCACTTACATTAATGTTATACTGTATATCATCATATCGTCCAGCCCTAAAACTTGTATAGTTTTTTGTCAGTGTTTATTTAAAAACATCCAATTATGCAGAATATAGTCTGTTCTGTAGCTTTTTGCAGTCTGTAAAAATATACAGTAGGCCTACCTCAGATTTCTGGTCAAATCTAGTTGTACAGTCAATCGCAAAGCTCTTTCCAGTTTTAGATGTGTTTTGTGTGTTTTTCACGGCATTCACGCTGAAAACAAATGCTGCCGCTCAGTCTTTTTGCCACTTGTGGGCGTGACCGCATTCACCCCGGCCGACGGTGACGTCAACAACTTGATGTTGATCAAGTTGATGGCAACTTTTATTTTTATCTTTTAACTCTTTTACGCTTCCTTGGCGATACGTATCCTCGAGAATAAGAGTGATCCTCCATCAGCAACAGACTTTCAAAAAGGCTTTCAGGTTTTTATATATCAGTCTCAAGCAATCCCCCTCTTCACATTCGACACGGTGCCATCGAGTGTTAAAACGCGAAAGGCGAAGCTTGAATTAAGGGGTATGCCCCTCTTTGGCTAATGTACTTTCAAGATGGAGGGGCAACATGGCGACCGACATTAGAACCCCTTACCAAGGGGGTAATCCATCGACCGGAAGTTGAAGCCGGCCGGGTGCCGCCATGTAGCAGAACTTCACTTGCGTTAGCATTTCCATTGACTCCCATTCATTTTGGCGTCACTTTGACAGCGAATAACTTTACATCTGAGGCGTTTAAAGACTCCATTTGTCCATTATTTATTTCTAAAGAAACACGACAATGTATAAAGGGCTCCATTACCTTCTATGTTACATTATGGCCCCGTAGAAACAGATTTTGTAGAAATAGGCTAACGATTGCATCATAACCACTCGACTCTCTGTCGCGCTGTACAGAAATTACCGTACAGACAGGAGGAGAAGCTCGCAGGCAATCGGGGGGACATCCCGTCAAGGGAGAAGCCCATAGATAATGAGTCCATAAAAGCAACGGAATACTTACTCCTGCTCACTCACGCCAAAGAACTCTTTGCTCAAGTTCCCCGTCTCTGCAAGATTAACGTTGGCAATTTTCACGCACAGCTACTAGAAGATTAACGTCTGTCAGACAGGTTGCTCACGTCATCAAGCTTAGTTTGAGTCGGTTTGAGTCTGCGCGTCAGGAACGGAAGTGCTCAAAAATCGCTAAAAATGGGCTTCAACTGTCTCAACTGAGTTCCAATGAGATGGCTCTGTCCACTTCTTATACTGTCTATGCCCCTTACCCGTATGTATTTTCAATGCCATATTATACACTCACGAGAATACTTTATTACTTGAACGAAGTAAATATACATTAATGAGCACATATATTTTTGAAAGAACTAAGTGTTTTTAGCTAAGAATAAACTAAAAAAGTTACACAGTGTAGCTTTAAAGGAGCCTTTACAACAAGCATTTTGTGCTTTTTTTTTTGTTTTATAATTTTAGTCATTTAAATTTCTGCTTTAAAATAAAAAATCAATCAGTTGATTTTAGTTTTAGAATGAATTTTCATCTTTTTTGCTTAGAATACAACAGGTAGCCAAGCTAAATTCACTATATTTTATGTTGTCATATGCTTTATTGTACGCCTTGTTTGGAGGACAGAAAGGATGAAGGATGTGAAATATTATTGTTAAAAATATTAAAATAAAATAAATTACCTATTATTTTTAAAAATATATTTTTTATTTTTCATGTATCTTTAGATTTTTCCTCCGATTAATCGGGGGTTGGGGATCGAGATTAATCGATTATCAAAAGTTGCAGCTCTATGACCAGGCAGAGAGACAAGATAAAACCAGCAAATTATATAATATATAAAATATATCATATAGGCTAATATGTATAATAAATTAATAATACATACAACAAAAAAAAAAAAAAAAAAAAAAAAAAAAAAAACCTGTTTGAATTTGTCCCATGTGTAACTGATGATAATTGTTAAGATTTATGTGACAATGTTTTCTCTTTTTTTCTAAACATTTTACACTTTTTTTTTTTCAGGAACGTTAATTCGGACATTTTCGGGTTATTTCCTCACCGTCACCGATGAGCCAATATTTGACTATCTGGATGTGCAGGACGAAGGCAGCGGCTCCAGTTCGGGCCAAGCATCCAAACCCAGGAAAGATCACCACCACCCTGTGCCTAAAAAGACCTATCACATCTCTCAGGAGGCCTCCAGCTTCCTCACAGGCCGCGTGGTGACAGCTGTCATCCCTACAATATATATTACAGTGTTTATTATCAGCGCTCCTCTAAATCTGCTGGCGCTTGTCATGTTTGTGCGCAAAGTGAGACCTAAGAAACCGGCTGCGATTTATATGATGAATCTAGCCTGCGCTGACCTTCTGTTCGTCCTGGTCCTTCCGTTTAGAATAGCCTACAATTACAACGGAAATAACTGGATATACGGGGCTGGGATGTGTCGTTTCGTCACGGCTGCTTTCTACTGCAACATGTACTGCTCAGTGCTGCTCATTATGTGCATTAGTGTGGATCGCTTTATGGCTGTCGTCTACCCGATGGACTCGCTTACCTGGCGCAGTCCTCAAACCGCATCCGTCGTGTGCGCCGCCATGTGGCTTTTGTCCATCGGCGGGGCGATGCCTTTGCTGATTTCCAATCAGACCATTCACTTACCTGACCTGGGTATAACCACGTGTCACGACGTCCTTGACATCCACCATCTCCGCGAGTATTACCTGTACTTCTTTCCTGTCATCTCTTCACTTTTCTTTTTCATTCCACTCATTTTTAGTACCGTCTGCTACGTGCGCATCATCCAGGCCTTGTGCGCAGCTAACGTGGAAAACCGTGCGAAAAAAACGCGGGCCGTTTTTATGGCAGTGACTGTTTTCGCCGTTTTCGTCATATGCTTCACACCAACAAACGTCATCCTGTTGGCGCATTACGTGCAGTTTGCTCGCAAGCAAAACGATGCGTCCTACGCCGCGTACCTGGTCTCCACGTGCATCGGTAGCGTCAGCTGCTGTCTGGACCCCCTCATCTACTACTTTGGGTCGTCTCAGTGCCAAAAACAGGTTCTGGCCTTTCTCAAGTGTCAGGAGGTCTCGGGCATGGAGAGGAGCGCACAGTTCACCAGCAGCACCATGTCAAGCAAGGTGGAGACTTTTAAAAGCAGCGTGAGCAACCAGTACAGGAAGCTGATGGCATGAAAAGCACTGCTGAAAAAGACAACAGGCTGGTCTGATGGCTGCTTTTAGTGGGGTTTTGAGAACTTTACAGCTGGCCAGAGTGAGAACTTTCTCAAACCAGATGCAGCAGGTTTCCAAGGAGTTTCAATCACATTTCGTTTAACCAGGTCTAGCGCAGTAGAATGGTGGGGGTTGAGTGCTCTATCATTTATTGGAACTCTTTTAATTATTAATGCTTTTTTTTTTGTATCCAAATGTCTCCTTTGGCACTTCAACCATTTCTGTGCCTTTGTAAAGTCTTTGCTAATGTATAGAATCTTGCTTTATTTTTGTATTCATTTGTGACCATGTCAAATAGCTAATGAAAACATTTTACAGTAGGGTACATATTAGATACTAATGCTAGTAGAGATTAAAATTGTTAACTTCTGATTGATTATCCTACTGTAATTTGCATGCTAGCTTGACCAGCTGGCTGTTTTTTTTATGAAGTTGCCTGGTGTGTTCTTTTTGTCTTTGATGAGTAGGTACAATATATAGGCCTACACTATACTGTTAGGTTTGGGGTCAGAAAATTAATAGGCATACTTTATTCAGCCAAGGATGCAATACATTGATCAAAAGTTACGGTATATGTTACAAAAGATTTCCATTTCTTTTCAACCGAGTCAGTCTGCTAAGGGGTAAGGCGGAACTTGATATTTAGCCTGAAAGTCAATGAATTTGCGACAGGTGAATGTAAATTTTTTGACGAGCCAAACACGACAGTGAGTAACACAATTGATGTAAGCTACGGAATAAACTTCATTATTTTCATTACGTCTTCAGCATTCTGTCTGTCAGGGATGATATACCTAATACATAATTGACTCTCATAAACATAGATTCGGGAATCACAGTTTCCACAAAAATATTAAGCAGCACAACTTCAGCATTGATAATCATAATAACAGATTCGTGAGCAGCAAATCAGCATATTATAATGATTTCTGAAGGACACTGAAGACTGGAGTAATGATGCTCATAATTCATATTTGCCATCACAAGAATAAATAAAAATGTAAAATACATTAAAATGGAAAACAAGTCATTTTAAAATGTAATATTTCACAATGTTACTGTATGTTTGATGAAATAAGTGCAGCCTTATTGAGGATGACAGACTTTCAAAAACCTTTTTAAAATCTGACCCCGAACTTTTCAATAATATTGTATATCAATGCAAATTATGTAAATAAAGGCATGACAAATATTTTTGCCCTTCTAAAATTACCAATTGGTCACCAACATATTTTGGGCAGGTTGTAGGTTTGACTTTAAGATATTTAACCAATCCTGCTCACTTTTTTTTTTTTTCATCCAGCAAGAGCACATCAGTTTTTCAGTGAGAAAGAATGTAGTTTTAGATCAACACCAGTATAAACTAGCAGGGTGGGACCTATAGAACTATTCATGGTGCCCTGTGCAGATTTTTTGCTCTTTTTGTTCAGAAAGGTCACATACACAAACACTACAAATGGTGAAAATGATTTTTATATCAGCATATCCAAATTCTTCACAGATAGCTGTATTTACAAGAACAAATCCAACATGAAAATGTAAAAATGTAAGTTCAGGATATACATTAGTCTTTTTCCACAGCCTAACGGATATTAAACGAAACTGTGGTTTATTAACTGGAAGTTATCATTGGGGAGCTGTTGAATGGAATACTGAGGGCTTCCTTGGTATCAGCTATACTGCATAGAACAGATAACAAAAATTTATACAAAAAAGGAAACATGTACACAGAAAATGGAAAGATTCAAGCATAAAAAAAACAAAAAAGATTGATGTCCAGTCCAGCCCTGTGTGAATCCAAACAAGACACAGACATTAACCATTTAATGACAAAAAAATGTTGAAAAAAAGCTTGTTCTAGGTGTCTTCTGCTTCCTTTCATGGCTTGCTTGAGTTTGTTTAGATTTGGAGTAGGATGACATCACTGTAATTCACGATAGTTCACCAAAGACAAAATGAGTAGAAAACCAAAGAGCCGGTGGAGAGAAGATTCTGTTTAGTCAATACATGATAAAAACTTGTAATTTCACTCCTGCGCTGTCCTCTCACACACTCATTGTCATGTTTGGAGAATACTGCAAGAAGACAAGAAGGTATTTTAAATGGCTGCTGTACTTAACAAATGATCCTATGGAAACATCTTTCAGCATACATACACTTTCACTTTGAAATGGGTTGAGGAAGTTGCCATTCATTTCTCCATCCTCTCTTGGTGTGACAGGCTGATTATTCATGCTGAGGTTTCCTGGTGAGCTCTGATGAATGTGAAAAAAAGAAGTTTGAGGACAGCAAACACATTGGATTTCCGAGAAATGTACGTCAGAGTTTAAATATCTTTCAAAACAGTACAGAAATATCCCATACCTTTGGGAGGCTTTCAATGTCACCAGATCCTGTTGAATGGGGGGGAAAGGAAAAGATTAAAGTATTGAATGAAAGGCGAGAATGTGCAAATGGGTGGAAAATATGTTTATGTTTGGCATTGTGCTGTGTCAGTTAAATCTGTCACACCTAATGAACCATTTATATGATGAGGCTCCATGCCTGCCATGCTGCCTATTGGGCCATCGGCACCTGAACCTAAAGGAAACTGAAAGGAAAAAGAATAAGACTAAGAAAATATACTTATTATGTTCTTATTTTTTTTTTTTAAATACTCACATTTGGTCTGTTTCCATTTGGAGGGACTGAGCTGATCATGGTGTACATGTTGTCACTCGAATTGTTTGACTCTAAAATCAATTTTGTACATCACACATGAGTTTTTTAATCATTAGCTAAAGATAAAATAACCGACTTGGTATGGGTAAACAATGCAGTGTGTTTCCTGCTGTCTAGCATCTACATAGGCTGCTACTAGCTTCTATGCTAATGCTAACTGAAATAGAACCATGTTGACTGATGTGAAACACTGCATAACATCATAGCAGCAACTCAATATTGATTAAGCATCACTGCTGATGGCAATGCTGTTAGCAAATGTTGCTAAAGGCTGGAATTCAAATCTAAACAGTCATATCTTAAAATCTGTTCAGTATTGCATTGTTTAGGATACAAGACTGAACCGATTTTAAATCACTATGTATAAAAAACACTTGCCGACTTTGTAAATAGTTACAGAGAAAAACTGGGCATCATACACTAAATGAATGAGGATCGCACACTACCCAACTTTCAAGTCATTCAAAAATAAACTCCCACAGAAATGTGGCTTATTACTAGGAGACGAGTTACAAATGAAAACAATATGTCCTAAAATCAACTCAAAATATCAAACATGCTTGATATCCTCCAACTGGATGGAACAAGACACCATTTTCAATTAAAAAATGGAAAACTTTATGTGTTTTTGCAGTTCATTCACACGACAACGGGTTTATGAAAACGCAAACTTCTGAAAACAGGATTCAAAGTGCAAGTTATCGTCTCCGTGTAAAATACAAAAACGGGAATTTGTGAAAACTGTGACTTCATGCGTGTGAATATTATGTGTTCAGTCTACATGGAGCGTGGTGTTTCTTTACAAAAGTGACATCGGCAACTACTGGCCTGGCAAAATAATAAGGCGTTTTTAATCATTTTCACGGATAGGAAAGGAAAAACTTCTCTGTTTTAAAAACATCATTGTTGTGTAAACGTACACAGAGTCCTAATAAGCCGTGGGCTGGACCCCCACATATAATATATATAATATAAATATACCCAAAAAAAATTTACCTGCAGGACTCGGCATGATGGGTGTCCCGGGAGGTCCGCCTCCTGCTGAGGGACCCTGCAAACACACTGATTCTGCTTATTCACATGACCAGAGTGCGTTACCCAAAGTGTACCTAACAGGGTACTGTACCAGATAAACCTTAGACAGCATTACATTACCTACCGAATAACTGCCAGGAGACGCAGACAAATAAGGGATCTGCAGGGAGAAAGAAAATTAACTGGTATTTATATTGTTTAGGATGCAAGACTTCTGATCAATTATCATGCTATGTTGAGAACTAACCGAATTGTTATTTGGAGGATTGGGCCATGGTCTTCCTCCTGCAGGACCCCTTTACACAACAGCATACAGCATATATCGTTTTATACAATTTATACAGTACAACAATAGAAATTCTGACTTAATGATTGCTGAAGTATTTAGGGAATGATGATGAACTGTGATCTGAATACAATTACATGTTAATCCCCGGCATTCCGGGTCCCAATATGGCATTTAGGGGAGGTCTCATCCCACCACCATAGTTCTGGAACATCAATTATACCCAATGATACATTACAATACACTCAAGTTTGTGAAAACGGTAACATGCTTACACACCTTTACCTAATTTCCCATCGATAACTCACCTGTGGTCCAATAGGAACCATTCCTCGAGGGGTCATCCGCTGCATAGGCCCACTCATGTTGGGATGGCCTTGCAAATGGGAAAATTAAGCAAAGAGGTTGCTTCATATATGCCATAGTTTTATGTATTATTATGTCCGTTTAGGGAATCTACAGTACAGACTTTTTTCACAATTTCTATAATTATAGAAAGAAATCTGGCAATTGTTGAATGGATTTAATAATTACATTTGATGCGCACACAATCAAATTAGCCTAAGTATTTCATAAAAAAACACACAAAGGGCAGAAGTAGAAGTGTTGACTTGATCATAAGGGTTGTTAGTATTTTAAATACCTGGCTGTCTGGTAGGATCCATCCCACTGGGAAGCAGAGGTTGGTTCCCAGGCCCCAAAGCCTGTTCAAAACCATTCAGATTGAAGTATCAGGCATTATAATGCGAGGAATGAAAACCTAGTTCCCGAAAGCAGAATATATGAGTGAAAATACCTGATTGGGTATTCTGAGAGAGCCCCTGGGCCCACCTGGGTATCGAGGAGACATAAACTGCTGAGGAAACACAAGGACAGAAAACAATTGATCAATTACATTTTCAAGAACTGAACACAAATCCTTCATGTTTCACCCAGCAGACAAACCAGAGCAACTGGCACTATACATCACACCACCAGATGGCAACACTGCATTTCTATTTTAAATCTGTTATTTAGTCTTACAGATGTTCAACTTCAATGCTGATATCAAATCTGTCTGGGTTAAACTTTATCATCAACATATGTGGCTTCAATTTATCCCTCAATGCAAAATAGTATGTAAAACCTCAATGTAAATTATGAATGAATCATTGCTCATTATTCCATTTAGGAATTATTTTACCCAACTCACATTAAGGTTTGGCTCCATGCTGGAAAATAACACCTACTTTTTATCACCAAATCCCAATTCACATATATATATCCTGTTTTACATGTAAATACATCAAACAATGGATGCCAAATGGCTTGCAAACAGCATTTCACATTGACCTCAAAATGAAAAAGTACTGTGTCAACGGATGTGTAGTAAACAATGCTATATTTGTGATGTCCAAAGCAGATATCTCAGAGGGTTGGTTGAGATAAAACCATATCAAACTGAGTGAGTTTGAGAGGAGAACTGAAAAAGGGATTGTTAGAGCTGACGGCTGGATTCTTATGGAGTCTGAGCTTAAGACTATCAACGAGCGAATGTCAATACACATCAGGCAGGACAGCAGCTCTCAGACTGCCTGCGACAGTTAATCGATGTACGTTCTGGTGCATTTTAACTGACGTACACACAGCCCAGTGTTTATGCACTCGAAATCCTCCTTCAAAAATACCACATTGTAACAGATAATTAAACAAATAATTGAAAAGACACACATTTTCTCTTTCCAATTAAAAAATCAAAGTATGGAAATGTTTGCATAATCTGCTGTTATAGACATCCACATATAGTTTTCTTGGCCTGAATAAATTTAATTGCCCATTCATTATAATCTCTCCTAACTCAGCACTGTCTCCCCGGCTCAACTGTCAATCACAGAGGAAGAAAAGAATGTATTTTTATACAGTATTCCACACCTCCATTATCTGAATTCATTTTTTTTAACATGCTGCTTGTTTGTTGTGGTATAATCCTGTTTCAGAAATTTAATATAACTGTCTTCCAATGGCCTTTATCAATAAGATATTTCAATATAATGAAGGTAAGCACAAAAAGACAAACAAACTCATTTTTATCAAATCAGAGGTGTCTCAGTGCAATACTTATAATATTTGTGTGTGTGTGTACCTGGAAAAATCCCGGGGGCAAAGGCATACCGTCCCCAGGAGGACTTCCAATCACGGGACTCTGTGTTGCACTCTATAGGACACACACACAAACACACCTCAGTTTAAATACCCACACATAAAGGACACAGGAAGATTGAGGAAGAGGAGTAGGATTTCACATGTAACATATCACTTTGAGAATAACATGCTCTATAAATAACCTGAAAATCAATGTATTTTTTGAAGAGCCAGTGCAATAAACAAGCAGGAAAAAAATATTTTCAGCATTGGTTCTGTATAGTAATTACAGCTGTTTTCTTATAAGACAAGTTACTGTACACTTCAAAATCAGATACAAAAGTCACAAAACAATAAGCAGGCATATTGTGACCACATTTAGCATTAAGAGCATAAAGTAAAAAAAAATTGCCCACAATTTCTTTTTTGAAATTCAAATGATTTGCTCTCCCTCATGTTGTTCCAAACATGTATGACTTTTTCTTCAGTGGAACACAAAAATATATATATTTTGATGAATGTTGGTAATTCAACTTTTTTCCATTGACGTCAATTGTATTTATTTTTTTTTGCACATACAGTTACCAACATTCTTCAAAACATATTTTGTCATACAGGTTTGGAATGACATGAGGGTAAGCAAATCTTGATAGATTTCTTTTAATTGAGTGAACTATCCCTATTAGCCTGTAGTTTTAAAACCTCACATCTGAGATCACGTGTCCCAGCACTGACACGCTCACACACACAAACCTAAGAGTTGAACAATGGGAGGAAATATGAAACAGTGGGAAGACATAGACATTGAGAAGTTGCACCTCCTGGCAAACACATTTTGTCCACTAAATAATTAAAAGCACTAGTGTTGGTGTACTGCAGTTTCACTGGCAGTTTAGGCTTTCTGCTCACTGGAAATGGAACAGTTTACATTTTAATGTGATTTTTTATATATCACTGAAAAGTATCTTTATATGATCTTTATATGATCTTTAGTATCTTTAAAAAAGCCTTTATGCTTTATGCCTTAATACAAAATAATACAAAAAATAATGTTATTGTAATACAATAAAAAATGCAGTTTACAGTAATGAATGTCTTATGAGAATCATCGAGGACAATTGAGAATGACAAGAAAAAAAAAAAACATAAGTAAAGCATCCAGACCAAGATAATTTTGGTGTAAAAATGGCTTAATAGTTGTGAAAATATCATAATATAAACCTAGCCTTCATTTTAAAATAATGTAAAATATAGTTTCTTATGATTTTCATTTAATTTTGAGGTGAAATATGGTTCCCTTTCGAAGGGAACTCGCATTCTGTCGAATGGCGTTTTGGGGGAACGCCTCAGGCGTGACAGGTGTCTGAAATCACTATCAAATCACGTCAATCACATTGACCGGCGACAGCCCGTGAATCATTAACGTGAATGATTAACGTGCGACCTGGAAGTATATAAGGGCGCCTTGTAAACAAACATACCGCTGAGATCCGTGTCCACGCCCAGACAGATGGGAGGGCCTGGCCTATCATGGTCCGAGGACCTTAGATGAGGCCAGAGAGCCAGTGTCACCTCTCGTGCGCCTCCTCCGTGGAGTAGTAGGTCGCAGAGGAGGCGCGACTCCCGCAAGAAGAGGGATCTGAGGGAGGTGATCCAGCACAAACGCACGTTGCGTCGGTCATGGATCATCTTCCCTGAGGGCGTAATTATATCTTAGCCCTTTCCTCTCTTCCCCGACTCCCCGCTTCTTACATCAGGCCTGAGGCTGGGCTCATGGTTAGAACAATGTTCTGTTGGCCCGCCTCGGCTTGGTTAGTGAGAGTGCCTCTTTCAGGTATGTAAAGGTGGTAGACCCCATGTTCATGAAGAACTGTCTGGTGAGTCTTTACTTTGCACGCCGCAGGTGAGATTTTATTTTTTTATATAAAAAATAATATGTTTCTCTTTACAGACCTCGTTCCCTGTATAGAGTTATGGGGCCATGTCAAGGTAATAAGGTAAGAGAACTTTTTTGGATTATCAGGGCCCTGAAGTTCCCCGTTAGGTGGCCAGAACGATAACTATGTTAGCCTTCGGGCTATTAGCCACCTCAGGGTATAGTAGTTGTCTCTCTCTGATAGAATGTTTTACTTAGAGTGTTGACTGACGCTAGAGCTTCAGATAGATCTTATGTCCGGCCCATGGGACCGTTTTGACTTTTCTGAGTATTTCGCCCCTTGAGCTCTGTTGAGTTCTCATTAGGTTGAGCGTTTCTGCAGCCCTTTGTATGAATAATGCAGAATATATTCTTTAGTAGTCTGTGGCTCCTCCGAGCCCTCAGATAGATCTATGCTTACAGGCTGGCCCTCACCAGGGCCGCCTCTGTAGCTGGCCTAGGCTGTGCCAGGTATATTAGAGGTGTTCTGCTAAAATTAGCATTTCTTCCTCTGACCCTTCACCTTGTGAATGTAGGTTTCTGGCATCCCTGTATAAACAGCCTCCTCCCATGGGAGTCGTTAGGCCAAGGCCCGCCCCCTTCTCTGCATTCTGGGGTGACTAGAGTAATGCAGCTTGGTGCAGAGGATGGTTTATAAGGACATGGTAGGCCTCAGTTAGGCCTCCGTGGTATATAAGTCCTTTTGAGCAGGGTTAGGCAGTCTTTCGCTTCATGAAGAAGACTGAGTCTCCTGCCCGACCCTGCCGTGCAGAACTGGCCTACGGATTTAGGCCGCCAGTATGGGCTTCACTTACCTCGCTGAGCTACTGCTCGAGAGCCGGGTTGTAGGTGGTTGGCTTTCATTCAAGCCCCACTCCCCTAGGGTGGGGACAGATACATTTCTGTTACCCCTAGAGCCGCTGGCAGGCCAGCCCCCTGGTAACCTCCGGGTGAGTTGTGAGTATTCCCCTGTGATTCAGGGTAGGTCTGAGTACTTCACTCCCAGTTCTGTTTATCCTACCTCGCACCACTATGGCTCGGGTCGAGTATGAAGTAAGCCTTCACTTCTTCTTTGGTCGAAGTACGCTCCCCTGTAGCCAGAGCATTGCCCTGAGCTGACGCCCATGCATAGATGGTAGGCCCCTGACTAACTGGGGCCTCCGTTGAGGCAGAGTGGCGTATGTTGTACTCCCCCTGTTTTAAGGGTGCTAAGCTCTCTTGCTGAGTACACTGCCGTGGGCAATGTGAGTACACTGCCGTGGGCAATGTGATTAGGCACCAGGATGCTGTAGGCGCTGTGTAAACAGCTTATCTGCCAACGAAGGCTGCGCCATCAGGTAGTAGGCCTCAGCAGGCCTCCTTGTATGGGCAGCCCCCAATAGGGCGCTGTAGGTCACTTCTCGAGAGAAATGGTTGGCCTTGGTGGTTCGGGCAGTTGACTCACCGGTGGGTAGTAGGCCTTAAACAGTCCTCCTCGGAGGTGAGTCCCAACATTGTGGGACATACTTTATAGCCGCTACAGGTAGCTAGCTGTACTAGGCCGCCTGTGGGTGGGCCCAATAGTTACGTTGGTGTAGTATGGTTCCCAACAGTGTTCCTTTGTAGCAGAATTGACTTGCTATCAGCTAGTAGGCCCAACCAGGCCTCCCTGATAGGCAAGTCCCCAGCTGGCTGGCCTTAGCAGGCCGCCTTGGAACTGTCACCCGGACTCAGCTACCAGTTGTTATCAGGTGGTAGGCCCCTCAGGCCTCCCTGAAGGTGAATTCCCACTTAAGATGGTTTTCAGGTAGTAGGCCTCACCCGGCCTCCCTAAAGGCGAATCCCCACCTACATTGGCTATTAGGTAGTAGGCCTCACCAGGCCTCCCTGGAGACAAGCCCAAGGACAGACAACTGGACAGCTAGCCTGACTTACTATCGGGTAGCAGAAAAAGCTCCCAGATATTATGGCTGTCAGGTAGTAGGCCTCACCAGGCCTCCCTGAAGACGAGTTCCCACATGCTGTGATTATCAGGTAGCAGGCCTCAATAGGCCTCCCTGAGGGTGAGTTCCCCACGTACTATCGTTATCAGGTAGAAGGCCTCTCTAGGCCTCCCTGTAGGTGACCACATACTGTTGCTATCAGGTAGTAGGCCTCACCAGGCCTCCTTGTGAGTGGTTCCCTAGCAGTGCTGGGTTCAGGAAGCTAGGGGCCTCTTGCTATCATTTCAGCTGGCCTTATCAGGCAGCTGCTGAAGGCGAGCTTGCGCCCTGGCTCGACTAAAGTGTTTTTCTCTGCTACTGGTTCCCTCCCGGAACCTCTTTCCTGCCTACAGCCTCGTTTTGCCTACCAGGCGGACCATGTGCTCCCCTCATTGAGGGTCACTATGAGCACGCGGACCCCTGAGTCTGGTCAGACGGTCGCAGGCCTCTCGTGAGGCCTCCCAGTTAGATCAGTCCTTAGGCCTTCACAGGCCTCCTCAGTGTTTTGAAACAGACACCGGGTTGATCCGTGGATCGAGTAGAGAAACTCCCCTCGCTAGCAAGGGTTGTAAAGCACTATGCTGAGTCATACTCTCCGGGATATCCCGTCTCTGAGATCCGGGCCGAGCGGTTCACTGCCAGCTTTGCAGTCCCTCGGGCTGGATGCCTTACCTAAAGGCATATTCCAGAGGCTCTTTCTTCGGACAGACAGGAAGTGGCCAGACTAAATGTCTATGTATCTGACGCCAGGTCAGGCCGTCCTGGTGGTATTTCGGGTTGAGTACGTTACCCTGAATAGTGACTGGCTGGGGTTCCTTCGGGTTCCCTAGCCACATTCCCTAGAAGGGACCCCTTCTAATTGAAGTTGTGGTCCTAGGGCTTTGAGCAGGCCCAGGTAGGCCTTTCATTTAACTATGTTTATGGAGGTTTTCCTGTGAGGCTTATAGCTTAGGCTTTGACCATAGGGAATGATGTCACTGACAGCCCAGTGTGACCTGAGGGTGAGTGGTTCTAGCATTTCATTTGAATTTCCTGGTTCGGACAGTTGTCACTGCCTGAGGGCATGCACTCCCCTTAGCATGGCGGCGTGGGTATATCGTTCCCCGAAGCTTCATTCGACACAGTGCGAGTTCCCTTCGAAGGGGAACGTCTCAGGTTACGACTGTAACCTATGTTCCCTGAGAACAGGGAACGAGACACTGCGCCTCCTTGCCATGCCTCGGGGCCTGCCTGCCGTACAGTCCCTTCAGACGATAAGGTGATTTGTCATGTTTACAAGGCACCCTTATATACTTCCAGGTCGCACGTTAACCCTCTGAGGTCGGCTATCGCGCCGGCGCGATAGTCTCGCTTTTTTCTTATCAGTGCAAAAGAAACTCAAAATACTCTGTTGATTTTGATCTTACATATTAAGTGTTGTACATCATTAGATCCTGATAAGTGTCTATTTTTTTTGTGGATACTCACAATAAAAACAAAGTGTTGTGCTTTTCGCCAAATAAAGAAAAACAAACATGATGCGCGTTCTGCCTTCTCTCTGTCAGTGAAGTCCATTCTGAAACGCGTCCTAAGATTATTTTTAATTCCGCGAATACTTGTCATACAGGCACGAGTGTTTTTCCATAATGAAGCTTGAACTCTCTTCTTTTAAATGAGTTAATTTATATAAAAAAACTAATATTCTTAGTTTATGTAATCTGTATGAAAAGAGAGAGATGTCAGTATTTTTCTTTCCAGCTCATTATACCTAATTACGCGTTAATGTGTCACGCCCACGGAGAGCGCGCGCTATTCAAACGCAAATGATTTTAGACAAGCCGTTCAAACATGCCAACGCCCACCAGCTGGATTATAAAACACATCGTGTTTAGTAAGTAGGCTATCTTGTACAGCTGTGTACACAGCGTATCCTTTCACTGTGAGGAATATCTAACCCTGGAAAATGTACCAGAAGTGCTGGGAGTTTCATTTCGAGGAGCAACGGATCCAGATGATGTAGTAAGTCATTTATTCTAGTGCTTTGTTCTAATCGTGATATTGAAGTGTCGGACTGTAAACCGCAAAAAGACTGTTTAAATATGAATTGCGTGTATGTGTGTAGGCTAAATGATGAGTGAACGGCAAAGGCGCGCGCGCTTTGTTTACAGTTATACAGCGCGTGTCTGTGCCTTGTTCATTCACTCTCGCACCTACATTAGTAAACGTTATGTTTACATAAACACATCTTAGTAGGCTATAGCAATATAGTTTGTATGAGTAAAAATAGACTGAAATATGTTGAAATAAAATGTCTGTATAAGCAACAAGCTGCAAATTCACATGTATATACTAATATATCATACACAATATATTACAGACTAAATATGAATGTTCAGACACGATTTTGTGATTAGTTTTGGATAGCTTATAAAGTTTTGACTGTAAAAAAAGACTACTGTCACATTAAATAGGTACGCTTTTGTTCACCAATTTCTGCTCATAGTTAAATATACTATAGTATGATGTTTTGTCAAAAATAAAGTAGGTATATTGAATTATCAACTAAGATGTTATTATAGTGTTTGTTCCAATATTCAAACTAATGAATCCTTACCTTTTTTAATACGTATGATAAAATGTATAGTTTTTACAAAGAAATACACTTGAAATATTGTTAAAATTGTAATTGTTGTTGTAATTGTAACCTATTTGTAATTGGTTACAATTTCTAATTGTAAAATATGTATAGGCTATATAGATAATTTCTTTTGTCCTTGCATTCTTTGGGATCCTGTGACACACCTGTGTGAAAGGGCTAATTAATATGCAGCTCATTATGCGGCACATTATCCGGCCTTTGTCTTCTCAGGTGTGAACACGCCTCCACGCATATTGCCTTTCCAAACAAAAGGTGTCTAATAAAATTTAAATCAGTGTATGTGTTTGTGTAAATGATTAGGCAGGATGATTTTCAGATCATTTTGAAGCAAAAATTCTAGGCAACAACACTCATTAGTCAAAAGTCTTGTGGACACATATTTAGTATGTGTTTTGTGGCCTTATTTCAGACACTTTAAGTTTTAGTTATTTCAATAACCATGCATAAGCAATATTCTCTCAAAAATACAAACATGTTTCATAATTGTTGCTGAGAAATTACGGTAGTCCAGTTTGTGCTTTATTGAGTGAATTTACACCTTTGCCATTAACATGTTTATAAATAACTGAAAAAAGCACAAATGTCAGAGCATGTCAGAACACCTCAAGGACCCCAAAAATCCTTAGACCTCAGAGGGTTAATCATTCACGTTAATGATTCACGGGCTGTCGCTGGTCAATGTGATTGACGTGATTTGATAGTGATTTCAGACACCTGTCACGCCTGAAGCCTCGTTCACACCGCCAGCGACACGCAGCGACAAAGCGACATGATCCCATTCATTTCAATGGAGCGTTGGCGACATCCGGCGACACGAGCGACTGTGACCGTTGGCGACAGAATGTGGGCGTGTCAAGCGACAAGAGACAAGCGACAAAAGTTGAAAAATTTCAACTTTATGCAAATGAGAAGCGATTTTCGCGAGCGACAACCAATAGGAAAGAAGACTTTCAGTGGAGCTCACGTCACCGTCTCGAGTGCAGGCAAGACAGAAGAGTTCGAGGGCATTTTCACTGTTTCATATGATTTGACTGTAACCACATACATGGATACAATAAAATGACGAATGGAAAAGAAACTGTCGACAGTCTCAGTGAGTTTAATTCATACATTTATAGTTCGAGTGTTGTAATTTTATGATGCAAGTTTAGAACTGCTGCAGATCATTTTACAGTTTCCCCTGCATTATGTTGACTATTAGGGACAAGAAAATTGATTATTTGTCAAATTCGAATGACGTTTTAGTAATTTATGACAGAATGAGTGAGTTTAATTTGTTGATTGATCGATCGTTAATCTACTAAATGATTTAATCCACTGAACACTGCTGTGGTAATATAAAAAACACTCTCCCAACAGCATACTGTTTCTTTTGAGCCTAATTCCTAGTCAAATTAAAATTATATAGGTCACTTGTGATGGTATTTTGTATAGATATATGGCCAGACGTGCAGTCTACCAATAACATTAGAGCGACAGCACTATGAACGCCCACAAGCGACTTCTCAGTACAGAGACTAGCGACATGTAGCGACAAAATCGCTGGCGGTGTGAACGGGGCTTAAGGCGTTCCCCCAAAGCGTCATTCGACGCAGTGTCTCGTTCCCTGTTCTCAGGGAACATAGGTTACAGTCGTAACCTGAGACGTTTTCTTGATATTCACACAGTCACATTTTGGGGACAGTCCACAGTCATCTCCTCCATGGCTCCACCCATTTGGATTACCTGAGTTTATTTAATTAAATAAACCCTTTTTGTTATTTAAGATCTTTTTTGCATCTGATGATGCTATCATCATCCTCTGGACTAAACCGTGACAACTAGTATATACAAGTGCAATGAAATTTCTTTGTTTATTTTCTCACTTCTTACTGAGTAAGGATACAGATGTACTATACACATGGCCGAAATGTTCCAGATTCTTAAGGTTTAAGCCTGCAGTACATTTCCATATTTATTAGATTTGCTCCTTCTGTCTGCAATAAGGAGGCTGCATGTATGCGTGCGCGCGTGTGTGTGTGTGTGTGTGTGTGTGTGTGTGTGTGTGTGTGTGTGTGTGTGTGTGTGTGTGTGTGTGTGTCAGAAAGATTCCTCCAGTGGCTGGCTGGGTAGAGAGACTCATTTCTCTACTCATTAGAGAAACGTGGGTAGAATGGCAAGTCCCATTGTCTAGACTTTCTCATCAGCTGCATCAGGACAACAGTCCTCACACTCAGAGAGAGAAATAAATCTACTCAGCTCAAATTAGAGAAACAAAAAAAAAACAATTTCATCCAGGTTATAATAACTCTTGCACAGAGGATGAAAGGGGTAAAGCAACACTGGAATTCAACAATGAAACAAACCAAAGAGTGCCGTACATGTAACTAACTAACCAAACAATCCAAAGTTAACTTGAGAGAGATTGAGATATTGAAATAAAATACAAAAACATCAAAATCACAAACTGAAATTCATCCTAAATAAAGCAACATTTATAAGGAAATGAAATTTAATGAAATAACGGCTGTTAGCTATACTCCGTCCTCTTTTGCTCTCATTCTCACATCTGTTCTTTTCAGCATGTGACTTGTTTCATAAGCTCCACTGAGAGACAACAGAGATACATTATAGTGACAGTTGAACCTGAGCCATGTGTATAGGATGTGAAGAGTAGACTTAAGTGTATGACCGAGACAGAAGGTCTCCATTCAAGGATATAATGGCCCTCATTTATCAAAAGTGCGTACACCAAATTTCCAGCGTACACCTGGCGTACACCCAAAACCACGGTGACGTTGAGATTTATCAATATGGACGTTGGCGTACGGCACGCTCATATCCTACGACAGCTCAGGAGGTGGTGTACGCACGTTTTGAGTTAGTGCGGAAATGCACAGAAAAACAATTCCTAACACCACAAAATGCACTGACAAACTAAAAGATATTATATATTATGACCCACTATAAAACAAAAAAACAACAACATAGTAATTATAAACTTCAGTGTTTATTTTTGTGCAACATGGACTTCAATGTTTAATTTGTGTGACTTTACCAAAGCATTTGATTTGTAAGCATATGTATTCCTTCAGTTGCAAACCTGTGAGCTTTACCCTGACGTTTCAGGGTTTGGCCCGGCAGGTGCGCACGGACTGGGTTCGGTAACGAAAGGCTTTCAATGACCAAAAAATAATTCAGACTGACAAAATAATAAAAAAATACATTCTTCTTCTTTTAAATAATAAAAATAATACAAATATTAATAATGACATTCTTCTTCAAAATAACAATAAGTGTCATTAATAATACAAATCTTAATAATAATAAGAAGAATATTACAAATTGTCATGCAATTATTAATGTGAATGAATGGTACTCCACATCACATCACATTTTTTTTTTTTTTTATCCTTTATTTAACCAGGTGAATACTCATTGAGATTAAAAATCTCTTTTACAAGAGAGACCTGGCCAAGATGCAGCAAAAAACATAAAGGACAATTTTCAACATATATAAAAACAAATAAAAAACACATCAAATACACATACATATACATCACAAAGACCCTGTGCTGAAAAATAATTAATACAATTTTACGAACAATTACACTGACCAATATTCACCTGCTCCATATTCTTCAGAGTTGAAACAAACTGTCTATAAGAAATAAAAGTAATAATTTTTAACGATTTCTGAAGAAGGTTCCAGGCAGAAGGTGCTGCAAACATAAAGGCTTTTTTGCCTAATTCTGTTTTGACACCGGGGACCAACAAGTGTAATATATCATTTGAACGTAATCCATAATGGCCGTGATTTCTTGTTAAAAGGACACTCAAATAGGTAGGAGCTAGTCCAAGAAGTACCTTGTAAATGAAACATACCCAGTGAGTGTACCTTCTTGCATAAAGAGAGGGCCATTTAGCTGTATAATAAAGGATACAATGATGTGTCCTATAACCACAACCAGTGAATAAACGTAATGCACAATGATACACAACATCCAGTTTCTTCGAACATTGGGCAGAAGCATTCATATAAATCAGAGCACCATAGTCTAATATGGGAAGAAAAGTGGCCATCGCCAGATATTTTCTAGCACGGATGGATAAGCACGATTTTGATCTGTAAAGATAGCCAAGCTTTATCTTAGGCTTAGAAACGTCTCGGTTACGTATGTAACCCTAGTTCCCTGATAGGGAACGAGACGCTGCGTCAAACGCTGCGGGAACGCCCCTGCGTTGTGCGTCATGAAGCACGTATGGAATCAGCCCAATGGAGAGATGAAACGTCATAGGCGGGTGACGTCATCGACCAGGAAACTATAAAGCACCCCAAAAACACAAGCGCATTAGCTTCTGATAGGCTTGAAGGAAGCGCTAACGGGAGTGCCAGGAGTATGGCGGAGCGACGCAGCGTCTCGTTCCCTATCAGGGAACTAGGGTTACATACGTAACCGAGACGTTCCCTTTCAAGGGAACTTCGAGCTGCGTCAAACGCTGCGGGAACGCGAATACCCACATCGCCATAGGACCAAATGACCGTCATGTGAGAACTAGCGCACAGAGGACGAGAGCACCTGTGCCCCAGGGGTAGAGCTTAAGTCTAGGTAATAGAACTTAACCCTCTGGGGACCAGAAACGCGCCGGCGCGTTTTGCTCGTTTTTTTTCACATAGCAGAAAAATAGACTTAAAGTACTACCATCATTTCTGTTCATATAGAGTTAAGAAATATGAGAAAATAATCTGTTAAATGTCTACTTTTTTATGTGCCCACATACAATCGAAATAAAATATTGTGCTTTTGTAAAATAAAGAAAATAAACAGGGTGTGCGTTCTGCCTCTCAGTCACCGTGAACTTTTTTTCTGGAGCACGTCTCTAATCTTCAACACAACTCAGCTAATACTATTCACCCAGCCATAAGCAATATATCTTTTAAATCATTTGAGTTTGTACTTTTAAATGATCCGATTCAAAACTAAAATTATTATTCTCCGTTTATGTCATCTATATAAAAAGAGAGACGTGTCAGCCCGTCTCATTATCGTTCTCGAGCTGATTATCTCTGGTAATGTGACACGCCCACGGAGAGCACGCGCTATTCAAACGCAAATATGTGAAGCAACACATTGAGACGCGTTAACGCCCATAAACTCTGAAAACACACTATATTTTTTAGTCAGATTAATCTACTGTCGTCTTGCGCGGCTATATGAGGAACAATCCTGGGACATTTACCACTGGGTTTATTTTCACTTCGAGGATGAACAGATTCAGCTGAGAAGTAAGTGTTTTTTGCAAGTGCTTTGTTCTAATCGCGATATAGAATAACGTAGTGTCTGTAAACGGAAAAATAGCATACTGTTAAATGTGAATCATGTTTGTGTGTGTGTGTGAATGAATGAATGAATGAATGAACGCACAGATACGCACTGTTACAGACTAAATAACAGACAACATTTCGTTGACTCGTTTTGGATAAAGTTTTTACCCTAAAATAGACATCAAATAAGCTCATATGTTTCTGCTCATATGTTAAATATATAGTATGTTTTGTCAATAAACTAATCAACTAAGATGTTATAGTGTTTGTTCAAGCTATATCAAAATAATGAATCCTCAACTTTGAAATATGTATGATCAAACTAAGACATTTATGGAGAAAGACCATTTTCTTTTCAAGATGTTTCCAACTCTAACTTTGAACTTTGAACTGAAATAAAACCATGTCTATATGGTGAAGGGTGTGTGATAGAAGTGTCCAGACGTATGCACCCTGTATTTTCCTTATATAAATCCAAACAATCTAAAAGCCATTCTTTTTTTAAATCTCCTCATTCTTTGTGCAAAGGCTCCTGTAATGATATGGCCTGATAGCACCTAATAGGGCCATTATGGGGAGGGTCTTTGTCTTTCTCAGGTGTGGAATGCCACACATATTAATGAGAGATCACGCCTCCTGCATAAAGCTTTCTCAAACAAAACACGTCATTAAAAATGTAAAAGACTTTATTGACTTATCTGAATGAGTAGTCAGGATGATTCTCACATTGTTTTGGAGCAAATATTCTAGGCTATGTGATACAATTTTCAAAAGTCTTGTGAAGAAATAATCAATATGTGTTTTGTGGTCTTATTTCAGCAACTTTCATTTTTATTTTTTTCAATAACCACGCATAAACATTATTCTATTAAAAATACAAACATGTACATACATGTTGCTCAGATCTCATGGTAGCCAAGTTTGTGCTATATAGAGTGAATTTACACCTTTGCCATTAACATGTTTATAAATAACTGAAAAAAGCACAAATGTCAGTGCATGTCAAAACATCCCAAGGGCCCCAAAAACACTCTGGTCCCCAGAGGGTTAATAAAAGTATGCGGTGAAGACCATCCAGCCGCATCACAAACATCACTCAGGGAAACCCCCGACAAAAGAGCTTTTGAAGCAGCCATACTCCTGGTAGAGTGGGCTCGAACAGCCAAAGGTGAAGGCTGACCAGCCGACTCATAAGCAAGTGAGATAGCCTCGACCACCCACTTGCTCATTCTCTGCTTAGACGCAGGACACCCTTTCCTGGGTGGCCCGAAAAATACAAAAAAGTTGTTCTGATTTCCTCCACAGGGCAGCTCTGTGGACATAAGCGTCTAATGCCCTAACAGGGCAGAGTAAATTAAGTTTCTCCTGGTCCGATGACATAAATGGAGGAGGACAGAAAGCCTGCAGAACCGTAGGTCTAACGACATTAGTAGGGACCTTGGGAACGTAACCTGGTCTAGGATGCAGAAAAGCTTTAACCATGCCAGGCGAGAGTTCCAGGCACGAGGGTGAAACCGACAGAGCCTGCAAATCTCCGATTCTTTTTAGTGAGGAGATGGCAAGTAGAAAGATAGTTTTAAAAGTGAGAAACTTCTCGGGAACTTCTTCGATAGGTTCAAAAGGAGCTAGGGAAATACCTTCTAATACAATGGCCAGATCCCAAGTCGGCACCCTCGTACGGACTGCTGGCCTCAGCCTCAAAGTGCCACGGAGGAAACGGGTTATAAGCGGGTGTCTCCCAAGAGAAACTCCACTGAAAGGGACGTGGTAAGCAGCTAGTGCCGCCACATACACCTTTAGTGTGGAGGGGGATAACCCTGTGGAGAAGCGCTCCTGCAGGAATTCCAGCACTGCACCCACTGGGCAGTTAACTGGGTCCTGCAGGTGTTCTCCACACCAAGAAGTGAAAAGTTTCCACTTCAAGGCATAAAGCTTCCTCGTGGATGGAGCTCTGGAGTTAAGAATGGTCTCAACAACCTCGGTTGAGAGACCGGAGTCTATGAGCTGGGCCCCCTCAGAGGCCAAGCCCACAGTTTCCACAATTCTGGGCGGGGGTGAAGTATCGGGCCGCCCGCCTGGGAGAGTAGATCCCTCCTGACCGGGAGCTCCAAAGGAGAACCGTCCAGGAGAGAAATCAGGTCCGCAAACCATACTCGGGCTGGCCAGAACAGGGCTACTAGTAGCAGGCTGACCCCGTCCCGGCGGACTCTCTCCAGAACTCCTGGTAACAGAGCAATCGGGGGAAAGGCGTACAGACGTGACCTCGGCCACGCCTGCACCATAGCGTCCAACCCCAGGGGGGCTGGATGACTGATGGAGAACCACCGATGACAATGTGTGGTCTCCTTGGAAGCGAATAGGTCCACCTCGGCGCGACCGAAACTCAACCAAAGGAGCTCCACCACCTCGGGGTGGAGTCTCCATTCCCCTGGCCTCGGCCCCTGCCTCGACAGGGATTCTGCTACCACATTCAAATACCCAGGAAGATACATTGCTCTCAGAGATAGTAGCTTCCCTTGGGACCACAGGAGGATCTGACGGGCCAACTTGTAAAGCCGGCGAGACCGCAGGCCCCCCTGATGATTTAAATAAGAGACCACTGACGTGTTGTCTGATTGAACTAACACATGATGGCCTCTCAGGTCTGTTAGGAAGTGTTTCAGAGCCTGAAACACAGCCAACATCTCTAGACAATTTATATGCCACGATAGATGATGGTCCTGCCACAGACCTTGGGCTGGGCGACCACTCATGACCGCCCCCCACCCTGTGAGGGAAGCATCCGTCGTTAGCGTTATGCGACGACAAAGAGCCCCCAGCACAGGACCTTTGGATAGGAACCAAGTTTCTCTCCACATCACCAGAGCACGAAGGCAGCGCTGCGTGACTTTGAACGTGCGGAGCGGATTTCCCCTCGGGGAGAATCCCTTGGTCCTGAGCCACCACTGTAGCGGTCTCATGTACAACAGGCCGCAAGGTATAATGTTGGACGCTGCTGCCATCAGACCCAACAGTCTCTGAAACTGCTTCACAGTGAGTAGCTGGCCTAGCTTTACTTGTTTCACAGCTGAGAGAATCGAAGCGATGCGGGTCGGAGAGAGTCGCGCCCACATCGAGACCGAATCCCAAACGACACCCAGAAAAGTGGTCTTCTGGGAAGGAGATAATACACTTTTCTTTGCGTTCAGCCTCAACCCCAACTTTCTGATGTGAGCGAGGACGACATCTCGATGCCGAACCGCCATCTGCTCCGTCTGAGCTAAAATCAACCAATCGTCGATGTAATTGAGAATACGAATGCCCTGAAGCCTCAGAGGCACTAGTGCTGCATCCATGCATTTCGTGAAAGTGCGGGGTGATAAAGCTAGGCCAAACGGAAGAACCCTGTACTGGTACGCCTCACCCCCGAAGGCGAACCTCAGGAACTTCCAGTGTTGTGGAAGGATGAAAATGTGAAAGTATGCGTCCTTTAGATCTATCGTGACAAACCAGTCCTCAGATCTGATTTGAGACACGATCTGCTTGATAGTGAGCATCTTGAATTTTAGCTTCCCTACCGAGCGATTCAATAGGCGCAGGTCTAAAATTGGACGCAACCCCCCATCCTTCTTTGGAACGATGAAGTATCGGCTGTAATAACCTGACTCCAAACTGGGAGGAGGAACCCGTTCTATAGCCTCCTTTTGAAGGAGCGTTTTCACCTCTTGTTCCATTACCAGAGCCTGCTCGTGGCAGAACCCCTCTGAATTTTGGTGGACGACACCTGAACTGGATAGCATAACCTTTTTCTACTGTCTGCAGGACCCAATGAGATATTTTTGGAAGGCTTTTCCACTCTGCCAGAAAATCTACTAAGGGTACCAGTCTCTCGAGACTGGCCTCTGGTGTAACTTGAGCAGCAAACGCAGCGCCCTGTAACGGCGCACCGGCAGGGAACAACTGGTTTGACCGCTCTGAGACCCTTCTCAGAGGGAGCGAGCGTCCCTCGGGAAAGCGCTCGCTGGGACCGTCTGCGCCCCGGCATAAAGGCGGTGTTGGCAGAACGAGCCCCTGAGGGCACCGAGGAGGAACGGGCACCGTAAAAAGAGGTGAACACCTTTCCGCCTCGGTGGGGACCACCCTCAGTATCCTGAACGCCTTGGCGTCAGGACTTCTTCTTAGCCGAAGCCTTCTTAGCCAATATAACTGTCCTCAGATCAGTTCTATTGCTAGAAGGCTTCGGCTGAGAGTGTCGCGGCTGAGCCCACTGTCCAGCAGGGGGAGCACGCCTCTGCTGCGCTCTATGTGATGAGCTCGTAGACGGCCAGTTCAGGGACGTGAACTTTCAGGGGAAGAAACTTTTTAAAAGCTGCAGTTTGTTTCTTCTTTTCCTGGAATTTGTCGATAACCGAATTAACAGCATCACCAAACAAACCCAGGGGAGAGAGAGGAGCATCTAAAAGAAAAGCCTTTTCTTTCTCTTTTATATTGGTTTGGTTCAACCATAAATGTCTTTCTGCGGCCACCAGAGCTGCCATAGAACGACCCACTAGCTTGGCCGATTCTCTGGTGGCACGCAGGGATAAATCAGGGATAAATTCTCATGCAGGTGCCTTAAAAGATGATGCTGCTTCGGGGGAGAGATGGCTCGCAAGCGTCTCTTCCACACGAGGCAAAGCACCATAACCATGAGCCTTAGCTCCCATAATATTAGAATATGTCGAAGTCTGGGGACTAAATATTCTATATGACACCGGTTTTCTCCATGATTTTGACACCTCAGTGTGGAGATCATGGAAAAACGGCAGGCACCGGCGTGGAGGCTGCACACGTGACGGCAAAAATCTCTCATCCAACTTTGATTTTGAAACAGACTCCTGTCTAGTCACTGGCCATTCAATACTGAGTTTCTCAACAGCTCTTGTTAAAACCTCCATAAGCTCATCACTCTCGGGAGTGTGGGGTGGCGAATCCTCCACATCTCCCTCAACACTAACAACATCCAGCTCCTCAGAACTGGATAGCTGCAGTATTGGTGCCTCAGCCCGAGCAGAAGAAACCGCAGCGCGTGCTTCCGAACCCGGGACTGAGGCACTGGATCTCACAGGTGAAGGGAGAGATAAGGCAGAGCCCGTCTCAACCCCCGCTGAGATATCCATCTGCGATCCCCACGATAAGCGCCGCCGCTCTGCCTCGGCAGAAGCGGGACCCGAACCGCGGGGAGTGTGCACCGAACCGCTCTCCTCAAAGAGCGCCCGGCGGGAGCGGAGCGTCCTTAACGGCAGACGCTCGCAATGCTCACAGTCAGCCCCCTCGAGAGCTGACTGGGCATGCTGCACTCCCAAACAAACAACGCAAAGATCGTGTGTATCCCCGCCCGTTAGATAACGCAAGCAGGGAGGAACACACTTCTTAAACTGTTGTTCATCCGCCATATCTCTCAATATAAGGATAAATTGTTTGTGTGGTGCAGAGTATGTAAAGACAGACAATATCACACAGGGACAGATTCACATGTAGCGCGACTGAAAGCACAGAAGCTAATGCGCTTGTGTTTTTGGGGTGCTTTATAGTTTCCTGGTCGATGACGTCACCTGCCTATGACGTTTCATCTCTCCATTGGGCTGATTCCATACGTGCTTCATGACGCACAACGCAGGGGCGTTCCCGCAGCGTTTGACGCAGCTCGAAGTTCCCTTGAAAGGGAACCAGATTGCTAACACGATTTCTAAAACATAGTCTAGAATCAATGATTATACCCAAATATTTATACCTGTTAACTAACTCAATTTCATTTCCTTCAAAAGTTGAAATACTTGCAGAAGAAACTGGAAGTTTTTTTTAGTTTGTAAATACCATTATTTTTTACTTTTGTACATTTAAGACGAGCTTAAGCTGTTTTAAACGTTCCTGAACAATATTGAATGCAGACTGCAAAAGTGCAAAGGCTTGTGCAGTAGATGATGCAGTACAGTAAATAACAGTATCATCGGCATAAAAGTGATACATAGAATTTGATAAATTTTCACAAAGTTTGTTTATATAAATTGAAAATAATATGGGACCTAATACTGAGCCTTGAGGAACCCCCTTATAAATAGGCACGAATGAAGACACAGAACCAGCTACCCGAACACTTTGGGTTCTACCTGACAAATAATTTGCAAACCAATCTACCGAATGTTTAGACAGGCCAATGCTCACTAGACTATTCACAAGAATGCAGTGATCAACCGTATTAAACGCCTTCGAAAGATCTATAAACAGCGCAGCACATATTTTCCTATTATCCAAAGCCCCAGCAATATCATTTATCACCTTTAATGCTGCAGATATGGTACTACGTTGTTTCCTAAACCCTGATTGAAAAGGTGATAAGATATCATTTATGTTTAAAAATTCCTTTAGCTGCTCACCAATCAGGCTCTCAAGAAGTTTAGCTAAAGTACACAGCTTCGAAATAGGCCTATAGTTATTTAAAATTGATGGATCGCCCCCTTTTAGTAATGGTGTAACATGGGCTGACTTCCATACTTTAGGGATGTCGTTTTCCACAATTGTTAAGATAAAAATATATGATAAAGGCTCCGCAAGAAAGTCAGCTGCTAACTTTAGAAAGAAAGGATCTAAATTGTCAGGACCAGCAGACTTTTTTGTGTCTAATTCCTGAAGGGCTTTATGGACTTTATTAATTGATAAAAGAGAAATATAAAATAGTTTTTCTGAAGGTAAACACGGGTCAGATGGGTTCTCCTGTACGCAGGAACCAGAAGAAGCAGGACATAAGGATTCAAATAGGGATCCTGAAGAAATAAAATGCTCATTAAAGCAAGCTAACATTTTTTGTTTATCAGTCACCTTGCCTGCATCAATCATAACATGAGGAGGTCATCATCATCATCACTATTGTACACCCCAATACATGTAACGTGATTCGAAATTGAATGCTAATTCAAAAGACGTGCTTTAAAATATTGCATTGTGATAGGTCATTTCGGCTCCACGTCAGAGAAGTTTCTCTTCTTTGCCGTCTTGCGTGTGTCCATGGCGTAAAATGAGGGCGTGGGGGAAGCAGAGACTTGAATAAATAGGGGCGGGTTATTCTAATGACGATCGTTTTCAGCCGCGGGATTTATCAAGGGCAGGTATTGCGTACACCTGGATTTCAAAGGTACGCACAGCTTCATAAATCAGGCGGTGAGAGGAGTGTAAGCATAATCTTACGCCAACATATACGCCCGTTTATACGCAAGAATGATAAATGAGGGCCAATATGACTAAATATGTTAGACAAACTAAACAATGTGTTGGATATGGCTAAGACATATCTTCATTTAGCCTCGAGAAACAACCTTAAGGGAGGAACAACTATAAAGAAGGAAGGATGCCCCCAATTCATTGTCACACTCTGCAGGCACTTTGTAATGACTGTATATGACTGTTGACTTTTCCTTGCAAGGGAATAAATAATTGTTAAAGACAATTGTTACATGTTTGTCTCTTATTCAGTACTAAAATTGTTTGCCACCACCATTCTCAGCTGGCTTTAGTCACACATTAACTTTTGTCAGGTCATATACAACGACATCCACACACATTCATAAGGATATGTATCGACACTACATTAATCTAATTACTAGGGATGTCCCGATCAGGTTTTTTTGCCCTCGAGTCCGAGTCCGAGTCATTTGATTTTGAGTATCTACCGATACCGAGCCCCGATCCGATACTTATATAATACATAAAAAAAGAATAAAGAAGAGAGAAAAAAACAGACCCAGGATGTTCCTTATTTTTTATTTAATTAACCTTATTTTAACATTCAACAACTCTGTTAACAAACAGAGCACTTCTGTGAGGTAGCTTGTACAATCAAGTAATAAATAACATAAAATCTTCACTTTTGGACTTTAGTGCAACAGTAAATATAGAAAAAGTCTAATATAAAAACAAATAGCACCTCAACTTAAAATACCCGGCAGGCAAAAAATAAAAATGTTTTAAAAGTGTATAAAAAAAATAATGATAATATATATATACATATTAGGGGTGTAACAGTTCACAAAATTTGCGGTTCGATACGATACAGTAAAAAGAAAGAAATGCCAGAGAAATTTCCTTTTTATTAAAAGAAAAACTATTTTTAAATAAGTTTGAGTTTTTCTACATCTTGAAACTTTCAGGTTTATAAATGGGGGTGATCTTTGAAGGATGAACAAATAATGTTTTGGTAATCACATTAAAAATAACATTTAAATATATACTTATATAATATTTGAGTTTTGAAGTGCAACATTAAATCCATGTTCATTCACGGCATAATGTTTCTACTGGTTTCCACGTCAGCGCTGTTTGATCTAATAGGGATCTACGGTTAATAACGGAGAAATTTGAATGCTTCTCACTAGATCTCGCAGCAATGTTATTACTTCAGTGGCGAATTCAAATGTTTTCTTCACTGGATCTCTTAGCACAGTGTCGCTTGATCACGCGCTGCACAGATGTTGCAGATCCGAACTGATAAATGGTCCGTTAAGCACAATATAATGAGTAGCGCAGTTTCGTTCCGCTTTCATTACGTTTGCCATTTGATGTTGCGCAACGTTGTGGTGGTCGCGCCAGCGCGGATTTTGTCTGCAGGAAAAATGGTCCTAGGAATCGTTCGGCTTGTATGCGTACCGAACCGGAAGCCTCGTACCGAAACGGTTCAATAATTACGTGTACCATTACACCCCTAATTTACATATATCCGAGTCCTGATCGGGAGGTAACGTCCGATTCCGATCGAGTCAGAAACCACGTGATCGGGCCCGATTTCCGATCGCGTGATCGGATCGGGACATTCCTACTAATTACCATCATATTTCTAAGATTCGATAAATATAATTACAGTTTTTTTCAATTGCTTACACACTAAAATTAAAACTTTCCCACAATTAGCAAAACCTTACACCCAAGGAGCAAAACACCAGCCTAGATTTGCACAATTGTAAGCACGTTGTCAGCTTCACCCTTTTTGCAAAACATTACACACAGTGATTTGTAAAACTCTACACACATTTTCACACCTTAGACACAGATAAGGATTGTGAGGTTACTTCCTTGTCATTACAAAGCCCCGGTTTGCCATTGACCACACTAATGAATGAATTGGATATGCACATCCATCAGGCGTGGAAGCACACGTGCTAATTTGAAAATGCAGCACTCAGGTGTGCTATAAAAGGCAGCAGGTGAGTTCACCTGTCTTCAACAAAAATGGAAGGAGCTAGAAGAAGAAGAAGAAGAAGAAGAAGAAGAAGAAGAAGAAGAAGAAGAAGAAGAAGAAGAAGAAGAAGAAGAGAGAGAATAAGAGGGGGAGCTCAAATAGGAGATGAAGGAGGTAGAGGAAGAGGAGAAGGAGGTAGAGGAAGAGGTGAAGGAGGTAGAGGAAGAGGTGAAGGAGGTAGAGGAGGAGGCCCAGGTAGAGGAAGAGAA
This sequence comes from Tiaroga cobitis, assembly GCA_030578255.1. NCBI lineage: Eukaryota > Metazoa > Chordata > Actinopteri > Cypriniformes > Leuciscidae > Tiaroga > Tiaroga cobitis. The sequence goes on along the minus strand of CM060595.1, from coordinate 25,241,230 downwards.
GAAGAAGGAGATAGAGGAAGAGGTAGAGAAGGACTTGTAGAGTTGATAGAACCTGAACAAAGAAGACGAGGACCAAATTTAACTCAAGAAATCCGTGCAACACTTATTGACCATGATATCAACCATGGACTGACACCGATGGAAGCTGGACAAAGAGTTCAACCAAATCTCTGGTTGATACTGTAACTGAATAGTTACAGTATTCTTGTTGCTTTTACAGTAGTTTTTCTTCAGAGTCAAACTGTGTACTTCATGCAGTAATTTTTATTTGTCTACAGATTTTATTTTTTTCATTGATTTCATTGTTGGTTGATTACTGTAACTGATTATGGTAAGAAATACTGTAAATAAATACTTGAAATATGAGTCTGCAGAAATCAGTGTTGTGCAGTGGTAAGTTTATAGTAGGCCTATTTGTGTACATTCTCCCTATATCTCAAACTAATCATGAAGAATGTTGTTTGTTTGTCACAATTTTTTTTTCATCTAAATTATCCCTTACATAACAATGTCTGGCCAAAAATCTAGCACATGCTATTTCCTAAAAAAACGTTTTTTTTACAAATGTGTTTTTTATTTATCACAGCAGTGTGAAACTGGTTGCAATAGTGTCTGATCATTGAAGACTGTGTTGGTTAAATGAAAACTAATAGCATTTTCACAAATATGTGTATATCTTTTGACTGAAGTGTGTATGTTTTGACAGAAGTGTGTCATTTTGCTAACAATCTAGGAATTATGCCAATTGAGTGTGGTGTTTGGATAATTGTGATTACATTTTGAAAAAAAGAACCCGGTTTTCAAAATTGCGTGTAAACAATTGAAAAAAAAAACTGTAAGACAGACCAATCTAACAACAGGAAATATATCAATGATACTGACAGGAAGAAAGTTCTCTATCAATCTCTCTCTCTCGCCCCCTTCATCCATTCATCCCCTGTCATGTCGACACTTCCTGTTGAAACCCAAAATTGAATGTGGATTGGAAATAAATGTATAATTTCCATCATGTCCTTAATGAAATTCGGGTGTTTTGCTGTTTGTGCCATTTTACTGACTGTGTCTGTTGTGATTAGTGGTGAGTTTTTTCAGTGACTCCGTTTACATTGTTGCACCAGTACAGTTTGTAAAAAGTGACTGTCCTTATAAGCAACTTTAAAATTGATTCAACCGATTCAATCAAGAACCCTCATTCATTCAGTAACCAACTAGGTGCCGCATCCAAAATCGCATACTTCCCTACTATATAGTAGGTGAAAAAAAGTATGTGACAAAAGAAGTGTGTCTGAATTCACAGTACTCATAAATGAGTGTACCCGGATGACCTACTACTTCTGGAAAGATTCTGAAGTGTGCATACGATGGAAACTTTACTATCCCATGAGGCCACGGAAGAGGATTTGTGAATGGCAGTGAAGCAACGCAACTGACGCTGGTAAGTCACGTGATAATGACATGGCGTATGAAGCACGTCCTGATCACATTTATACTAGGATGTACTTTTACGTATAGAGCGTGCTTTTTTAGCGGTTGGTAAAGTCCCCCTGTTGTCAATAAGTTTATCCCTTAAAACTAATCTTTAAATCACCAAAATTACATTTTAAATGTTTTTACCTGTGAAATGTTTTTTTCTTCATGGCTTAAAATAGCTTGAATGTAACTCTACACCCTTGCTTGATTTAGTACATGAATATACAAATTACCCCCACCTCCACTCACTCACACCAGCTCAGAGATGCACTCGCTTAACTTTACTCAAGTTACTGTAAACGCTGAACAATGGTATCGCTCTTTACGTCAGACACATAATGGTAATTAATATGATTAGCCTTTAGCTTGACTATTGTTATCAAACAGCTAATAATGTGTTGCTAATTTTACACAAACCATGTTTCCGTTCACCATCTCAGTCTGCCTTCTAAAAATCAGCATCCTTAGAAACGCTTTGAACATCATAGAACGTCAGTGGAGAAAGGCATATAGTTCATCATAATATCGTAACAAACATCATATACATAATCCACCTGCTATATTGCTAAAAGTACCCGATTTTTATATCAACAGAAAAATATACGAGGATATATTCAGGGCTTCTTGAGACTCCCCTGCTTGCAGTTAATAATATGCTAAAGCCCACCCGCATGCTGACGTGATTTGTTACAAGGTAGTTTGTGACGCAAGAAACACCAGAGATTTCAAACCACATTTTTGAGACTGTCTTTGGTTCACTGCAGTTTTAAGGAAAAAAATACTCTGCAATGGTGTTGACTTGTGAAGTTGCATATTAAAAAACACAACATAGACATAAACTAGAGATGCACCGATTACAATTTTCTAGGCCGATCCCGATTCCGATTTTTCCTTGAGTTTGACCCGCCGATACCGATTTTAGCCGATTCCGATTTTATTTTTTCAAACCACTTTACAGCACACACAAATATTTATTTTCTATCTTCTCTTTAATAGAACATTTTGCATAGAACATTTTTTGAACAGATAATCGCTATAAAATAGAACTATATAAATTACTCCTAGTGTGGGAAATTCCCACACATCTAAAGTGCAGTGTTATGGAAGAACCATTTCCTTTTCACATCCAATATCCAATAATTTTTTTTTATATATATATATATATTTAGCAAACTAAACTTATGTATGAAAACAGGTAATGGCAATAAAATAACATATAAATAACAAATAAAAAATTCAATAAATATAGCCTTGCAGTATAAAGATATTTATCTCTCTCTCTCACACACACACACACACACACACACACACACACAGGCCTATTGCAATCACTTGTTGTATATCAATGGCAAGTTATATTTCTCAAGCAGTTCTTCTCTCATCTGACACATGTCCAGCCAAGCTAAACAGGACAAGTGGAGCATGTGCAGGTTAAACAATTCAATAATAATAAAAACCAGTTTAAATGGGTACATTTTCTATAAATATTTTTGAGTCTTCATTTTCTTTCTGACATAGCCTAGCCTACTTCAGTTCTTGTTAAAACACACCAGCCAGCAAATTCTTTGCATTTTGAGCACTTTTTGGATGAAATAATATTTTTTTTGTCCATCAAAAGTGTGCTTTTACTTAAATTGAGCGCAGCAAAAATAGATTCGGCGGCGAAACACGCGCTTTACTGTTGCTCACGTGACGCTCCTGCTCGACGCTCACGCGCTGCTCCGACTCCCGGTGTGAATGCACTCAAAATGCACGCCGAACAAAAAGGTTTCCTACATGTGCGCGTTCCGTGTGCACGTGTGATGCTGATGTTGCGCGTTGTTAATCATGCGGCGCCCGAGTGCATTTGACCGGCATAAAATCGGATTATGTCAGACTGACCGGCCGGTCGCCGATCATGGCCGATCACGTGAAAACCGGCCGATTCCGGTCACCAGCCGATCAATCGGTGCATCTCTAACATAAACAACATTAAAAACGTTATTTTCACCTTAAGTAATTACTTATTCAAAATAAGGACCTACTCAAGAGAGTAGGATTTATGATGCAGCCACCGATTGTCTTTATGAGTGAGCCATTGAATCTTTCACTCAACCGATTCGTTCATCAACACATTCAGGAATGCTACTACTGTTCCTTGGAGGCTCAACGTTTGATTCTGCTGTGGCTTTGTTAGGAACTATTTTAAATGCTGGAGCAAAAACAAAGTATCTGGAAACCTTGTGCCTCACGACCTTGTGTTTTATGACCTTGTGTCTTACGTCTAGCACATGATACGTGTTCCTACACGTGGAGCTCAAGTTTAGTATTTAACGTCACCATGAAATCAACTGTGCCTTCATAATCTTTAATCAAAGTCCTCCTCCCTCTTGCAACAACATCTCTTCTCTGATGACGTTTACGGCGCGAGGGCAGGACAACCCGTTACCCAAATGAGATCAGAGAAATAGCAAACCACAATGAACCAAAACAGAATCAAGCCCCACTCAATATTTTTTCCTGTTCAAGAAGCCGTTTCACTCAGATATACGTCACAATAGGGAGGAAAAGATGATCCCAACTTCCGTATCATGACTTTAAAAACACGGTTTCACATTCCACTGCCCTGCGTTTTGCATTTTTAAAAACGACCCCTTAAGGTAGAACATTGAAATGGTTACTTAGAACACTTGTGTATTAAGAATGGAGCCAGAAGCCTCCTGGGTAATGATGCAGTCCTATACCCACCAGACAACCTTTCCCATAATATCTGCAGTCTAATCTAATGCAGTGATGAGGTCATCCTCACCACATCTCCTCTCCTGCTGTCTCTCTCTCTGCTGGATACATTCTCTGCTTTACAGACGGCAGACTTTAACCAACCGGTGTGTTTACTTCTGTGTGTGTGTGAGGGGGTTACTTCAGGACAACAGTGTTTTCAGTTAACCCGCAATGAACACCCTACCCAGCTGCTAACTCACTCCACCCTGAGTCCACCTCTCTGCCTCTGGAACACGGCCAACCAGACATTACAGGAACCTCTGAGAATATGTGTGTGCAATTCAGTTGTGTGTAAAAGTACATGGCTCATATTATGCATCAGACCATACTGAGATTAACTACACAATAATGATTAAATGATTCACCCCATCATGCCAATCACCTTTCACACTGGCCCAAACAACACAGTGAGACATATTGAAAACATGTTAAAGTTTTTTTTTGTCGTTGAGAAAATACCCTGTTAATTGTCCTGTTAGCAGGTCACTTGGCACACTTTTTTTAGACTAGAAATGTTTATTATTTCTCAGCAAATCTTGATAACACAAGAAGATATGATATGTAATCTTGAAACAATATTGTGTAAATAAATATTTTATTTGTATTATTTTATTACGCACCGGTCTCGCATCTCTCACGGAGGAGCGGAAGCATAAAGGAGGAGCGACGACAGTGAGAGATGCGAGACCGGTGCGTCTCACAGGTGTCGTTCATTATCACTCACGCCACCGGCCTTGCGCCGTTCCCTCACATCCCTCGGCCTGCTCGCCACAGTCATGCAGTAATGTCACAGTATTATTCAAAATATAACATTATTATTATCATCATCCATAAGAAGTGCTAACCTCATTTCTGTCAAGCTAAAAATGACTTAAATAGCTTCAAAAACATGGAAGGAAAAATAGACCACTAAGCCATGCATGTCAGATCTTATTAGAAGAATGAATTAAGAAAGTCATTGATTGAACTGCACATTTTAAAGTGAAAATCTAAATCTGGAGCACCCCAATTTTCTTTGGCAAGAGATAAATGTTTAAGATAAACAAAGATCAAAAAGCACATGTAGGCTATACTATTCAGTGTAGCAGCAACAATCCAAGCTTGAATGTGTGAAATATCTCTCTCCATTCAGGGGTGAAAATCTTCATTAACATGCTTGAATAGGCTGCATAATATTATAAGCTATTTCATGCTGTCGTGCTTCCCCTCTTCCTCTCATGTTTAATTTGCTGCTGTTTGTGTTCTACTCTGTGCGAACACAAAGAAAATGAAAGTGCAGATGAGACTAGCCCTAAGCCAGACAGGAGAAAATCACTAGGGAATATGAAGGATGTGAATGTAAAGACAATATGTTAAAAGCTTATCAGAACTTGACACAGAATTTGCTCAGGATTTGCTGATTTATTAAATGGTGCGGATTAATCAAATGGCTTGTAGTTTTAGTTACAAACTACAGTACATATCTAGAAAATTCTTCATATATTCAGTATTTAATAGAGCACTCCATGATTGTCAGGAACATCACAGTGTGATTTTAGTAGTGGATAATATATTGCATTTCTATACAAAAGCTTTGCTAAATAAAGGGGGAAAAGCACATAAAAACACCCTATACCATCATATTACATTTATGTTTTAGTATATTCAATCACAATCAAAATGAGTTGTTCCTCATCAAGTAATTTGCCTGTAACACTTTACAATAATAGTACATGAATAATCATGTACTAATACCTGAGTTAAACATTACTTTACTATGAACTAATGAGGAGTTAGGGCATGTACTAATGAGGAACTAACCTTACATGAGTCATATGAATTCCTGCAAGAATATACCATCTTAACTACAGGTTAACATGCTTGTTAATTAATGCATTAATTAACATTTCAGGGTAAACTAAATTTAACTTGCTCTAGAAAATGGACATATTTTGTAGCCCAAAAGAAGAGGAAGAACCCTCACTGACTAACATCCAACTGCATTATGATATAAAGACAGTAAACCAATCCATAAAATAACCACATAAATAACCATCATCTGTGCTAACACTGATTTTAATTTTCAAAATTGAATCTGTTAATGAATATGTTAGTGTAGGTATTTCACTCTTGATGGCAGCAGTGGAATCACTTAAAACAGAATGAGATTAAATTGTTTTAATGATGAATGCATCATTGTGTGTTCAATGAGTAAGGTTAAACGTAAACATTGCAAGACATCTAGTGTCATTCACTGATGTTTGTGACAGTTGCTGGAGTCAAATTTATGAAAAATTTTACATTGTGCCCTTTTAGTACATCTTTCTTCTGATCTAGAATATGTTTGATTTAGTTTACCCTATGCATTAATTAACAAGCATGTACTAACGTGTAGTTAAGATGGTATATTCATGCAGGAATTCATATGACTCATGTTGTAGTTAAGGTTAGTTCCTCATTAGTACATGTCTTAACTCATCATTAGTTCATAGTAAAGTAATTATTAATTCAGGTATTAGTACATGATTATTCATGTACTATTATTGTAAAGTGTTACCAATTTGCCACCATGTATTTTCAGTTTCCAGGTTGACAGTGAAATATGTAGTTTAGTCATGAAACTCTAGAGGGCGCAGGCTGATAGGTCCTTCACATGCAATCTGCAAGCAATCACATCATTACCGCATGGCGCAAGCTGATTGGCCTCTGTTGATCATGCAACCAATAAGATTGCTTGCTCAAAATTTAAATAGTCTAGTTCATCGTTTGCTGTAAGCTAGTCCTGCAGCATGCTACAGAGTAGGGCTGAGCGATCGAAATCAAATAGCAAATGGCAAATGGTAAATGGACTGCATTTATATGGCGCTTTCATAGACCCAATGGCCACCAAAGCGCTTTACATTTTGCCTCACATTCACCCATTCATACACTCATTCATACACCGACGGCGGCGTATGAATAGCAATCGCGATTTGAAACGTTGCAATCTGCTAATCGTAAAAGGCTGCAATCTGGATGAATTTTGGAAAAAAATGCTGTGAGTCTGTCCTAATGAAATAATAAAAATACATTTCTCTAATGACAACAATCATTATGATTATAATTTTGAGCAAAATAATTATCAATTTAACCATTATGCAGCATTGACAAAAAAAGTAGATTAAAGTGCTCAGACTAAAGGTAGTGGAATATTCTACAGTTAAAGGCATGTTGTACTCCTTTAATTTAGAGTGTGTGCTGCACACTATTGAGAATATTGAGATGAAGCTTGACTTAATATCGCAATATCTCTCCGAAAAATTGCAAGTAAATATTTTTCCCAATTCGCACAGCCCTACTACAGAGTTCTTCTAGAACCCTCCACCTCCCCCAGCTCAACTTGCCTAGATCTGCTATGGGATTTATGTATGTCTATTCATGGAGCAGCAGCAACATATCCTATATGCTCACGGCAGCGTGTCTGTGTATCGATTAGCAGTAGCAAGTCCATATTTGCGCTGCAGCAGCAACATCAGAGTAGCAGATCTGTTACTTATGATCTGCTATTCAGACTATGAGATTGCAAGACTGGACACAACTGTTGCATAAGTGATTAACCCGAATATGTTGTAAGTATTAAAACCTGGTTTAGTAGTTTACTTCACTTTGTGTACTTAGTCTAAACAGTCTGACCTCTCATCACTAACTGTTGTATAAATGTATTATGATTTGATTTACTCGACTGAGAAGAACATTGAGATCATTTAAAGTCTAAAAAAAGATCAATGATCAGTCACCAGACTGAAGATTCAGCTTCATGTTATATTCAACGATATGTAATGCAATGATAAAATTGTGTGTCATCTCATCTATTCGAAAATGTATGACTATTTTAAATGGGAACTATTTAATATGTGAACTATTCCGCTACGACAGGTGACCCACTCTGATGGAGCAACTGAGGGAAAGGTTTTTGACCATATTCGGTCAAAATAACACTGACAAAATCCAACAGATCTCCAGAGTTTCAGGCTTCATTCAATTTGTGTAAAACCACAGAAAGGCAACAGAGTACCAGTCATTGTCTGCTGTTTTTTTTTTTTTAAACAATGTGGGAGAGTGGGTAAAAATAGAGTGCGTTTATGATTGTCAGGGAAATGGAATGTCCTCATTTAGGCAGGAGAGAATAATCTGAAAAGCACTTACAGCGCAGCAGTAATATTTCCATGCTAAAAATGGCAGTAAAACAATGGAAATCAATGCGGGTTGAGTCACTGGATCGTTCATCAGGATTTAGTTACTTTACATTTTGGACTTGTATATTAAGTGAGAATATTGCAATTTGTGTTATGTAAAATCATTACTGTTGTATTGCTAAAAAGCACATAAATATAGAGATCACAATTTTGCAACAAATTTTACTTATTTTATTTAAATTATATTAATAAATGATGCGAGTGTAATAGTAATAAAAATAATTAAATAAAGTGTAGGCATATTAAATAAAGAAAAAAATCCCTACAATAAAATTTTATTTATCTATTTATCTCTCATCCATCCATCCATCCATCCATCCATCCATCCATCTACCCATCTATCTTTCTATCTAATATATACACTCTATACACTAATATATACTCTCTCTCTCTCTCTCTCTCTCTCTCTCTATATATATATATATATATATATATATATATATATATATATATATATATATATATACAGTATATGTTAATTAAGATGAAATCACTTCTGGAAATATGTCTAATGTAGCCATTACTCATTTTAAAGGATTATATGATTTAATGACATGTCTTTATCATTTCATGCATGACTGAGGATCAGTGTGACACTTCACATGATTGACACATAAACTAAAATTGGAGGCTCTTACTGTAATGAACTGTGGCTGGTCAGCAGTTAATCTTGATCATTCTGGTCCTGAGGTCAATATAATTTGTGGTAGATAAACAGGCACCTGACTTGTAGTTGGAGTCAGTGTTAGCGGTATTAGAGGAACAATGAGGTTATTATGCTTTTGAAATAACCCAAATGGGTCATTATTTCTTATAGACAAGCCTTTAATCTAATCACACTTCATATTTTTCTCTATTGCTATCTCTATTTCTCTCACTTTCACACTCAGAACAGAGGTCAAGATGTCCTCCTCCCTCTAGCCAAGATGACCGCAAGCGCAAACGAATGACATCATTGCTAATGCCTCCAGCACGGACCACCAATTTATCATCCTTCCCGCTTTTCATTCCCCTCCTGCTCTCCTTACCTCTCCTTCTATGAGCTGTACACTCACTCACAATTATCCTGCAAGGCTTCTCAGGGACCAGCTCTAAATCACTCTGTGCTGTTCTATAGGTCAGTGGATTCCTACTGGTTTTGTTTATAGTTCAAAACACTGAAATGTATTAATTGGTTTATTAGTGGCCAGCAGGAGCCAATAAAATCATGGTAACAGCACAAAATCCTGTTTATCCTCATTGCAGGAGAACAAGTATTTATACTCACATAGTCATGAAAAGCTTTGGCTTCACTTGAGTGTTCACATGATTCTCTCCTCTCAGAAGCAGCACAGTAGAGGTCCCAGAAAACACTGCGATAAAAGATGCACAATATAATATAAAAAGACTAATACTGCAGTCTGAGAATGAATCACTATCCTCAGTTAATTAAAGCTCTATTTGGACGGGACTAGTTTTCCTGGAGGAAATGTTTGTTTCACAGATGTACTTTGAGATTTGTTTTATCCTGTCAGAATTAAATATGTGTTCTCTTACGAGAGGTTCTCTCGTATTGCGTAAGCTAGCTTACGCTACGGGAAAGATTCATCTTTGCTGAGATATTGAAGCCAAAAATTATTTCATAATTTGTATCCATATACAACGCAGTTCCTCTGCGGCAGACCTAGAGCGGGCTAGCTAGCAGCTCATTGGTTCGCTCAGAGAGAACTGCTTAAGCCTATGGGAGAGCGGAACTGAACCCGCTTCCAATGAGAGGCGCCCGCGCGCTCATTGCGTCATGGCCCGCCAGAGTGGGCGTGGCCAAGGGGTATATAACAGTCTCTCCCAGGCTTATATGTTGATTCATTTCATCTTCAGCAAGCTCACGCTTCTGCTGTGTTCTGGGAGAAAGCCGTCGCCGTCGAGAAGGCACCACTAGCGAGCTCCGGACCCTGAAGAAGCCGGCCGTCTTCGCCACCTTCAGCCGCCCAGCAAGCTAAGCCATCCGACGACTGTATCCTTTTCTCCACTATATCTAAAAGAGCACGAGCGTCTTTCTCAAGATGCCTCGTTTTTCCTGCGGCTCCTGCCGCGCTCGTCTCGAGGACGGAGACCGCCATGTCATCTGCGCTCTCTGCTTGGGTCTCGAGCATGCAGAACTCGCCCTCGCGGATGGAGGCTGCGACTTCTGCGAAAGCCTGCCGCTGTCGTCCCTGCGGGCACGACTTCTGGCAGTGAAATCCGCTCCCGCGCCGCCTGTCTCTTCGCCGCGGAAGAAAAAACGCCGCTCTCAGAGGCCGCCGGAGCCACCAGCGGAAACATGCGGGCCGCCGCCGCCGCCTCCCGCTTCCCGCTCTCCCTCCCCGCCCCTGCCGGACATACAGTTGCCGCCGAGTGGCCGCTCTGTTGCCTCCGATGACGCCGCGGAGGAGAAGGACTCCTGCTCACTGCTCGCTTCCGACAGTGAGGACTGGTCATCTCGCGGTTCCACGAGAGAGTCGACGGGGACCCGCGCCGGGATAGAGGAAGAGCTGATGCGCCTCCTCTCACAGGCCGTCGAACGACTCGGTCTCGAGTGGTCTCCCCCACCCGAGCAGGCCCCGAACCGGATGGACGGCAGCTTCTTTCATCGGCGTTCGACCCCCGCGTGCAACCGGGCCGCTCCATTTCTGCCTGAGCTTCACGCAGAATTAACGAAGTCCTGGAATGCCCCGCTCTCGGCCAGAAACCGCTCCGACATTTCCGCCTCGCTGCGCTCGGTGGACGGAGCCGCCGAGAAAGGCTACTCAGCCATGCCGCCCGTCGAGGACTTGGTCGCCGCGCACCTCTGCCCGCCCTCTGCTAGATGGCGTTCCTCACCCACGCTTCCTTCTAAAGCGTGCAGAGCGACCTCGAGTTTTCACGCTCGCGCATACGCCGCCGCCGGTCAGGCCGCCGCCGCGCTTCACTCGATGTCTGTCCTCCAAGTGCTTCAGAGCGATATTCTCCGTGAATGTGCCGAAGGCGGTAGGAACCCCGCCCCCGCTGTCACGGATCTGAGAAGTGCTACGGACCTCGCCCTTCGCGCCACTAAAGCCGCCGCACAAGCTCTGGGGAGATGCATGGCCAGCCTGTGTGTTGCCGAGAGACACCTATGGCTCACGCTCGCCGACATGGGTTTCTCAACGCGCCCCTCTCCCCGACGGGCCTGTTTGGATCCGCTGTCACGGGCATCGTCGATCGCTTCTCGGAGGTACAGAAAGCCACCCAGGCGATGAATTTGTTTCTGCCACGCCGCGCTAGCTCTTCCGCGGGCCGCTCTCGCGAGCCTCCCGCCAGAGCTCCGCCACAGCGACCTCCTCCGCAGACTCAAACAGCCCAGCGCAGACAGGGCGCCCGCCCTCGCTCTCGCTCTGACAGCCGCCGCAGACCGCCGCCCCCACGAGGCCCGCGTTCTAAGATCACGCTGAAGCCTGATCATCAGAAGTCTGCCTAGCAAGATCAAGAAAACGACGGTGCTCTCCCGCTGCGGCCGGACCGCCGTCAAAGCTTCGCCCTCTGCCAGTCCCCGTTATTTCGCCGACTGCAGTAGTGTTGACCGCCACAAACAAGCCGGTGTCCCAGCCCGCTTGCGAGCGTCAAAAAGCCGTTTTTATGGCTACCCAGAGAAATCTCAAAAAGAGAAATTTTGCCAGTTGTGTACAAAAAGTGCCCACAATCATGTGCTCACCGATACACACAAGCATAACATATCCCGTGTCTCTATCAGAGCCCCATCACATGAAACGGGCAGAGCCCGCTCTAGTTTCAGAGAACATAAACACGCCCACGAGCCCGTGCGCGTGTCCCCTCTCTGCTCGCTCTGTTACACGGCCCATAGACTCCTCTCTGAGTGCAAGTCCCGTTGCCACACACATTCAAAGCGTGCCCACACACTGTGTCCAGCCCGCTATGTGCAGCAATCAGGGCAATATAGCCATTCGGCCACTAGCCGCATGCTTCAAAGCGTGGGAAGCCATTCCAGGCATCTCCCCGTGGGTGTTAAGCATTATAAAGAACGGCTATCTGCTGCAGTTTCGCCGCCGCCCGCCTCGTGCACGCGCGCAGCTCGAATCTACTGTCAGCCCGCTGGCCGCCGGCACGCTCCGCTCAGAAATTGCGACGCTGTTGCAAAAGAGCGCTATAGAGAGAGTCCCGCCATCTATGACCGAGTCGGGGTTTTACGGCCGTTATTTTCTGGTTCCCAAGAAAGACGGCGGCCTCAGACCGATTTTAGATCTCAGGTCTTTGAACAAAGCGCTCATGAAGAGACCGTTCAGGATGCTCACTACCAGGAAACTCCTCGCGCAGGTGCGCCAGGGGGACTGGTTCATCTCTCTAGACCTGAAAGACGCCTATTTTCAGATCCAGATAAATCCCCGTCACAGGCCATTCTTACGTTTCGCCTTCGAGGGTCTTGTTTATCAATATGCCGTTCTCCCGTTCGGCTTATCTCTGGCGCCCCGTACATTCACGAAGTGCATGGACGCGGCGCTCGCCCCCCTGCGAAGCCAGGGGCTGCGCATTCTGAATTATCTGGACGACTGGCTGATTTTGGCCCAATCACAAACGGAGCTTCTGTCGCACCGCGCAGTTCTCCTCAACCATCTGGAAGCGCTGGGTCTCTCTGTCAACTGGTCAAAGAGCTCCCTTCTCCCCAGTCAATCGATTTCCTTCCTAGGAATAGATTTGAACTCGGTCACGATGACGGCTCGCCTGTCTACACAGCGCGCGCGCAGTGTTCAGCGCCTAGCCTCCTCGTTTCAGATGGACGCCCGCACTCCTCTGAAAGCTTTTCAGAGGATGCTGGGTTACATGGCCTCAGCCTCCGCTGTACTTCAGCTGGGCCTTCTGCACATGCGCCCGCTTCAGCTCTGGTTAAACAGCCGTGTACCCCACCGCGCGTGGAACACGGGCCGCCAGCTGATCAAGGTTACGCAGACATGTCTCACGGCACTGCAGCCATGGACAGTAGCAGAATGGTTTCGCCAGGGCGTCACGATGGGGACTTTTTCCTGCCGAAAAGTCATCTCGACAGATGCATCCAACACGGGTTGGGGTGCAGTCTGCGAGGGCTCACCGGCCTTCGGCCACTGGTCGACTCAGGAAAGCCCTTTACACATAAACTGTCTGGAAATGCTTGCGGTCGAGAACGCGCTCTCGCGCTTTCTCTCGCTCATTCGGGGACACCACGTCCTGATCCGTTCGGACAACAGGGCGGTGGTCTCCTATCTCAACCGTCAGGGCGGTGTCAGATCCAGAAATCTCTGTCTACTGACACACCGCATTCTAGTTTGGTCTCAGAGCCGCCTGCTCTCGCTCAGAGCGACGCATGTGCCGGGCCATCTCAACGACGGTCCAGACATACTGTCCAGGGACCTCATCTCCACGGGAGAATGGTCCCTGAACGCACAAACGGTCCAACTACTGTGGCAGCTATTCGGCAGAGCAGAAGTAGACCTCTTCGCGTCAGAAGAGAACGCTCACTGCCCAATATATTTTTCGAGGAGCGAGGACGCGCTAGCCCAGGAATGGCCTCGCCGCCCGCTCTATGCATTCCCTCCGATCACTCTGTTACCACAGGTAATTCAGAGGATCAGGGACGCACGCCACTCAATGCTCCTCATAGCCCCGCGTTGGGAGAGTCAGAATTGGGTTCCGGAGCTCACGCAGCTGTCACAGACAGCCCCGTGGCCCATCCCAGTCAGAGCAGATCTCCTCTCTCAAGCTCGCGGCACGATCTGGCACCCCCATCCACAGCGCTGGGCGCTACATGCATGGGTGATCAACGACTATTCGTCGATTTGCCAGAGGGAGTAAGAAACACTATCATACAGGCTAGAGCACCTTCCACGAGAAGGCTCTATGCGTCTAAATGGTCTGTGTTCTCAAAATGGTGCACCGTAAAACAGCTGGACCCACGGTCATGCGAGGTGCCGTCTTTGCTAATGTTCCTTCAAGAGATGCTGGACAAGGGCAGGTCCCCCTCCACTCTCAAGGTTTACGTGGCAGCCGTCGCAGCGTTCGCTGAACCCCGACGCGCTCAGTCCCTGGGCAAAGACGAGTTAGTCATCCGCTTCCTCAGGGGAGCTAAGAGGATGAACCCTCCGCGGCCCCCGTCGGTTCCTATTTGGGATCTTTCTATAGTCCTCGAAGCTATGAAAGCACCCCCGTTCGAACCGCTCGAGTCTGTGGACCTAAAATACCTCTCGCTCAAAACCGTTTTTCTGACGGCTCTGTCCTCAGTAAAACGCGTAGGGGACCTTCACGCGCTCTCATCCAGCGCCGCGTGTCTTGAGTTTGGGCCGAATGACTCGGTTGTCATTCTCAAACCTAGGCATGGCTATGTCCCAAAAGCGATTGGTACCCCGTTCAGGGCGCAGATTATCTCCCTATCGGCTCTGCCTGCATCCGATAGCGAGCGCGACGCCAATCTCCTCTGCCCGGTGCGGGCTCTGAGGTTGTACACGACGCGCGCTGCCGCGTTCAGACGCGCTGAGCAGCTTTTCGTGTCGTTTGGGGGGCGCACCAAAGGTCTGGCCGCCTCCAAACAGACACTGTCTAGATGGATAGTGGACGCGATTGCCTCTGCTTACGCATCTAAATGCCTGCCATGCCCTCTGGGCATCAGGGCGCACTCCACTAGAGGCATGGCCTCATCGTGGGCATGGTCCTGTGGAATTTCCATTCATGACATCTGTGTGGCCGCGGGATGGGCCTCCCCGTCCACTTTTGTCAGATTTTACAACTTGGAAGTCCCCGCCTTGCAGGCAAAATTACTAGCTGTCTAACGACCAGCTCTCTAAGAAGCTGCATTTCTGAGAGTCCCTCACAACTGGTTCGCCCCTTGTGCTCTCCTTAAATGCTTCTAGAAGAGGGAACGAGTATTGCGTTCCCTGCCGTGCTTGCGCTACTAGCGTTTCGCTTCACGCTGAAATAAATCAACATATAAGCCTGGGAGAGACTGTTATATACCCCTTGGCCACGCCCACTCTGGCGGGCCATGACGCAATGAGCGCGCGGGCGCCTCTCATTGGAAGCGGGTTCAGTTCCGCTCTCCCATAGGCTTAAGCAGTTCTCTCTGAGCGAACCAATGAGCTGCTAGCTAGCCCGCTCTAGGTCTGCCGCAGAGGAACTGCGTTGTATATGGATACAAATTATGAAATAATTTTTGGCTTCAATATCTCAGCAAAGATGAATCTTTCCCGTAGCGTAAGCTAGCTTACGCAATACTCGTTCCCTCTTCTAGAGAGAACCGAGGTTACGTTAGGTAACCGATTCGTTTTCTTGCATAACATTGTATACATTACAAAGCATATACGGTTCAGCTAACTTGGGGATCCTCTGAGAAATTGAATTAATTATTGGTGAGAATGTCTGTGATTTACATTATCATTCAAAACTTTGGGGTCAGTAAGATTTTTATTTGAAACTTGGCATCTTGGCATTTAAAAGGAATTAATATATTTATTCAGTAAGGATGAATTAAATTGATCAAAATTGACAGTAAATACATTTATAATGTTACAAAAGATTTCAAATAAATGCTGTTCTTTTGAACTATCTATTCATCAAAGAATCATGAAAAAAATATTAAGCACACCACATTAAGTAATAAGCACAAAATATTATCATTTTCAACATTGATAATTATAAGAAATATTTCATCACCATATCTAACCATTCTATCACCATTCATTATCGCATAAGTAAAATGAAAACTTATGTCAAGTACTGAGAATTAACACATTAAAGAGTGTCTGATCACAAACTACACAGAACTACACTACCTTAATTAATTAATTCCCTTAATTAATATATTGTATACTGTAATATTGTTATATTATTTTTTTAATTTTTATGAGTTTCGTGTTGCACACATCCAGACAACATGATCTCCATAATCCCCACATCCAGAATATATAAACACTCCACGTCAGTATCAACTAGAGATCCCATGAAATTACAGACGTTCATATTCTAATAATTATTAGAATAAAGTATACAAAACTCAAACGTATTTTAGAACACTAATCCCATTCATATAGTGCTAAAGAAATCTGCTTTTCAAGCAGATATTCTTACCACCACCATGAGTGCAAGAACCCTGGCGGCTCTCCTAATGTTATATTCTTCTCCCATCGGATCTGCCGAGTTAAACAGAGAACAAAGGAAGAGTTATAAAGATTCAGTGACAAGTCGACCTGTGCTCCCTTTGTGATTTAAACATAATTAAAGGCAAATTCTGCCATGGGGAGCTGAACTTTGAGTCAAACATGGTGCCTAGAATAAATGTAAGGGATAAAACTGAAACTTGGCATCTGTTTGAAATGGTCTCAGTGTGACTCAGTCATTACTCAATTCAGTTAACCAACTGACACTTCGCTAAGCTCCATCCTCCTTGGTTGTTAACTTGGAGGAATTGGACATTTTCAAAGAAGTGGCAACGTTGACCACTAGCAAAATGACCTACAGGTTTTTTTGCACGCATTGTTTCACAGTCGAAAAAGAAAGACTGAATGAGATGCAACAACAATAAACTACTGGAGACAGCAACAACCAGAGGTAGGGGTCTCGACTTGCATGGCTTGAGTCGGACTCGAGTAGCAAATTTATGACTTAGGCCTACATGACTAAATTAAGAAAATGACTTGACTTTGACTTGAGAACCAATGTCTCTAAAGTCGACTTGGATTTGAACTGCCTTTGACTTTATTATGATCTAATCCACCAAACCAAACATATCAACATTGTCATACCCATTACCATGTCAAAGACTCGGAGAGTTGTAATGACAGAACTATAATTAAAATTTTTTTTTTTTTTTTACATTTTTTTTAAATAATTGCCAACCAACTAAGAAATGGTTTACATCATTAAATCAAATAATCAGCGAATTTTATTGGAAAAAAAAGAATCCTAAAATTAGTTTACAAACACTTCAAAAAAATAAGTCTCAAGGCGGCCTAGCAACACCAAATTTCCACTACTATTACTTAGCGTCCCATCTACAATACTTTTGCAACTGGATCAAAGGTGACAACCCCCAAAACCCATGGCTAGAGTTAGAACAAACAGAATGCAAAGAAATAACTATATCTGATCTCCCATCCCTCACAAAAAAAATCAAACAAAACAATCTTTTTAAGAACGTAACAATTAAAACAACTCTCACCGCTTGGTGGCAAATTAATACATTGACAAAACATGAGCTGACACCACATACCAACTCACCTATATGGCATAATCCTGATTTTACTATCAACAAAATTCCGCTAAACAACATTAAATGGAAAAAGAAAGGTATCACACATCTACATCACCTGTTTACTGGCAACACCTTCGCTACATTTACAGAATTAACTCAGAAATTTAATCTAGGAAAAGAACAGTATTACTATTACTTACAAATTAGAAATTCTATTAAAAGTACAATTGGAGACAAGGATATTGCACAACCTCCCCCAATTCTAAAACATATCACCACAATTAGTATTTCATTAAAAACACTTAGTAAATTATACACTCTAATATCTTCTATAGACACTAAAACAATAGTAGTACCAGTTAAACAATGGGAAAAAGATCTCAATATCAACATAAATGAGGAATTGTGGAATACAATTTGAAGAAACACTTTTATCTTAAGTACAAACATAAACATCCAGTTAATTAAGTATAAAATTATACACAGAACTCACATAACACAGCGTAAGATGTTTAAAATGGCATTAGTAACTTCAGACAGATGTACTAACTGCAGTTTAAATACACCGGACACTTACCTTCATGCACTCTGGCTATGCCCACCGGTTCATCAGTTCTGGATAGATATCGTTAATAAACTATCAGAATTCTTTAAAACTACAATTAATGCACTCCCATTATTATGTCTTTTAGGTGACACATCTCAAATGAACCCCTCCTTTGAACACTCAAAACCTCTGCTCTTATCTCTAGCTATCGCCAAAAAAACAATATTACTCAATTGGAAAAATAAACACCAAATATCGATTACACAATGGCTACATCTACTAAGGGTTCATATTATTAAAGAGAAACAAACGTCAGCAATTAAAAACCAACTATACAAATTTAATAATATTTTCAGTCCACTGCTCTCATCCTTAAATATTGATTAAAACTAGCTAGGGAGTTAATGCCTCAATTAAAATCTACAGTCTTTGGTATATAGAATGAATTAATAATAAGGATATTTAATATATATTCAATATGCATAAATACAAACTATCCCTATAATAAATAAGTTAAGTAATTAATCTACATCATTCATGTCTGTGTATATGTATATATTATGATAAGTTATACTTGTAATTTTTCATGTAAAAACCGCATATTAATACTAATTTTTTTTGTTTGTTTTTTGTGAGATGGTGGTAGTAGGGATAGTAGTTTTGATATTATTAAATCTTCATGGTAAATATAAATGACCTGGGTCAGGCAGCTGTTCTGGGTGCTGTCGGTGGGGGCGACTGGCACATCTTGTCAACATGGTCATTAGTAACACGCCCATGCCCCCAATCCCTTCCGTCATGCAAAATAAATATGGCTGATGGATATTTGGGCTGGATGTGGTGTCTCTGGCTAGGGAGCTAACCAGTGTACACCAGGGTCTAAGCCACAGATTACCAAAAAGGAGAAAAAAAAAAAAAAAAAAAAAAGGGGCAACCAAACTTGACTTATGTCCTGTCAGGTCACAACCAGACTAGGTGAGCTTGGTCTGGAGGTGCCTGTTATGCTGCCCCATCTTACTCCGCGGAGGAAGATTCAGCGAAACATAGAGGCGTAATTGTTGGGGTTAGGTGTCGCTGACGCTGACGGTGAAGGGTCTATGTTGGGGAGGTCTGTTGGTTGTGCTCACCGGCAATGGTAGAATGGCTCCCAGGCCCAGAGAATAGTGTATATTCACAATAATTTTATTTACTGATCTATAAGTATTATTATAATTACTATTATTATTATTAAAAAATACAGTGCTACCACTACTACCACTCCTACTTTTATTTTCATGAATGCTGTTTGTTGCCAAGTACTACCGCCACTATTTTTATCTTTGTTATAATTATTGTTATTAGTATGAATACTGCCTCTACATTCTCTCTACTGTATCTAATTATATTACAATTACTATGATTATCTCAATATTGCTTCTATCTAAATCTCTAAAATATCCCATTGCTTAAACTTACCAATGTACCTGCATACATCACTAGATCGATATATTTATATTTAGCTGTTTTTTTGTTTTGTTTTTTATTTTGTGTGTGCTCCATGTGCGTCTCTCATTCTTTTGTGTGTGTATATAATTCAATGATCTTTTATCTTGTATAAACTACAATGTTTTTGTTAA
Organism: Tiaroga cobitis; assembly: GCA_030578255.1. NCBI lineage: Eukaryota > Metazoa > Chordata > Actinopteri > Cypriniformes > Leuciscidae > Tiaroga > Tiaroga cobitis. The sequence continues at coordinate 25,221,418 of CM060595.1, read as the reverse complement.
CTTGCATTAATAAAAATAAAAAATAAAGTTCACAAAATAATAAAATAAAAAAATAATTGCAACACCAATTGATAAAATGTAAGCCACAGAACCACCGGCAATGCTGATCAGAGTCTGCGCCATTTCATGATGCTGACTTTAGTTTAAAAAAGTACAAAGACATTTTTTAGCTCATAACTTCTGGAGAGAAATAGTCCAGACACTGAACAAGAATGAAACTTTCTAGTGTGCATGAGTCGAACACCTGAGTGCTATCAAATGGAGTATATTTTGAAAGCCTGTGTGTTCGGGTGTACGGATATGGGAAAAACGTCTCGGTTACGTATGGTAACCCTCGTTCCCTGAGTAGGGAACGGAGACGTCTCGTCGGAGGAGTTTCCAACGAATTGGGATCACGCTAGGGAGACCAATTGCCTTCGAGTGAATTAAAACGAGCCAATAAATATTGGCATGCGGGATTTGCATTCCGCGTCCCGCCTATCAATGCGGGTATAAAGCGGAAGCGAGCGCACACACATTTGCTTTACGCTGAGGAGCCGGACGGTGTCCAGTCCTCCGCGAAGGTACAGCAAGCATGGCGACGGAACGAGACGTCTCCGTTCCCTACTCAGGGAACGAGGGTTACCATACGTAACCGAGACGTTCCCTTTCGTATGGGAACTCCTACGTCTCGTCGGAGGAGTTTCCAACGAATTGGGATCCCAAATAAAACGCCATGGTGTTGGCCCCTTCCAGCGCCCAGCTGAGCTCCCCGCCAAGCAGTTTCATCTTTAGGGCGGGGGCTAGCTAGGAAGAAATCACACTGCTGTTCCGCAAGACCCGCTCAGAGGATTTGGATAACACTGGGGAAACGTGCCCATGTGGGAACGTTGCGGAGCCCCCGGCCAGCCTGAAGGGAGGCACTGAATACACATATGAACTAGCCCGTAGGGTAGTAAAACATATGGGAGTCCTCGAGGTAGTCCCAGCCCGTAGGGTGGGGAGCATACTCAGCAAGGACGACAGAGTGAGTCTGTCGAGGGGAAGACACGGGGCTAGCCCGTAGGGTAGCAGGAACGTGGAAAATGAGCACGAGGAAGTCATCGTGAAGGTCACCCAGTCTACTAGCAACTTCTTAAGAGAGGTAATAGACCTAGCATCAGGCGGTCCGCCACGCCTGATGCCGAGGGGTAATGGAGGAGCTCAGAAGGTTAGCCGTTTGTTGGGGAACCAAGGAGCAAAAAGGCGCACGGATCCAGCTCATAAGGCGGAATGGCGCAGCAAGCCGACAGAACCTATTCCCTCGCGCCACTGACCGTAGCGAGTAAACGGGAGGAAACCGGTTCAACACGTAAGCTATAAAATCTGGCAAACGTATTAGGTGTCGCCCAGCCCGCAGCTCTGCAGATATCTGTCAGCGAGGCGCCTTGCGCCAATGCCCAGGAGGAAGCAACACTCCTAGTGGAGTGAGCCGTCAACCTGGGAGGGCAAGGCATGTCCTGGGATTCATAAGCCCGGACGATAGCATCCACTAGCCAGTGGGCTAACCTCTGCTTGGAGACAGCCTTCCCCTTCTGCTGGCCTCCGTAACAGACGAAGAGCTGCTCTGAGGTCCTGAAGCTTTGCGTTCTGTCCACATAACAACGTAGAGTACGTACGGGACAGAGAAAAGCCAGGGCTGGGTCTGCCTCCTCCACGGGCAGCGCTTGCAGGTTCACTACCTGATCTGCAAATGGAGTGGTAGGAACCTTGGGCACATATCCGAACCGGGGTCTCAGAACCACGTGAGAAAGGCCCGGTCCGAACTCTAGGCACGATTCGTTGACCGAAAAAGCCTGCAGATCCCCGACCCTCTTGAAGGAAGCTAGAGCCAATAGAAGAGCGGTCTTTTCAGACAAAACTTTTAACTCTATGTCATTTAAGGGCTCAAATGGGGGCCTTTGAAGCGCTCTCAGCACGAGGGCTAAGTCCCAAGAGGGCACAGGGTGCAAATTACGAGGAGGATTTAACCTCCTAGCACCCTTAAGGAATCTGATGATCAGGTCGTGCTTCCCTAACGACTTCCCGTCGATCACATCATGATGGGCAGCTATTGCGGCCACATATACTTTGAGGGTGGAGGGAGACAGCCTTCGCTCCAACCCGTCTTGTAAAAAGGAAAGCACGACACTGATCGGGCAAGTTCGGGGGTCTTCCCGGCGGGAAGAGCACCAGACGACGAACAGGTTCCACTTCAACGCATAGAGGCGCCTCGTAGAGGGGGCTCTAGCGGAAGCGATGGTATCTACCACGGCCTGTGGTAGGCCATCTAGAACCTCCGCGTCCCGTCCAGGGACCAGACATGGAGTCTCCACAGGTCTGGACGCGGGTGCCAAAGAGTGCCCCGTCTCTGAGAAAGCAGATCCTTCCTCAGAGGAATGGGCCAAGGAGGTGCTGTCGCAAGGAGCATGAGTTCCGGGAACCAGGTCCGGTTGGGCCAGTACGGCGCAACTAGCAAGACCTGCTCCTCGTCCTCCCTGACTTTGCACAGTGTCTGTGCGAGAAGGCTCACTGGGGGAAACGCATACTTGCGTGGGCCCCGGGGCCAGCTGTGTGCCAGTGCATCCGTGCCGAGGGACCCTGCGGTCAGGGAATAGAACAACTGGCAATGGGTCGTGTCCGGAGAGGCAAACAGATCTATCTGAGCGGCTCCGAAGATTCCCCAAATCAGCTGGACCGCCTGGGGATGGAGTCGCCATTCTCCCGGAAGAGGCGGCTGCCGTGAGAGCTCGTCGGCTGCACGGTTGAGCACACCCGGGATGTGAATGGCCCGAAGCGACCTCAGATGCTTCTGACTCCATAGGAGGAGATGGCGGGCGAGTCGCGACATACGACGGGAGCGTAGACCACCTTGATGGTTGATGTACGCAACGGTCGCAGTGCTGTCCGTACGGACCAGTACATGCCTGTGCAGAAGCAGCCCCTTGAGGCGGCACAAGGCTAAGCGTACTGCTTGCAACTCTAGGCAATTGATGTGCCAATGCAGCTGAGGCCCCGTCCACAGACCTGAGACTGCATGCCCGTTGTACGTGGCCCCCCATCCGCTGGCAGAGGCATCCGTGAAAACCACAGCATGCCTGGACACCTGGACTAAGGGTACTCCGGCCCGTAGAAAGGCAGGGTCCGACCAAGGACTGAAGGTTTGGCGACAGTGCGGGGTAATGTTGACCCGGAACGTGCCGCTCTGCCACGCCCATCTCGGGACTCGATCGTGAAGCCAGCGCTGAAGTGGTCTCATATGCAACAGACCGAGCGGCGTAACTGCGGCTGCCATATGCCCCAGGAGCCTCTGAAATTGCTTCAGTGGGACCACTGACCTGCCTCGAAAAGACCTGAGGCAGTTGAGCACTGACTGGACGCGCTCCTCTGTGAGGCGCGCAGTCTGACTGACCGAGTCCAACTCCATACCGAGATAAGAGATCCTCTGCGTGGGGCAGAGTTTGCTCTTGTCCCGGTTGACCTGAAGTCCCAACCGGCTGAGGTGCCGGAGCACCAGGTCCCTGTGATCGCACAACAGATCTCGTGAGTGAGCTATTATCAGCCAGTCGTCGAGATAGTTGAGAATGCGAACGCCATTTTCTCTCAAGGGAACAATGGCCGCCTCCACGACCTTCGTGAAGACGCGGGGCGACAGGGCCAAGCCGAAGGGTAGGACCTTGTACTGATATGCCTGACCCTCGAACGCAAACCGAAGAAACGGCCTGTGTCGAGGCAGAATCGAGACATGAAAGTACGCGTCCTTCAGGTCGATCGCTGCAAACCAATCCTGGGGACGGATGCACTCGAAGATGCGTTTCTGCGTAAGCATTTTGAATGGGAGCTTGTGAAGGGCCCGATTCAAAACACGCAGATCCAGGATTGGTCGTAACCCACCGCTTTTCTTGGGTACAATGAAGTAAGGGCTGTAGAACCCAGACCTCATCTCGGCTGGAGGGACCGGCTCGATCGCGTCCTTCGCCAGCAGGGCAACGATCTCTTTCCTCAGGACAGGGGCGTCGCCACTCCGCACTTGGGTGAAGAGGACACCCCTGTACCTGGGAGGCCGGCGGGCAAACTGAATTGCATATCCGAACCGAATGGTGCGAATGAGCCATCTGGACGGTCTGGGAAGCGCTATCCAGGCTTCGAGAGACTGAACCAAAGAGCCCACTCGGACCACCGGCGTACCCGCGGGGGGGCAGCGAGGTGGAAGGCAGGGACCCGCCCTCGGAGGCATTGTTGCGGCCGAAGGTGGGGTCTGTGTGTGTGGTGCAACACTTACCTGCCCCCACCGGGGGGCAAACAGCAGGGAAGGCCCATCTTTCTCTGGGGCGTTCGACTGCTGAGTGTCCCGTGGCGAAGGTCGGAGGGGAAACGAGGAGCGAGGCTGAGGGGCGTCGAGTCCTGGCTTCCACGCCTCCTTGGCCAACGACAGACGAGAGTGATGAGGCCGGGGCGGCATCACTGGCATCTGAGCGCTGGAGCGAAGGGAATGCGAGTGGCGAGGCAACGTGGCGGCGCACACAGACATTCTCGCCTTCTTCGACGGAGGAGACTGAGAGTGACGAGGCAATTGAGCGTCGTTCTTGACTGCCAGTCTCGACCGTGGGTGACCCAGAGGAAATGGAAACTGCTCTTTTATTGAGAATTTGGGTACCGCTGACCGCGGGGTCAGCGGCGGAACAGAAATAAAAGGAAACAAAAGATTCTCCACCCGGCCCTCCTCCGGGGGAAGGAGAGGTGCAGAGGTCCTCTCCCGAAGAGCAGCAACCACGTCCTCTGGGTGGCCCGTCTCAGGGTCGCTTACCTCTCCTCTTGCTGGGGGGTTTAGACGAGGCCTGAGCAGGCTGCGCATCTCTCCTACGGCCAGCACCCTGTCGTTTAGCGGGCTGCTGCTTCGGTTGGGCAGGGGCGGAGGCGGCGGCAGGAGGGCGCCCTCGGCGACGAGCAGCTGGAGGCGCGACCGTCGGAGGCGGGGCAGCCCTAGCCCGCTTCCGAGGCATGATGTGTTTGATCACCTCCGACTGCTTCTGGGCGGAGGAGAACTGTTGGGCGAAGTTCTCCACCACATCGCCGAAGAGGCCACCCTGGGATATGGGAGAAGCAAGGAACTTATTTTTGTCCGAGTCCTTCATATCCGACAGGGTGAGCCATAGATGTCGTTCCTGGACCACAAGAGTGGACATCGCTCGACCCAGGGAACGCGCGGTGACTTTCGTCGCCCGTAGGGCAAGGTCCGTCGCCGTGCGCAGCTCTTTGAGCACCCCCGGGTCGGCACCACCCTCCTGCATGTCACATAGCGCCTGGGCCTGGTAGACCTGCAGGAGCGACATGGCATGCAGGGCAGAGGCAGCCTCTCCACACGCAGTGTAGGCCTTTCCAGTCAGACTGGAAGAGAACCTACAAGCGCGGGAGGGGAGCGAAGGGTTACCCCGCCAGGAGGAAGCGGAGGTGGGACACAGTTGCATCGCCACCGCGCGCTCCACTGGGGGGATGCCTTCGTACCCCAGGGCTGCTCCGCCATCGAGAGTGGTGAGGGAGGAGGAGGGAGTCAACCTCAGTCTAGCCGCCAGGGGGTTCGACCAAGATTTCGTCACCTCCTCATGCACCTCCGGGAAGAAAGGAACCGGAGCGGTGCGCTGAGTACCAGCACGAGCCGCCCCGAGATACCAATCATCAAGCCGAGACGGTTCGGGACGCGGTGGAGGGTTCCACACGAGCCCGACCTTCTCGGCCGCCCGGGCGAGCATAAGCGTCATCTCCGGGTCAGGCTCGGACAACACTACCACACCCGAAGGGGGCAATGCAGCCGAGTCGTCATCCCCAGATCGCGACTCATCTCCCTCCGATGCCTCGACCGACATCTGATCCTCCGGAGGGGCCCCGAAGGAAACGACTGGAGCCACACGTGATGGCCCAGCACGCTCCTCCGAAGACCCCAGTGGCACGGCTGAAGAGGAGTGGGATGTCCGAGGGGGTCTTTCACCCGGCAGATCATTCCTCACTGTAACCCTCAGACCACCGATGGGATCAGCCGAAGTAGCTTTCTTCTGGAATGAACCAGAAGAACAACTAGATCGGGGGATCTCCAACGGGACTCCCCCTCTGGTGAGGGATCGCAGTCTCAGTCTCAACACCGTGATGGTCATGTTCCCGCAATGAGAACATGACTCATCCACGAACGCTGCTTCAGCGTGCGCGTGGCCCAAGCACGTGACACAGCGATCGTGACCATCAGCCGGAGGCAGAAGTTGGCCGCATCCAGAAACACACGGGTGAAACGTCATCCTTAAAAGGACGCGAACTTCACTCGTGTTGCTCTTTCAGAAAAGAAACGCTCTCTTATTGTGTCGAGACACACAGGGACCAACGCGGCGACACAGCGGGGAAACTGCAAGCCCGCTGCGCGCACTCAACCAAATACCAGCTGTTACAACAGCTCTTTGAAAACAAGCAGATCGCGTGAAGCAACAGCTGACACCGGGAGATCGCGAAGATCACTGAAGCGCCGTCACACCAACACAGAGAGGCTCTTCCTGGAACAGCAGACTCGTTGAGCGTGAAGATATCAAACCAATCTTTGTAGCTCATCACTCAGAGGACACTAAGTTCGGCTCCGAAGCTAAAAGCAAATGTGTGTGCGCTCGCTTCCGCTTTATACCCGCATTGATAGGCGGGACGCGGAATGCAAATCCCGCATGCCAATATTTATTGGCTCGTTTTAATTCACTCGAAGGCAATTGGTCTCCCTAGCGTGATCCCAATTCGTTGGAAACTCCTCCGACGAGACGTAGGAGTTCCCATACGAAAGGGAACTGAAGTATACTTTAGGCTTAGACCCAGGGCCGTCGCTAGTGGGGTGAGGTGGTGACAATTATAGGGGCCCCCGCTGCCCAGGGGGCCCCACAAAATCCAGCAGTTTTACTATTTAGACTGTTGTATGAATAATTCTAATATTTATATTAGTTGTGTGCCTGAGATTTAAATTAAAACCACAAAAAAACGTGCAATTTGGTTAAATATTTTTCCAAATATCTGCTTCTCTTACCTCCATAAAAATGGTTTAGTCTGACCTAAAGTATTTATTAATTATTCAGTCAGAGTCAGTGACAAACATCAGATGGACCCAATAAAATTGTAAGTCCCACCCCAGCTCGTGAACAGAACCAATCAGAGTTGAAGCGGCAGCCTGAAGTTAACGATGAACTTGGTGGAAGAGCAGGAGACTGACTGACTGAAAAATGTCGGGGAAAAGAAAACATAAATCAGGGAACCAGAAACGCCACGAAAAGACGGAGAGGGAGGCAAGGAGAGTGGTTGTATCCCAGTCGATCAAGACGTTCTTAAAGACAGGTTATGTATTGTTATTTCGCTGGGAATTAGAAAACTTCTGTCTACAGTCTGCCGTGTACAGTCATTTTTTATTATCGGTGCGCGCCACAATCGACCGAATGATTACGTGGTCTAAATTCACAAGTCACGAAGCATTGCATTATGCATCTGACCTGCCGGCTGATGATATTTAATACATCGAGAATACAACACACTGCACTTGGATGAATAAATGTATTTGCTTTATTTAATAATATTACCAGTTCCATATTATCTTTATTAAAAAATAAGACAATAAATGGTTTTAAATGGTTTTATGTTTTTAATTAGACTGCATTCTTGTCAATTTTAAGTGTTTACTTTTTGATTTATGAATTATAACAGACTGAATTTTTAAAATTGGTTTTATTATTATTTAACAATTTCTTGCTTTTTGTTAGTTTTTATTAGTTGTAATTTTTATATAAACATTTAACTTTTAAAATAAAGGTTTTACAACAACATCACCATCTTCTGTTATATGTGGGTCTCCATGCTCAGCTATTGTACAGTATATGATATTGGGGAGGGTGGTAGGGGCCCACATCAATATTTTTTCAGGGGGCCCCGAATCCTCTAGCTACGGCCCTGCTTAGACCTTCTGCACAACCTTATCCTTCTTCTCAACTCTTTCTCAAAAGACTAAACAGGAACAGAAAACACCATCCATCTTGATGAGATCATCAGTTTTAGTCACTGACCATGTGAGATGGGTTACAGACATTAAAGCACTGACGACAGCTGCCATAAACAACACGGGTGTGCCCAACATTATCTCAATACATTGCTGGAAGAGCCACTGCTATTTTTGGGTTCAAGTCCAGCGGGAACTGGTTACATGAGCAGGGTGGCAAAAGACAGGAATCGCAAAGGAAACCGGCCACAATGGACGGGGCGGGTGGCTTAGTCACAGAGGCTGGACTGAGTCACGACAGCACTGTCTGGCTTGTTGATGTTCACGTCTGAGTGGTGGGCCAGCCTTTGTGTTTTTACCTCTGTCATCGTGCCAGTCTCATTCCATTTTCCCTCATCTCTCTTTGTTCTGTTCCAGTATTTATCTGATCCGCTGTCATTCGCAAATATTTACTTGACTCAGAGCTAGAACACTCTTCTGCATCTGCATTTACTGCTCAATTGTATCTTGTCAGTGATCATGTCATCAGTAAGTGAGCTGTCGTGGACACCGATATAAACATCTCTTACCCAAACACAGTTCCAGAGGATGACAAGCCATTAACTTCATGTTGAAGATAAACAATGTTCATTTAGAGAGCAGAGCAAGTGGACACTCAGTGCTTAGGAGAATCTGTGTAAATAAGCTCACAGTCCCCCGCTGTATCTCCATGAGACAGTGCCATTAAACAGAAACAGTTTGCCCAGTTTCTAGTGCCAGTGTGCTTTTGTATCCAGTGTAATTAAATTAAGCTGGGATCAGAGAACAGTGAGGGTTCCATGGGAGCCGTTTACTGGTACTGTAAGGCTACGTGTAAATATTATCTCCTAAAAAGTACATCACATCTTAAATTGTTCACCTTATTTACAGTAAAGGTCTTAGTAAAAATGCAAATAACTGGTTCACTTACCTCTGACAGAAAGGTCTGTGCTGATTTCTGAGCTCCCACATGTAGCAGATATTCGTACACATACAGAGCTAACCTGCCGAGACAGAAAATTAAAAAGATATTGAGGAAACCTACTTTAAAAGCATCATGTCATAGATCCTTCAGGATGCCTTTATCTACCCAGATAGCAAATAGTAATTGAAACGATGTTAAATCAACATCCCGCTGTCAACTATAAAATCATTGAATCAACGTCGAACTCTGATGTTGATTCTTCATCATGTTGCACCCTCTATTATCATTGAAACAACGTTTAAATCATACCTAGAGATCAACAGAATTTCAATGGTATTTCGATTACAATGGATATTGAAACAATGTTGAAATCCCAGCATATCAACAAAACTTCAATGGTGTTTTAGTATACCACAGGTTTAATCTGAAGGTCTGTCATTTTAATATAATATTAAAAACATTATTATTAGGCTATAATCCTGCTTTATCGACAGCCAGGATGGGGTAGCAAAATATAGAAAATAGAAACTATACCTAACCTAGACTAGCACAAATGACACCCAACGCATTCTTTAAAAATTAAACAATAATTTTTATTGTATTATTTAATTTTTTTCTTTTAACGTGCTAACTCCTGCTGCGTCTGTCTTCCAGTTCCAGCTCCTCCTGCTCGGTCTGGGGCGTAGCGCAGCCACTTCTGTACAGCTTCAGCGAAGTCATAGGTGTTTGCCGTTGTAAGACGTTGAGTCAAGGCATCTAGAATACAAGTAAACAGCAATTTAATTCAGAATCATCCACTGCCCTGATTATTTCCCCACAAAGCAGATGATAACAAAAATTTCTTTTAAACTGGGCTTGCAAAGGTTTTTCTAAAGACTGAACAATTTTTATTCATGAATAATGGACTCGTTCACTATATTAAAGTACAAGATATATCACGTAATTTTCTGTCACATGTGCTATAATGTCTGAATGGAATATATCCGTGACTGGTCGAGTGGAAGCTCCACCTGCCACGCAAAGATTTTACCCCCTCTCTCATCTTGCCATTTCATAGGTAAATCATTTTATATCTGGGTAGAAACACTTTTTGTTGAGGCTGCAGGCCTATAAGACGGACTACATTCAAAGCACTTTTCAAAACTGTCCAATATGTTCATGGATGTATTCGAATTAAAGCAGCACTCAGTAGGAATTCTGTTTTTGTCAAACGGCAACCCCTAGAGTCGCTGTGGAGTACTTGTACTGTCGTGAATAGCACTCACGCAGAGATGGCTCGCACTCACGGCCGGATCCCCTCCCCCTGTACACCGGTACCTGTTCAGTAGGATGGACGCTGTAACGAGTGGAAATAAGGTATGGCCCCTTTAAGAGCTGCGCGCGCCCAACACCACATGTATACGGCGCCGGGTTATTTCTGTTTGATGCTCATTTTATCAGATCTGTTTTTTGCCGTAAAGCAATTCGTTACCTCGCGAGACCTGATATCACACGATACTTCCTAACACTGAGGCCGGCGGCCCGCCGGCCCAAAGTTGCAAGGGTGGTTCCCTTTCAAGGCGGTAACTTCGACATTACGTCATACTGACGTATATGGGAACTCCTCCCTTCTCCATTTTCACTGAAATCTTATAGGATAACGCCAGCTGGAGACAGCTGGCCAATTGACGCAAAACATGCAAATGCTGACCGGTCCGCGGGCAGTATAAATAGCATGGACGCGACAATTACGTCAGAATCTCTTTCTTCACGCTAGAAGTCTTATCTGAAGTCATCGTGGAAGTTGCAATAGAGGTTACTCACCACGTTTCCTCCCCGCATCCGATGGCTGCTACATGCCAGATATGTGCGAGTATTGACTCGCTCTACCCAAACAAGGATCTACCGAGGCCGCACTCACGGACGACAGGCATGTGCCGGTCTACCAGTGCGCGCCCTCATAAACCCGGGCATCAGCTGGGATGAGGCCCACTGCCGCCAGCGGCCGCTGGTGGGCCCTCTCACGCCCAAAGAAGAGTTGAATAGCCCGGTATCTAAAAACAACCAGGCTACTTCAAGAAAGATTCCGTCTTCACGACGTCCTATGGTAAGTCATGCGAAAGACGCACCCAGAGAGACGAGGCAAGGCCATGGCTCTGTGTCTAAAGGCGCGAAAGTGGGCATTTCCCCCTGTGTCTCAGTGGCGAAACCCAAAGCCGTCGCACGGGAGACCCGTGTTCGATCCCAGCTCTCGCAGCATATAAAATTTAGTCTCGCCGCGGCCAGACTTTACACCGAAACTTTTGATCTCTATACGGTCCAGCCTTCCTCGATGTCTCTCTTCGTCGGCACCTCGTCCCGCCTAATTCGGCTACAGCCGCCAAAACGGTTCGAACCCGAACGGACCGGATCTTCACCGTTGGCAGAGGGCGGGACCGGTAATGTGGCGACACAGGCCACGGAGAGCGCCGCGCCAGGACGCCCCGCTCTGGTAATGGAGGTGCACAGCTACAGCTTATGTCGTCAGGCTGCCCTGTATCCTTCAGTGCAACTGGCCATTCCGATTTAACCACGTATCCACAGTTGTTGTCGCTACGCCACTGACGCTGTGTTTATGTTCACACTGCTCACTGATATGTGCTATAATTTGTGCCGTTATATATTGTTATATCATTATATATTGCCCTGTATCCCTCAGTGCAACTGGCCATTCTATTAACGACGTATTCACAGTTGTTGTCGCTACGCCACTGACGCTGTGTTTATGTACACACTGCACACTGATTTGTGCTATGATTTAACTGTTATGCCCTTATATATTGCCCTGTATCCCTCAGTGCAACTGGCCATTCTGATTTAACCACGTATTCACAGTTGTTGTCGCTATGCCACTGACGCTGTGTTTATGTACACACTGCACACTGATTTGTGCTATGATTTAACTGTTATGCCCTTATATATTGCCCTGTATCCCTCAGTGCAACTGGCCATTCTATTAACGACGTATTCACAGTTGTTGTCGCTACGCCACTGACGCTGTGTTTATGTACACACTGCACACTGATATGTGCTATGATTTAACTGTTATGCCCTTATATGTTGCCCTGTATCCTTCAGTGCAACTGGCCATTCTGATTTAACCACGTATTCACAGTTGTTGTCGCTATGCCACTGACGCTGTGTTTATGTACACACTGCACACTGATTTGTGCTATGATTTAACTGTTATGCCCTTATATATTGCCCTGTATCCCTCAGTGCAACTGGCCATTCTATTAACGACGTATTCACAGTGTTGTCGCTACGCCACTGACGCTGTGTTTATGTTCACACTGCACACTGATATGTGCTAAGATTCGCGCCGTTATATGCTGCCCTGTTTCTTCAGTGCAAATGGCTATTCTGATTACCACGTATTCACAGTTGTTGTACGATGAAATGACGCTGTGTTTACGTGCACTCTACAAACCGTTGTGTGTTCATGGTTCATGCCGCTAAAAATTGCCCTGTATCCTTCAGTGCAACTGGCTATTCTGATTCACAGTTGTGCGATGCCACTGACGCTGTGTTTATGTACACTGATATGTGTGTGTGTTATGCTTATGCCACGATATTGCCCTGTACCCTTCAGTGCAACTGGCTATTCTGATTACTACGTATTCACAGTTGTTGCGATGCAACGGACGCTGTGTTACGTACACACTACGCACTGTTATGTGTATGATTTATGCCATTATATTTTGCCCTGTTCCTGTATCCTTCAGTGCAAATGGCTATTCCGATTACTACGTATTCACAGTCGTGCGATGCAACTGACGCTGTGTTACGTACATACTACACAGCGTTATGCGTTGGGATTTATGCCATTATATATTGCCCTGTAATTTTCAGTGCAAATGGCTATTCTGATTACTATGCAGTATGTATTCACAGTTATTTTGCGATGCAGCTGACGCTGTGTTTATGTACACACTACACACTGTGTTATGAATTTTGCCGTTGTATATTGCCCTGTATCCTTCAGTGCAAATAACTATTCTGATAACTGCGTATTCACAGTGTGGCGCGATGCAACTGACACTGTGTTACGTACATACAACTCACTGTGTAATGGTTTATGCCATTATATATTGCCCTGTGTCCTTCAGTGCAAATGGCTATTCTGATTACTACGCAGTGCATATTCACAGTTGTCGTGTGATGGAACTGCTGCCGTGTCTATGTACACTCTACACACTGAATGTGTTATGATTTATGCCGTTATACATTGCCCTGTATCCTTCAGTGCAAATGGCTATTCTGATTGAGTACACAGTTGTTGTGCGGTGCAACTGACGCTGTGTACACGCTACACACTGATGTGCTATGTTTACGCCGCTAAATATTGCCCTGTATCATCAGTGCAACCGGCTATTCTGACTTACTATGTATTCACAGTCGATGTCGCGATGCCTCTGACGCTGTGTTTTTGTACATACTAATGTGACTATGCTATCGCGTTGCCCTGTATCCTTCAGTGCACCTAGCTATCCTATCTAACTGTGCATAGTCACACTTTGTCGCTACGGCGACTTGCGGCATCTGTGTCCACACTGAAGCGTTATGCAGTTATGTTGCTAACGTAACTGACCATTATGTGAACTGTGCATATTCATGCAGTTTCGGTCGCTTCGTCGACTTGCACCGCATTATACACTCAGATGTTTGAAATGTGCACACTGATGGGTATTGCTGTTATGTTGCCCTCTATCCTTCAGTGCAACATCCAGCTATCCTATCTAACTGCATATTCTGTTCTGTCGCTATGGCGACTACACGGCACGTAAAGGACGTGTTTTTGCTTTTTTGTTGCCCTGTTTCCTTCAGTGCAAAACTAGCTATCCTAATCTAACCGTGCATATTCGCAGTTCTGGATGTATGTACATAAACGGATGTGTTATGCTGTAATGCTGCCCTGTTTCCTTCAGTGCTGCTAGCCATCCTAATCTAACTATGCATCTTAGTTTCTGTCTCTACACAGTTTCTGTTGCTACAGCGTCTTACGCTGCGTTATGTACATGCAAGGATGCGCTATTCCTTACTTACTTGTGTTATGCTGCCATGTTGCCCTGTATCTTCAGTGCAACTAGCTATCCCAGTCAGACTGTGCATATTCACAGTCTCCGTCGATACGGCGACATGCGCTGCATTTATTTACAAATGGATGTGTTCATGCAGCCCCGTATCCTTCAGTGCCTAAATACTGAGCTAACTGCGTGTATTAAGTTGGGGCTACAGCGACCTATGCTGTACGTGCATGTGCTGCGCTGTTATATTGCCCCGTTCCTATAAAAACAGGGCAACTGGTTTTTCTGTGCTAACTCATATATTCACAGTTGTAGCTACAGTTACGACTGTGTTTGTGTGCTTACTGAGGTGCTATGCTATTATGGGGCTATTTTCTAACTGCGTATATTCACAGTTGTTGTCGCTACGGCCACTGGCACTGTGTTTATGTACATTCAGTTATGTGTTGATGTGCACTTCTGTACATTGGCTATAGAACATCGGCTATGTTCTACAAGGTGGCACCCCAGCCCCAAGCTGTGGAACCTACTTGTGTGTCCGCTGCTGGGTCCTTAGTTGAGCAAGACACTTCACACTGACAAGTGCTGAGACGGAGCTCTCCCTGAGATGGCCTTACCAAGCGAAGCACTTGGAGACTTACGCTCATTCTAGTGAATAGTGTCGCATTGTCTCGGACCTGATGACTGCAGCGTCACTCTCAGTCCGATACCAAGCTACGTTCCGAAGTCGCTTACACCGTTCAGAGCACAGGTTGATCCCTGACCGCTTATCTGCTGAGTTCAGCCTCGCATGATGCCGATGCTCAGAGTGATGTTGGTCCTGTAAGGGATTTGTGGATGTACGTGGATCACTAGGCAGCAGTCTTCCAGCTGGTTGTGTGCTTGGTGGATGGTACTAGGGACGTGATGTTTTATACAGAGACTTTCTCTCTGAATTCGACGCTTTAAATGGTTGCTTAATGCCTACGGGATTTAGGGATGCTGGCTGTCTTCTCAGAACACATTCGCCATGGTTCCAAGTTTGATGCACCACCTTAGCGTCGTGGGTTCGGTGAGTTTTATCAATGTACTCATGAAACTGTTACCACCAGCTGTGCAGTAGTCTGTATTGCAGAGTTACCATTGCTGCTAACTCTGTGTTATGACTATAAGGTTACATAGCTGTTTCCACATTACGCAGTAGTTTCCAATGTACTGTTAACTGCGTGTGGCTTAAGGTTATGCAGCTGTCACCGCTATGCCGTCGACACTGTGTTAGCTCTTGTGCTCGAGTGCTTATGGTGTTGTGCTGCCCTGTCCAGTGCAGCCTTCGCCTCATTGCAGTGGATGCGCAACTTGGTAAAGCCGGAGCAGACGTTGGTCTAGTTCGCCTATCAGTTTTGAGTGCTCCTAGCGGCGCTGCTGGCTTAGAACTGTGTTTCCTGTGGGAGTGTAGCTTGACCCCGTTCAGGGCTTATCTTCACTGCGCTCACGGCGGGATTCTATACAGTTCCCATATACGTCAGTATGACGTAATGTCGAAGTTACCGCCTTGAAAGGGAACGTCTCCGGTTACTATCGTAACCTCGGTTCCCTGAGAGGCGGGAACGAGACATTACGTCAACCGCCGTGCTCGCCGTTTGATCAGCTGTGCTAGCGTTCAGTCTTGATTCTGACGTAATTGTCGCGTCCATGCTATTTATACTGCCCGCGGACCGGTCAGCATTTGCATGTTTTGCGTCAATTGGCCAGCTGTCTCCAGCTGGCGTTATCCTATAAGATTTCAGTGAAAATGGAGAAGGGAGGAGTTCCCATATACGTCAGTATGACGTAATGTCTCGTTCCCGCCTCTCAGGGAACCGAGGTTACGATAGTAACCGGAGACGTTTTGCGGCTCACAGGCACCAGGGGGGTGCGAGACGACCACCATTCAACACGAAATCAGTAATATAAACATTACAATGACTCTAAAGCTGTTCGGTTAAGGTAAAAAAGTTACTTAGTTCACCTTTAAAGGGAGGCAAAAAGGATTAGCTTGCAGTGACATCTTTCATAAGGACAATTTATGAGGCCAATTGACTCTAAAAAAAATCATGTTTATTATTTTATTAAATCAGAACTAATTGTTAACTCAACAAATTAAATATAAATAACTGGATACGTATAACTAATTAAATAGTAGATGTATTGATTAGAGTTACCATAGACAAAATATTTTTCTGTTGACTAAATTGCACATTAATTTCTGCTTAACATTAAAAACTACTGCTGCATGGAGGAATATGCATAGGCCTAAATCTCACCGCAAAAACAGGCTAATAATAAGGCTATGTCTTTAAAATTAACGAGGCATTTTAAATGCTTCTAAATGAAGTATGTGGGGCTAAGCATTGAATAAAGTAAAGGTAAACCATGTCTTTTGTGTAATTCTGGCCCGCCGCGGTCACTGCTGTGAGTAGCGCTAGCTAGCTAGAGATAGAGCACTATGCTAGCGTTGGTTCCGCGCGGTGTTCTCCGACGGTCAGAAGAAATAGCGGTGCTGTGTTAATAGATTTCACGACACTAGCAATTTGGTACAGACATGTATTTTGAGCTAGCTGTCACAAAAATAGACTGGACCAACGAGGTTTTGCTAACTTTATAACCTAGAAGAGATCAAGCTTTTGGCAGATTTTGACACATTGGTAAAACAAAAATCTATTTCAGTGACTGCAGCACTGCGTCGGTTACTACATTAACCATCATGTTAACGATCAACCTAACAGTATTTGATTTGGTACAATTCATTCATATCGAACATTAAGCAAGCTTACCTGTACGCTTGTGGCAGGTCCAGAAATGAGCTGTGTCCGGTGCAGTACGTTGGTGTTGATCTCCCTGTCAACTATATATCGATGCATTTTCAATCATTTTTCCCGGTCAACTATATGCCGATGACTCTTCAACAACAGCGTCGTTTCCCGGTCAACTATAAATCAATGACTTTTCAACACATTCAGCGATCGCCCGGTAAACCAAATATCAATGCTTAATCAATCATAAAGTTAACTATAGATCAATGTTGTTCCAATATTGTTGCCATCAACATTAATAACATCAGGTTTTCATCGATATGGTAATGGTGATTCAACATTTATTTTGCATTGAAATTTCAACATCAACCATAATGATGATTCAGATGGAAAAACAATGTTTATTCAATGTTGGCTTGCTGTCTGGGTAAGGTCCTGTTCCAATGGTTAAATAAAACTCAATTGTTCAGTTTCCTAAAATAATTCATGAGAAATAATTATCATGTCCTCTTTGAAATAGATGTTATTCGATCTGCGTCATCAATGTTTGCGGCGGCCATTTTGTTGACATAGAAACCACGGCAACTGTCAGTCTGTCAATTGACAAGCGAGGCAGCGTCGGTATTATCCATGGTATTATCACTGTATTTTTTTTTTAAAACAGCGTGATGGTGTGTTGTGTAATACACGGCTGTTCTAACAACACCAATAAGAACCCCGGAGTTAGTTTTTATGCGATAAGTTACCGACTGTCAGAAAACATGAAGGGAAGGAGACAGAGTTAAGCCAACGCAGGAGAGGCTAGCTAGGATAAATAGGCTAAACTTTCAGCCAACTCCCCACAGGAAAGTCTGTTCCCATCATTTTACCACAGGTTGCACTCATAATCCGTGTGCAATGCGTGTGCGGTGCGTATACGGTACAGAAGCAGGACGCGCTATAGTGCTTTATGCTGCGTTTGCAGTGCGTAACTGATCCGCAGCTGTACCACAAACACCCCGGTACTCACTATTTTTATTTTAACACATACTCACTATTTTAACAACGTAAGCCAATTATTCCATCCATTACTTCTATATATTAAGTTGCTCAAGCAAGTGGTCAAATATGTAACCATGTAGGCTACTTATATTAAAATCGCAAACATTTTAAATTAAAACTTAAAATTGACAAAAACAACCGACTCTCATGCCTTTTCTTTTGCATTTACATTTTAATACAACAAATCTTGCATGTCACAAAGAACTTCTCCTCCTGTTGCCTTGTTGAGGTAAATTTTAGTTTGTATACGGATACTGTATGGACGAGATAGTTATAAATATCCGGATAAGTTACGGCTGGCAATAAGGACGGATCTTTACTTAATGCTATTGTGTCTATTTGATGTGGGTCCACAGCCATCGATACCGACGAGATGAAGCCATTAGGCTAACGTTACTGCTCCCCTCAACTCAAATCTGCGCGCGGCTAGGGGCAGCAGGACAGATGTCATGTCAACAATATGGCCGCGGTTAGCTACTTCTGGTGTTTGCGAATAAGGTCTATAGCGAAGTAGCTTAACTTGATAGTTCAGCCAAAAATTAAAATTCAGTCATCATTTACACTTTTTCCCTTTTGTTCCAACCCCATATGGCTGACTTTATTTTGTGAGACACTAAAGAGATGTTTAGCAGAGTGTTAATACTAATTTTTTCATACAGTGGAAGTGAATGGTGACCACTTAAGCTAAATTAAGCTCCAGAAATGACACAAAAGCACCCATGCAAGTAAGTGAAGCCATATGAGAGGTCTGTGTGAGAAAAAAGACTGAAAGATTTAATTTGTGTTAATTCACCAAATATGAAAATGTTCAATATCGTATGTGTGTCGCGTGTAGTATAATACACAACTCAGACAAACAGGACAACTACACTTAAGCAAGACAGGACCGCAGGAACAAAATGAAACGCATGGGTTTAACTTTAAATACAAGGAGCAAACAAAGGGAACTAATCAAGACCAGATGAACAGAAAGATTACCGGTAATTAACGGGTAACCTAGGTGACAAACTAGGGAATCAGATCAAATAATGAAAGGGAGACAGACCATAAGTGAATTAAATCACACTAAACAAAACCGTGGACCTGGCAATGTGCATTTTCAATATTGCACAAATGAGATTTGAGAGTTATAGCTGAGGAGGGAATGATTTTTAGCGAATAATTACTTTAATTTCACTCTGTTCCTCACACAAAGCTATCATATGACTTCAGGAGAATGTAGTCATAAGGACTAATGCTATGGTAGTTGTAATGGTGCTTTTTTGTCATCTGTCATTTTTATTTCTGGCGCCCCACTTTTTGATTCACTTTCATTATATGGAAAAAATAATGTAAACTTCCTGAAACAAATGTAATATTTTTGGACACACTATGCTTTTAATTGAACCCATATCTTTCTTTACCTTCTAGATGTGTCTCATCTCATATGGTTAAGCAACCCATATGTGATTTTAATAAGGCAACTCAAGTCCTAGTTTGGATATCACAAACTGAGTTCACAGAGAGTTCAGTCTTCCATTACTATTCCATTCACCATTTCACTTTCAGTTTTACAATCTGATATGGAATTTTTAAGAGTTCTATATCTCTGCGATAACATTTGGTTATTTTTGAATTTGTGAAAGTTCATGGATTTTCATATCACATTTTTTTAGTATCCTCTATGAATGTGTGAGGGAACCTAAGTCAGCAGAGTCCAGCGGTACCTTATTAATTTTTTTTTTCAGGCACAGTCAAATCTAATTATATTTCACATGTATGCAGACGAAGTATTCCCTCTCCTGCTTGTTTCAAGACACAACATTTGATGCACCGAACGACCTCCAAATGTTCAGAGTATGCGCATACATAAACAATATGATGAACATTCACTACAATGTATAAGACAGTGTTTGTGCAGGAGAAGAAAGTACTAGTGGAATAATGACAGAGGAACATTGGCAAACCAAGATCACACACAAGCGAGATTGAGGGAGGAGTTTTGGAGATTGGAGGAATGACGGGGGGTCCTGAGCTCGTGAGAATCAATCCTCCTGAGATTGTCAGCAAACTTTCATATTCTAATGACAAATGATAGAAAAGAGACAGAGAGATGATCTTTCCAGCAGTCTTCCCCCTTTTCTCCAAATGAGCAAAATCCAAAATCTTCAAACTGGGGCTGAAAAGAAACTAGGCTTCAAGAGTTTAAGAATAAAAGTTATTGAGCACAGACATACTTCACAAACTTTAAAATGAGATTTTTACATTTTCCTCCAATAGCCTAGACCTTTTCAGCGCAGTGCCGGTTGTGTTCTGTTTTCCGGTTTGGATTTCAACAGCATGAAGGTAAGATCTCACGGATTTATGAATGAACCGCTCATTTTAAAATCTTCCTGGTCTACAGACATTTGTTATGACATTCGCTTCAAACATTACAATGCTCATGATAATTTTCGTTAACTCTACAACAAGTGAATCCACTTCACTAACTAAATACTCTTCGACAGCGATGCCATAGAAATATACAGAACTACCGCAATAACCGAAGTTCAAAGACAAAATTCTATATGGCTGCACCTTATTTCTCTGGAGCATAAGGTCTATGATTGCTACAGTGCTGCTATGGGTTGTTATGGTGTTCTGAATGGTAGCTAGAACATTGCTTGGATATTCTGGGTAGTTCCTAAGTAGTTGCTTACTGGTCATAGTAAAAAAAAGTTCTCTTCCCTCAAAGTCTGCAAGATTTTTTCACTTTGTTTCATTATCTGGTGAATATCACTTAACCCTCGTTTCCACCGCAGGAACTTTCCCTATGAACTAGGAACTTTGGGGTGGTACTCAGTGTGTTTCGACCACAGGAGCAGGATCTAAATGAAGTTCCATTAAAAAATTCCCCCTCGGAAAGTCCCAGTACTTTCTCAAAGTTCAGGAACTTTCGGGGGTGGGACTTGGGCGTTGAACATGCTGATTGGTTGACTCCATGCAGCATTTCATTTCAACCACCATTTTTAAAAATATGTTGAGGTACTTGCAGTCCTACGTCACCGGACTAATTAGCCTAATCTTCACTGTACTTTAGACCGTGGTGTAAACGCAGAAAGCAACAGGTCTGGGGGAGTTCCTGGGACAAATTGTTCCACGTAATTTCGGTGGAAAACATTAATTAACAAACTCATTTTCAAATTATAAATAACTTTAAAGTACCCCTATGGCTTTTTGAAAATTACCTTTCATGTAGTGTGTAACATAGCTGTAAGTGAATGAAAACATTCGGCAAAGTTTTAAATCTGAAAGTGCACCATTATTGTTATTGTTATTACAAGTTATTGTCTTTCAAAAGTAAAAGTCGACTCTGGGTCAATGAAATGAATCGATTTTCAAAAGAGTCATAAGCCGTTTCGTTGTGACGTCAAGACGAAACATTAGCATATTGCCCTTCCACTTATTGGGCACGCAGACACCAGGGAAAACTTGAACCTCAAACCGGCAGCTGATTCGTGTGGATTACATCATGTCGAGAAGACGGCGCTGTGCTCTACAATGTGAAGGTAAAGCCGTTTTTTCCACTGCCCAAGGATGAGCATGTAAAGAATAAGTGGTTAAAATTAGAGGTCGACCGATTCATTGGTTTTGCCGATATATTGGTACCGATAGTTGATTGGTGGAACTATCCTTATGGGCAAAAATCCACACCGATAGTTTTTCCGGGTTGCGTCCGTTGCTGGAGCGCTGAGAAGTGCGCGCGGTCATTACACAGCACGAGAGCGCTGAGAAGAGACTGCTGGCATTATACGGAGCGAGAGCGGCCTCGAGAGGACAAACTATCACTGGCTGGTTTGTTAACATTAACACGTGAGGGAGCGCGCAGCACGGAGATTACAAGCTGCACAGAGAGCGCTGGCACTTCAGACGCGCGTTTAAAACACAGACAGTGAAACGGTATGAATACAGAACACTAAAGTACATATTGCCATATCATTATAAAGTAATTCATTTATTGACTACATGCTGCATTAGCAGAGAAATAACAGCAGTATGTTTGCTGTCGAGTCTGAGAGGAATGACATTAGTAACGGCCAGAGCCGGACAGTAACGGAGTACATTTACTTGAGTACAGTACTTAAGTACAATTTTGAGGGATCTGTACTTTACTCGAGTATCATTTTTGGGGAGTACTCATGACTTTACTCAAGTACATTTGAGAGGCAAATATTGTACTCTTTACTCCACTACATTTCTATCCATAACCGTGAGTATCCGTTACTACTTCTAAAAAAATAAAGGAAAAAAGAAAAATCTCAGAAACCCTCAATTTGTTGTTTCCCTCTCAAACGTAATTGGATTGTGCAGGCGCCACTGATTGGGACAGCCTATCAGCAATCACCTTCAGCTTTCCGCCAAAGTCAACTCCATGGTCAGATTTAGATAAGAGACGAAACCATGGACGAAACAATGGATTAAGACGCAGCAGGTCCATCCCGGGAACGTGCCAACCTGTGGCCCCACCTCGCCAGACTATTTCAATTTTCTGAAATTTTCTTAAATGTTAAATAAAGCAACATGGTAAAAAGATGAAAATGACTTGATTTTACTTTCAATTCTTTTTACATTCTCCGAGGTATTAACATTAAAGGGGTCATGACATGGTTTTTTGTTTTGTTTTATTATGTTCCCTTAGGTGCAATTATAGTATTACTATAGTTTTTTGTACAAAAAAAAAATTAAAATGTAGTGATTTATGACCTTTTTCCACCCTGTTTCTCCCCCTCTGATTCAAACAGTCTGTTTTGGAGGTGTTTCCCCTTTAAGAGTTCAGTGTTAACGCCCACTGTTTTGATTGGCTAACGTCAGTGCTGCTTATGCATAAATTATTAACGTTAATCATTTTGTATCACATGTAGGCTACACAATGCTCCGCCACGTGAAACTTCAGTCTTCGATCTTTTACCATCGTGTCAATTCTCAATTGATTTTGATTTTGATTCATATGCGCGAGGGAGAGAGAGAGAGACAGAGACAGAGAGAGGGAGAGAGAGAGAGAGAGAGAGAGAGAGAGCAGGACAGTTTAAAGCAATATTATCTGTCTGCAGTCCCGGAGGCTGCATTTTCAGGACCCCACTTCTAGGACCGCATTTCTAGGACCCTAGTTTTTTGTGACAGCGCCACCTACCGAGCCGGAGAACCGCAGTCCCAGGAACGCATTTCCAGGACCCTAGTTTTGGAGGACCGAAAAAAGTGCCACCAAGGCAGTATTTCCACCCAGTTTTAAATACAAAAAATTAAAATAAAATCGCTAAAAATGGGCTTCAACTGTCTCAACTAAGTTCCAATGAGATGGCTCTGTCCACTTCTTATACTGTCTATGGTTTGAAGGCGCGCGCGCGGCCGGGGCTCTCTCTCTCTCTTGTCGTTCTTTCAGTAACATGCACCCTGTCACACTCATCTACATCACTCACCGAACAAATAAGGCTTTGGCGGGCTGCATATGCTGCAAATAAACTGCGTCCAACTGCTTTCCCTGATGTCTGGATCGTTCGGCAGCGTATTCAAACATGTTGCTTTCCACAGCAGGAACAGCACATCTGCGTGGCATCCAGTCACTCGCTGCACGACAGCGCATGCGACGATGCGAAATGAGGCGTAGTTGTCTTGCGCTAGAGGCGGTCATATGCAAACGACTGGTACGTCACTTCGTACCGTGACGTCACTAAGAACAAAGGATCTAGAACGAGCTGTATTTTGAGCTTGATTAAATAAATGCTTTGTTTATAATGGGGAGGACGTCTTAAGCCATGAAACTTGCAGGAGGTTTTAATGGTACAAAGACCTCTTAAATACCAAAAGATCAAGGCAAATTTGGTTTCTCATGTCATGACCCCTTTAACATTATTTTCATAACTCCATGTAGGACGTTTCTGTTCATAAATGTAAGCACTGTGGCAGTAGTAATGCAATATTTAGAAAATGTACTCTGTACTCTTGATACTCAAGTACTTTTACTTAAGTAGACATCTGACTGTAGTAGTTTTACTTGTACTTGAGTAAAATTTAGCAAGGGGTATCTGTACTTTTACTCAAGTAAGTAATGAAGCTGTGTACTCTGTCCGCCTCTGGTAACGGCTACCTCAAGCGACATGGGCGTCAGTTTGGTTTGAAACGTGCTGGGGACAGAGACACATTCGGAAGCGCATTTTCAAAAGTGCTGGGTACAATGACGCATTCATTCTTTTTTCTCTTTCGCGCAGGTCATTTTTTGAAAGACGATGTCCTGTAGCTTACTGGTGTAAATAAATAAAAATGTATACAAAGATGTGATGATGTCCGACCAAAAATGTGATGGTAGGCTACTTTGGGTTTAATTGGTCGTACGATGAGATCCAATATGTGTTGTTAGTATCGTGAATTTTTACGTGAATAAATACATAGATCCGCCTGTATTGCGTATGTACTGTAAAGGTCCAGTGGCAGAATTTTTGCCAAGCGTGTCGGAGGTTCTGGGTTCTAATCCGCACTCGTATACGGTAGTTTTGTACTCGTATGTAGCTCGTATAATGTTTATCAGTGGTTGTATATCAAGAATCTTGATATACTTTATCACTGATAAACATTATCGGTTTTGATAAGGGAAAAAAAACTTTTTTTATCACTTCAATATATATTGTTATTTTGATTATATAATCATCAAGTGTTCTAAAAGAGAAGCAAATAAAGTGAGAGACTATTATGTAATATAGGTCTATATTTATGTAATTTTAATGCTATATGGCCTTTGCAGATATTTAAATATGGCCATCTTTAAGCATGACTCTTTGGATTTATATGAAATGGTAACACTTTACAATACGATTACATTCTTAACATTAACGAAGGTTAAAAAGTGTTGTGGAAGTATTATTCACTGTTTGTTAATTTCAACATTTAGTAATACATTTTAAATTGAATTTTAATTTGATCTGTTATTAATACCTGTAACTGTAACTATGACCTTAGTTAATTTACTATAAACTAACAAGAACGATCAAGGTACAATTGTATTGCTCAAATAATAATGCATGCAGTAAAACTGTATATTCTTTATTGCATAATGCTAGTTCATGAAAGCTATATTACATCCTTGTTAACAAATGGGACTTGCCAAGTGTTACCTATGAAATTTACAAACGTTCTAGGTTATAGCTAAAAAAACACATATTTGACCTGTAATATTTTAATGTTTAAATTAATTTCTGTAGAGTTTGTTCTGGAGAAGTTCTCATTTTAATATATTAATTTTTATATATTTATTTAATTTAGCACATTTCAGTTCAGCACTGTTTTACTTGGAGTGTTATGTTTGTTTTTAATCCAGTATCCATTTAAAAAAATATCGGTTGAATAATCGGTTATCGGCATGCATGGTCAGACCTAAATATCGGTATCGGTAAAATCCACTATCGGTCGACCTCTAGTTAAAATTCATCTTTACCACGATATCACAGTAGTATAATCCTAAACTTTTGCTGTGTTCCCTTTATTTTACTGACGACTTCTCGAATATCAGAGTTCAATGCAGGATTCGCAAACGGCTTGCTCTTGAAAAATGGTGTTTAAAATACTTAGTTTTGAGTTTTATATGTGTAAGTCTCCTGCTAACTGGTTAACTCACATTATAACTGTCTTACTGAATTACTTCTGTTGATCAGCTGTGGGCCACTATTACCTAAAACTGTGTCTATTAATGCAGATTATCTGTCGTTCTCACTACTTTGAGTAAAGATTAAGCATGGAGCAAGATTTGTTTTACCAACGTTTATATTACATCAGTCATTCACGCTAGAGCTCGGCTAATGTATGCACTGTTATTGATACAGTTTCCACATGTTCACCGCAATAAATTAGAAAAATACTCGGTAAATAAATAAGTACAAGTAAAATAATTCGTTTGTTGATGGACATGCACTTGTGCTGATGGTGAGGAATTACAGTTGCAACATCTCATAATGTACTTCAAACTAAGTAGCGTATCCCTGAGAAACGTCCTGCTCGAGTTGTTCTTGTGATGGAGGTTCGGGTTAAATGAATAGTTCTTCCAATGTTTCATCATCAGACTCACGCTCGGATTAAATGGTAAAATCGACGTTATTGTTCGTTACTGTGTTTAGTTTACGGTGTAGGAACCCTCAGGACCACTGATCTATATAGAATGACATTAGATCAGTGCTCAGGACACGCAGAGCTGACGTTGTTATGGCAATAGGCGTTTTTGTTTTCGACACGCGCGATGTACGTGGTAGACCAATCACAACAGACTGAGCCGTCTGGCCAATCAGAGCAGAGTAGCTCACGGAAAGGAGGGATTAAGAGAGGTTGATTCATCTGACGAGTCGTTTGAGAATCAGAAAATGTGGTGATGTGCAAATGTATTTTATGATAAAATTAAACCGTTTTTTTGACCTTTGATGCATGTAAACCTGTTGTAGGAGACTCCAAAACAACATTAGGAAACTTTAAAATAGCATAATAGGGGCATTTTAACAACTACATCTGCACTTATTTAGTTCAATAAAATTACCATGTAGGCTATATAAAAAAAAGACTTCACAGCTCAAGACACTAGCTACAATCAATATGAGAAATGATATAAAGAGAGGTAATAATGACAGAACAGAACAGTGGCAAGTGCATCATTAACCTCATGCTGCGTCCTCATCCCATCAACACATCGTTCTTTCCCATTCTCCAGAACTGACAACATCTTTATTGGATGCTATACACTCGCTAGATGCAAACAGATTCATTTCCCAAGAGACATTAGAGAGCGGGGAGCAATCGAGTTTGAGGGTGATCCTGTCTGTGTGTGCATTTGTATCATTGGGACAAATCTGTCTATGGGTATGTGTTTGACGCATAACTGTAGGTGCAGTGAAAGAGAACAGGGGATGAACACAGAAAGACAAATATAGAGATGGGTAGAAGAGGAGAGACAGGAAAGCAGGAACTCATAAATGATTAATGATGAGAGCTGAAAAGGAGGAAGGAGAGTGACATGAGGATAATGGGGGAAAAATGATCGCAACCATGATTTGTAAATAAATAGCTGACAGATTACAAGTCGCTTTTATTTAACAAAACTGTGTGCATGAAACATCAGTATCTGACATCTATTTGAAACATTATACATTTATACACATTATGGTGGTTTTGAGCTTTGATGTGTAGCCAACAGACAATGGCGGAATACAGGGATGCATATTTATGCAGAAGATACCGTATAATACATTATATAGGCTATACACACAAGCGTTAAGAAATTAGTGAGTACGATTTTTTTGTCTCATTTACTTACCAAGGCTGCATTTATTTGATCAAAAATACAGTAAAAAGAGTATTTAAAAAAATATTATTACCATTTAAATTAAGTTTTCTATTTTGATATATTTTAAAATGTAATTTATTCCTGTGATGTCAAAGCTGAATTTTCAGCATCATTACTCTAGTCTTCAGTGTCACATGATCCTTCAGAAATCATTCGAATATTATGATTTGCTGCTCAAGAAACAGTTTTTTAATTATCAATGTTGAAAACAGTGCTGCTTAATATTTTTGTTAACAGCAAGTTCAATAGAACAGCATTTATTTGAAATAGAAACGTTTTTTTGTAACAATGAAAAGGTCTTTACTATCCCCTTTGATCAATTGAATAAATCAATTTAGTTGTGCACATTTATTTCTAAGCAAATCAAGTTCATGGCTGAATTTTAAAATGGTGTCAGTTGGAAAAAAACAGTCTG
The DNA here is from genome assembly GCA_030578255.1 of Tiaroga cobitis. NCBI lineage: Eukaryota > Metazoa > Chordata > Actinopteri > Cypriniformes > Leuciscidae > Tiaroga > Tiaroga cobitis. The sequence continues at coordinate 25,193,867 of CM060595.1, read as the reverse complement.
TTTGGAAAAACACTGCTGGAAAAAATGGAGCTATGAAAGAATAACAGAACAATTTCAGAGGGGAAAAGGCCATCTAGGTAAGTCTAAGGAATGAAACTCATATCCTGTGTTGACAGAACAATGCTACATTCCTCAGCCTATTCTGGATTAATTAAGATGCTCTACTAGGTTAATATGAATGTGGTTTGCTTTCATCTTTATCATAGTGTGTCAATAAAACTGTACACATAAATAATTTTATAAAAAATAAAACACAACACAGCTTATAAGTGTATGTGTTTAATATTTTTAAGAAATGGTGTTTGACTGGAGCATGCATGAAAAATGTGAACAGTCTGAATGAAAACCAGGAGTTCAGGGGTTTAGACCAAAGCATGCTGCACAACACATCGAGAAACAATGCCTTTCTCCACGACAACAGGAAATGCCAGCTTATCTTGCAGATGAAAGCATGGAGAAAATGTGCAGCTCTGGAAAAGAACTTACAACACAATCTTAGCAGAAGATCTTAGTCTAGCTTACAAGGAGAAATAGACCAAAGCGACAATAATGGAGAAACCGCTTAACTTTGTTGGATTTCAAACAGGTCAAAGGACGCATGGAATAACTAAAGGACATAACACAGACTGTGTGTGATTTGTGAATAAAAAAGGAAGGCTGTATTACACACAGGCTGACAGAGAGAAAGACTCCTAGCCAGTTTCTAAGCCATGCCGTCACGGTTGCTTAACCTTGCAGTAGGGCCAGTGTGATGCCGCTTGCATATCAATGATGGAGAGAAATATCAGAGGCCAACCACTCTGCGGAAAAACTGTTCCAGCAGCAGGAACGACAACACCAGTCATTCTCTTAACTGAACAAAACAGCAAAACAGAGAAATTACACTTTTCACCACATTAAAGAGAACATATATTTGAAAAGCAACATTCTGGAACTTTATAGTAAAAGTATTTAGTGAAACATGTATGCAGGATTCAAAATGACCTTTTGGACACATCTGCCAATGGTCAGTGGTTTAAGACAATGTATGGGTCATAAATATTTCTCCAGTAATGAAACTGTAAAATGTTTTCGAGGTGCTCAAATAGTAAAGAGCATGATGCTGCTGATGCAACACCAAGGTCATGGGTTTGAGTTCCAGGAAATGCATGAAAAAAAAATGCTTGAATGCAGTGTTAATTGTTTTGGATAAAAACATCTGCCGATGCATAAATATCTCAATGACAGCTGAATTATTGTACTTTTTCCTTTCGGATAGGCTATCTATGGAAACTGTCAAAAAAAAAACACCATTCTGATTTTGTTACATTCTTTTTTGTTGTGGCAGCTCAAATGTGTACATGGAGTTCACATATGGAGTTCTGGAGAGGAAAAGAATTCAGGCATTCTAGATAAACATCCTATGGTACATTTTCCACTGAGCTAAAAGCTGTTGGAAGACACGTTGTGACAGGTGTTTTCTTTAGTAGACGGTTTGTATGTCTTTGATTTGAATGGCTCAGATCACGTACATCAGTGATAGTTTAAACCATATTTTGTTGTAGTGTCTAATAAAGTTACAGCCCAGCTGGCATTTTATTTACTTACCAAAGCCAATTTTTACTCACTTTTAGCAACTGTCAAATGTTAATTTGGGACCTTTAATATAGAGAGTGAAGCCCTAAAACCATAGAGAGTTTTGAGAATACTTAACTATGAAAGTCTAACCGCAGTGGCTATCTAGGTCAAACTGAAACTTATAGGTGAGTTTTAGTGAAGATTGATAGTGAAGATTGAACAAATGTGACTCCTCCAACTGAGATAGGCCTACAAACCATTGACTACAGGGTGAGCTTATCAATATTTGTTGGTCTTTACAGCTGTCTAAAATCAGAGCAATTTCTAAGTTAAGATGATGCTTAAGATTTCTGTTCAAGATACAAGTTTTACCTTCACTATAAGTTTTTTTTTTTTAATCCAGTTATATTATTCAACTGTTATTGTTCAAATGTAGAGGATAAACTAAATTAAAGTTTAGACAGAGATATGCTTGGCCCTTGGTCTAAACTTGCTAAGGGATTGACAACACCCAACATAAAATACAAAGACACCACCTTCCACACTTTACACCTAAAGCCATGTTTCACAGTCAAGGCTTAAGCCTTAGTTCTAAAATGCATGATTGAGCTGTTTTAACTGAAAGCAACTTGCATTGACAGATCTTAAAATATGTGAGTGCAATTGTTTTTCTCAAGATGCACACCAGTAACGTTTTCTAAGGCATATTTTAGAAAGCTATGTCCTAGTTGAACTAATCCTGGCATAATCTAAGCCCTCTCTGTGAAACCAGGCCGTGGTCTTTGACTATTAATTTAGTTTGGAACTGTGATGTCAGGACTGCTTGTTGGTCCATTTAAAAAAAGCTGTTTCTAATACTTATATAGAATGTCTTAATGTGAATGAACATAATTTGAGATGATGTTCACTTCTTTATGTGTAAAACTTATATACATATATCACACCACTAGACTATTAAAGTGAACAGCACAAAAGAAGAAAACCTTAAAGCAGATGGTGAAACCAAAATAAATGGTTAAAGCACCTAAAACAAACAATTTCCATTAAAAATGTAGCCTATAAAAATGTAAGCCTAAAATCTTGATGTTTAAAATAAAAAAGTTAATGTCCATGCTATTTGAAATGATTTGAGCATCCTTATGATTAAGGATAAAACACCTTGCACAGGACCTTTTAAGAACAACATAACACAACCAAGCCTGTTTCGTTTACGATCAGTCAAAATGTCTAAAACACGGAAAAACAGCCAAAAGACATTCAGATGGTCAGCAGAAAGGTCTCTCAAAATGCATAAAACACTGTGGTACAAAGGAAAAGCGAAGCAAACTATCCAAGTTAATTACGTGCTGTATAAGAAAGATTCTGCCAGGTTGAAAGAAAATAAATTATTCTTCATAATCATATAAGCGAATACATGACCACAGGATACACTTAGTGATATACCGGTATAAATATCTTCTCATAATGAAGCGCGTAACTTGAGGAGCAAAGCGTACATGCGCCAGCTGCTGTCTTAAATGTCTCCTCTGTCCAAATGTGTGTGTGCGACTGCAGATGTGACCGCGAGAATTCCTCCTCCACCGCCTGCTCAATATAACTTACTTTTCTCGGGCTTGGCTGTCCGATGGCACGCTGTTCTTGCCTTTGGCGTACATGCTTGCACAGACGCGACCGACACGCACCTGTCAACCCATCACAGCCTCCGTAGAAACAATCTCGTCACCATAGCGACTCAGTCTGCTCCTCACCATTGGATGGACCGCGGTGAAGTGAAGAACAGGCGCCCTCTATCTCTCTCCCTCTCTCTCTCTAGATGTCTGAGCAAATAACCTAAATGGCCACTCCCACTCAACACCTTTCTCTCTTTCGCACTGACTGCAGCCACGCCCCCTGTGATCCGGTGAATTCGGAGGGGTGGCGCGCGATGCATGACATAAAGTCTGACTAAGAAAGTGTGTGACTGCACACAATCCAATTTATTTTGATGACAAGCCCTCAAATGTCTTAATTCCTAATTGAAAAGTGATTTTGCTTTTTAAACACTTTCTCAATGGACGTAGTTGAGTCTTTCTAATTGGGGTAGCCTACATGCCATGGACTCTATTATTAATTTAAAAAAAAAAAATCATCAACTTTTCACTTCAAGCAATGACCACATCAGGGGACATTTCTAATTAATTTAATACAACAATCCAACAGAAAGCCTACCCATCTTTTATCTTGCAAAAATTGCCATTTCTATTCTGGAATTTGCTGTTTTTGTGCTGTCCGATTTAGTGTGAGGTTTTGCTCTTCAGATTAGCTCTAAAATGCATGTTTCTGTATATATATTTCTTATAAATATTTGTCCAAAATAATCATTAAATTGTGAGAAAGGTGTTTTGAAAAATATTCTGCTCATGCATCTACATTAAATCATCCGTTTTGTGTATGTTTGAGAATTTAGTGTCAACTGAGTTACTCCCTATAAAATCCCCTATAAATCAGCAATGGTTTGTTCCAAAGTCACATGTCCAACATGTGACATAATTCCTTTTTTGTAGGGAACTTTGAAGACAGTGTGGTAAGTCATAACTTCTCATCTTCAATATATTATCTATATTATTGTCTGCGAGTAGATTAATTGACCGTCAACTGTGTTATCAACATGTTCTGGTGAACTTGCGTCACATGTTATATTTATAAATGTGTATAGAAAGAATGTAAAGTTAATAAAGGTCAACTACTAACTAGTACAAGGCCAGCAGTTTACACGAGGCCCTAAAATGGCCGAAATGTCAAGTTTGTTACCTGTCAACTGTTACCTATCAACTGTATCACACTGTTGACAAGGATTAACACGTTTGACAATGTTGGCAATTCAGATTCAATTTATGCTCACACTATGGAAATTACATAGGAATTGCCTAAAACCATGATTTGCATTACAATGGATAAACTTAACTGATCTAATCACGGCCACACTTTCTATGAACTCAGTATCCATAACATTATGTACAAATTATATATTCACATTTGTCAAGGGTTATAAAGCATTCAGAATTCCTCATGATTGACTTAACCCTATAATATAATAGATTTGACATATCTATTTCTGCTTAGTCATGTCCTTACAACATGAAGTGTGATGATGCATTATAAAACTTAATTTACCTTGATAATAATATAATATATTAATTACGTTATAATATATATTATTATAATGTGTGTGTTTAAAATCCATAATATTAACCAGAGTGATTTGCGTTTTAGGGAGATGGGTTTATCTGCTGCTGAGAAACAGCGCCAGTATAGGGCTCGCGTGATGCTGATCCTGAGAGAAGGGCTGTATATTTACAGAAACTGAGGACCCGAGGACCCCCATGAAAACGAGATGTTTCATCTCATGGGGCTGATCCTCTAATAAATGTTAATAAATAAATAAATAAACACAGAGAGAAGTGGCATGATGGCAGAAATCTAGGAAAGGTGAAGACAATGAAAGATTTAAGTAAGAGGGAGAAGAGAAGGAAAAAAGCGTACTGGAGAAGAGCCCAGCGCCAGAGCAGACAGAGAAAGAAAGTGATAGAGAACCAGGTTACTCCACCTCAGAGTCCTGAAGATGGCCCTCAGTCTCAAATGTCGAGGTACAGGTTTGAGTAGATAATATGTTAAACAACAGATTTTATTATGAAATCACATGAAAAGACTAGAATATCAGCTTAGCATTCTTTGGTATGCATAGAACACATGATCATGATGATCATGAACACGTCACATGATCAATAAAAAAATAATTTATTATTTCAGGCAGAGAACAGCTGGAAGGAAAAAAAAATCCGGAGAATGGAGTCTAAGTTGAGATTCAGGCTCTGAAGGATGCAGTAAAGTAACAGAAAATAAAACTGACAAATTCAGGAAAACATGTGAAAGACTACAGCAAGATACAGACTCACCCAGATCAAAAACCTATATTAGGCTGAATGCTACAACTCGAGCTATAAGGCTGGAATGCAGAAGGGCGGAACGCCGCTGGAAGAAGGATAAATTACAGATCTCATTTGATATTTTACAGTACAATTTGTCTAAATATCAAAAAAGTGTTAGATCTGAGAAATCAAAGTATCTCTCTAATGTTATCTGTAATAATTCCCATAAGCCAGCTGTGCTGTTAAGTACTATTAATGCTATTTTGAACACTCATCAAGCTACTTGTTTAGGGCCTTCTGCCGAATTGTGTGAACATTTTTTACACTTTTTTTATTGATAAGATTAAAGCTATTCGATCTAATATATCCCATCCTTTGACTTTTTTATCCATTTCCTCTGAGTGCTCTGCTGTTTTTAATCAGTTTGTGCTGGTGTCTCTTGTCTCACTGAGGGAGATCTTTGTTAAAATGAAATTATCCTCATGTTGCATGGATATTGTTCCTCCACGTCTTCTAAAAGACTCACTTGAAGCTATTGGTCCTACTGTACTTGCGATTATTAATAGTAGCCTGGCCTCTGGAGTTGTACCTAAGTCTTTTAAACATGCAGCAGTGGAACCAGTAATCAAGAAATCTAACCTGGATTCCTCAGTCTTTGCTAATTTTAGACCTATCTCGAAACTTTCGTTTCTGTCTAAATTACTGGAGAAGGTTGTTTTTTTGGACAATTGAATGCATTCCTAGATCTACATGGTATCCATGAAGTGTTTCAGTCTGGTTTTAAGTCCCTGCATAGTACAGAAACTGCACTGTTGAAGGTTTCTAACGACTTGTTACTTACTACTGACTCAGGGAACTGTGCGACTCTAATTTTATTAGATCTTTCGGCTGCATTTGATACCATAATCTTGGTTACACGCTTAGAAAAATGTGTTGGTATTGAGGGTACTGCATTGGCATGGTTTAAAACATATTTGTCGTAAATAACTATCTCAGTTCGCCTCGGAGAATTTGCCTCCTCAACGGCTTCTTTTATGTGTGGGGTCCCCCAGGGCTTCATTTTGGGGCCTATTTTGTTCGCCTTGTATTTGCTCCCTCTGGGACATATTTTTAGGAAATTTGGTATCTCTTTTCATTGTTATGTAGATGACACGCAAATTTATCTGCCTTTGAAAATAAGAGACACTCCTACGTTAGCGCCTCTATTACGGTGTCTTGAGGAAATTAAGGCCTGGATGGCACTGAATTTCCTAAGTTTTAATAAAAGTAAAACAGAAGTCATGCTGTTTACGCCGGGTGGCACTTATGAATCCTTACAGTTGGACCTTCTTGGGGAATTAAATCCACTAGTGAAACCTTATGTTAAAAATGTAGGTGTTATTATGGACTGTAATTTTAAATTGGATAAAAAGATTAACTTGGTAGTTAAATCTATTTTTTTCCAATTGAGACAACTCACCAAGGTGAAATCTTTCCTGTCTTTTTATAGACTTCTTAACATTTGTATCTAATCGTATCTAGATTATTGTAATGGCCTCTATATAGGCATTAGTCAAGCCTCTCTCTCCAGACTGCAGAGGGTCCAGAATGCAGCAGCTCGCCTGTTGACGGGTACACGAAAGCGGGAACACATTACCTCTGTTCTCTCCTCTCTTCACTGGTTGCCTGTCCATTTTAGGATTAATTTTAAGATTTTGATGTTTGTTTTCAAATCTCTTAATGGTCTTGCAACTAATTATCTGTCTTAACTTATCAAACAGTATGCTCCGTCAAGAGCGCTTAGGTCTGCTGACCATTTGCTTTCAGTTGTCCCATGGGTAAAGCTGAAGAGCAGGGGCGAAAGAGCATTTGCAGTAGCAGGGCCGAAGCTTTGGAACAATTTGCCCCTGTACATCAGACAGGCTCAAACACTTGCTGTTTTTAAATCTAGTCTTAAAACCTATTTTCCATTACGCCCTAATACACAACATCAGCAAAACATATGCCTCTACCAAACACAAAAATACTAGGAAGATCATTGCAGCTCTGGTGACAGGAAAGATCTTGATCTGCATTCTCTCCGAATTATTGGGGGTACTAACTTGGAGGACATGGCAGAGTCTGTAAAGGATTGTATGAACAATGAATGCCCTGCCTGCAAAAATAAAGACTTCCCAGTTGCAAGTGAGGTGGACATGCAAGCAAGTATTTTTTTTCACACAGTGGACAACTGAGACTGTTCTCAGAGAGAAGAACAAGAAAGATAAAAAAGAGAAAGTGCCTGTTAAGATTACAGTGAAAAAGAGGACAGGGACGACTTTGCAGAAACTCCTCGAGCTCTTCCAACACCAGCTTACAAACTTCAATAGACATCTCTTTAACATAAAACAACAATTCACCTACTTCCGGGAACTAAAGACGAACACGACAGATCGTGAATGCTTAATTCATGTAGATTTTTCGGAAAATTATGCCTGCAAGTACTCTGAAATCCAAGCTGTACATTTTGCATCCAACCAGCAGCAGGCAACACTCCACACTGGAGTTACATGTTGGTGGAGTGGATGAATGTGTGCTTTGGCACAATCAGCCCGTCAAAAGAGAAAGGCCCTGCTGCCATATGAACCCATCTATCCCCAGTACTTGACCTGGTTCAGCTCAGAAACCAATGAAACACACATCTGGCCTAGACAGACTGTTCTTGTTTGCAATAGACACTATGGATTAAAAATTGTTGTTTTTTGTTAAGGCGAGACACGGCAGGCAAAAACATAGATTTTTCATGCAGTGATCAGTTTTGAGATTTTGGGCTAGTTTACTCCTTCAATATGTGTTCTTTCAAGCTGCTATAAAGAAAACGTTGAAAATATACATTAAGATGTTTATTTTATTACATTTTGTTTACTTGTGGCAGTAAATTTCTCCCGAATTTACCGAGAAGTTAGCATTCCAACGCGTCATGCCGCTGTTTACTGAAGTCTGTCAGGAGCGGTATCGTTGTAAAGCGCTGAATCTCCTGCACGCTATGTATCCCAAATATGGGCATTTCCTTTCTATCAGTAACCAATCGTGAATGTCCAAAGGGTGATTTAAAGCTAATGACGAAATCTCATTGGCTACTACTACTGCTAACGTGATTCGCTCAGACGCATCACGTGGTGTACTCTGCCAATGTTAATTCATTGAGTTACTGTAGTTGTAGGCCTTATATGCCTGCCATGTTATTAAATAATCAGTTCTCTTACGAGAGGTTCTCTCGTATTGCGTAAGTTTAGCTTACGTTACGGGAAAGATTCATCTTCTCGAGATATTGAAGCCAAAAAATTATCCTTAATTTTGTATTCATTGTCAACGCAGTGCAGCAGCTAGCAGACCTAGAGCAGGCAGTCTTGCGTGCTCATTGGCTGCCCTGCGGGCATCTGCTGCAGCCTACCAGTGAGCCCCGCGCGACGTCACGCCCAATGAAGGGCGCTCGCGCCTTCATAGCGTCATAGCCCGCCAGAATGGGCATGGCTTAGCGTATAAAAGAAGGGGCTGTAGGCTGAAATCCCTAATTTTTCGTCTCTTCAGCGAAGCCCTTCGCATCGCTGGATCTGAGAGAAGCCGCCGCCGCGGTCGAACAGCGAACAACAAGCTTAGGACAGCGCTGAGGAAGCCTGACTCAAAGCCTTCAACCCGGAAGCAGTCACTCCGCCCTTCGTGGGACCGCGCAAGAAGAAGCGCCGTTCCCAGAGGCAGCCGGAACCCGTGGCCACAGCGACGCGGTCGCCGGATAACCTTCCTCGAGCCTCGCCCTCGCCTTCCCCGCCTCCCTTCACCGACGCGCAGCTGCCGCTCTCATTCCTCACTGCCGTCGCGTCTGAGGAAGAGGCCGAAGTACACGCCACTAGAGACTGCTGTTCCATCCTGGCATCGGATAGCGAGGAGTGGTCGCTAAACTCCGCCTCCTCGTCGATCCAGGAATCCGGCCGCACCCGCGCTGGAGCTGATGCATCTGCTGACGCAGGCGGTTGACCGGCTTGGGCTCCAGTGGTCCCCGCCGAAGGAACCCGCGCGGAACAGGCTCGACGGATGTTTCCTGCAAAGTCACCACCGTTCAGCCCAAGCAAGCAGGCCCGCTCCGTTTCTGCCCGGAACTTCACACGGAGTTGACTAAGTCATGGAACACACCCTTCTCTTCGAGGCTTCAGCCTCAGACCTCCGCGTCGCTCTCCCAAGTGGACGGCACCGCCGAGAGAGGATACACGGCGATTCCTCCTGTGGAAGAGGCGGTCGCAGCGCACCTTTGTCCGCCCTCCGCGAGATGGCGGTCAAGGTCAGCCCTCCCGTCAAAAGCATGCAGAGCCACGTCCGCCTTCGTCGGCCGCGCATATGCTGCCTCCGGCCAGGCGCGCGCGCCGTGTTTGCCGCCTAGCCGCGTCTTTCCAGAAGGGCAGCTTTCTCCCTTTGAAAACGTTTCAAAGGATGCTGGGCTGTATGGCATCAGCGGCAGCGGTGCTCCGGCTGGGCCTACTGCGCATGCGCCCGCACCAACGCTGGTTGAATGCTCGCGCGTCTCGCCGAGCCTGGGTTTCTGGCGGCCAGAAAATCAGAGTGACTCAGACCTGCATAGCGGCTCTGCAGCCCTGGTTAGTAGCCGACTGGTACCAGCAGGGAGTGATGATGGGAACCATCTCTTATCGAAAAGTCATTTCGACAGACGCGTCCATCTCGGGTTGGGGCGCGCTGTTCGAGGGCAGACCGGCCTTTGGCCAGTGGTCAGACCAAGAGAAGTGTTTTCACATAAACTGTCTGGAAATGATAGCGGTCGAGAACGCGCTGAAGCGCTTCCTCCCGTTCATACAGGACCAGCATGTTCTTGTCCGCTCGGACAACATGCCTGTGGTTTCCTATGTAAACCGTCAGGGCGGTGTCAGATCCAGAAACCTCTGCAATCTGACGGAACGCATCCTTATTTGATCCCAGATGCACCTGCGCTCGCTGAGGGCGGCGCATGTGTCTGGCCATTTTCGAACGACGGCCCAGACAAACTGTCCAGGGACAACGTTCCCCCATGGGAATTGTCCCTGCACCCCCAAACAGTCCAGAAACTGTGGCGCCTATTCGGCAGAGCGGAAGTCGACCTATTTGCGTCAAAAGACAACGCTCATTGCCCGATGTTCTTTTCGAAGAACGAGGACGCGCTGGCCCAGGTCTGGCCCAGCCTCCCACTGTATGCTTTCCCTCCAGTCTCCCTGTTACCACAGGTGATCAAGAGAATCAGGGAAACGCGCCATTCGGTGCTCCTCATAGCTCCGCACTGGGAGAATCAGAATTGGTTCCCGGAACTAGCGCGGCTGTCACATTCAGCTCCGTGGCTGATTCCGGTGAGGGCAGATCTCCTCTCTCAGGCTCGCGGCTCGATCTGGCATCCCCATCCAGAGCGCTGGTCTCTGCACGCATGGTTGATCAACGGGTACTCGTTGCCCTGCCAGAAAGAGTGGTGAACACGATCACGCAGTCTAGAGCTCCTTCCACGAGAAGGCTCTACGCATCTAAATGGTCGGTGTTCTCCAAGTGGTGCACCGACAGAGATCTGGACCCGCGGACGTGCGAGGTTGCGCATCTGCTCACCTTCCTACAAGAGCTGATGGATAAAGGGAGGTCCCCATCCACGCTCAAAGTTTATGTGGCGGCCGTGGCAGCGTTCGCAGGATCGACGCTTGGCCAGTCACTAGGAAGACATGAGCTGGTCATCCGCTTCCTTAAGGGAGCTAGAAGGATGAATCCGCCGCGCCCCCCGTCGGTTCCTATGTGGGATCTTTCCTTGGTCCTCGAGGCCCTGAAAGCCTTCCCATTTGAGCCATTAGACTCCGTGGAGTTGAAATACCTATCACTAAAAAAGTTTTTCTGACCGCGCTGTCATCAGTCAAACGTGTGGGGGACCTGCACGCGCTGTTGACAGCGCGACGTGTCTTGAGTTCGGGCCAAATGACTCTAAAGTCATCCTCAAACCTAGACATGGCTATGTTCCAAAAGTGATTGGCACTCCTTTTAGAGCGCAAGTCATTTCACTGTCGGCTCTTCCAGCGTCAGACAGTGAGACAGACGTGAATCTCCTTTGCCCAGTCAGGGCGCTGAGGCTTTACACTACGCGCTCCGCCTCCTTCAGGCGCACGGAGCAGCTGTTTGTTTCGTTTGGTGGGCACTCCAAGGGTCTCGCTGCCTCGAAACAGACACTGTCCAGATGGATTGTGGACGCTATAGCGCCCACTTACGCGTCAAAAGGTCTGAAATGCCCTGTGGGCATTAGGGCTCATTCCACTAGAGGCATGGCCTCATCGTGGGCGTGGTACAGCGGGATTTCTATCCACAACATATGCGTAGCGGCGGGCTGGAGCTCCCCGTCTACCTTTGTCAGGTTCTAAAACCTAGAAGTTCCCGCCCTGCAGGCTAAACTCCTGTCAATCTAAGCGAGTTGTGCGTTCTGCCCAGATATATCATGCTCAGACCACTCTCACGTGATTCAGCTCTCCTGGTTGAGCTGCACTAGTAGGGACGTGCTAGATGCTTATACAGACCAGTGCTCTGCTCTGTATTCCCTACGTGTGTTTATGTGCAAGTGATGGCCCGCGTGGCTGGCCACCTTATTTTTTCCACTTATTGGGTTCCCCGAGAACCCTCGGCGACTCATGGGTGGTTGCTTGGCGCGCACGGCGTTGACAAAGTTCCCGTAGCGTAAGCTAAACTTACGCAATACGAGAGAACCTCTCGTAAGAGAACGTACTCGGTTACTAACGTAACCTCGGTTCTCTCTAGAGAGGGAACGAATATTGCCTAACCGGCCGTGCTCGTGCCACGAGCGACTTCGCTTCAGTCGACGAAAACCAGGGATTTCAGCCTACAGCCCCTTCTTTTATACGCTAAGCCACGCCCATTCTGGCGGGCTATGACGCTATGAAGGCGCGGGCGCCCTTCATTGGGCGTGACGTTGCGCGTGGCTCACTGGTAGGCTGCAGCAGATGCCCGCAGGCCAGCCAATGAGCACGCAAGACTGCCTGCTCTAGGTCTGCTAGCTGCTGCACTGCGTTGACAATGAATACAAAATTAAGGATTATTTTTTGGCTTCAATATCTCAAGAAGATGAATCTTTCCCGTAGCGTAAGCTAAACTTACGCAATACTCGTTCCTCTCTAGAGAGAACCGAGGTTACATTAGTAACCGAGTACGTTTTCATGAGCTTGAAATATTATATATTATTATTACCAAGGGCCTGAGCATTTATTCTGTTTTTGAGCATTTTTTCCAATAGAAATGTATTAAATTCCCTACTTAAATCTTTAAATGCCTTTTTCTCAAAATTAGTTTTTTTGTCATTCTTCAGTACAAACTTCTCAGCCTATGTAGCACCAATGTACACCAAACTTTCCAGTTATACACTTAGCAGTATTCTGAAGATTTTTTTCAGAGGGATTTGTTAATAAACCATTCCTGCCCTGATTTATGTGACATTTTAATAAAAAAAATATGGCGAAAATCGATTTTTTAAGGCTATGGACAGTATATTTTGATTTCCTAGGTAATGAAAGCATATATCCTGAAATCCCTCTGAACTTTTTTTTCATCTTGTGTGTAAACAAAATGAAAAAATAATTTTGCACCTGGCCTTATCATATGTTCAGATCTATCTACCGAAAATATATGCAAAATTGCGCTTATTTAATGAGATAATGCCTAATTTGCATAATTAAACATACAAATTTCAAAAACTTATAATACATTTTTTTATACTTGTGTAAGTAATCAACTGAGGAAGTTTTATGGTGATATCTATTGTTTAAAATTGTTTCCCCATTCACCTGTAGTGTCTCACCTTAAAGTTGAAATCATTTCACTGTAATGTTTTAATCTTTTTTTTAACTGAACTCAGATTAATTGCTTGTTACTTACAATAGAATAAAATGAAAGTTATCGTCTTAAAAAAGTTTTCTCTTTTCCTTCTAATGTGTCCTGTCAACGGTGTTACTCCTGTCAACTGTGTTACTTTGTCTGTAAACTGTGTGTTATGTGTGTTTTTTTATGTCATACATTTTTTAAATGTGAACAAACCATCAGAAAAATAGATAGGGATATCTCTGGAGATGGATATCTTGATTTCCATTACACAAGAGTAGATGTTAAAACTTCATGCTGATTTGTACTCGGCTTTTGCCAAGATAAGCAACACTAAGACGTAGCTATTCAGTAAACTATGCTTCACCCATTTACGCTTTCCATATGGTGGTGTGACTCCCCTTCTGTCCGGCGTTAACGACTGCAGTGTACTTGGCGCGTCAGCACACACGACGGCTGCAACTACAGTGTGGTCTCTCTAGTGGACCAGCACGACAACCGTCTGGATTGAGCCAAGTAGGGGACATCTCTAGGGTCTTCAAGTGGGCACCTTCCGTCCTCATTGTTTCGTTGACTAGCCCACGACACCTCAAGAGGGCTCGACAGTGACTCTGGCGTCCCAGAGTCACCCCACTCCGTCCCCTACTCAACTCAGCCCAGCTTAATGACCTCTACATCCCTCCTGCTGCTGAGACCTAACCACAATCTCACAATCTCTCCGCAACCCAACCATACGCGCTAACCCGTTTGACTAAGGCTGTCGAGCCCCACTGGTGCGTTAATATGCAGTTTCAGTGGCAACGGTTCCGTATGGCATACCACCTACCGCAAAACACAATATCTGCCCAACCACCCGTCATTCACGCAATATACACAGGAACGTAATGACTGTAAATACTGTACAACCTATACAAATAAACCAACAGACTCTTCAAGTTTTCAAGAATTCGACGAAACCGTAGCGTGGCGGCCTATACACAGCCAGCTAGAATCTTTCCGTCTCAACCACAGCCAGTTGCATAAGGATGGTGAATAATACTAAATTCAGCATACTGGATTTATGTTAAAGAAAAGTTTCAACCTTCATGATAGCATCCCACAATGGCCATTATGAAGTCCCAAATTCATATTTACAAATCAGTTAGATAGATAACCTCAAAAACTCTGGTGAATAGACTCAAACACCTTTAAACAAATGTGTTATCAAGCATGTGGTGCTTCATTCGTGTCATTTGACACAGCATTTGTCTGTATGACAGTTGACAAAATAATGAATAAAATTTTAATTTTCATAACATGTTTAAAAAGTCAGAAGAGCTTAAACTGGCCAAATAATTAATTTAGCACATTAATGGCATAATATATTATTCAACCACCTAGTTTATTGATCAAAAAAGAATACTGATTTTCTAACTTTTTGGCTGACATGAAATGTACCCCTAAATATATGACTCAGTTGGAAAGACTGTAGCCTAGGCCTACATGTGCTTGAATATACTGCAACAAGTATAACACTGAAAACAATTAACTAGGCTACGACTATTGCCTCAATGAACTCCTAATTGCGGTTTATTAATAGTGATTAAGGTTTGGATATGAACTAGGATTTAGGATGTAGAAAATGGTCATGAAGAATAAGGCATTAAAATGTGCTTTAGTAGGCTTCAAAAACAGCCAATATCAATATGCATGCTAATAAGCAACTAGTTATATTATTATTGTCATCATTAGCATCATCGACTTGAGTTTTGGTGACTGTCTGTTCAGTTGTGGATTCTGTTCTGAACTTGGGGCTATGGAGGACTTTCAACTACTTGTAAGTGACAGTCAACTAGATGGTACAGTGCCATCTAGTGAAGAAAACAATCCACAATTTAGTAATATACAGGCCAAGATTAGTATGCTGAAATACTTTTAAAGCTAGGGTCATATGACGGTTCTAAAAATAATATTATTTTGTTTATTTGGTCTGGGACCCATGAATAGACTTTTGTCTACTGTAGTGGACATTATATTTTAGTGAATTTCTCTGACATATACGTGTCACACCTCGGTGTCCTGTAAAGAGCACATTCAGGACTTTTCAGAAATACCAAATGTTTGGAGGTTTCACCATGAAAACAACATCTCCTTGGTGTTTAAAAATGTCTGACATTAATTTCGTGACCAAATGTAGCACTCTTATGGATGATAATATATTGTAATAATAATTTAAATCGGACTATTTTTCAAATTGTATTTCATAAACCAACATCTCAGAAAAACGTTACGGGGTTTCAAATCAAAAAATGACTTTCTGTTACAGAACAGGGCATTGATTTCATACATGTCCACTGTAGAGGACATCAGGACTTAAAGCATGTTTATCATGCGTTCTGGGAGACACAACAAGTGAATATGGAAATAAATTATACATCAATATTCCTATTAAATATTACATATTATTATTATTAAAATGTTGCTAATTACTAATCCAATTATTACACTTCTTTTTTCATTAAATGTTGCTCCAAGAACACAATGTGAAAATTGGATACAGTCTATAGATACATTGCATTGAATGTAAATATAAATTTATGGCCATTTTACCCACATATATCAATTAATTTCGTTAAATCTTCCATAACATAGGTGAGAATCATCTTTCTACAAATTTTGGTTAAAAAAAATCCTGAAACCCGCCAATTTTCACGAGTTTACATGTTAATGAAATCTGATGTAATATTATAATGCGTATTTGGCTTGCTGTCCGGGGGGAGGGCTCCGAGCTCAGAATTCGGCCCGACCCCAGAGTACTCCCCCCATAACCTTAGAGATCGTAGGTAACTATGAGCGGACCCAGCCGAATGTGGGGTGAAGGGGTGGTGGTGGGATACTGAGAAATTAGTAATGAGACAGGAGGTAAGGGAAGGCTTTATTTATACTGGCTTCTTCTTGCGCTGATTGGATGATTACCTGAACATGCTCCTCCCGAACTTTGTTTACATAAAACTTCATTTCACGAGTTTACATGTTAATGAAATCTGATGTAATATTATAATGCGTATTTGGCTTGCTGTCCGGGGGGAGGGCTCCGAGCTCAGAATTCGGCCCGACCCCAGAGTACTCCCCAAAATGCCAGATAAACGAAGGACAGCGAGCGTAGAATTTAACCCCCCAAAAAGTGAAGGGTATGTATTTACCAAGGAACGAGCTTGCCTGTTCGACTGGGAAGGCTCTCGCAACGACCGACGGGAACTTGGATGCTCACGGCATCGGACGGATAAGCCCATTCTGCAGTTGAACTGACAGCTCGCTGACGCAAGAATTATGCGAGCGTGAATTTGTGGACGAGTTTAACCGTTCACCCGGGAGGGCTCTCGCAGCGTCCGACGGGAACTTATATGCTCACAGCATCGGACGGGTAAGCCTCGCCAGGTTGGACGGAGGGCGCCCGCTGGACTCGGTCGGGAGGGCTCGACCGGCGCTTCGAAGGGGGGCTGGGGCACGGGAAAGACCCCTCACGTCCCGACGAATGGGGAGCCCGCCTGGCGACACGAGCGCGGTCGTCCGGCGACGACTAAGACGGGCAGACTCTCACTGCAATTCGAACGGGAGGGTTCAACCAGCGTTTTGGAAGGGGGACGGAACCCGGCCTTCGAACGGGTGAGTCATCGCTGCGTGCGAACGGGGGAGTCTGCATATGATTGAAAAACGTACACTATGAATATTAAGCGAGCGTGCAAGCGGCGAGCCCAGATGTAATCGGAAGGTTTGGTGTAAACGGATGTAACTGAAATGAGGCGCAGCAGGTGATAATTATAATTAATTAATTAGTTAGGGCTTGGTGAGCATTTCTGATGAAAAACCGGCTAGACCTAATATAGGTTTTGAAGGCATTCGATGACCAGCGACCGAGGGTTTTGATTTGTTGTTGGGAGAGACCTTTTTGAGCGGCTGTGGTCGTGGTAGCTGCTCCGATGCGGAATGAGTGGCTAGAGAAATGCTCTGCTGAGACGCCGGATTTGATGAGGACTGCTTTAAGATGCTTTTGGAACCAGAATCTCGTCGCTGGATGATTGGAGTCGTTAGTGAAAAGAGGGTCGAGTGGGGATTTGGACGAGGAAAGTTTATACTGCAGGTAATTAAAAAGCGCATGGTACGGTTGGATGGGAGTTTGTAGATTGAAAATATAAACGAAGTGCCCTCTTTTATCTCTGTCCGTTTTGCTTTGTTTAATGAAAAATGATATGGTTTCATTATCTACGATCTGGAGGTCTGAAATGGAGGGATGGATATTTGGGTCGAATAAGGAAGTAATGGTCAGTTCGGAACAGCGGAGGAAACCGAAGAATGCTAGGATGAACATAGCTTCTAATGTATATGCGGTGTTGATGGAGTGGTATCCAAGACGGAGTGATGAGATGCATCTGGTGAGTATATCGATTGTGATTGGTTGTCTGGTATCTGGGCGCGTGGGGCGGGATCTTTGGATTCCTTTAACTAGAAGGGACGTTTGGGAGTTATTTATTGCAGGTGTAGGTTTACCGTGGATTAATTTATGGAAAAATTGAATGCCGCTTAGATAGCTTTTAATGGATCCGGCTTGGAGACCTTTAATACTATGAAGATGAGATATGAATGAAGTAACTGTTAAAAGAGAAAATTCGGGAAACGACAGGTTGTGAGAGAGGTGGAATGATTTGAACGATTTCCATGCGGTGTAATAAGTTTGCAGGGTTCTGGGAGAGACGGCTTGGAGGATGGATTCGATAGACGTGTCCATAAGGGATTTTAGCGGATGGTCTATGGGAAGATCAGCTGAAAATAAGGAGGTACTGGAGTTGGAGTGAGGTCTGCTTCTGGTGCCAGCATCCTGAACTTCTGAAAAGAGAAACGGGAGAGAGAGTCAGCGATTTGGTTTTGAGCCCCTGGAACGTGATTTGCAGTTATTAAGAACTGGTCGCATGCGGAGATCCATATGAGGCGTCTGAGGAGTGGCATAAGCGCAGGTGAGCGAGAACGACCTTTGTTGATACAGTGTACAGTTGCTTCGTTGTCGCAATGGATTTGGATGCTTTTGGTTGACCATTCTTTCCCCCATAGGGAAGCTGCGACGACGATTGGGTAGAGCTCGAAAAGGGCAGAGGAGGCTGAAGACTGGGGTGTGTCCAGGAGCTGAGGGGGCCAGGGAGACGCGAACCAGCGTCCTTGGTAATAGCCGCCGAAGCCGATCGAGGGAGCTGCGTCTGTGAACAGTTTGATATCGAGGGGGAGAGAGATAAAGTCGTCGTAAAAAAAAGTTAAGCCGTTCCACTGATTGAGGAAATTAATCCATAATTTTAGCTCGTTTTTTGACTCGTCGGAAAGGATGATCCGATCTTCCAGCCCATGGACGGATGAAGAGAGGGCTAGGAGATGCGCGATAAAGGGTCGGCCCTGTGGAATAATGCGCATCGCATAATTTAGGTGGCCCAGCAGCGAGAGGAGTTCGCGTTTTGAACAATCTGTGCTGTCTGTAAAATTGGATGCGATTAAAATGATGCGATCGATTTTTTTTTTTTTTTTCCTTAGGCAGTGAGGCTTGGAATTTTGCTGAGTCCAGATTGATGCCCAAGAACTCGATGGATGTAGTTGGACCCGATGTTTTCTCGTGGGCTAACGGAATCCCTAGTTCGGCGAAAACTTTTTTCACTATGAGTAGGTGACCCTCGGGGATGATGTCGTGAGGTGAAATTATTAGGAAATCGTCGAGCAGATGGAGAAGATGAGGAATTGCATAATTATTGGAAAGGATCCAACATATGGCTTCAGAGAGAGTGTCAAATATTTTTGGGCTGCTTTTGCAGCCGAAAGTTAAGCGCACGGCGAAATAATACTTTATCTGCCAGTTTACACCGAATAAGTGCCATGAATCAGGGTGGATTGGCATTACTTTAAAAGCAGAGGAGATATCTACTTTTGCAAGCCATGCACCTCGTCCAGCTATTTTAATCATGGTTATGGCTTGTTCGATATCATGATAGTTAAGAGAATATTCTTCGAGAGGGATGAGACTATTGATGCTCGGATATGGAGAATTATGGGGGGCTGAAAGGTCGATTATCAGCCGCTTTTTTCCAGAGAATTTCCTGGTAGCCACGCCTATGGGGCTGATGCGAAATTTGTCGAACGGGGGGGCCTCGAATGGGCCGATCATGAAACCGGATTCAATTTCTTTTTTAATTAGCTTATCTACTACTCCGGGCTCTGCTAGGGCGGACTGAAGGTTAGCGCAGATAATATTTTGCGTGGGATGGCTTTCTACACCGGGTTTAAAGCCTTGATTGAGACCTGTCAGTAAATAATTTGTGAAGTTGGCATCTGGGTGGTGTGATAATTCTTCGGCTAGACGGAAAACATTCACAGGAGTCGAGAGATAGTTTTTTGCATTTTTATTGACAGATTTTTTGACTGGGCATATCACGCGGGCGTGTGCGCCGCCGCAGAAATCGCAGACGTGGAGAAAACGACAGCGTTGTCTTGGGCATCTCCCTTCATTGAAGTTCCTACAAACTTGTCTATCGGGTGCCGAGTATGGTGCTCTGATTGAAAAATCTTCTCTTGCGTGACGCGGAACGTAACTTGTGGATTTTATGGCATTCTGCTCTGGGCAGGGAGGGATCGACGGATTAATTTGTTTGTAACTTGTGAGTTATTTTTTAGAGTGACTGAAATGTCGCCGCAGTCTACTTGGCGATTGGACTCAGCCGGAGGAAACAAGGACAGGAGAGAACCCAAATCAACATCTGCACCTGCTAGGATTTGAGCTCTGATGTTGTTCGTCACTGGAGGAGGTTCAGATGCTACTGCATTCGGAGGGGCTGGTTGAGGAGTGGCTGAGAAGAGAGAGAAAGGAGAACGCACTTGGAGAGGGTTAAAGGGATGGGAAATCGGGGCTGTGGCCGTTTGCGGAGACATCCTCACGCGGAGATCGGCCCCCGGGTTAGGTGGAGGAGGAGGAATAGGAAGAGCATAGTCAAGTCAGTCAAGTCATCTTCATTTATATAGCGCTTTTAACAATGGATTGTTTCAAAGCAGCTTTACAGAGATAAACATATAATTTAAGGTAACAGATTGTTTTGGCATTATAGCGGTTCTTGAATAATGTTATTTCCAGCTAAAGTTAACTTTGATTGATTCACCTCCGTCGAAATGATCAGACTTTTAAACGCGAACCTGTGATTAACGCTGACGGCGTTCACATGCTCATTCAGAATTGATTCTATAGTTATGTGCTTTTTAAAATATGTGCGCAGGTTTATAATTCATACAACCCAGCCTAAACAAACTACTTTTCTTGCCTATAAATTTTGATACAGAATTTTGTTTTATTTTATCACTTCGGGGTACGCGAGCCGGAATTCACAACGCTTTATCTGTAGAGTGGGAAAGGGATCCTCCATAGGGAGAGGATAGTGGACACTTCAGCACTGCATTGTCATCGGGTCCAGGCGGATCTCCTTCGTCAGATCTGGACACGGCCTGGATCCGGCAGGCTGCGGGAAAACCTCGGGATAAACAAAGACACTAATATTAGCGTAGATGCCATTCTTCTTATGATGTAGCGAGTACATCAAGATTTAAGGGAAGTGTTCCCAGTTCCGGCTGACCTAATCTATGCAGCCTAACATTGAATTTATAGAAGTCTATAGTGTGTTATGTGTATGCTAGGTCAAAGAGATGTGTTTTTAGTCTAGCTTTGAACTGACAGAGTGTGTCTGCTTCCCGGACAATGGTAGGAAGACTGTTCCAAAGTTTTGGAGCTAAATAGGAAAAGGATCTACCGCCTGCAGTCGATTTAGATATTCTAGGTATTATCAACTGGCCGGAATTTTGAGATCGCAATAGACGTGAAGGACTATAATGCGTTAAGAGCTCGCTCAAGTACTGCGGAGCTAAACCATTTAGTGCTTTGTAGGTAATCAACAATATTTAAAAATTTATACGATGTTTAATAGGGAGCCAATGCAGTGTTGACAGGACCGGGCTAATATGGTCATATTTCCTGGTTCTGGTAAGAACTCGAGCTGCGGCGTTTTGAACTAGCTGTAGTTTATTTATTAAGCGTGCAGGGCAGCCACCCAGTAGAGCATTACAATAATCTAGCCTTGAGGTCATGAACGCATGGACTAATTGTTCCGCATTTCCCAATGAGAGCATAT
Source organism: Tiaroga cobitis (assembly GCA_030578255.1). Classification (NCBI taxonomy): domain Eukaryota; kingdom Metazoa; phylum Chordata; class Actinopteri; order Cypriniformes; family Leuciscidae; genus Tiaroga; species Tiaroga cobitis. Next base: position 25,172,368 of record CM060595.1, on the reverse strand, counting down.
GGCGTATTTTAGATATATTTTTAAGATGGAAAAATGCAGTTTTACAGATACTAGACACGTGGCTTTCAAAAGAAAGGTTGGTATCAAAGAGCACACCCAGGTTCCTAACCGACGACGAAGACTTGACAGAGCAGCCATCAAGTGTTAGACAGTATTCTGGGTTATTACGTGTGGAAGTTTTTTGTCCAATAATTAGAATCTCTGTCTTTTTAGAATTTAGTTGTAGGAAATTACTAGTCATCCAATTTTTTATATCAGCTATGCATTCCGTTAATTTTGTGAATTGGTAAGTTTCGTTGGGTTTTGAAGAAATATACAGCTGAGTATCATCGGCATAACAGTGAAAGCTAACTCCATGTTTCCTAATGATATCTCCTAATGGTAGCATGTACAGAGTGAACAGCAGCGGTCCTAGTACTGAGCCTTGTGGTACGCCATACTGAACTTGTGATCGATAAGACATCTCTTCATTTACTGCTACAAACTGATAACGGTCAGATAAGTATGATTTAAACCATGCTAGTGCAATTCCACTAATGCCCACATAGTTTTCTAGTCTATTTAAAAGAATGTTGTGGTCAATTGTGTCAAATGCAGCACTAAGATCGAGTAACACTAATAGAGAGATACAACCACGATCGGATGATAAGAGCAAATCATTTGTGACTCTAATGAGAGCGGTCTCAGTACTATGGTACGGTCTAAATCCGGACTGAAAATCCTCGCAGATATCATTTCTTTCTAGAAAGGAACACAGTTGTGAAGATACTGCTTTCTCTAGTATCTTTGACAGAAAAGGCAGATTCGAGATCGGCCTGTAATTGACTAATTCTGTAGGATCAAGTTGTGTTTTTTTAACAAGCGGTTTTATCATAGCCAGTTTAAAGGTTTTTGGTACGTATCCTAGAGACAAAGATGAATTAATGATATTAAGAAGAGGATATATGACCTCTGGAAACATCTCTTTCAGTAGCTTAGTCGGTATAGGATCTAACATACAAGTTGTCGATTTAGATGAATTAACGAGTTTGCAGAATTCTTCCTCTCCTATAGCAACAAATGAATCAAATTTTTCCTCAGGGAGACTACAATGCACTTCCTGATGCGATACTGTGGTAGACGGTTGCATAGTTATAATTTTGTCCCTGATATTATCAATCTTATAAGTGAAGAAGTTCATAAAGTCATCACTGCTGTGTTGCTTGGACACTTCTGAGCTTGAAGCTTTCTTTTTCGTTAGTTTAGCCACTGTTTCAAATAAATACCTTGGATTATGTTTATTTTCTTCTAATAGGTTTGAAAAATAAGCAGATCTAGCAGCTTTTAAAGCCTCTCTGTAAGCAATCGAACGACGAATAGGCATAGTGTGGAAGGGGAAAGAAATGCGCCGGCGATTGACCGGCTAACGGAGGCATCCTCACGTTAGGGTAAGCACCTGACGCTTGGGAAGGAGGAAAACTGAAAGATGTAGAAGGGAAGAAAAACGTTTGGGGATCGTGTAAGAAAGTGGAACTGCCGGGATCTAGAGTGTGAGGAACCACGATGGGAGGGGCTGAAGAGGGGAGTTGACCTGGAGGAGGTTGGCGCCCATCCGTGACTGGTTCCGGGGCGCGGCCCAGGCTAGTGGAAGGTCTGTGACGCCGTGGCGCGGGGGCGGAGCCTAGCGCTGCAAGTGAGGAAGGAGGTACTGCGGGACGAGCGATCGGGGTTCGGCGAGCCTTGCTCGTTCGAGCCGAAGGAATTGGAGGGATGTTAGGGGGAGCTGGGAGGTGGGAAGGCGCGGAGGAAGATGATGAAGATGATGAGTCCCTCGCTGGCGGTGGTGAGGGGAGTCTTCGGCGCCTTGGAGTATGCGGAGAGGATCTGGAGGGCCGACGTCCCCTGGTTGAGGATGGAGGCTCGATGTTGCTGTTGGCTGCTGGAAAAGGAAGGGTTGCTGGATCTGCATTTTGCGGTTGAGATGACTCCGTGATGAAGGATTCGTCGTCGGAGGGGAAGAGCTCTAACTCGGACATGACTGCACGGAGGCGGAGTCAGATGCTGAGAAATTAGTCATGAGACAGGAGGTAAGGGAAGGCTTTATTTATACTGGCTTCTTCTTGCGTTGATTGGATGATTACCTGAACATGCTCCTCCCGAACTTTGTTTACATAAAACTTAATTTATTGGTGATTGAAAAAAAATCCCATTGTTTTTGCCTATACATATAATTTCATGTCATTTTATTTTTTAAACAACTGAGTCCTGGTGTCCACTACAGAGGACATAGCATAACAAATGAATAAAATATAATTTTTCAAAAATGTTTTTTTTTTTTTTTGGACCATTTGTTTCTTATGCTCTAAACAATGTGATGACATGAGAAAAAAAACCTAAATTCAAAAAACTTTTTTTCTGGGTCTCAGGAGGTTAATGCAAGGTGTTTACGCAGCAAATAAAGCTTAATCGCTGTTTTCTAATTGTGTCCTCCTTTGGAAGGCCAAACAAAGTAGTTGGCAGTGCTGACGGGAAAAATAATACAGTAAGAATAAAAGTTACGCCTTTTTTCTTTGCGTATACATTTGAGCGATGTTATGAAACTCTGCCCCCACTGACGTAGATTTGAGGGGGCGTTTTTAAACAAAGCGTTTTAGGAAGGTGTGGCTGAGCCTTAAATTTAACAAAGAATATCTCTTTTAAAGGAAAACAAGAAATTGCATCATATGACCCCTTTAAATATGTTTCAGAGTTAAGACTAAAGGTCCCCAGACATGAAATGTTCACTTTCTGAGGTTTTTTAACATTAATATGAGTTCCCCTAGCCATATGGTCCCCCAGTGGCTAGAAATTTCAATCGATGTAAACCGAGCTTTGGCTATCTTTCTCTGCCTTTGAGAAAATGAAAGCTCCGTATGACGTCTTACGGAGGAAAGGTAACCTCCCCTTTCTCTGCTTTGCCCGCCCGTACTACGGAATTTGGCTCGCCCATGAGAAAATGAGCTAGGAAGTACGAACGCGTGACCGCGATTTGAGATTTTCCTCGAGAGATATCATGGCTTGCAAACGAGCGAAGCATGGCAGTTGATCAGTGTTCGGATGTACAAATGAACACAAAAGTATTTTTTTAGTTCCTTCATCTGAGCCTCTGAAGAGACAATGGGTTAATTTTATTTTCTCTGGAAATGCGCCGACACAACTTCCCAACGTTTTGTATGGTCCAAACATTTCACCGACGACTGTTTCCTCAACTGAGAGTGAGGAGTCACGTGCCGATTTGGGCGGGGTCTGAGCCGGTCGGCCATGATGGCAGGAGACGCTATCGGTTGCCAGGTGCAACGCCTTCAGAACTTCACAGAGGCGCGACTAAACATTCCAGAAATAGCGGAAGAGAGACAGTGCAGCTTAGTATTTGTTTACATTTTAGCGATACGCCGCAGTTGGAAGATATGGAGAAGGAAGATAAATGAAAGGGGTTCTATCGGGAGAGACTAAATAACAATGCTAGCCAGCTTTATTTAGAGAAACTGCTTGTCAATAAACTGACAGCAGCAACAGCGAGCAAATCATGATTTCAAAAGCAACATATTTCAGCACAGTTCGCCTTTTATTTAACACAAACGAACAAAATTAATACTGTTATTCAACTAGAGTTGTTTAATTTGTTATAGATATATCTGTACCACGAAATGTTTTAAAAAGACACTTGTTAAAATGACGTACGACGACTCACATTGACAGGGGAATGTCCTATCTGTCTGCTTATCGTTGCACGGCAGGTGCAAATGCACGTATCTGATTCATATCAGATTTATTTCCACATATGAATGAGGCCTGAAACACCAAGTGTGACTGAACTCTCGCAGTTCAACGTTACAGGTTTGGGGGTTTCTAATGGTGCGTTCATGTGCTATGGTAATTATGGTAAATACCAAAAGCCGACGTGGAAAATGCACATGAACACCCCCTCATGTGGTATTTTCCACTGGGCAGCTTGTAGAATATTTTGATGCACGAGTTGCCGAGATGAGATAACCTTTGACTCTTTCAAAATGGCGGAGAGCAACGCGAGAGTCGTGAATGGTAAAAATATGTAGGCTACTATTCATGATTTAGAAAATATACAGCATATTATTTACCGTTTGAGTTTTGATAAATCATCTTGTTGCTGTAGCAGATGACTTAAGCAATCTAAAATAATTTTAGCTAAATAACAGGTCTGGATCTCCAGACTGTTTACCACATTATGACAACAAAAGCACTTGAACGCAACACACTGGTAAATACCAGTTCACAAGTGGAAAATATCATATTTTCCATAGCACGTGAACGCACCATACGTCTTTCACCCAGCCGCAGCAGAATTGTTCATAAGCTTCTAATGACGTAAAGCTTCTGAACTCTTGCATTGTGTAGGCAGTAGCCTAACGTTAGGCACGGTACCAGGTAATTGACTAACTTATGTCAGGGTATGTGAAAGGTGGTAGTGCTTTGGGTCTTTCATCCATTCTGTAGCAAGTCGTACGGGTCCATGTTGTTGATGTCAAGTAGTTTCTCTAAATAACGCTGCTTGGTGTTGGTATTTAGTCTCTCCCAATAGAGCCCCTTTCCTTTTGCTTCACCCTTCTTCATTTATTCCAAAGAAACTGTGCCTTATTGCAAAAATGCAAACAAATATCAAGCTGCTCTCTCTCTCTCGGTCTCACGATCGAAGTAACCATGACAACGGATAGCGTATCCTTCCAAGATGGCGACGCCTTCCCGCAATGCAACGCGGAGTGAAACGCGTGCACGTCACATTCTCATTCTCAATACAGCGAGAGACTATTTATATAGAGACATGCCACTTACTCAATCCTCAATACAACTATATAGGGAAAACCCGTAACGCCAAAGATGGCGGTTGTATGCACATGTCCCCCCCCCCCTTCCACTGGAAAGCCAATCGTCTGCTTTTAACCGTCAAGCCGGGAAACATTTAAGCCTATCGTCTGGTTCCACTGACGCATGCGCACAGTTGAGGTTTGCGACAGTGGAAAATACGTTACTGTTTGAAAAGGCGGCAGATTTGATATGCAGTGTATGTGTGCGTTGTGTAAATATCAGACATCCCAAGTGTCTACCGCATATTGATAGCGGCTCCCTGATGCCTGCAAATTAGTTCAAATCTCCCAGAATCTAGAGCGAGCGAGCGAGAGCTCACACATACTGTTTCAAACCGCGCCGCGCGCGCACGTCAGAGAGCGAGAGAACCCTTGCGCATGCGTAGTAAAGTATAACCTGTGGGGAAAAAGGCGTTTTAAACCTTATTTTGGGGCAAAGTCATAAAACTTTTTCAGCGATTTTTATCATATTTTACTGCTGTTTCTATACATGCAGTTTTTATGTCCCGGTGACCAGTGAAAGTGCAGTTCTGACTCTCTGCCGAGTGGCATGACTTGCCTAAAAGGACTTTGATACAGCATGTATGGTATGTATCGCTGCAGCCCGGAGACCTGCAGGTGGGAGGAGCTTACGCCGCAAGTAGGAGGGATTTAAAAAATGTGCAAGTAGGAGGAGTTTATGCCGCAAGTGGGAGGAGCTTATGCGGAAATCCCCAAGCTGTCATTGCTGAGGACGGCGGTGAATGAGTATGGCAGGAAGTAGCGACAGTAATGAAAATAAACGATCAAACATTACGTTCCTCATCATGGTCTGATTTCTTACAGCTTTGTTATTATTGTGTGTGTCCAATACCACTCACTGTCAATGATGAAGTCACGTCTTTACACCTTTTACCATACTTAAAGTGATGGTGTTTTAAATTCATCATGGCTGTAGCCTGTAGGCCTTATTCAAGCATATTTCTGAATAAAGCTACATATTCTACAATATCAAGTAAATGAACAAATTAAAATGTGATGCAATTGGGCTCAGTGGAGTGAATGTGTAAATACATGAAAAACATTTGGCTAATGTAAAAAAAAAAAAAAAAAGTTACCATCCATCTTTACCCATCATATTTTTTTTTTTTAAATAGCAGACTAATGTTCTTCTGAACGTGTTACATATTACATTTAAATCTCAGGGTGGATAAATTATTTTTTTCCAATAAATAAAATCATGTACAAGTCACTCAGAATTGATTGCAAAAGTGTTTTTTTATTTTATTATTTTTAGTCTTTTTTTGTTATTTGTAAGGACACTATATCAGCTCATTAGAACTGATCTGCGTGCAGTGAAAACTGCAAAATCCAGGGTGGAAGGTTTCTGAATAAATGCCCTGGAGCTCGCCTTGCCTTCCCTTCCCTTCCCAGCATAACCTGGTGGATACACAAGAAGCACAATAAGAACTAGGGTTTATAGTTGACATTGAACATTTACAAACATTAAGAATAATTTCTCAGCTCAGTAGGTCCATGCCATGCAAGTGAATGGTGTCCAGAACTTTTAAACTCCAAGGGATGACATAAGTAAATTAGATTTTTAGTTTTCCGTTAGACTAACAACTAGTTTATTCATCCCCAAAACGTATTAGGTGTGCTGCATTTGTACTTAAACCCACACTCCAAACAACTGGAGATTGAGTACATCCTCCAGAAGAGCTGTTTGTAGTGAGACGACTTATTTTTCCAGCATGTAAAAAAAAAAAAAAAAATGAACATAACATTTAACATTATCAATGATGTTCTTGTTATGCGTTTTATTTTTTAATGTCAATATTTACTTTCTAGCCATAAGAAGTGTGCCTGATTCTTGTAATTGTCATCCCCAACTATGTCCCTGAACCTTGAGCAAGCCAATGACAGGGGCATGTAGGGAGCATCTTCTTCTTGAAGAACAACTTCAAGAAGTATATTCTTCAGCAACGCTCCTGATAACTGAAAAGATAGCAACAGTTAGCACAGGCTGTTAAATTTTTAAAAAAAAAGCACATTATATAACATTATTCAACTACCTTGAAGATGAAGCATGATGGAGGGTCATCGTCTTTTAACAGCTCATCCTTAAAGAAAAATATAAGTGGATTAAAATTGTTCTATGATACACATTTTAAATCATCATTAAAATTGATTATGCATTGCTAAAAACAGAGGGCACAACTGGGATTTGGTCTACTAAAATGAAGTAATTTAAAATTAGCTGACCAATATTATAGTTTCATAATTTGAAACCCAGTATAGTAAATGTATTTTGTTTCATATCAAAGTTACTTTCATATAGTTCAGTTTTTTTCTTCCCATAGGTTTCAGAGAGTGCAGAGCATTCTTCTTCTTCTTCTGAAAGAGGAGTAGAATTAAAAAAAGAGAAAAAATTATCGATAAAAAATATCAGCAAAATATAAAAAGCTGACAATACCAGCTACAACAGCTCGCTCTCTCTTTCTCCCATGTTTTCCACAATTTGATTGTCATGCAACAAAAACAAATAAAGTAAGCTATAACAAGTACAATATCAAAATTAATTGAATGCAAGTATGCATTACATTGATCACAAATTACAGTAAAGACTTTTGTAAATACAAAAAAAAAAAAAAAACTAATTAATGGTCCAATTTTAAATATATATATATAAAAAAACTTATTCACCAATGAATACAACAACATTTCAAAATCTTGCCAACCCCTAATAGTATTAAGAACAGATATTAGAGTTTGATAGACCAAGTGAAGTAGTGTTTACACCTGCTGATTTTCATCATCATTGAAACACTTTTTCTACTCCTTTTCACTCAAAGGGTCTGCAGAATATATTTTTACTGAAATAGTGTTATGAACAATCACTAAATCATTCCGTTCCATGACTTTCCAAAACAGTTTACAGAGTGAACAAGATTTCTTCGCTTCTTTAAGGGTTTCTTAAAAACACCACGTGTTAAAAGTACAGCTAATTTTTTCACACTTACTCTAAAGAGAAATTTCAAGCAAGATGGCACACCACCATTTCCTTATGTTCTTCGTGTTTAGCTGTGTACATAAAGTAATGAAGTATAATTTTCAATTATATTAAAATGCATATAGCTACAAAAAATAAATACTTACTTCAGTGAAGTCAGACATCTGTCCCATAACAACATACAGTGCATACTATAATATGCAAAGAAACACAAAAAAAGTTAAATGGGTAACATCAATTGATTACGACTGGATACGATCTCCTATTCATAGTGAATATAACAATACTATTTTGGTCAACTTACACCAATGTACTACCACCCAAGATAAATGGGACTGGCCTGTTGGCTGGAAGTTCTCATCAAATTTTATATTGTCCTTAGGACAAAGCGGACAGTGAAATTTTGTGAAAAAAGCATAACTACAATGAAAACAAGTTTTAAAATAATTGCATGCATTGTACAATTAAGTTAGGAGTTGTATTCTAATATCCATTACAAAATCCATTACAATTTGAAAATCAATGCAGTCCTAAAATGTACAAAAATTACACTGCCACAATACCTTATTGTGGTCTTCAGAATCCATAATCTGGAGAGCAAATTGTAGAAATGGAATACAGAAAAGATCTTGGCATGCAAGTTACAGATTTTGTCATTTGTGTGCTACTAAAAAAACTACAGACATTTATTTGGATACACTTTACCCTTATTCTTTTTTAATACATCAAGACTAAAAACAGTGTAAACACCATTATGAAATGGTCTTTTTCAGAACTTATAATGCTTTTTTACAAAACTAAAAACTGTACAACAAGCTTACCCCTTCATCTCATCATGCTGACATGTGAAAGCGGTTTTCTTCTTTGTTTTCTGATGAATCGCAACAAAACTTACACATTATTACCGCCACCAACTGTGGAGCATAAAGCAATAGCTACTAAAACACAGGTGATACTAAATAAACCAATTAAAATCCTCTGGAAGTTTGTACAGCCCACTGGCGGCTAAAGCTCCACCCACTTGCTGCTAACCCACCCATTTGCAGCTGACTCCGACCTCCGTTTACCATCTCCAATACAGAGCTGGCCTCGATGAACGTCTGAAAATAAATCAATCGAGCTACCAAGCAACAATTTCTGATGTGTAGCCTAATTGTTCAAGTTCAGACAGGTGATCTTTCTCTCAAAATCGATCAATAGGCCTACTGTTTAAATGCCAGTCAAGCCAAGCCAGTGACTAAAATATCAACTTCACATCGTTTCTTTTAGTAGGATGAAAATAATCTTATTTAAATTGTGAACAAGAAAGCGATGAAAGAACAATCTTTCCACACAGCGCTAGTTTATGGACAACTCGTTATGAAATCAATGACGCACGTTACACTGCACAACGAAGCTCTTACTGTATGTACATCATCGTGTTTGCATTGGTGAAAGCATTAGAGAGAGTGCAGAGTTTCACGATCAACAGACTGTCATCTGCTTGCTCAATGCTCATCATGGGAACATTTTATGTGATGGGAATAGATCTAAATACTTTAAAAATTTATCACGATTCGTTAATCTCTTTAGCTGTAATAGTAAAAACGTATAATAGCTGTAGTAAAAGTATTCGAGAGAGTTTCACGTGTAAGTTGCCTTTGTGCAATATTGTTTGTTTTGACTTGGAGTTTTTCCCTGCTAGGATTAGCAATGTGTTTCCTTTGAGACATGTCAGGTTTTGTTATTTTTGTAGTGTTGTGGTGAAAGCGGGTAGTAGCTTTTGTCTCGGGAGCACTTCCATGGTGTTGAGAATTGTCGCTGGTTTAACCAGTTGCAGTTCCACCCACTGGGCTTGCGTGCTTAATTTCCCCCCGCCAGTATCCGCATGAAGACTAGGCTTTAGGTAGGTAGATAGACTTATTCTGAAGAGTTAGATAGTGGGTAGAATTCCAAGTATTTTTATTGCACATCTGGTTTCTTTCAGTCTGTGGGTTATTTGCTAATGGCTGATGTTGAAAAATTTGTTGAATCGCCTTGTCCCGTTCTGATAAATAAATGTACAAAAGATCAACTTTTAAAAATCGCGGAATATTACGAAATAAAACTTAGCGATAAGAGAATAAAAGAAAGTAGTATTAGAACTGAGTTAAAAAATAAATTGATTGACAAGAGAATTTTGGTCGCTGAAATGAGTGAAACTGATGAGCACGAACAAAGTTTGACTGTACAGTCTGCTTTAACTTTTGACCAACAAAAAGAGTTATTATTGTTACAAATGGAACATGAGAAAATAAAGCAGAGGTCTGAGCAGAGTAGAATTGAATTGGAGAAAGCTAAAATGGACTTGGAGTATTTAAAACGGAAGCTCATTAATGAAGGTAAAGTTGATAGCGATTCAATTGTTGGTACGTGTGGGAATTTTCCGCTGAATCAAAGTCTAAAACTTGTTCCTAAATTTAATGAGGCTGATCCGGATGTTTTTTTTTTACTATGCTTGAACGTGTTGCTGAGATAAAAGGTTGGTCTAAAGCAAACTGTGTTTTGTTGCTGCAAAGTGTATTAGTAGGTAAGGCGCAGTTAGCCTTTTCTGCTTTAAGTAAAGAAGAGTGTAGAGATTATGAAACCGTTAAGTCCGCAGTGTTGAAAGTATACGAGTGTGTACCTGAAACCTATCGACAACGCTTTAGGTTGTGTAAAAAGAGTCAGGGACAGACTCATTTGGAGTTTGTGCGGGATTTAAGACGACATGTTACACGTTGGTGTGCTTCGCTTGATGCTAGAACGTTTGAGGATTAGCTTGAATTGATCATTGTTGAACAGTTTAAAGTTTCAGTTTCTGATCAAATTGCGACGTATATCAGTGAGCATAAAGTTCAGTCTCCGGAGGAGGCAGCGTCGTTGGCGGATGATTTTGTGCTCACTCACAAAAATGTTGCTATTGATTGGAGAGCACGTGAAGTGAGCACAAATCGCTTTACAGATACTACACAGAGTGGTCGCATTTCTTTAGGGAAGTTTGATCCGTCTAAAACGTGTAACTACTGTCGGGGAAAAGGGCATTGGAAAGGGGACTGCCCTATTCTTAAGGATAAAAATAAACGTACTGATGTGAATAAGTTTAAGCCTGCTGCAGTTGCAAATTCTGTCAATTTGAGTGATGCTGAGACTAATGAAATTTAACTGTCTAATGATTATTTTTCCACTTATGCTCCTTTCATTACAGAAGGCCGAGTGTCATTGTCGCATGGAGTTGAAGTTCCAGTTAGAATTCTGCGTGATACGGGAGCTATGGATTCTTTCATTTTGGAATCATTTTACCGTTTTCAGCGCAATCTGAAACAGGTGATAGTGTTTTAGTTCGAGGAATGGGCTTAAATACGTTAACAGTTCCTATTCATAAAGTCAATCTTCACTCTGATTTAGTGACTGGTGAAGTAGTAGTGGGATTGAGTCCTGCTTTACCAATTGAGGGTGTTCATCTAATCTTGGGAAATAAATTAGCAGGAGACCGGGTGTGGGCAAATGCATCTCCAGCTCCCATGGTTTCATCTAGTGGAGAGCTGATTCAGCAGAAAATGGTTGTAGACCCTGTAGGTGTTGGAACTCGTGCTATGACTAAAAATGTTGAGCATTTGGAGGCTCAAGGAAAAGAGTTAAATATGTTAGGTACTTTTTTGCCTATACCTGATTTGTCTGCTCTGTCTTTTCCTCTGTCTGCAGATGAGCTGAGAAAAGAACAACACTCATATTCCTCCTTGGTTGAGCTGATTACCTCTGCACTTCATGACAGTGATGTACCAGATATGGCTAGAGGCTATTTTGTACAAGATGGTTTGTTGTTGAGGAAATGGAGTCCTCATGGTGAGAATTTTGTTGGGGATCCTATTGTTCAGTTAGTGGTTCCCACAAAATTTCGGCATGCTGTGTTGGAAGTCGCACACGAAAAGTCAGGTCATTGTGGGGTGTGTAAGACCTATGATCGTGTTTTGCAAATTTTTTTTTTGGCCACGTTTAAAACGCGACGTTTCAGCATACATAAAATCATGTCACGTTTGTCAGGTAACTAGTAAGCCGAATCAAAAACTGAAACCGGCTCCGTTACATCCAATTTCTGCAAATTGTGACCCCTTTGAACACATTATTGTCGATTGCGTGGGTCCTCTGCCGTGTTCAATGTCGGGAAGCAAATACTTGCTTACTGTCATGTGTCTAGCCACACGTTTCCCTTCGGCCTATCCGTTGCGTACTATTACGTCACGATCAATTGTAAGAGCTTTGTCACAATTTGTCACTTTTCAGCATTCCAAAAATCGTTCAGAGTGATCAGGGTACTAATCTTACCTCTCATCTCTTCCAACAAGTTTTAAAACAGCTAAAAATCAAGCATAATCTTGCTAGTGTGTATCATCCACAAAGCCAAGGAGCATTAGAGAGATTTCATCAAACTTTGAAGTCTCTCCTTCGTGCTTATTGTGTACAGTTGGATAGAGATTGGGAGGAGGGTTTGCCCTGGTTACTACTGGCTGCACGTGAGGTTGTGCAAGAAAGCACTGGATTTAGTCCTAACAATTTAGTTTTTGGTCACAAAGTTTGTGGGCTTTTGGCTGTGCTACAAAATGAGGTCAAAGTTTCTGACTCGCCGAAAAATTTGTTGTCGTACGTATATGGATTTAGACAGAGGTTGATTCAGGCTAGAACACTGGCCAGAAATAAACTTGAAAAAAAACAGGAAGGCATGAAACGGTTGTAAGTGGAACGTCGTATTTTTGAGCCAGTAGACCAGGTTCTTGTGTCACGTCTTTTGCTTTCTTCTCCTTTCGAAGCTAAATTTGAAGGGCCGTATGTCGTAAAACATAAACTGAGTGATGAAAATTATGAGGTTGCAACTCCACATCGGAGAAAGTCAACCCAGTTATATCATGTGAATTTATTGAAACCATATTATGAGAAGTCTAGTGCAGAGGTCAACCTTGTTCATTCTGCTCTCTTTGCGGTTTCAGATGTTAAAGATGGGCTTTGTTCCGGGCAAAGGGAGAGTGAGGGTAAAGAACCAGATGATGGTATTTTACGTGGACGTTTAAATAATTCTGAATCTCTGGAAAAACTAAATGTTACTCTTGCCCATTTGTCTCCTTTGCAGATAGCAGAGTTGAGTACCCTTTTGCAGAGTTTCCCTGAGTTATTTGGAGATACGCCATCTCGAACGGACTGGGCTGAGCACGATATTGATGTGGGTAATGCTCCCCCTATCAAGCAGCGTTATTATCGTGTGTCACCAGAAAAACGAGAGTTGATGGAAGCAGAAATTAAGTATATGCAGGAAAATGAGATTGCTGTTCCTTCATGTTCAGAATGTGCATCTCCTTGTCTGTTAGTCGGAAAACCTGATGGGTCAGTAAGGTTTTGTACAGATTTTAGAAAACTCAATACTGTGACAAGACCTGATTGTTTTCCACTCCCTCGGGTGGAAGACTGCGTTGACCAGGTAGGTTCGGCTAAGTATGTGACTAGACTTGCTAAGAGGTTACTTGCAAGTGCCTTTGACACGGCGAGCTCAAGAAATCTCCTCCTTTGTCACTCCATCAGGCCTTTATTCTTACAAAGTTATGAGTTTTGGACTGTGAAATGCGCCTGCCGTCTGATGAACCGTGTGGTATCAGGCCTTGACGGGTGTGCTGTGTATTTGGACGATCTTGTTGTGTTCAGTGACAGTTGGGACTTGCATTTAAAACGTTTGCGTGGAGTTTTGAGTCGTCTGTCGGAAGCCAGCTTGACTGAATTTGGCAAAGTGCAACTTTGCTCAGGCCACTGTGACATACCTTGGTAAAGTGGTCGGAAATGGTGAAGTCTGACCGTTGAATGCAAAAAAATCCAGGCTGTTCAAGAGTATCCTGCGCCTACTACCAAAAAAGAGCTTATGCGCTTTTTGGGTTTAGTGGGTTACTACCGTTCTTTTTGTCGTAACTTTTCATCAGTTGTCGCACCACTTACCGATCTTTTAAAAGCCAAGACAAAGTTCATATGGTCTTCAAATTGTGTGCTAGCTTTTGAAAATGTTAAATCTCTATTGTGTTCATCTTCTGTCCTTGCTTTGAAAGGTCATTCTCTTTGCAGGTTGATGCGAGTCAGGTTGGAGCTGGAGCTGTCCTCCAACAGGCTGATGAGCAGTTTCTTTTCGCGCAAGTTTAATTCATACCAACTAAATTATTCTGTGGTGGAAAAAGAGGCTTTGGCTTTGATTTGGGCATTACAGCATTTTGACATCTATGTTGGATCAAGTCAACCCGTTGTCATTTATACCGACCATAACCCACTGACGTTTTTGAATTCTCTTCACTGCCCGAACCATTGGCTAATACGTTGGTCCTTGTTTCTCCAGGCCTATTGCCTTGACATTCAGCACATCAGAGGGTCTGAAAATGTTGTGGCAGATGCCCTGTCACGTGCCCTATGATTGATGTTTAATGTGTAGTGTAACTTTTTTTTTTTTTTCTTTGTCTTGCCCTGGCTGCTGTTCTTGGTCCTTAGCTTCTTGGAAGTTACGGGGCTTACTTTTTGGCTCAATTGTCTTGCCTATTTGCAGGGATTCTTGACAGACCCCTGTTTTAAGGGGAGGAGTGTGACGACCTGTCTTTAATGGGGGTTTCCCCTACATTGGATGATTACTCCACCCTCCTACCTGATTGCATCGGTGACACCTGCTGCCAACTTCACTTATCCCCTTTTAAGAGAATCAAGAAGGATGGCAGATGCAGACGGCCTATTTGATTTGATATTTGTTTGGTTATGTTTCTTTTGCATGCATCACGACACTATAGCACATTACATTTCCACACATTCACCTAGCATGACACTACTGACACCTGACTGCTACATAACATAGTTTTTTTGTATAATTTTCCTTGTGCTAATAAATAACTTTCTTTAAAAGTTCGGTTTTCTCGTGTGTCCCAATTTTGTTGCGTCCATTTGGAGCCATGGGACGTAACATGCATATAACCGTAGCCTAATGTATGATAATCATGTGATACTTTACCAGGCTATATATACACTCACCTAAAGGATGATTAAGAACACCTGTTCAATTTCTCATTAATGCAATTATCAAATCAACCAATCACATGGCAGTTGCTTCAACGCATTTAGGGGTGTGGTCCTGGTCAAGACAATCTCCTGAACTCCAAACTGAATGTCAGAATGGGAAAGAAAGGTGATTTAAGCAATTTTGAGCGTGGCATGGTTGTTGGTGCCAGACGAGCCGGTCTGAGTATTTCACAATCTGCTCAGTTACTGGGATTTTCACGCACAACCATTTCTAGGGTTTACAAAGAATGGTGTGAAAAGAGAAAACATCCAGTATGCAGCAGTCCTGTGGGCGAAAATGCCTTGTTGATGCTAGAGGTCAGAGGAGAATGGGCCGACTGATTCAAGCTGATAGAAGAGCAACTTTGACTGAAATAACCACTCGTTACAACCGAGGTATGCAGCAAAGCAATTGTGAAGCCACAACACGCACAACCTTGAGGCGGATGGGCTACAACAGCAGAAGACCCCACCGGGTACCACTCATCTCCACTAAAACTAGGAAAAAGAGGCTACAATTTGCAAGAGCTCACCAAAATTGGACAGTTGAAGAATGGAAAAATGTTGCCTGGTCTGATGAGTCTCGATTTATGTTGAGACATTCAGATGGTAAAGTCAGAACTTGGCGTAAACAGAATGAGAACATGGATCCATCATGCCTTGTTACCACTGTGCAGGCTGGTGGTGGTGGTGTAATGGTGTGGGGGATGTTTTCTTGGCACACTTTAGGCCCCTTAGTGCCAATTGGGCATCGTTTAAATGCCACGGCCTACCTGAGCATTGTTTCTGACCATGTCCATCCCTTTATGGTCACCATGTACCAATCCTCTGATGGCTACTTCCAGCAGGATAATGCACCATGTCACAAACCTCGAATCATTTCAAATTAGTTTCTTGAACATGACAATAAGTTCACTGTACTAAAATGGCCCCCGCAGTCACCAGATCTCAACCCAATAGAGCATCTTTGGGATGTGGTGGAACGGGAGCTTCATGCCCTGGATGTGCATCCCACAAATCTCCATCAACTGCAAGATGCTATCCTATCAAAATGGGCCAACATTTCTAAAGAATGCTTTCAGCACCTTGTTGAATCAATGCCACGTAGAATTAAGGCAGTTCTGAAGGCGAAAGGGGGTCAAACACAGTATTAGTATGGTGTTGCTAATAATCCTTTAGGTGAGTGTATATATATATATATATATATATATATATATATATAGTAGATGTAGTGTGCAATAAAGACCAAAGTGTCCTATTTTGGTTTGTAACAAATTTGCATAATGCATCATATTGTCTTGGCTGCTTGCGGACAATGTCTACTTCTTTTACCCTCTGTAGTTGTAGCTGAGGCTTGGAAGGTGTTGTCAACATGCAGAGAAGATGCCCTTTTCTGTGCTGCGAAAGCTAATCCACTAAGCATGCATTTCCCAAAGATGAAGAATCTGGCTCGAATTGTTACAGTAAAAATGACACCATCGACTGTTCATCACTGTATGCCTGGAGCTGAAATTCAGATATGATAATCAGAGCCGGATTAAATAAATGGACTACACTAGGCAGGCTGCATTTTTTAGGCCCCCCTTCACCTGTGTTATTTATGAATTGAAATCTGAAACTTACCAAAGTTACTAATAAAAGTTATTTCACATTTTACATAGCCTAGTCTTTGGTTACAAATTGGTTGTTTGTATGCCCAAATAAGTCATGTGTTGTAAATTAAACAGTCTATCAGACTATTTTTTGATATTCATTATTTATACGTCATTACACGGCTCTATTAAATGCTATTAAATTATCCTCATCTCATCCATTGGGAGTGTCATTGTTAAGGCAGTAGCAGTAAATAACCAATAGGTGTCAGTAAACTATGTAAACAGAGCAAATAGGTTTATCTTGTTTGCTCTGTTTACATTTAATCAACACATTCAATTAAGATTTTCTGCAAAATGCAATAGCTTACAACATTTATAAACTGAAGCATGTTTAAAGGCGCAAAAACAAATCATAAACACGCAGCTTAAATTATTACAGTATAAATGGTTGACAAGGGTTTATATAACACCTGAAAAACTCAATCATATGTTTAGCAATATTCCTGATATATGTACAAAATGCAAAATTATAAAGGAACTCTAATTTACTGTCTATGGGAATGTTCTGATATACAGAAGTTCTGGAAGGATGACATAAACTGCTTGTCAGCAGGGCCTGAATTTCGTTTTGGAAAATGGGGGGGGGGGGGGGGGAGTTAAGACTTTTTTTTTAAATTAGGCCTACATTTATCTCCTAAAATGTATGCTCACTCATTGCATTTTTACAATGGGGTAATTATGTTCTTAAGAATTTACGCAACACAAGGAAGCTTGATTTCAATCTTTGCATTAAATTGAAAAAGTAGCACAAAAGTACAATAGAATAAAGATATCTATAAAGAGAAAAGTTTTTGCTTAGGTCTGACACCAGTATTCAGAATTAGTACTACAGAGACTGAATAAAGTAGGCCTAATCAAATGCAAAATAACACTGGCTAGTGTTTTAGTCCTGAGAACTAAATTAAATACATAGGATATTAATCCTGATTCCTTAAAATGAAAGCTATGTTTTGTTGTTTTGACAACCAAATTAACGACAGACTATGGCTGCTGTCACTGTAAGAGCTCGTGCACAGATCCTGTAGCCACTAACATTATACGGTCACGTGCGATGTATGCTTATTGAAGACATAACCGACTATGTTTAGAGGATACTCACCGAGACCGAAATTGACAGAATTTTCGCATGTTTTTGACTGTTCAAGCGATGTAATCCACGAAAAATAACTGTTGTTACCCGCGAGCTTGTGAGGTGGCTTGTATGTGTGCAGAAAAAAACATCACTCAGACAGCACGCAAGTAGCCTACCGAATAGTTCAAGATCGCGTGACTGTTTAAACTGGTAAGACTTAAGACGTGCAAATGGTAAACTTCTTACCCATGATGCAATGCTGGTCCATGCAAATGACAATTCCGTCTATCCCGACACGCAAGTGTATTATCGCCGCCTGAACGAGATAGGACATTTGTACATTTTTTTTATTTTTGTCCCTCTGTCTGGGCCCCATCCCGCCAATCGGGTCCTAGGCACGTGCCTAGTTTGCCTTTGCGTTAATCCCAAGGGGGTAATCCATCCGCCGAAAACTGAAGCTTCCTCTGGGGGCCGCCATTGTAGCTGGCTATCACCTACTGTTAGCATCCCATTGACTCCCATTCATTTTGCCGTCACTTTGACAGCGAATAACTTTACATCTGAGGCGTCCAAAGACTCAATTTGTCCATTATTTATTTCTTAAGAAACGGGACAATGGATAAAAGGCTCCATTACTTTGTATCTTACGTTATGGTCCCGTAGAAGCCGTTTTTGTAAAAATAGGCTAACGATTGCGTCATAACACGCGACTCGCTGTCGCGCAGTAGAGAAATTACCGTCTAGACAGAAGTAGAAGCTCGTAGGCAATCGTTTACTGTCTATGAGGCAATCGGGTGGACATGGAGGCATAAAGTCAAGGGAGAAGCCTATAGATAGAGAGTTCATAAAAGCAACGGGACAAAATATTTCAACAACAGATTTGTTTCAGATTTCAATTCAGATTTGTCTCGGCACAGCTACTAGAAGGTCAGAACGGTTGCTCACGTGCCATCTATGTCGTCAAGCTCAGTTTGAGCCTGCGCAGATCGCTTGGCTATCAGGAAGTGAGTGCCCATGTTGGGCTTCAACTCTCTCCGTTGAAATCAACGGTCGCGCTGTGTCCATTTCTTTTACTGTCTATGGCTTCAACTTTCTCCGTTGAAATCTATGGGGTCGGTGTGTCCATTTCTTTTACTGTCTATGGTTAATCCCATAGACATAATAAATACATAGACGCCCTATTGGCCGCTTTGGAACGTTGCTGCGATACGTCAACTGGTCCGCCATTTTGCGGAGGGCAAGACTGCACTGTAATCTAATGTAAGTAAACCGGTGAGCTGCGTTTTTTCTGAATAAAAACAAACTGTTTTTACATGTATCAACCGATTTCAGTGGTTTGTATGTAGTGTACAAAAAGTTCCATCTCTAGTTATTTAAAATCTCTATATTTAGACTTGTAAAATATTTTTTTTTTTAATAAAGAATGGTCAAAGCTCAGGCTTGTCATGTATTTGGCTTTTTATTCTTGGATAAGAATGGTGAAGACCCCCATACTGAGATATAATTTAAGTTTTCTTATTGTGGAAAAAGCATTTTCTGTGATTGACCAGATTTTAGCAATAACAAAGATAACAACTGATGGATCCTTTATGATAATACACATGTTATGGTACAACTACAGTGCAATGCAAATAGTAAATATAACATAAAGTGGGAAGTAAACAGTTTAGTCAATAAAATAAACAAATAATATACAGAAAATAAAATAGTAATGAATAGTATAATTATATAAAATCATAAGTACAATAATACAATCATAAAAATATTGATAATAGCATATAGTTTATTAATAATACTATAATAATAGCAATATAATAAGAAATATCAATTACAGAATACGCACAATAAAAAATAAGTTAAATAGTGACTTTAATATTTAACTCTTTTTTGTTAAATTTCAGTTTTATTGATCAGTAATAGCCATTATAACAGAAGTAGCTTCAGTCAAACATACAGCAGGATACAATGTTAAAATAGCCTAAATATAAAGTTATGAAACTTCACTTTGCCCTCAGCCAAAACGATTTACCAGGGAACCATTTATAGATTAATGAGACCAAAGATCGCCCGTACAAGACGAATTATATCTCATATCATGTTTAACCACTAGACTAGAGACATCCGAGCCAGCGGCAAACGCCAGAAGCACTGGCCGAGGTACGGCTGTTCTCGGCGGGGTACATGAGCGCTGAACACCCGGTGATAACTCCGAAAACGTCAGATCAAATTTTTAAATAGGCGCTATTTTTATAAACAAACCACATATTTGAGCTTTAAACAACTACATTTTCGACTGAAAAACTTTTAGAACTACATTTTGTGACACAATAACGGTAGTATTTTTAAATTTAACCTCTGAACGTTACTATTACCAATTAAATCATGACCAAATACAACCAAAAACAAACGTTCAGTCTATAGCTTGTGAAAGGTAATTCCCCGAAAGCTGTTTTCAATTGTGTGGCGATATGTAGGCCTACAGCCCCAAGCAGCGCACAAAACAGGCATTTTCAATTCCCGGTATGAGAGGTATGGGAAAGTTGCCATCCCCAATATGGCGGCGCCGTTGACGTACGCTCCAGCAGCCAATAGGGCGTCTATGTATTTATTATGTCTATTAATCCGGTGTGGTGAAGAGATGAGTCCCACTGAAGAGAAAAACAGTGCCATGTGTTCAGCTGAGTGTGCTTAGTACAGTAGAGGTGTTTTAATCAACGGGGACCGACACCACAAATGACGGGAGAGCAGAAACACAACAATGTCCCAGTTACAACCTATTTAGCGGCCGCCAAATAGTGGTTTCGCGGACGCTGCTTTTTTGTGCAAATTAAACACCGATACGGCCCCGGGGCCCGTCCCAAGCTTCATACCGAAAGCACCGGGCTCTAGAGCCAAGGCAAATATTTTTTAGCCTCTGTGCAAAATTTCTCGCTCAAGGCTGTTTCACTCTCACCCTGAAAGAGCCTTTTCAGGCCTTTAAATGATTTGATGACGAGCGTGTGTGATTGGCAGTGAGTCGTGTGTGCGGACCAAATAGCTCAATACGAGAGGCAACGAGAAACGCATAGACATGTGAAATAAAATCACATCATAATGTTTTAACGAAGAGTGGTTTGATTAAAGTTGTGGAAATAACGGTTGATGGACACAGAACGGTAACAATTACACACCCACCCGCATGCAAATTCAAAATACATCATTAGTTTAAAATAAATAGATGTTTTTGTGTGTGCGGGAGTTTCAGGGGTTAGATTAGAGTTCACATTCACTTTTCTTGAAAATATTTAGCTATTAGATCTATTTAAATGCTTCAGTTTTTTATTGTATTATTGTATAATAATATAATATGTAAATAAATTGAAGCATTTAAACTGATATATTATATCACTTCCAATACTTCAATTCGTTTTTAAAATGGCCTTGTAAATCCTGCCAAGGGGAAATGACTACAAGGTTCAACTACGCCTGCTGCGTTGTGCCTTCCAGTTTGCCCATCTAAGATAAAACAGTGAGTGATGTGACACAGCACAACAGACTTTGTGTGTACAAATGCACGTGTTACAGCATGTTTGTGTGTTTTTCAGAGTTCCTCAGCCTCCTCGTCTCATGGTCTCAGGTGCCTCGGCACATCTCACCTGACTGCATCATCTAGGCCTCAGGATGGTTAAAATCTATTTATCACAAAACTATTTAGGAAATTAAAGACATACAGTATGTCTGTTTAAAGCTGCTCTGTATTGTTGTGTATTTTAAAAAGCTCTATACATGTACAAAAAGTTTGTTCATTTTGCTTGTAGTTTTGTGTTAATAAAAATTGAATCCATTACATCTCATAATTCAGTTGAATTAATTTTGTATTGTATTGTGTAATTTAATCATATTTTATTTTTTTATTTTTTATTTTAAATTTTATTGCATTGAATGTTATTGTATTGATTGATGTTCTGTTTTAAGAAATAATTATGAAATAAATTATATGAATTAGTACAGAAAATGACATGCATGTAATTTAAAAAAAATATGAATTATGCCTTATTACTTAATAACAATAGGTTACTGTCGTAACCCCGGTTCTCTGAAACATCGAGTGGAGAGATCCACCTATGGGAAGGGCATCCGTACCTGACCTCTGCAGAAGCATCCAATTGCACCAAGTCTGGCTAACAGACAGAAGCGCGCACCCAATGCCAGGTGAGGCCACACCCCTTTACCTACGGGCATATCACAGCTGGGCGCGCTGCTATTCCTCAGTAAGTATATTCGCTTCTCGTGCGGCAAGCGGGGCAAAGCTGGTGGATCTCTCCACTCGATGTTTCAGAGAACCGGGGTTACGATAGTAACCTATTGTTCTCTTTCATCATCTCGTTTCGAGATCCACCTATGGGAGAGACATGGACAGCTCCCCGATTGCCCAATACACTCACAGTGAGGTTCTGAAGGCCAGAGAAGGACAGTCACCTCAGAGAGGCGGTGCCTGACACGTCCCACACACATGACCCTGCAAGTTTTCCGCCACGCTAAACTGCTGTGGACAAGCAGGGCATGAAACATGCATGAGACACATACATGATAATGGCCCCCGCACCACCAATGCACATAGCTAAACCCAAGAAGGAATGCGAATGCTTGGTGACAGGAATGAACATGGCCAGCCGGCCCATTCACTCCTCGTTGGTTAACCAAACGGGGCTGTGGGAAAGGGCTAAGAGGACCCTACCCCTAGGACCGAGTGTGCCACCGAAGTTCTGGTGACATCCAACCGGTTGTAACGCTCAAAGGTATGAGGAGAGGCCCAGCTGGCCGCGGAGCAGATGTCTTGCAGTGGCACTCCCCTGAACAAAGCCCAAGAGGCGGCTAAGCCCCTTGTGGAATGAGCTCTGATGCGCCTTGGGGGCTGCACTCCCTTTGCTTCATAAGCCATAGTATACCGTCCACAAGCCAATGTGAGAGGCATTGCTTTGAAATGGGACTCCCCTTATGCAGCGGAGCCCTTGAAACAAAGAGCTGGTCGCTCTTGCGGAAAGCACTGGTCCTGGTCATATATGCTTGCAGAGCACGGACGGGACACAGAGCATTCAGCCCCTGATCCTCCGGGGAGGCAAAGGGTGGAGGGTGAAAAGCGGATAGCTCCAAAACCTCCGAAGTGAACGCAGGGAACCATTTCGGCATGAAGGCCGGGTTAGGCTTAAGGAAAACCTTATCTCCACTTAGGGAGAATTTGGCGCACGAGGGGTGAACCGAGAGTGCATGTAGCTCACTGACCCGTTTAGCAGATGCCAAGGCCGAGAGCAAAGCTGTCTTGAGGGACAGCAGCTTAAGGGAAATACTCCTCAGAGGCTCAAAAGGATACAGAGACCTTGCTTCCAGCACCATGGGGAGGTCCCACTCTGGAACAGATCTCCTGTTGACCGGCAAAGAGCGGCGTGCACCCTTCATAAAACTGCAGGTTAGACGGTGCTGCCTGACGGTGGAGCCCTCAAAACCCACATGGCAGGCTGAAAACGCAGCCAGGACCTTAATAGTGGAAAAGGACCTGCCTCTTTCCATGAGGTCTTGCAGGAAACACAAAATATCAGGCACCGAGCACTGATAAGATGTGAGACCACGCCCATCATACCACCCTTCGAACACTTGCCACTCACAGCCATATAGGGATCGCGTGGAAACGGCCCTGGCATTCTGAGTAGTGGCGATTACACAAGGCGGGAGCCCCAGTGCATTTAGGTTCGTCCTCTCACGGGCCAGGCCCAGAGAGCCACCCTGTCCGGGTGGGGGTGGTAAATCTCCCCGTTGGCTTGGGACAGTATGTCCGTGCGAACGGGAAGGCGCCATGGCTCGGTGTACAACAGAGGGATTATCTCTGCCAGCCACGGGGCTTTGGGCCACCTGGGTGCTATCAGATTGAGAGACAGGTCGTGCTCTCTCACCCTGGCCAGTGTGAAAATTATCAGGCACAGGGGAGGAAAAGCATACAGCAGCACTTTGGGCCATGGGTGGGCCAGTGCTTCTGCCCCGAGGGGCGCGTCCATGTCCTTTAGCGAGAAGAACATAGGACAATGGTGATTTTCGCACGAGGCGAAAAGATCTACTGCTGCCTGTCCGAATCTCATCCATAACCTCTCCACTATCTGCGGGTGAAGATGCCAATCCCCGTAGATTGGGTTTCCCCTCGATAGCATATCCGCGCCTCTGTTCGGAATGCCCGGGACATGAGTCACGCGTAATGACCGAAAAACCTGTCTGCTCCACACCAAAAGCCTGTAAGCTAGAGCGTGGAGTTTCGACGAGCGCATGCCGCCCTGACGGTTGACATAAGCCACTGCCGTGGTATTATCGCACCGTACTAGAACGGGATGTCCCTGCAGGCAAGGCAGAAAATGATTCAGAGCTTTCCAATTGGTAAAAGCTCTAAATAGCTAATGTGCGCTGAACGTAGTCTGCTCAGCCACAGACCGTTCACCGTCCTGCCTTCCTGGGTCGTTCTCCAGCCTGTTAAGGACACATCTGTCGTCACAACTTTCCGCATCGTAACCGTCCCGAGGGGGGTTCCCCGTGCGTAAAAGTTCTAGCTCTCCCAATGGCGCAGGGCCGCCGAGCAGGCGCGCGTCACCGTTACCGAGCGGCAGAGATCGCGAATCGGGCTGAAAACCCGTTTCGTGAACGCTCTCATTCTCAGGAGACCAACGGCACAACTTGGATAGATGAAGCCATGAGACCCTGCAGCCTGAGGCATGTGCGATATTGTACTCTCACCCCTTCTCTGAACTGCGACAGACCGTTCATCAGAGAGCGAACGCGCTCTTGAGAGAGACGCGCTCGCATGGAGACTGAGTTCAATTCCAAGCCCAGGAAAATGACATTCTGACTGGGAGTCAGATTGTCTTTGCTCGCATTCACCTAGAACCCGAGGGATGTGATGTGCGCGAGCACCCGGCCGGTGTCCAGCGACACCTTCTCCTTCGATTTGGCTATGATGAGCCAATCGTCTATGTAAGTCAGAATTCTCAGCCCTGATAGTCTCAGGGGTGCCACGCCCACCTCCGCACACAGACAGAACGTTCGGGGATCCGAACGGAAGAATTGTGAATTCGTAACAAATGCCTTGGTAGGCGAAACGAAGATATTTCCTGTGTGGAGGGTAGATGCTTATGAGAAAGAAAGCATCTTTCAGATCGACTGATGTGAACCAGTCGTTCTGCTTTAAGGCACAGGCGAGAGAGCCTTGTGTCACATTCTGAAATTGTATTTCCTCAAATGTTTGTTCAACACTCGAAGGTCCAATATAGGGCGGGGGCGCCACGCCTTTTGGAACATGAAAATACCAGGAATAAAAACCATGGTTTATCAGATTGGGTGGCACCATCTGAATCGCTCCCTTGTTAGGATTGAGGAAATTTCCTCTTCCAGAATGTGTGAGGCGTTTTCTTCTGTGTGAGAAGAGAGAACGCCGTTGAAATGCGGAGGTTTTATTGCAAACTGCAGCTTGTAACCCTGGGTTACGGTACGCAAAAACCCACTCGGGCGCTGAAACGGCTTGCCAAGCCGCTTTGTGACTAGCGAGCGCCCCCGCTCGGGCCGGAGCGGGGCTGTATGGGCCCAGCTGGTTCATTTGTGATGCAAGGCACCATCTAGTTGGCACACTAGAGGCGACATGCAGGGGTTCAGAGAGAATTTCCCCCCTCTGCAGTGAGAAGTTTTCTCCGCAGAGAGAGGTCTTCTCTCCAAAACGAATTCATTTGATTCGTAACTTTGTGTGTTTTGTGTTGGGCAAACACTGAGGCCGAAGCCTTTATTGACCGAGTGAGGGGAACATAGTGTGGTGTCCACTGTGCTGAACTTTCCCTCGCAAGGTGCCCCCTGAAAGTGGGGGAAAAACACATATCTCCTGAACACATGAACTGGGCAGTCTTAAGCGCAGGCAGAAAAATAATATCCGCGGAGAGAGATACTCCCTCTGTAACGGATTTATTTAATTCGTTTGTTTAAAAGTGTTATTTAGTTATGTGTGTGTTTTGTGTTGGGGAACACAGGGGCCTACCACACACAACGTCCACTAAAAACACATGGGCTGGGCAGTCGCAACTGAGCTGTGTGAGCCCAGCTGGTTGATTTTTGAGGCAATGGCGCCCTCTTGTGGACGGACTCAGGGCGACATGCATGGGATCAGAGAGATTTGCTCTCTATGTTGGCAGATATACAAATCTGCACGAATTCATTTGATTCGTTTATTAAATGTGTTATTTAGTTATGTGTGTGTTTTGTGTTGGGGAACACAGGGGCCTACCACACACAACGTCCACTAAAAACACATGGGCTGGACAGCCGCAACTGAGCTGTGTGAGCCCAGCTGGTTGATTTTTGAGGCAATGGCGCCCTCTTGTGGACGGACTCAGGGCGACATGCATGGGATCAGAGAGATTTGCTCTCTATGTTGGCAGATATATAAATCTGCACGAATTCATTTGATTCGTTTATTAAATGTGTTGTTTAGTAATGTGTGTGTTTTGTGTTGGGAAACACTGGGGCCGAAGCCTTTAATAACTGGGTGAGGGGATCAAGTGCGTGCGGTGTGGTAACACTGCTATGTACTTTTCCCCATGACAGACCCCCTGTAACTTGTTGGGGGGGACACACACAACGTCCACTAAACTCACGGGCTGGGCAGCCACGAGACGGGATTAACCGACCGTCGGTGGGAGACCCTGTGTAATGTTACTCCCAATGGTCGAACAACAGGCAGGCCGCTTGCGTTCGGGGCCGGCACTTACTCGTCGTAAATATTCCTATCCTGGTCGGTGGAGCTCTGTGGAGCTGGCCACACAATGTTGAGGCGAACGGCCGGTCGCTCACAAACTTCCAGGAGGATGGACTGAGGCAAAGCCGCGTGAGCGCTAGCCTAGGGAACGCTAAAAGGACCGCGTCATCCCCGTCGCCGGAACCGACCGGTTTGTCAACGAGAGTGGGGTTTTCCCGCGAAGATGTCCTCTTCAGGGAATGCGGATTGAGCTGATGTCAGCTCAAATATTTTAGAGAGGTGGCGCTCCGGGAGTCCCCCGGTAGCGCGTCATCATCACCGTGTCTCCCCTCCGAGTCAGAAAGGCCGAGCACGGCGCGGTGGGTCGTGCAACTAAAGGCCGGCTAAGTAAAAGCTACATGGGCAGCAATTACAATGACCGCAATTCTCCGGGTTCCCCAAAGCTTCTTGAGCGTGTTAAGCCCAAGCAGACCGCGCAGGACGAGAGGGTCCTCAGCGGCGATGAGAGAACCACACGCGGCCGGGCAGGCTCGTCGTGATAGGCTGTTCCCCGGGGGAAGCGGCTGTTTAGACGGTCACATAGCCATGGGTGGGCCAGCGGTGAAGAGCTCGGAACAATCCGTGGCGGGCAGCCATGTAAGGAGGAGCAGGTGAAGGACAGCGAGAGCTCGGGCGGCTCCGGATGCAAAAAACACAGTGGATAGGCTGAAGAAACGACTGTCACTCACGTCTGGCGGAGGCTGATCTGGCGATATGTCCTCCTGAAGACTCGAAAGTGACGCGTAACGTTAAGCCAACCGAACTGTGTCAATGCAGAGATCGCGAGAAGCAAATGTCAACTGAGGAATAGCAGCGCGCCCAGCTGTTATATGCCCGTAGGTAAGGGGGTGTGGCCTTACCTGGCAGTGGCTGCGCGCTTCTGTCTGTTAGCCAGACTTGGTGCAATTGGATGCTTCTGCAGAGGTCAGGTACGGATGCCCTTCCCATAGGTGGATCTCGAAACGAGATGATGACAGAGAACAAATAACTTAACGTTGCAAAACATACCTGAAAATGCAATTTCTTTCATTAATCAGGATAAAAAATAAAAGATTACTATATGAATTAAGGGGTTTGATAATGATTACATAACGATTTGTGATTCAGTAATTTTTATTACACTGTCGTGTAATCAAGGCTAGACAACCAATTCATATTTATACGGTACACAAAAAACATAGCTAACATTCTGTAATTTATTTAAATGGATAAACTGTTAATAAGAAAAATTGTAATAAACATAACTTAACATTAACGTTACATGATTCTTTGAATAACAAAATGTGTACAGCATATCGCGCTGATTATTAAGATAAAAACAGTGACAATTATAATTTGCATTTCGAATACGGTAAGGCGGTATAGTCATCTTCATTTATATAGCGCTTTTCACAATGGATTATTTCAAAGCAGCTTTACAGAGAAATAAGCTGGTATAGGTATAAGCTGAGGTAAGTAAAACATCAGCTAGCACGAATCATCGGATAGCTGTATGCTATGCTACTAAGTGCTATGTAAGCTAACTAAAAAACACTAAGAACGAGAAATGTTTAAATTTAAAATCTAAAGCTTCGGTTATATACTAGTACAGTGGCGGCTGGTGATGGAAAAAGTAGGGGGGGCTGAGGTGCAATGTGGTTTTAAAAATTTTATTTTAACAATTAAACAATTGCTGCCGTTTATTTATTACATTAACACCAAAGTAACGGCTCAAAAACAAATAGCATCTAATGTAATTATTAAAGTATGAATTTAGAACGTCCTTGTAGATTTCAAATATTGTTCTTTCAAAGACGTGCCAATTTGAGATTCATTTGGAAACCAAGTCATACAAGGTGAACTAATTGCTATAATTTGCATGAATTACAGTAAGTGCACAGAGTCAATATTCAATAAACACAAAGAGTTAAATAATCGCTGTTATTATATGGAGTAACCACTAGATGGAGAAGACTGTACATTAATTGGAATGGGGAGCAAGTCAATAAAAAATGCTATACATTGTCTCCAGTGTTCACATGAGTCAATCATGAATCTTATCCTTCAGCAAACCACCTCTAAGGCAGACACACACAAAAAATAAAATCAAAATCCTTCAAGCACTCAACATCTCCTCTGCTCCTCCAAGCACTCAGCATCTCCTCTGCTCCTCCAAGCACTCAGCATCTCCTCTGCTCCTCCAGAGACACAACAGCATCTCCACTACTCCTCCAAGCACAACAGCATCTCCTCTGCTCCTCCAAGCACTCAGCATCTCCTCTGCTCCTCCAGAGACACAACAGCATCTCCACTACTCCTCCAAGCACAACAGCATCTCCTCTGCTCCTCCAAGCACAACAGCATCTCCTCTGCTCCTCCAAGCACAACAGCATCTCCTCTGCTCCTCCAAGCACAACAGCATCTCCTCTGCTCCTCCAAGCACAACAGCATCTCCCCTGGAGGAGCAGAGGAGATGATGAGTGCTTGGAGGAGCAGAGGAGATGCTGAGTGCTTGGAGGAGGAGATGCTGAGTGCTTGGAGGAGCAGAGGAGATGCTGAGTGCTTGGAGGAGGAGATGCTGAGTGCTTGGAGGAGCAGAGGAGATGCTGAGTGCTTGGAGGAGGAGATGCTGAGTGCTTGGAGGAGCAGAGGAGATGCTGAGTGCTTGGAGGAGCAGAGGAGATGCTGAGTGCTTGGAGGAGCAGAGGAGATGCTGAGTGCTTGAAGGAGTAGTGGAGATGCTGTTATGTCCCTGTAGGAGCAGACGAGATGCTGAGTTCCTGATGGTGAGAAGCAGCCGAGATGATTATGCACTGTCACTTGTAAAGAAATTTGGCTCTCCTTTCTTTCTGGGTTGCAAACCTATCAATAACTTTGTTGTTGAAGTTGGGCATGTCTTTCACAATCTTTTTCTCCATAGAAAGCATGGCAAGGGCATTCAGTCTTTCTTGAGACATTGTGCTCCTTAGGAACGTTTTGATTCTTTTTAGAGTGGAGAAGCATCTTTCAGATTCTGCTGATGTCATTGGAGTAGTGATAAGGATTTTCAGAAGATTAACAGTTTCTGAAAATGTGCACTGAAGGTTGTTCTCCATAAAAAACTGATACAGAGGCACTGCACCACTACACTTTTCAAACTCCGGGTTTTCATAGACCAAGGATAGTTCTGTCTTCAGTCTAGCCTTGTTCAGCATCGGATAGGCCTCCACAGTGGCATTCAATGCAGCACTTGGAAAGGTTTTAGCATGCTGTGAGAACAGCTCTCCCTGCAGCAGTGTTGAACTCACAAGGTGCCCAGTGAACGCAAAGCGCTCCTTTGTCTGAGCCCAGATGGTATCACACACCTGTAAAACATAGAAAATAAATAACATATGAATTGCTTTACATATAACTTTATTATATTATGTCACAATACTTTGAATATAGTTGTAAATGTGGATATGCAAAAATCAAGTATGAAATACTGTTGTCTAAACCAAAACTAATCAAGGATCTACAATAGAACTAAATCATTGGTGAATTGAGATTAAGAGGAAATCCAAAATAAAATTATTGTAATGTACAGTACATGTGCTATGTTTTTATCTGTAGTGGCACTTTCTCAGCAAATGAAGTCCCTAACGGATAAAGTGAATTTGATTTGGCAAAACATTAGTAACTGCTCCAAACATAACACAAAATTAAAACTATAGAACAACAGAGGACCTTTGAGTGGCACCAGTAACCGTGCAGCAGTTTGTGAAGCACTACTGTAGACTAGAGCACAAGAGGAGGCCTATGAAAGTGAAATAAGCTGTACCTCAATAGCAATCCGATGTTGTTCTGCGGGCCCCAGTGTCCTCTGTCGCTTGGCAGCTGGAATCTCCTCTTGCACAGTGAATATGGAAGACCTTGTTTAAACATAAAACAATTGCTTAATACTACATTATTCTGCATTCATGTTATTTCTATGATTTTTCACATTTTTCACATTTACCTGATGTTTCTAATGCTGTCGGCAAAATTACAGATGGCAGCTTTGATGAAGATGGGGTCAATGTTTCGTTTCTGAAGCTGCTGAAAGAGCATGTCGACGTGTGGCATGATTTTGTGAAATAGTTGGAGAAAAAAGCAAAATGTACCATCCTCCAGCATCCTCACAAACCCTCCTGCTTCTCTCACAGTCACAGCATCAAAGTTCCCAGAGTCCTGAATGGTCTTAAAACACTTCAGAAGATCATCCCTGTGCTCATATACAGTGTTCACTGAGCGACTGTGAAAGTTCCACCTTGTTGCACACGCTCTCGGAAGTCTGCTGCCAACAACATCATCAAGCACGCTGGTCCGTTTGGGCGACCTTGAAAAAAATGCACAAAATCCACCTAGCTCCGAAAAAAATGTGGAGACCTTGGGTATCTTTGAGGTGGCTTGCTGCATTACCAGATTGAGCTGATGTGCGTAACAATGTACGTAGTGTGCGTTTTCATACACATCCATCACTTTACGCTGAACTCCTCCAGTGGCACCCCGCATAACGCTCGCTCCGTCATAAGCTTGAGCTATTAATTTTGTCTTGTCTTTGGGTGAGATCAATGCACTCATCCTTTCCAAAAGTGCTTGAGCGATGTTTTCAGCATTCGCGTTTTCAATCGGTATGAACTCAAAAAAGCGCTCTTGAATGACATTGTAGCGATCGATGTAGCGAATTACAAGGGCAAGTTGGCACTGGACAGACACGTCAGATGTTTCATCGGCTTGAATGGCAATATAATCCGCCGCAGTCACCTCCTCGTGAATGTACTCCTTAACAACAGTCAGCATACAGTCCAGCAGCTCATTCTGAATCGTTTTGGACGTACCTCTGAACACAGTAGCTCCCTCCAGGTGCTCCTTCAGAGCAGCGTCCAATGACGAGGCGAAGATAACAAGGCCCCTAAAAATGCCTGGGTTCTCAGAGGCTTCAGTCTCGTCGTGGCCACGCAAAGCCAATTCAAAGGCACCACAAAATTTTACACAGTCAATCAGTTTAGAAAGAATATATCGATTCTTGTCCACTTCCTCATTGTGCCTTCTTATACAAAGACGATGGCCATCATCCAACTGAGTAGCAATGTTAGCCTTCCCCAGCAACGCAAATTTCAGGCAGCTGTCAATATGAATCTTTGTGTGTTCGTGTTTTTTTATTTTTTCCGAAAAATGTTTCATATCCTGAACACCGTTTTCACACCAGGCTCGATCGGTCGCTGCAGTTTTAAAAAGCAAACAAGGGAAGCAAAACAGCGAGTCAGCTACTCCGCAGCCGGTTAGCCACGGCTTCCTAGTGTACCATGTCCGCGAAAAGCCTCTAGTATAAGACGCTTCCTTGTCTTTCACCTGCTGTCTGATGTTAATTTGTGGCTGGTCCGGTCCCATTTCTTTTATTTTTATTTTTTCAGCCAGTGGGCGTCTTTCAAACGGAGTTTGAAGAAGAGATTGCACGGTCTCTTTCTCTCGTGCCGCCGGCGCCGCCATTGTCAACTTGTCAAGAAAGACTGACTGGCTGGCTCCGCCCGCCGAATCTCACTGCCACGTGACCACACCAAGTAGAGTAAAACTCCATGTTATTCTCCGATGGGCGCAGAGGCAAAGCGCCCATCGGAGAATTATTACTGCGCGTCACTGATTGGTTGAATTGATCATATTTAGTGACGTTTTAATAGCGTATCAGAGCTCCATTGGTTAGATAGCGAGGGCGCCCTTTCTCGGCGCCCCAAGCATAAAACTACACATTTATGATGTTATGCGGCACACGATGAAGCTGACAGACAAAAATACCCCCCCCCCCCCCCCCCCCCCCCCCCCCCCCCCCCCCCCTGGTGTATAAAACACGTACACCTGTACAGAAGAAAGTCATGTTTTTTGTCAAACTTAAACTTTTTTTAAATTTTATTTTTTGTTAAACTTGGTAGGAGGGGCGGCGCCCCAGCGCCCATAATAGACCAGCCGTCCCTGTACTAGTATATGAAACATATAAGTTAAAATACATTAATGACTCGTTATAATGTACTTCAAACGTCTCTTATAATAAAGTGATTTTCTCTGGGTGCTTCTCATTTCTTATTTGTGCATCCTCGCTTCCTTTCCTCGCGTCTTAGCTCCACCTCTTCAGGATGCGAGGGAAGGAAGCAAGGAAAAGACGCGAGGACGGATGAATTGAAGCAAGTGAAATGATATATCCTCGCCCCCTTTAACGTCACTTAAAAGCGTCGTCAAGTAATGATGACTCTACACCGCTGGATTTAGCTTGCATGTCGGGATTCTTGAACATTGGAGATATTTATTTATATTGTTACCGTTTCAACCTCCACAAAACACATTTTGTTCTTATTTTTTATATATATTACCAGTTATTATTAACAATGAATTATTGCCAGTTATTAACTGCTTTTTATTTGTTGTAGGCTGTATTATTACAGTTTGTTTAATTTTAGTGCTTTGATATAATTTTACACCACAGTGAAGCAGTTTGAAATGTTAATGTGTTGCATATAGAGGGTATGCGCATGACGTCACCGTCGGCCGGAGTGAATGCGGTCACGCCCACAAGTGGCAAAAAGACTGAGCGGCAGCATTTGTTTTCAGCGTGAATGCCGTGAAAATCACACAAAACACATCTAAAACGGGAAAGAGCTTTGCGATTGACTGTACAACTAGATTTGACCAGAAATCTGAGGTACTGTATATTTTTACAGACTGCAAAAAGCTACAGAACAGACTATATTCTGCATAATTGGATGTTTTTAAATAAACACTGACAAAAAACTATACAAGTTTTAGGGCTGGACGATATGATGATATACAGTATAACATTAATGTAAGTGATCACTCGGATTTAGACCTATCTATATTGTATTTATATAAAACGTTTACAGGCAAATTTTCTTCATTTATTTCCCCGGCGTCGAAATCAGACACATATAAATGTCAGGAAACACGATTCCTGGCTGCATGTCAATATCCATGGATCACTGGATCTTTGATAAGTTGTAAGGAACACTATATCGAGTCCAACTTTTAGTTTAAACTGATAATAGTTTGTTTTACTCGCGTTAACGCAGTTTCCCCTATTAACTCCAGTCACGCAGCAGCTCTTTTGCCACTCAGTCCCGCTGAGGAGGGCGTGTTCCGGCGGGGAAGTGACGTTAATGCATTCCCTCTATTATGCCCCTGCAGGTATAAACTACAAATATACTGTGAAATCAACACATCAAAACAAATTAACTACAGGCATAAATTAAAATCATTCTCTATTCTCCATTTATCAATATAAGAGGCATTAATTAAACCATTAAAAGCAATAAGCCAGTAAAATCAATAAACATAATTAAAACTGCTGAAAAGTACGTTAAGACACTGTCAAAAAATAACTCACATTTACAATAACTTCATGCTTAATACTCACATTTATGTGTGTTTGAATGTTCTGCCATGGTTATCACTTGGAGCAGATGTGAAGGGGGAGGAGAATTTATACGTGTGTCACATTAAGTCGATAGAACACTTCCGCATAGTGTACACCTGTGTATCCTCGATCATAGCTCATCTGGAAGCCTCCTCACTCCTCGATCCTCGCCTCCTCGCGGTGCAATTAGAGAATTGAGACGTCCTTCAAGATGGCTGAGCTCGATCGGTTTCCGGGTCATAAGATGGAGGACGTAGGATCGAGGAGACGAGGAGGGATATGAGAAGCACCCCGGCTCTCATGATAATGGGCGTTTAGTTTCCAAAATGCGCTGTAAGCTGTAGACCAATCACAACAGACTGGACCATCTGACCAATCAGAGCAGAGTAGGCTGATGGAAAGGAGTTTTTATTTTTATTTTTATTTTTTTATTTTTTTTTACCTTAGATCGGCCTACATGTAAACCTATTGTTGGAGACATCCAACAAAAGGAATCTTTAAAATATAACATTATAGGGGCACTTTAAATTTTGTGTATACTCTAATCATTGTATGGCAAAAAGGTTTATTCTAAATATTAGGCTATATAAACTGCATATAGCATATATTAAAATCACTAACATATAGATAGGGAAAAACAATCTAAATGTTAACAGGTCAAAGAACTTATCCAGCTTACCTTTTTTTTCTTTTTAATTGTATTTTACCTGTATTTTGTATTTGCTTTTAATTTTTTGTGCCTGTAAAGCACTTTGAATTGCATTCATTTGTTTGGAAAAGTGCTATATAAAAAAAATGTGCTTGCTTGATTGCTTGTGCAGGAACACACACGTTCCCTCCTCTGAGCACAGTAATACTGCCATTTGATTTTTTTTTTCTGTAAATGTAAGGGGCTCATTATTTAGATCCCATTACAGTAACTGTTATAAAAATCTATATGCAACATTTATTTGTAAATAATGGTATCATTCGACATTCAAATTTGTTCACATGTAGCGTGCTGCCACCTAGTGGACAATAAAAAAAACAAGATTGTTATGCAGAAATACGATTTTAAATACAGTTTCAGAAAAAAATGTATTGTATAAGAATTGGGATTTCTTATGCAAACCTTACCAGGCAGTCACATTTCTTATTTCTAAAGGTAATATCATATACCGAATATATTATACCTTTCGTGTAATAAAGAAAGAGGCTGCTCACTGCAGAGCCATGGGTGGAGCGTGATGTCCAGCTCCCCTCTCTTTATGTAATTTGGGCATAATGGGTGGAGGTAGAATGTTCAACCACACCCTAACCCTACCCATAACTATATCCCTCCACCCATTAGATCCACAGAGGTGGAGATGGACCAGGTCAAGCTCCACCCATGACGTCCAGAGAGGTGGAGATCAAAGTGTCCTTGGTTTGTAACAATTTTGCATAACGCCCCCATATGGTCGGCTGCCTGCAAACAATGTGTACTTTGAAACTAGCCTACTCTCAAACACTGTAGTATAGCCTACATCAGACAGTTCATCTTTTTATATTTTGTTGTTGCAGACTGTATGTTAAAATGCTTAAACACATACACTTCATATCACTTCATCTATACTTCATACCCCATAACGACAAAGCAAAGACAAGATTGTGACAGAAAAAAAATTCAAATTGACAAGTATTCAGACTTTTAGGCACTTTAAAAAAAAAAAAATACTTTTTGCAAATGATGGAGGCACTGCTCTTGGGAACCTTCAGTGCAGCAGAATTTTAGATGTGCGACTGAACTTGGTCGGCTGTTAATGTGACGGCTTGTTTCTTGTATTTTCAGCACTTTTACTTTATCTAGACAGGACCATATATATATATATATATATATATATATATATATATATATATATATATATATATATATATATATATATATATATATATATAGCCTAAGCCTATATATAGTTTCCTGCAGGAAGCGCGTGCTGCTAAAGGGATATTCCATTGGGATCAAACGTCAGAAGCGGATAGCCTACTGGCACCAGGAGATGCGATGTCCGTCACTGTGAAAAACATTTCTGTTATATACAGTCCTATCAATCAGAACAATACCTTCTCTAGCGGGGATTTTATATCGGGACATGTCATTTTGGATTTAGCGAAGGACACGAAAATGCAGTCGCTGAGTGTAAAAATCAAAGGGAAAGCAGAGGTTTGCTGGAGGGAGCGTCACAAAAGCACTGTTGTTTACTCGGATAAGGAAAAGTATTATTCAGTGGAGAGGTTTTTCGTTCGGGAGAACAAAACACATGGTAGGAGGAACTACAGCTGTATTTTTTGGGTAACAATTAGGAGAAATCATGTCGATTTAACCAGCTTTATTTTGTACTGTAACTTGATCTTAGGTAATGACCATGAGATGATGCTGAGAGATCCATCAGGACAGCCGTGTAAGTCTGGTCGTGGATTTGATGAATCTTGCAAAAAGAGCTTTGAAAATTAATTTGAAAAACATGCTGAGCTCTGCTTTGATTTTTGATTTCATAGATTCTTCGGTTGTTGCACCAGGCCGTCATGTTTACCCATTCACCCTTCAGTTACCTCGACAGTAAGTTACGGGGTTTCTTTTAGGCTATCTTTTATACGCAAACAACTAAAGTGTCAAGTAGTGTAAAATTCAAGTAAAAGTAAAACCTTTGCTTTGCTCCTTAAATGCATGCAAATGAACACAACTTTAGCCTATTTAAAAGTTTTAATATCCAGAAATGTTCTTCCTCCTGCATGTTGGTTATATAGCCTATGTGATCTTGGTTAACAATATGCAAATCTAAAACGTACATTTAAAATGAACACATAGGCAAAACTATGCAAAATGACAACCATCAGATTGGAAAATGGGATAGGCCTATGTTTAGCATACACATTTCTCTAGTGGTTGTATAGGATTAGAAGGTTTATTTGTGTGTTTCAAAGTGAATGAAGTGAGAGTAAATCTCTCTAAAAACATATTTTGGGTCTTAATACAGTTTTATCTTGCTGGGTTGTCTTTGCTGCTGTGTTATAACCAGTGCCTTGTTCTGCATCGGGATGTTAGTTGCAGTTTGGGGGTATTACCACAGAAAATGTAACACTTGTTGCGTGAGGGGTATTGTGAATTATTTATTAAGTAACCTATAACAAATAATTGTATCTGATCTGATCTGCCTCAGGCACTAAAAAAGTTAATTATTGTAAGGCATGGAAATAAATAATGCTGTACCTTTGATGTCATCACCTCTTTTTACAATAATCTATTCCAACATATGTAAAAGGGGGGAAGGTCTAAGGCTACTTTTCTTAGCACGTCTGACATCTTTTGTTATACAGAGTGTCTACTACAAGAACAAAAACAAAAACACTAAACAAATCATTATCTTCTGGCACTGCCAATTTGCTAAGTCTCCCAGAAACATGCAGAAGTCTATTCTTATGGTGTACAACTTGGGAATGAAAATGTGATTGCACATGAATTTCTTCTTCTTATTATTATTATTTTGAGCAGTGAAAGGGTTTGTACATTCACATGCTTTCTAACAGCTTTCATGTTTGCTTCCACCAAAACTTGGGTTTCTTGTTTTACGTTAGTACTTATTACATTGGTAACTATCTCCTTTGTTTTCTTTCCAGGAAGTAAATCTTTTCATTTAAACTATGCAACAGCTCTGTTTAATTAGTTACAATTAGAAAAGTAGAATAGTAGAAACGTTTATTTGTATCATTGCTTTGTTCATCTACAAGTGTTTTTGCATGTGTGTAAAATCAAGTCAGGCCTTTTTGTTTCAGGACACTCGAAACTTCAGGTACTTAAAGGTATTGTAGGTAGGATTTTTATAAAAAAAAAACTTTTTTCCAAATTTGTTTAAACTTTCTATATCAATGCATAATTAAAATGTAAGTACTCTGATTAAAAGAGTATAAAAATCGAGTGACTCTAGACCGTTTAATCTGCACTAAACACAGCTCATTATTTCCATTCGGGACGAAACAAAGGATTGGCTTAGGCGACTGTCACTCTTTCGCAACCATGGCAACCACCCTTTTGCCACACAGGACCTGCCCACTTGCGCGTACCCGTTTGATTTGAGTAATTGAAGAGGCGCGGAACCTAGGAATAGCAAAACAATGGCAGAGAAAGACCAATCAAAATTAAAACTCGACGCAGGTCCTCTTGTCCAAGAAGTGCTCCTTGCCCTGCACTTCGACCACCACGTCCTCGGCCTCTACTTCCTCGGACCCTAGTTGCACGGCCTCTTGCACGACCTCCTCTGCTTCGCCCTCGACCCCGGATCTGTCCTCGAGCTGACGATGCGGCACTTGTCTCTGGAGTGTAGTCCTCATCAGAGTGTGCTTTCATCATGGAAACTCTTACATGCAGAACACCATGTTATGAATCTTAAACGAAATTCATCTTCATCACAGTGTAAATGATGGCAATGGAAATAAAGCTTTGCCTTATAGATAACTAGCTCGTTAGCGAATCAATAAATATATATTTTAAACTTTACCAATATCAATATGCTAGCTTGATAGTGATGACTAAAATACATCTTATTTGTTTATCTTCATAATGATAAAGTTAGATTTTTTTTATTACATGTGATTCTGACATGATGTCACTACATGCACTGCGCTCCTTCCTCTCCGCTCGTCTCAGGTAAATAATGCGTCTTCAGCTCAGTGCTCGGAGTCGCGCGTTCATGTGTTTTGGAGGCGTGGCTTTGGAAGGAGCCCAGAAGGGAGGGGGTGGAGTGAATGGAAATAATGAGCTGCCTTTAAAACAGTCGTGAGAGGTCTACAGACACTCGATTTTTATACTTTCTTTTTCAGAGTACTTACACTTTAATTATGCATTGATATATACAGAAAGTTTAAACAAATTTGGAAAAAAGTTTTTTATAAAAATCCTACCTACAATACTAGAGATGCACCGATTGATCGGCTGGTGACCGGAATCGGCCGGTTTTCACGTGATCGGCCATGATCGGCGACCGGCCGGTCAGTCTGACATAATCCGATTTTATGCCGGTCAAATGCACTCGGGCGCCGCATGATTAACAACGCGCAACATCAGCTTTACACGTGCACACGGAACGCGCACATGTAGGAAACCTCTTTGTTCGGCGTGCATGTTAATCAATGAGTGCATTCACACCGCGAGCCGGAGCAGCGCGTGAGCGTCGAGCAGGAGCGTCGCGTGAGCAACAGTGAAGCGCGTGTTTCGGCGCCGAATCTATTTTTGCTGCGCTCAATTTAAGTGAAAGCACACTTTTGATG
This sequence comes from Tiaroga cobitis, assembly GCA_030578255.1. Lineage (NCBI taxonomy): Eukaryota > Metazoa > Chordata > Actinopteri > Cypriniformes > Leuciscidae > Tiaroga > Tiaroga cobitis. The sequence goes on along the minus strand of CM060595.1, from coordinate 25,133,249 downwards.
GACAAAATAAATATGATTTCATCCAAAAAGTGCCCAAAATGCAAAGAATTTGCATGTCTGGTGTGTTTTAACAAGAACTGAAGTAGGCTAGGCTATGTCAGAAAGAAAATGAAGACTCAAAAATATTTATAGAAAATTTACCCATTTAAACTTGTTTTTATTATTATTTAATTGTTTCCCTGCACATGCTCCACTTGTCCTGTTTAGCTTGACTGGACATGTGTCAGATGAGAGAAGAACTGCTTGAGAAATATAACTTGCCATTGATATACAACAAGTGATTGCAAAAGGCCTGTGTGTGTGTGTGTGTGTGTGTGTGTGTGAGAGAGAGAGATAAATATCTTTATACTGCAAGGCTATATTTATTGAATTTTTATTTGTTATTTATATATTATTTTATTGCCATTACCTGTTTTCATACAGAAGTTTAGTTTGCTAAATATATCCATTTTTTTATTGGATATTGGATGTGAAAAGGAAATGGTTCTTCCATAACACTGCACTTTAGATGTGTGAGAATTTTTCACACTAGGAGTCATTTATATAGTTCTATTTTATAGCGATTATCTGTTCAAAAAATGTTCTATGCAAAATGTTCTATTAAAGAGAAGATAGAAAATAAATATTTGTGTGTGCTGTAAAGTGGTTTGAAAAAATAAAATCGGAATCGGCTAAAATCGGTATCGGCAGGTCAAACTCAAGGAAAAATCGGAATCGGGATCGGCCTAGAAAATTGTAATCGGTGCATCTCTATACAATACCTTTAAGTTCAGGAGTGCATTAGTTTTAAGTCCAAAAAAATGCACAATCTACGGGTTTTTGTTTTGTACAGATGTTGGCAGTGGCATACATTTTGTGTTTGCTGCTTCAGTGTTTGTAATTTATTTTCACATGTTTCTATGGTATACTGGAAAATATGATAATTTCATAAGTTTTAAAGGCTTTTATTGACAAAAACATTCAATATATGCAAAAAATCTATATTTGCAGTGTTGACCCTTCATAACCTCTGCAATTCGCTCTGGCATGCTGCATAGCAGCTTCTGGGCCAAATCCTGACTGATGGTGATCCAATCTTGCCTTATTAGTGCTTAGTTGATCACAATTTGTGGACTTCTGCTTATCTACTGGCTATCTACTGACCTACCTTTTCTAGGATTGACCACAGGTTCTCAATGGCCGTGTTTCCCAACCCTGGTCCTAGATTACCCCCAACACTGCAGTTTTTGGATGTCTCTCTTATCTAACAGACCGATCTGAGGACTAGCGACATCCACACGAAGCTAGAGCTTTCCCTATCCAATAATTTTTTTTCCCTCGTTCTAAAAAAAAATTCCGTAAACACAGCGTTCTCTCAAGAAATATCTGCGTATGCACGAAACCACTGAAACCGACTCAAAAGGATGTTGTATACATGCCAGACCGGTATGTGGTGCTGCAATTCTGCCACAGAGATACATTAAACACGAAGAAGAATACTGGGAGCATGCGCATAAACCTTGCGCGCTGTATACAATATTAATAGGCTCAGTAGCTTCTTCTCTTCTCTTCTATTTTTTTTTTTCACTAATAACTTTATTTAACAATATAAACAACCATAAATTGCCTGGTACAAAAAATGAAATGTCTTAATCAGACAACAGGCAAACATAGCTAAATAAATAAATAAAGAAGTAAAATTAAGAAATAAAATAAAAATACATTCAAATAAATAATGAATAAAAAAATAAAAGAGGCTCAGTAGCTTCTATAAACACAAGCGTGTAGTCCGCAGTTGGTGTTGCTGTTACGCAATGTAGCGGTGTCTGACTAGGGTCGACGCGTTGGGTATGACATCATCGTTTCACAAAATATACAGATTGGCTGTACACATGAAAATGCAAGGGTGTCCTCTTCAGATTTATCCACTCTGGGACCGGGTTTACAAAAATAGCGGTTTCAAAACGCCGGATCCATCTGGACGAAACGCTAATATGATACATTTTTTTACGTATACAGCTAAATGGGTCTCCGTGTGGACAGGGCCTTAGTCTTTACTAATGATCTGATGAGTTGAATCAGGTGTGTTTGATTAGGGAGAGGTATCAACTGCTTTTGCAGTACTCTAGGACCAGGGTTGGGAACAACGCTATCTCACGACCAATTTGTAAGAATTTATACGAGTGAGAAAAAGGTGGCTAATTCGTACGAATTCTTACGACCTCACTCGTACTACCTCACTCGTATGAATTCGTACGATTTGTCTAAACCCACGTGATGGGTAGGTTTAGGGGCGGGTCAGGTGTAGGTCATTCGTACGAATTCATACGAATTGGGGAACTTTTAAAATATGTATGATTTAGCAAAAATCATCCGAATTCGTACGAGTGAGGGCGTATGAATTTGTATGAATTAGCCACCTCGTAAAATTCGCACGAATTGCTGTGCGGTCGGGTTGGTTGGGAATCACTGCTTCACTGTACATGTGTCAAAACTCTGCTCCTGTTGGGCAAATGTGTTGGATAGTTAGCTCCAACTAGATCCAAAACACCTGCCTGGAAGTTTCTAGTTATCCAGTAATGAAGACCTTAGCTCCAGAAACTGAATTTGACACCCCTGCCCTATGGGATTAAGATCCGGGGAGTTGCCTGTCCACGGACCGTCCTGGTTGCGTATGCAACCCACCGTTCCCTGAAGGAGGGAACGGAGGACGTAGTCAACGTCGACTGAAATGGAATCACGCTAGGGAGCCTATTGTCTTTGAGTATCTTAGAACGAGCCAATGCACATTGGCGTGCGAGATATGTATCTCACGCTCCGCCCCGTGGCGCGGGTATAGATACGGAAGTAGATGCACGCACCATTTGCTTTTTGCTGAGGAGCCGAGCGTAACTCGGAGTCAGCGGTGGTCCAGCTGTAGTGGCAAGGGGACTACGTCCTCCGTTCCCTCCTTCAGGGAACAGTGGGTTGCATACGCAACCAGGACGTTCCCTTTCAGTCGAGAACGTCAGACGTTGTCGACGTCGACTGAAATGGAATCAACCATTGAAAACGCCACTAAAGCTGCCACCTTCCAGTGCCTAGACGAATGTCCTGATCCCCCCGCAATTTAAGGTGGAGAAGGGACAGGGATTTAGTTTATCTTCATAATGATAAAGTTAGATTTTTTTATTACATGTGATTCTGACATGATGTCACTACATGCACTGCGCTCCTTCCTCTCCGCTCGTCTCAGGTAAATAATGCGTCTTCAGCTGAGCTTTAGGAGCATTTCTGCTCAACACATGAGTGTGGCGAAAATCACTGAACTTGAGCCTGCGCACTGCGATAATGAACCGCATAGCCGCTTTCTTAGAAGGTTCACTGGGGAACACATTTCTGCGGGGCCCCTGGGCCAGCTGGGAGCCAGCGCTTGGGGATGGAGTCTCCACTCTCCCTGGCCATAGCTGTTTTCAGGCTAGTTGCCGGCATGAATGAGCAGACCGGAAGACATAGTGGGAGAAGCGACCTCAGAAGCTTCTGACTCTAAGGAGAAGGTGACGGGTGAGTTGTGACATGCGAGGGAAGCTTAGCGCAACGGTTGCGATGTTGTCTTTTCAGATCAGTTCCAGCTCGTTGAGCAGCGGTGGCTCAAAGCGAGGTGGACTGCAACAACTCAAGGCACGAATGCCCATGCAGTCGGAGGACACCCAGAGCTCCGTTAAAGCAAGCCCTTTATACATGGCCCCTCAGTCGGTGAGGGTTTGGCAGCAGGCCGGGGTGAACTGTTGTCACACAGGGGGTGCTGCTCTGCCACAGTCACCTAGGGACTCGATCGTGAAGCTAGTGCTGAAGCGGTCTTCATATGGAGGAAGCCAAGCGGCTGCGTCTGCCATATGACCCAGGAGCCTCTGAAAGTTCTTTCAGTGGGACCCTTTCTCACTTCTAAATAGCACCAGTCAACACACTCTCCTTTTGAAGAGACGTGTTGGACCGAGTCCTTCTCCAAACTGAAAAAGAGATACTCAGCCCGTGGGCGAGATTGCTCTCTCTAAGTTGACCTGAGGACCCAACTGGCTATGGAGCACTCGAAGGGTAGGACTTTGTACTGATACTTCGAACCCTCGCACGCAACACACAGTATGGCCCGTGGTGTGGAAGGTAGAGATCTGAAGTACAAGCTCAGGTCAGACGCTGCAGAAAAACTTGGGCTAAGATGGTCACGACCCACCACATACTGGGTACCATGAAGGACGAGTTTAAACAACTGGCCTTCATATCGGCTGGAGGGAATGGCTATATCAAGTCCTTTGCCAGTAGGACATAGATAAGCACGCATAAGACAGGAGCACTGCTCAACACTAGGTGTGATGAATATCACTGAATTTTCAGGAGTACGTCTGCTCAACACGTAGTGTGATGATTATCTCTGACTTGAGCGGAGCTGAGCAATAGCCGAGTCTGATGGTCACAGACTGGTCCAAACTGGTCGGAAGCTCTTTCTGCTTCTACAACCAGACCAGGCCCAGAAAACCACAGACATACCCAAGGTGGGGCAGCAAAGTGGAGAACAATGGTGTTAGTGTGCAGTGCAACACTTACCTGTCTCCACTGGCAGCAGGAAATGCGTGAGAAGGCGGATGACCGGGTGCTCGAACCACACCAAGCTGCCTGCTGGCGACCAAGAGGGGGCTGAGGGGGCGTTAAGGCTTTTATACAGGGTCACACACCGCCAAACTGGCCCTCTTGGGGACCCAGGAATAGAGAAGTTTGCTCCTTTTATGAAAATGTGGGTACCGCTGACCCGTTTTTACGGGAGCCAGCGGCGGAACAGACACACAATTAAAAAACTCCAACCGGCTGGAGGGAGTGGATCGGTGGCCACTCCAAGAGCAACTTCTCCATCCCTGGGGGGCCCTTCCAGGTTCAATGTTTCCGCTGTCGCTTACCACCTGGCTTGGCAGAGCCTGGGACGTGGGCGCCCCTCCTGCGGCCGGCTCCACGCCGAGACCTGGGTGTAGGCTGCGGCGATGGTACGGCGGGAGCTGAGGCGGCTGCAGGCGAACGCCCTTGGCGACGGGCAGGGGGAGCAACTGTCCCCGGCGGACGGGTGAAGGCAGGGATGAAGGCGAGTCTTGATCGCAACACCGCGACAGTCATATTCCCGCAATGGAAACATGAACTGTCCACAAAAGCTGCTTCAGCGTGCTGTAAGCCCAAACACGTAATGCAACAATTGTGACCGTCAAAGAGAAACAGGGAACGACCGCATCCAGAAACGCACGGGCGGAATGACATCTGGAAAAAGACGCAAACGCACCCGTGTTGCTCTTTCAGGAAGTGAAAAACTCTCACCAGTGCTGGAGCACACAGGGGAATGACCGCGGCAACACTGATACAGGAATGGTGCAGCCTGTATCAGTGAAGCACTCACTTTCTCCGCCCTCAAACGGCCGTCAGACAAACAAACACAAACAGAAATTTGGTTGCTGTGACAACAGCAGTTGAGAGCTCTCGGAAGCTCGCGATCACCGCTCCACTCGCGCTGTAAACACAGACACCAGGAGAGACTTCCAGAAGAAGCACGACACACTCGCTCGTTGTATAACAACACTCTTCAGAAGACTTGAACATGAAGCTCAGCTCCGAAGCGAAAGGCAAATGGTGCGTGCATCTACTTCCATATTTATACCCGCGGGGCGGAGTGTGAGATGCATATCTCGCACGCCAATTTGCATTGGCTCGTTTTAAGATACTTGAAGACCATAGGCTCCTTAGCGTGATCCCATTTCAGTCGACGTCGAATACGTCTGACGTTTTCGACTGAAAGGGAACCAAAATTTTGTTTTGTTCACAGTGTTCCTCAATATTTGTTTATTTAGTTACTTTATTAAAACCCTTCAATTAGATCCTCGCCTCTGCCTGTTTTCTCCGGCTCCCACTCGTTCCAGCTGCACAGTTCTTTGAGAATGTTTTTTGCAATAAGAACTAATGGAGTGATGTATCCAAGTGAATCATATAGATGAGACAATTGACAGAATTCATCTTTATGCACATGGCTGACCCTTTAAGCTTACTGCAAATTTTAGTTGGTCTTACTACACACTACTGTATGCCAAGAATTAATTCTACAGAAGACTGTTGGACTCAAGATCAAGATCCTTTATTTCTTTAGCCCGAGCAGGCCATTTCAAGCTCTTTACATAATTTAATCGCATCATCTTCAGTTACCACAGATTTTAACCAATTGTCTACATAAAAGTGGTTCTTGATTGTCTCGATGGTTTTAGAAGAGAAAGAGTCCTTGAAATCCTCTGCAACTGTTGTTGAAACTGTAACCGAACACAGATTAGGTTGCTAGTTAGGTTTGGTCCCTGGATGAGTTTACATTTCAGAGACGCTCTTTGAAAGGATGCTGAGCAGTCAAATACAAAGTTTCTCTTTTTTTAGGAAGTTATATTCCATTTTGTTTGCTTAATGTCCTTTTGAGTTACTCTTTCTGCATGTTCCCTCTAAGAAAGACATTCCTCATGATATTGTTTGTTCTGTTGAAACAGTATTTTCAGGGAAGTGGCAAGCTGCTCTGTAATGATAAATAATAATGTCCACTTCATAATTCCAAACATCTTTCCATAGTTGACATACATCGTAAAATGTCAATGATAAATGGAGTCAATGACAAAGCTTCAAAAAAGCTATTTGTGGTTGTGTATTTTATTCACATTAATTTATAATTATTGCATTCTAGTGGCCAGGTATTTAGTATCTTTAGCATCCGATTTAAATTTTAAAGACCAAAAAAAAGTCTTTTCACAATCTAGTTATCAGCCATTTGTTCACTTTTACCTATTATTTGTTGGTTTAAATCAATAATTTACATGGTTGCACCACCTGATAAATATCAGTTGTGCCACATGACAACATTAAAAATGACAAATAATATTTGTATAATTTTTGTTCACCCCCAATTTCAATTACATATAGTAAAATGCAAGTACATGTGTTTTAGTCAACAGTCTGTATTAAAGTAAAAGTAGTAAATTGAAAACCGAATAAATCACCATATTCAGAATGTACAGTAGGAACTGGAATATAGGCTACTCAATTTGTATGTGTAACAACAAAGTCATGTTTTATATTGATTACAAAAAGAATGATCAGCTTAAGTCAGTTGAGAATTTTAATTTAAAATATCAAAATGCATTCATCTAAATGTTAAAAATTCTAATTTAATGCAACATTAACATTATAATAACTAGCTACTAAACCAGATTCATCACCTCTTTTCTTTTTGCAAGATATGCTTCTCTTGCAGCCAGATCATTTTAGTTTTGTGATGAGTTTTTCCCACTACATGTCCCACTTTATATTAAGTGTAATTAACTACTATTTAATAACATTTAAATCAGTAATTTGATACAATGCACCTATTGTGTGCATGCATGTTTTTACTTTGTACTTATTTAAAAAATACCTGCATATTGCATTTGTAATTAATTTCAGTTATGCATCTAACATTCTTGATCCTTCCCTTACCCCTTTTCTTCTTTAGATGCAAGCTCATTGACATCTTGATGATACTGCTGTATTAACAAGTCATTAAAATTTGCTACAGAGATTTGATTGACAACCAAGGATGGATGCCTTTTTGCATTTTGACAGGCTGTCTCTTACATAAGACCATTTACAACCTAAGGCTGTTTTAACAGTATAAGGCCCATTACCATGAGCCATGACTATTAACAGGGTTCGTACAAGGTGCTTATAGTGCTCGAAGTACTTGAATTTGACTTTTTGAAATTTAAGTCTTGGAAAACCCTTGAAAACAGCCATATGTCTGAAAAGGTGCTTGCAAAGTGCATGCATTATTGGAAGACATAGAAAATAGTGTTTAATTTTATTGATAAAACAATCTATTTACATTGATATACAGCCATTTCACATTGCTATAAGCATGAGATTCAAGTATTTGATACAGATTTCATTCTTCTGAAAAAATCATATATTCAAGGGAGGAAAAAGTCAGTTTGAATAAGGAAAATTATATCTTTGTCATATCCTTTTAATGGTTAAAGTTACCAAAGCCATTGCATGTGCTGCACTTTATTTGTACCATTTTGTTTTATTAGTTTTTTTTATTTTTCTATTAACCTTTTTTAGAATTCAAAAGATAATAAATATATTGTTTGATAAGTGAGATGATTGTAGTCCTTGAAAACCAAAAAAGTAGTCCTTGAAAAGTCCTTGAAAGTCCTGGAATTTCATTTTACAGTATCAGTATGCTCCTTGTATTAACAACTTTCCACGGTTCCATCAGTTTTGCAGCATTTGTTCCAATTAGCTATATACAATAGGGGCTTACGCACCGGAGGTACCTTTTCATAGTTCCTAGGACTATTGGCCAAATAAATAAATGGCTGAACAACAAGCGTGTCTTGTGTCACTTTAGAGTTCCTCCCTGGAAACATACTCTTTTGAGGAGACAGTGGATTTTGACATTTGCTGCCCTGATTGCACTCGCTATGCATGAATACATTGCAGGCTCACTCTCGCTCGTATCCCAGGTAAATCATCAGCACTATCATCCCTCACATGTGTTTTATTTAACTAAATACATCATAATCGGCTAAAACGTATGCGCAGATTACTTTACTTTTTGAACAAGCATGCTCCCGAGTCTGTGTTGCTTTCACATTCACGCGAATCACAGCACAGCTCGAGTGCAACTGAACTAAACTGCCAGTGTGAAAATAAGTTTAGGGTTGATGGAATTTCTAGTTCATTCATAAGTCAACATCTTCACAAAAAAAGAGGATACGATCATAAAACAGAACCATCCTCAGCCTTGATTGTAGTCAATTTCAGTACTTTGTCGACATATGATGTTGATTTCTTAGTGCTGTTTCCAAAGTTACATTTCAATTGCCTTTTGCTTCCTTGTAGGCCTTACACCGTGTCCTAACTACATGCAACGCGACGCAGCGTCACGCGATAAAAGGTATCTTTTCCATGTTAATCAGAATTTTTGTCCTTACCAGCCGCAACACGCAACGATTCTTTTTTAGACACTTTTTTTCAGATTGTTTCAGTAACTCAGTATGTATTTTAAATAGTGTTTAAATGGTGTAATATTCGTGAATTTGATTATATCCATTTTGTTGAGAGTGCCGGGAGCTTGCCGAGAGAGCCCACCCACGCGCTCTTCTGATTGGCTGTGATTTTTGATTGACTACATTGCGTCCCATAGCCGCGTCACGTCTGGTGTGGACAGTCAAATTATTTGTCGCTGGAATCTTATTGTATCGCGTCTGGTTAGGACACGGTGTTATACGGATCCATTTGCAGAAATGTATTGACACGATTTCTAGGTTGCCTTCTTGTGTACTGCTGTAGGTAGTAATGCCTGCCATCTATACTTCCTGTTTTATTATGCCCCTTTCAAAATACTTGATTAATGACCTATACTGAAGGGAATCACCATCAAAACAATCTGGGAGGGGTAATAATCCCTGTATTCAAATTGCAGTTTGTCTTTGCAAAATAGCAGTGAGAGATAAACTGTAAATTTCCCTGTTGATATGGTTCCCTCACAGTAGCTGATGTGATGAGTATGGGGAAAACTCAGTTTTTCTCTGAATACTGAAGCCTGATTGGTTCATGTCTGTGCACCAACACAGAAAATGTCTTTTTAGCCCACCAAAACTGGCAGTGCTGACTGCATATTTAAGTTGCACTGAAAGCTATTTTCTTTCCATTTATATTTTTATTGTTGTTTTTTTTTTCACAATATAAATTTTACAGAAAAACAAGGCATACACAAACAATATTTAAAGACAGTCATAACTGATTTTCCTTGAAATCCCTTAATGATAAGACATTCATTTTTAAAACAAAAACCAAAGAAAAACACAAAACCAGAACAAAGAATACAATAAAAATTGTTGCTTAGAACCGGGGTGTGGTACGTATTATTCTCAGTGACAATCCTTGCATAGTAAATTTGCTTTCTTCATCCTTCTACATATTTCATTAAAGAGGTATTCATAAACATTCAGCCCTTACCACAAGTCTCTAAACAAAATCCGTTCTATGTTGCCTAATATATTTTAGCCATCCTTTCCAGATATTGTTAAATTTATCGACTTCCAATCTTATGGACGCAGTTAACTGAAAGCTATTTTCATCAGACTTTTTCTCCAAGCTCGAAGATCGCCTTCTCGTTGACTCTGAAGAGAAGATCGAAGCCTTTCTGCTTGCCGTTGAAACGAGTCTCAAGCAGCAGATTAGAAGCGCTTTGACTGCTGCAACTGACTCGGCACTCCTCTGCAGTGTAGAGTATCTGGACAGGCTCACATGACATAACCATTCTAAACATGTGAAAATGCATTTAACATTTTGACCCCTATCCGTAACTCAGGCCTGGCCCCACAGAGTCTGCGTCAAAATTGACATTTGACACCTTTACGGCATGAGAGTGTTTACCCAAACACCAATAAACTAGAACTCGCCGAGCTTCAAAAGGATTCCAAGCCCCCCCACCCGTGATCCGTGATCCCCGCAGGGATCTTTTCTTTTCTTTGTTTTGTTGAGTTTTGTTTTCTGTATTGGACTCTGTTCACTTCCACAAAGTGAAATGAACTTCTGAATTATTTCTTTGGTAACCTTACGCCAAGGACCTTGAAGCCTTTGAAATTGCGTGCTCCGGAACAGCTGCAAACCACTTGAAGCTCCCACGGAACACACAAGACACACAGCTCCCTTACGTGTTCAGCAACCTAAGAACCATGCAAGTATTTGTTTGATTGAGCTTTCAGCATTAAGATTGTGTTTTTCCGTGTTGTCTCTTAAAGGTTTAAATGTCCAGGTGAATTTTGACATTCTGTGATCCTTCCGGATCTCCCTCTCTCTCCCTGTTCCTTTCACTTTCAGATTCTTTCAGTGTTTTGTTTTTTCTGTTGTTATTGGTTTTATATACATTTTATTCCTGTAACGTTAGTAACCGTATACTTAGTGTACTGCTTTATTAAATTCATTATATTCATTTTATTGATTCTGTCTCGTGCTCATATCCATGTCTCAATCAAAAAAGCTACGAGCTTTACAATTTATTGATACTTAAAAGATATCGTTATAGAACAGGAAAGTTTATCCTCGTGGCCAGGGGAACAGCTTCTCTTGAAAGTCTATAAAGTAAGATCATTTTGTGAGGTTTGATGGAGATCGAATGATCAGGCTTGCGGGACAAGCAGATGAGTCGATCATAAATTAATCCCCTCAAATATTATTCTGACAATTGAGCTAATTTTAACCTGTCTGTAAAATATATGTACATGTGTAGTTGATCATAATCCTTTGTGGTTAATTCCCGATGTATAGATATGAATGCAGATGCAGGTAACATGTTATCCCCCTCTTTGGGCAATTTAACATGTATAAGTATCTGGTTCAAACCCATATGAATAATTATTAATTGTTAAATACATATTCCCCATAACGACCCCGAGTCGCTATCAGGCGACTCTTCAAAGAGCAAATTTCACTTATTAAAAGAGCAAATTTGAGTGACGTTTGTTGCAAAATGTCACGCCACGAGTGTGCCTTGCTCTCCCCTCAGTGTGATAAATCTCCAGTGCTCTTCACCCACGTGTCACATTCACCTTCTTCTTCTGTGTCTTCACTACACTTCCCAACATTCCCTGTCATCACCTGCACCTGCACCTCATCATCCTGATCATCATCACCATCACCTGTGTCCCATCACCCACATGCACTATAAAGCACTCACCTTCACTGCAGTCACTTTTTCTGGTCTAGTTGATACATGACTCACAAACTCTCCTTCAACCAACCTGCTACTTACCAGCTTCCCGATCCTTCTGAATCCATCCATCTCCAGTGTGACTGCTTCCTACCCATCTGCAAGAGAGAAAAGGACATTATCATTCAGCTAAGCCTGTTTAATGTTTCAAAGTCATTTGATCCTTACCTGTTATCTCCGACTGAGTATCCATCTGCACAAATAAACGTTAATAACTTACCATCCAGTCTGTTCCTTCTGTGAGCCCTGACAGAAGACCGGACCAACAAGGACCAACCTCCAGTTCTCTTTCAAGGCAAATAGGTCTATTTCCCCTTGCCCAAAGATACTCCAAATCATCTGCACCATCTGGGGGCGAAGCCTCCATTCCCCCGGATACGGTCAGTTCCAGGACAGCATGTCCGCTCCCTTGTTCAGAGACCCTGGCACGTGCACCGCTCTCGCCAAGCGGATATTGTGCTGAGCCCAAAGGAAGAGGTGACTCACCAGCCTGTTTAGGAGGTATGACCTGAGTCCCCCTTGGTGATTTATGAAGACTACCATTGTCATGTTGTCTGATCGGGACAAGACGTGGTCCCCCGTCAGCTCTGGGTGGAAGACTTTAAAAGGCCAGTAAGACTGCCATCATTTCTAGGCTGTTGATGTGCCAGTTCAGCATCAGGCCCGTCCAGGCAAATTCCAGGGAACTGAGACTCTGGGTTACCCTGAGATTGAGGTGTCCATTTCACAATGCACATGAAGGGGCACAGGCTTTAAGCCAGTATTGGATGGGCCGCATATGAAGCGTTCATATGCCAAAAGATAAGTGCCAAAGATACGTGCGTTCCCGGGAAACTCATGAATATTATTGCAGGCTCTGCCCACTGCCTCTACAGATGCACAACTGACTTTTGCACCACATTTCACGGTGCACTTGGTGCAAAAGGGAGAGCGCGCAAAACTTGTCACTTGAAAGTGAAAAACAGTGTTTGAGATTCGTCGCGGCAGATTTAAGCAGCTGTAGTTATGTACTTGTGTTTGTGCTAGAAAAATATACAAGACATTTGTGAGAAAATATTCTACAAGTGTGCAACTCTCATTGGATGAATTCACATACTGATTTGCAGATGAGCAAAATTTCTCCGTGACTTAAAATTTTTTTTATGCAGGTGTGTAAATGCGTTTTGAACCATATTCACTGCAGCAACTGTAGCTAAAATGTGAGCGTACGAGTTTCTTAATTTGTGATTTGTAGAATAGGATTTGTGCACCTGCAATGAGGAATTTGAGAAGGTGTAACTGTTGCTTTGTGTTTGTGGAAGATAAAAAAAGTCTACAAGTTTGCAACTCTTAAAACATTTCTCTCTGTGACTTCAAATTTACTGATACACATGTGTGGCTATTCTCTACAACTACCAATTCCACTGTCACAGGCGTTCAGAAGTATTGCACCAAATATACCTTCATACCCTTCTTGCAATAATCTTTCATTAACCTTTACAGTTGCCTGTAATTCTGTAAACTCAGACAGTTTTTGAATGTTTCCAAATGTTTGTAAACAGTTTAATTAATTTCACTTGCTTGTCTATTACATTTTCTACTTAAATCTTAGTTTCCTCTGCATGAGGAGATTACATTTTTAATGTTTTCTTTCATTAGCAACATCTGGTTCCTCATATTCCTCTATTTCGAAATCTCAACTCAATATGCCTAAATATTTAGACTTAGATGTTTAGATATTTAAATGAACATTTCAATTGAGAATATTCTATAAGGATTCACGGAAAAGGTACTTTTCCTCTGCAGTCATATCACTTTTTCTCCCCGTACTACGAGGCCTTTCCTCAGTCAATTTCATTCAATTAAATTTATCCAGTCATTGTCCTAGTCCCAACAGCCTGTGCTTTGTAGAACCCAAAAATTTTCAACCCAAGTCCAACAAGGTCAACTAATTAATCCATAAAAAGTTCCACAATGAAGAGGGTTTCAAACTTTTATAGTGACTAGTACACTACTTGATATTTTCGTGTTTCTCAATTAAGATGTTCTTACAGGGAAGTCATTAGTGCTCCAGTGTGTGGTGATACAATGCTTTTTTTATTGCACATAACATTGTTCAAGAGACATGCAAAGGGAAGCAATCCAATATTTTAAACCAAAACAAAAAAAGAATAAAATGGGCAACGATTTAAACTTTTTATCTTTTACATCATTTTATTGGCACAATGATTATTGTCCATATGCAGAGCACTGCCCAACCAGCAGATGTCATTGTTCTGAACCTTAAAGGGATACTCCACCCAAAAATGAAAATTCTGTCATCATTTACTCACCCTCAAGTTGTTGCAAACCTGTATGAGTTTCTTTCTTCTGCTAAACACAAAGGAAGATATTTTGAAGAACGATTGGAACTAAACAGTTGTTTGGCACCATTGACTTCCATAGTAGAAAAAAATACTATGGAAGTCAATGGTGCCAAAGTTCCAATCGTTCTTCAAAATATCTTCCTTTGTGTTCAGCAGAAGAAAGAAACTCATACAGGTTTGCAACAACTTGAGGGTGAGTAAATGATGACAGAATTTTCATTTTTGGGTGGAGTATCCCTTTAAGTAAATATAGCACATGTTGAATATAAATATTATTGCCAATGTTATTTTCAAGAATTTCAAACTTATAATGATACTTTACTCTCTGCTATACAATTACTGTTTACATTATTTTCTTATAGGCACTTCCCACCAACCTTCAAAGCTTCAGTTGGAAAAATTGTCTATACTTTGGAGACAAAACTATCCCGATCAATGCGTATTTCTAGCAAAGCCAAAGCAGAGTTTCTCTATTTCCCCAGTCCTGATGTGTCCAATCCTGAACTAATGGTGAGATTATCATTATTGAAAATCCCATGCACTGTCTTTCTAATCTATACCATACGTTCCTCGTTTTAAGGTTCAGTTTCCTTTCTTTTACTTGTTTTGTCTTGTTTAGGCACCTCAGTACAGAACCAAAGATGAACAAATGAATCTCTTCTCCTTTGGGAGTGTCTCCATGAACATAAAGACTGAGAAAATGGGATACTACCTTGGTAAAATTACATATATTATTAACATCTCAGCATGTTTTTTTTTTTGTCAGAAAACTCAAAGTTGGATCTTGTAGACAACCATTTTAAGGGGAGTCTTATTCAAACTATTTCGGAATCTTTGTAAGAAGATGAAATGTATTTAAAATCGCAAACATCTCTGGAGTAGGTGAGAGGTGGACGGACATTTTTCATTTTCGAGTTTCAGATCATGTGATTCAGCTATTGTTATAATTGACAAAAAAGTTACACATTTTAGGCAGGAAAACAACCACAAGTCCCTGAACCCACGCACCACTTGTAGAATTATGTTTTTTTTCTTCAATGTAGCATAGACTTATTACAGAGCTTGCACAAAATGTATACATACAATCATCATGTTATCACTACAGTTCTTTATTCATTTGTTTGTGTATTTTTTTATATCCCATATGTAACATGATTCTGAATTAAGAGTCCTGTTTTGTCCAAATAGACAGAATCATAGTTCTGTGATAATTCATCAAGTAATTTTAATTGAACTAATTGTCTTATTATGTCTCACTACAGGAGAGGGCTTGAAAGTTTTGGCTGAAGTTCAGAACAATTCATCCCGTACAATTAAGCCAAAATACTGCCTGTATGAAAAACACAGTTTCTTCGCAAGAGGAAAGAGAAAACTTCACACACAGGACCTTTTTAAAGAGGAAGGGGAACCTATTGAGCCGAACTCAAGAAAAACCGTCACCAAAGTGCTGCCCATTCCTCCCAGCCTTACCGTCTCTATCCTAAACTGTAGGATACTCAAGGTTGAGTACAGACTCAGGGTGAGTTTCAGCATCTAAAGCAAAGACAAATAGTAACATTGCAATGAAATGAACAATTACATTAGATTGGGCGGTTTTAGGTTAAAAAAAGTAATGTACACATACCGTACATTATTGTTGCTCCTCTATGCCCTGCCTTTCTGAAAAGTTAATCGTTCTTAAAAGCGCGGTGTGCTCTGATTGGCCAGCGATCCAGTGCATTGTGATTGGCCCGAATACCTTACGCGTGTGACGGAATAGTCACGCCCCTTACCATATTTGGAACATCAGCTCCCAAAGCAATAATGACAGGTGATAATGTCAGCACTACCTTATCAATTCGAGCCCGAATCTGATACGGAAAATGCAGATGACCGAGCTGATCGATCAACTTTACCAGTGCGATTGGACTTCCCATAACACCTGATGTACTTGTTACATCATAAGAAGAATGGCATCTACGCCAATATTAGTCTCTCTGTTAATCCCGAGGTTTACCACAGTCCGCCGGATCCAAGCTGTATCCAGATGTGATGAAGGACCTGTGCCTGGACACAACGACAACGCAGTCCTGAAGTGTCAACTAGTCTGTCCCCTGTGAAGGCCTCCTTCCCTTCCTTTTACCTGTGTACAGTTAAAACGTTGTCAAAATGATTCCAGATCATATGTATACGCAGAAGCGACAACAAATTCTGTATTATGAATATTTAAGGCCAGACAAGTAATTTGGTGAGGTCAATTTGTAAAGACTACACACCTGCGCACATATGTATTTAAACGCGCATGCCTATAGACTAAACACGTGATGCGCATGTGCACGCTGTCAGCGTTTTCACAAATTCATGTTTTTGAAGCTTAAGCGCAGATAACGTTTTTCAAAAATTTTCAACGCCTGTACCTTGGAACCTATTTCAAGGTTTGCGTTCTCGAGCCACCAGGCACTATTGTTGTACAAATAAGCAGGCCGGAGCACATTAAGGGTTTTCTGTATTAACGGTGTCCTGTTTGCGGCCCCTAAATTAATAACTAATGATCTTTGCAACGGAAGTGAATCAATCAAATCTAACTTTAGCTGAACAATAACTTTATTCTGTAGTATTCTGTAGTTTATTCTGTAGTTGTTTATTCTGAGTTGCTGTAAAGCCAAAACAATCTATGTTACTTAAATTTCCTATTATCACTGTAAAGCTGCTTTGAAACAATCTATTGTTAAAAGCACTATATAAATGAAGGTGACTTGACTTGGCAAGGTTTTATTTCATTGGGGACATAATTACTGATTATAATGACTTATACTGTCTTTTTACGCGTCGTGCCACGCTACGGGGTGAACATTTTGTAAACATAAAACCATGTCTGCATTTGTGATCGTAGAAACGACAAACAAGCGTTACTCTGTTGCTCAATACTCGCATTTGAATAGTTGGTAGCAAATTCTTAAAATATGAAAACATACTTACAGGCTGTGTCTGTGAGTCCGAAGCGCCAGATTGTACTTGTAAAGATGGAACTTTAGAATCAGCCTTTGTGCACAGCCGGACTCTTGTACTCTCTGGAAACAGTCCTCCGAAAAATGTGCAGCACAGATTTGAACATTTTGGTTGTACTGTTCTGGAACAGTGTTGTAAATAAAGCTTAACCGCTGTTTTGTAATTGTGTCCTCTTTTGGATGGCCAAACACAGTAGTTTGGCTTTCGCAACGAAAAACACAGCATCTCCACGACATGGCGGCAACAATAATATAGTGAGAATAAAAGTTACGCCTTCTTTCTTTACGTATACATTTGGGCGATGTTATGAAACTCTGCCCCCACAGACTGACGTAGATTTGTGGGGGCGTGTTTAAACAAAGCGTTGTAGGAAGGTGTGGCTGAGCATTAACTTTTATAAAGAATATCTCTTTGGGTTTGAGACTTTGAGCTTTGTAACTCTGCAGATCTTATACATGCACAAACAGCTACATAACACACTAAAGAAAAAGGAAAACAAGAAATTGCATCATGACCCCTTTGAGACGTAACATTTACAGGTACAAAACATACATTTTTGTACGTTTAAAAGATACTGAAACAATATGGACGTGTTGACAACATTAACTGACACTTTTAGTAACACTATAGAATCAAAAAGATGAGCCATTAATCCTACTCCTACCTCTAAACCTACCCATAACCATTTCTTAAAAATATGTACAGTTTTAAAGAAAAACATAACAGACAAACAAGTGGAATCACAATAATTTATTTATTGCAAAAATACTTATTTGAACTACTACCAAAAGTAGTTCAAAAAAGCATTTGCAGTCCTCACTATCGGAATAAAATAGTTTTGTATGAGGTACGGAGCAGAATTTAAGACATTAGTTGCTGAAAATCTTTTGCCAATCTACTCTGTGAAGGTGCACATTTCTCATTCCAAATGCACATCACCCAAAACGCGGCATGTCACAATCTGTGGCGAAGATGGTGAGAGCCAATGAGCATTTGATATCACTGCCATAAAACAATTTTTGAATCTGTAACAAACGCGGGATTTGAGACCTAGAAGGTCTACCCTAACCCTATCCAGAGCACCAGCATACGAATCAAATTGATTACTTTTGTGAATTTATTTTACATTTTTGGTATATTATGATTCTATTGTCAGTCACAGCATAGGAATATACTGAGAAAATGCCTGTTTCCAACAGCAAACATAATAAATATTACATGATAAACAATGGTTAAACGATTACAGAAATGATATTCATTTTAAGGGTTTAAAGTGTAATCTTGTTTAACAATGTAATCGAATGTGAAATGTTATAATTTTTATGTTAACTGATTTTAATAAATGCGACTGAAAACAATGCCATTGATATGACAATTGAATACAAAAGAATCAAAATGGAGAATGTGAAGCCTATCACTCAATAAAAATAATCAAATTGCTGAGTGTTTTTGAAAGTTTTGTATTTTGTCTGGTTTAAAATCACTTGCAGAAAGGCAGCGCGGTTTTCCTCATATGGCATCTAAACAAGATGCTTAACCAACACGGTGTGACGTCAGCTTCACATTTTCTATTAATGCCATGATTTTAATATTCATAGGATTTGTTCACATTTGTACGGCTGTAAAATTATTAATACATAAATTTACATATTCAATAGGCCTACACACAAATACTCCTGAGATTAAGTTGCAGCAGCATATCTGTGTTGTATTTTTAATTTAAAGCTGTATGTTTACATGTTCACTGTCTTTAAAATCTAGGGCTTTGCTGATAGCTCATCTTGTACAGACAAAAGTTTCTGTTAACCACTCCTTATTGAATAATTTGTTGTTGTGTTTTTTTTAATTTATTTTTTTATGTATGTTTTGTGCCTAGGTCTGCCTGGATGTGCCATTTGCTTCGGAGATCAAATTCCCAGTAGTGATTCTTCCTCTTCAGTCTTTATCAGGTGTAAGTAGTGCTACAAACAGTGACTTTGGAGTCTGGAATCAACCACCAGGTGGCAATGCGTACCCCAACCCACCTCCTATGCCTCCATCTGCCCCACCATTTAATATGGTTGAACCACCTGGTCATTGTGGTGCTCTGGGTTACCCAGGACCTCCTCTCAGTCAGTTTCCTGCTCCTGGTTACCCTGGACCTCCTCTCAGTCAGTTTCCTGCTCCTGGTTACCCTGGACCTCCGGGTCAATTTGCTCCCCCTAGTTACGCTGGACTTCCTGGTCAATTTGGTCCTTCAGTTTCACATCAGTCTGACTCATCAGCTCCACCACCATATCAAGAATGTCATTTGTATCCACAGTTGCCAGACCACCCTGAAAAATCTTGACAGATTAATGACAACATTTTAGAATCACCTTGTAGGTTTGTTTTCTGATAATTTTTTTTACCTAGATTGCTAAAATGATTTATATTATTTTGTGCCTATTTTAGTAAGTGATGTCGACTGTAATTAAAGGGGTCCTTTTTATGCCCTTTTACTAAGTCTTGATTTTGTTTTTGGGGTGTACTACAATGTTTTCATGATTGTTTGTTAAAAAAAAAGCCTTATTTTTCACATATTTTTACAGTATTACAGCTCTTCTCTCCCCAGTCTGGCTCGAACGCACCATTTAGTTCCTGTTTCGATGAGGCCCCTCCCTCCAAAATACGGAATGTGCTGTGATTGGTTTGTTGGCCCAGTGTGTTGTGATTGGCACCGCTTAGTGGAGAAGCGCATGTTTGGGAAATGTCACGCCCCTCCATAACAGTGAGTTCTTCTCTAATGTAAATAATTAAGGATGGCATCAATTTTAAACCAATCCAATCCCTCTTCAGACCGCGACAATGTTAACGAACAAGAGGATCGCGCAGAACGGATTTCATGCACAGACTTTGCAAGCACATATTTTACAGGATGTTTCAGAGTGCTATGTTTTTTGTAATTTTTTTATAGATTATAGATATGATGTTATCAACCATTTAATCATATTTGTCGGATACTATGGTAATACAAACAGTAATTGATAACAAAACCATGGATACTTTTCCTAAGGAGCGGTGAACAGCCTTACAAAAGCAAGAGCTTACAAAAGCTACAGTAAACACTACATCAATACTGTAATGTTAGTTAGCAGGCTAGCGGAGGCAAAGCTTTGCCCTTTGTTTACATCATAGCAACTACATAAAACTTATACTGCTTAGAAAACACAACTACAAAAATAAGACATACTTACTAGTTGTGATCCATAATTAACAGATTGTTCCGACAAAGTGGGAATGGCTACGTCTTTCAGGAGAAGCTTTTGTCCGTAGCCTGCATTGTACTCTCTTAGGTTCTGGAAGCTGTTCTCCGTAAAATTGCAGCGCACAGAGTGGTTAATTTATTTTTAAACTGTTCCTGAACATATAACCCCAAAGTTTGTCTAAGTTCATCTGCCTTAGAACAAACTTTTTCCCAATGTGGAAAAAACCAGAGACAGCACTCTTCATCTTCTCTAGCACAACTCAACCAGGCATTGCCCCCTTTTTTTGCGATTTCCGTGGGATAGGGCTGGGACAACGCGTCGACGTCATCGATGAAATCGACGCAAAAAAATACGTCGACGCAAAATATGCGCTTCGATTCGTCAGACCCAAAACAAAGATGGCGGCGCCGGAGAGTAGTAGCTGACTGGATTGTTGACTATACTGCGTGCATAACATACTAGCGCACATACAGCAGAGAGGGAGAAAGCGAGAGACACACGCAAGGTCTCTCGCTCTCTGCCGTGCGCGCTATGTATGTTATGCGCGCAGTATGTTCTGTCTCGCATGCGCGCTCTAGATTCTGGGAGATTCGAACTAATTTGCAGGCATCAGGGAGACGCTATCAATATGCGGGGGACTCCCGGAACTTCCGGGAGACATGGAGTTCCCCCCACCCCCCAAAATAATCGCTTGATTAATCGTTTAAAAAATAATCGTTTATCCCAGCCCTACCGTGGGTGTAGATTATTTAAATGAATAACATTGTGACTTCACAAGAACCGAGCTGTTCATTGTAGTTCTTGAAAAGAGGATTCTGTTAAAATATCTCCCTTTGGAGTGGACTCTGAGCTTTGCAACCGTGCAGATCTTTTTTATGCTCAAACAGCAACATTACACACTAAAGTTTAAAAAGTGAAAAAGCAATGTTATATATTTTGTTGACTGTGTATTGCATTATCCCAAATGTTAATGTTTAAATCCAGAGAAATAAGCAATGCATCGTCTATTAATGACATCATACCAGTGTTACCCTCAATTTCCAGATTTATTCTGTAGAAACCATGAAAACACCAAAGACGCTTTAAACTATTATGTGTTTTATTAGACAGGTGAGCAATTGTTTGAATACATTCATTGACAGACAACTAATCATTCTTATATAGCTAAACACAGATAGTCTTATTGTTACAGAGTAGCATTGTAACATAACTTTCAACACACTCAAATGTAAACTTTTACCCCACATATATGACCGGAAGAGGTCATCTGCGGCATAATAAAAGCTCCACTTCTCTCGAGCCAAAATCACGTTCATCATCAAGCTACGCGTTTGTTTTAAAAAAGCAACCTCTAGCTGCGAAAAATTACATAGTGTTCCTTTAAAGTTAAAAACAAATCCTATACTGTTTTTTTTGTTCTATTTATAAACCTTTGGTATAGTGTACATTCTCTTGAAAAAGATAAATCCTTCTTTATTATGAATTATACTTTTCTCCAGAAATGTTCTATGCCTTAAAAAGTATGTGAACCCTTGGATTTGAGATGTTCTGCATAAATTGTTACAAAATAATCAGTCTAATAAATAGTCTACTTAACACAACCATATATTTTCATGTTTTACTGAACACTGACTATACTGCAGTTAGATTTGAATAAGTATTGTATATATTTTCATTTATGAATGAATATAAAACATAAAAATGAAATTACTCACTCATATTATCATTGATAATCATCTGTGCAAAATGCTCTGCCTGTATATTCCCTATGCCTGTCCGCATGTCTCAAATTAAGCTCTGGGGTGATATAGAGAGGATCACCCACAGGAAATGCATCTATGTAGTAGTTTAGGCAATTCACTGCCGATTCAAGATATGAACATATTTCAAGTTATGACAAAATTCAGCCAATCAGCATTCTCTAATCTAATCTAATCCAAAAAGAGAGATTATTTTATCCGCCCTAACGAGCCACAAGTTTTCATAAAGATTGTATTCAAGGTAAAGACGATTGCAGTGGCATGCATGAGTCTTATATTAGGTACATGCACCTAATATTATTACAAACCTGCACCTAATATTATTACAAACCTGCGCACATATTTTAAAAGCACATAACTATAGAATCAATTCTGAATGAGCATGTGAACGCCGTCAGCGTTAATCACAGGTTCGCGTTTAAAGTCTGATCATTTCAATGGAGGTGAATCAATCAAAGTTAACTTTAGCTGGAAGTAACATTATTCAAGAACCGCTATAAAGCCAAAACAATCTGTTACCTTAAATTATATGTTTATCTCTGTAAAGCTGCTTTGAAACAATCCATTGTTAAAAGCGCTATATAAATGAAGATGACTTGACTTGACATGATGCAAGTCTGTTATTATTAATAATGAGCAAACAAACCATGTATGCGTTTTGCTGTGTTTAATAATTCTGAACAAAATCCACATGTTAGCTATATGCAGTAAGGTCAAGGTGGCTGGTATAGTGGTCTTTTGGCATCTCCATGTGGTGCTGTTTTGTAACCACCTTGACTAGTATTTATTTATATAAAAGAAAGCTCTAAACAAATGTAACAAATATAAATACACACACATATATATATATATATATATATATATATATATATATATATATATATATATATATATATATATATATATATATATATATATATATATATATATATATATATATATATATATATATATATATATATATATATATATAATTTATCTATTTTATTTATCTATTTATTCTTCAGCTTTTGCTGTTACACTGTTGGCTATGCATTGTGAATTATAAAAATAAAGTTTTTTTTTCTTACAAAAAATACAATTATGATCTGGAATGTTTTCATGTGCACTTTGTTGTGCTCAATAAGGTTCTGAAGTATATGGACTCGTCATTTGGTTATTGTTTATTATTTTGGATATTTCCTTCTGTTAACCCTTTTTCCTTAAAAAGAAAACGTCACTATTTTACATTTAATAATTTTAGAATATTATTCTGGCACGGAAGTCACCATTGCACATCATAGAAACAATCTTGTAAATGAATGGAAAAACAGTAGTTGGAGTAGTTTATTATTAGATAAATATTGCAGTTTGCAGTAAAATAGTAGCCTTTTTTATAGGCTACATTTAAAAAGTCAGCATGAAACGGAAGTAGCGAAAGTTTTTCATTCCTTCTGTTTGTGGTGTATGTCTAAGTGAAACGGCTTCTCGAACAAGAAAAAAAAATGTAGGACGGGACTTGATTTTATCGATTGGGATTTGATTAGATCGTTGGATCATTGTGGTTTGCTATTGCTGTGATCTTGTGTGAGTGACAGGTTCTCCTGAGGGAGGGGAAGTTATTTTGAATAAAGATTACAGTGGGCAATTGATGTTGAAAAGACATCAAATTGATGTCAAAATCAACGTCAAGGAACAGGTCAAATATGCAAATCAAATTGACGTCAAAACCCATCCTTGACATTGATTTGATGTAAACTGAATGTCAAACATATTGACCTGCATATACATAAACCAATTTCAGTGTGGGTATTAACTTTCTCTTTTCATCTAATTACCACTGGAATTAGGTGGTTCGGAGAGACATTTCGTCAGCTGAACAATTGAACATGTATGTCTATCCATCACAGATCACTTTTATTCCTGTCAAAAATTAAATATGGCGATACTCTGACTATAGATCTTTTAACTAAAAATGAATGAGTAAAATTGTTTAATTTAAAATGATTTAATTATGGTTAAATATGGATAAATATTGCTACTTTGTGTGTCTAGTTCATCTTACGTACAGTAGCCTATATTCATGGAAAAGCAACTAAACTTTTGAATCATGCAATATCCGTCGTGGATCTCTTAGGTGTGGAGAGGCGTGATTTGCAGGGAAATGACAACTCGTAATGAAATAAACATTTTCCTATTAAGTAGATGTCCCTCACACTCATTCAGTAATTGTAAATGTAACATTTACATATAATTTTACACTTATGCTAGATTAAAGCCTGAAATGGGCCCTTTTTGTGACAACAACCTCATCATTTTTGATCAAAGATGTGGCTTAACTTCAGAATTTGAAATAAAATCAGTATTCTTATGATTGCTCTGAACATTTCAGACTGAGTTCAACAAACATTAAATTACTTCTTCATAAACATAAAAAAATAATTAATAAAATGTAGGTGTGACGGGGTTGAGACAAGGATAACAGGGTTGAAGATGGTAACGGGGTTGAGGAGACAAAACATAAACAAATTATGTTTGTAATTGATAAACTTAAGGTTGAGCCACTGTAGTCACTTGGACTATTTTAACTGTTTTTACTAACTTTTCTGGAATGAAATTGCCTAGAAGCCTATGAAGGAGTGAGCCAGCTCTCAGATTTCATAAAAAAATATCTTAATTTATATTAAGATAAATTATACTTATTTATTAAGATAAATAAAACATATCTTAATTTGTGTTCCGAAGATGAACGAAATTCTTATGGGGTTGGAACATGAGGGTGAGTAATTACTGACAGAATTTTCATTTTTGGGTGAACTAACCCTTTAAGAGACTATTTACAGATTTATATTCGATTTATGATTAGGCCTATTTTCATTACTGTTATCATCTAAATGCTTGTTGCAAATAATTTGGGTTCTATAATAAGCTTTATTGCTTCAAGTTAATACAATATATTATTGTAGCTTATGGATGTGTGTTATTGGTTATAGGAGCATGTTCGCATCACTGTGTAGTCTACATTGTAGAGGGAGTTCTCGGGAATGTCATGATACACTTCATTCACGATAAGCAAAGGATCATCGCTTGAATGTGTATACATATTAATATAATCTTTTACAGCTATAAAATAAAATGCACCCCATAATTGTTCTAATAGCTTTATAAGAAAGACTTCACATTAGGCTAATTGTTTTCCGATGTATATGAGAGTGTTATGTTTGTAAATGTACTCGTTTACTAATGTAACCTCGGTTCCCTGAGAGTAAGGGAACGAGTATTGGATAGCTAATACGCAGTGGGGGAACTCCTTTCCTTGAGAAATATTGAAGCTAATAATTTAAAACACAGTGCAACTGCACAGCGAACACAGCAGAGCGTCTAGCTTGCCCATTGGCTGTGCTGCGGCAACCGCACATCCTATAGCCAAGCGCCTCTGACGTGCGACCCAATCAAGTGAATTGGCGCCCAACACTCAGAGCGCGCCTAAATGGGTGTGGCTTAAGCCTCTAAAGAGTGCCCATTTTGGCCATCTAGCAGGTTTAAATCGACTGAAGCGACAAATCCTGACATATTGCAATATTGCGGCAGGCTAGGCAATACTCGTTCCCTTACTCTCAGGGAAGCAAGGTTACGTTAGTAACCGATAACGTTCCCTTTCGAGAACGGTCACTTCGTATTGCGTAGCTAATACGCAGTGGGGACGCAATGTAAAACGCCGCACCATTAGCAACTGGCTGCATCCAACTGGAGCCTAGGAAAGCACCCCGAGGCTCACAGAACAAGCCATAATAAAAATAAAATAAAAATATATATAAGTGACAGTAACCGGACATGAGTCAGGTTTCATGAATAATGGGCAGGGGCTCACTTATAATAGTCCTAGGACAACTTGTGCTTATGGACAATAACATGTTATACTGATAAGACCGGACATAGTCGGGTCTAATTATCATACTGAGAGGACCCGGACCACCACTGTACCAAGCCCACGAAGAGGCAATGCCTCTCTGAGAGTTGGCTCTAGCGCCTATGGGACAAACCTGGCCCACAGAGGCATATGCCAGGGAGATGGCATCCACTATCCATCTGGACAGCCTCTGTTTTGTGATCGGTAACCCCTCGGTGCGACCTCTGAAGCAAACAAAGAGCTGTTCGGACTGCCTAAACAGCGCAGAATGCTTCAACAGGCCCTAACAGGACATAGCAAATTAGCTTCCCCATCGTTCTCCGAGGGTGGAAGTGCTGATAATGTAATAACCTGAGCTCTGAACGGAGTTGAGAGCACCTTAGGTACATAACCATGCCTTGGGTTGAGAGTGACCCTGGAGTCATCTATCCCAAATTCCAGGCAGGAAGGGCTCACAGAGAGCGCCTGGAAATCTCCCACTCGCTTGACTGATGCCAGGGCCAGCAGCATAGCAGTTTTCAGCAAAAGTGGTTTGAGATCAACCGACTGTAGCGGTTCGAACGGAGGACCTTTCAAGGCCTCAAGGACCATGGAAAGGTCCCATGCTGGTATAGTAGGGGGCCTGGGGGGGTTTATCCTCCTTTTATCCTTTAATCCTTTATCCTTGTTTCTCCCAAGTGACTGGCCAGCCACAGGAGCATGGTAAGCTGCTATAGCTGCCACATACACTTTGAGCGTGGATGGAGAGCGACCCGCATCCAAAAGCTCTTGCAAGGAGAGCACCACTGACACTTTGAATGACTGGGGCTCGAGGTCCCTGGCTGAGCACCAGGCAGTGAATACTGACCACTTCAGAGCATAGAGGCGCCTAGTAGACGGTGCTCTAGCCTCAGTATAAAATACCTTTTCTGGGAGGTCCCAGGATACCCGTTGAGGGGTCACACATGGAGGGCCCATAAGTCATGGCGAGGGTGCCAAATCGTCCCATTCGCCTGTGTGAGGAGATCCTTCCTCATTGGCACTGGCCAGGGAACAATGTCCATCATCTGCACCAGTCCTGGAAACCACACCTGGGTTTTCCAGAGGGGGGCTACTAGGAGGACTGAGCATCCGCTCTCCTTGATCCGTCTGATGACCTGAGGGATCATAGAGAAGCCTCTGAAACTTCCTGAGGTGCACCTATGGTCCTACCCTGAAGGAGGCTATCAGCTATTGGATAGAGAGAGCATGCTTTGGTGTGAGCAGCGCTCTCATCATTGTAGAGTCGATAAGTGTGCCCAGAAAGATTACGTTCTGGCTTGGTAACAGTTTGCTTTTGGAAAAATTAATCCTGAGCCCCAGGCATTCCAAGTGGCTGAGGAGCATGGATCTGTGTGTCAATAATTCAGTCTTCGACTGAGACATAATGAGCTCAGTTAGATAGTTCAGCACAGCACCTAAAGCGGGACCGGTTACCCGGATGTTGTGTGTTTGAACATACTTATTTAGAAAACATACTTAATTTGTGCTTAATTTGGGTTGCTTTGAAACCAGCGTTTGTTTGTAGGGGCGTGTGCAGTGCAACGGGCCCATTGACTACATTATGAAAATCTTCAGCCGCCTGAGCTGAACAGGGAGCTGTAAGATTTAAATGAGCTCTTTTCGAGGGCGATCCAGCTAGAGTGAGACTCGGACCCTGAACCGCCGAAGCCTGAAAGGGAGAGGGTCTAACACAATGCGGGGTCGGGGACCCTGGCAGAGGGTAGCGCTTAGCTGATCTTGAGCGATGGCCGATATCAGCCGCAGGGCGGCGCTGAGATACCCGAGGCGCTGGTTTCGCTGGCTGAGGAGGCGGCGTGCTCTTGTGGCGGCTCGAGGCAGAGCTGGAGCGCTTAGGCAGGTAGTGTCTCATAGCTTGAGAAGACTTCTGTGCCTCGGTAAATCTCTCAAAAAACTCTTTCACAGCCGGGCCAAAGTGACCGGTGCTGGAGATATGTGAATCGAGGAACACCGTCCTTTCTGCCTCTTTGATGTCCGTGAGGTTCAGCCAGAGGTGGCGCTCGAGCACGACGAGGTTAGCCATACCTCTGCCGATCGCCTGAGCGGTAGCTTTTGTAGCGCGCAGCACTAGATCTGTGGCGCTGTGCAGGCCACGGAATGCCTCAGGGTTTGGGCCAGACTCGTCCATTGTCTGGAAAATCTTGACCTGAAACATTTGTAACACCGCCATAGTGTGCAGAGTCAATGAAGCCTGACCGGAAGCAGAGAAGCGAGGGCCGAAGTGTTTCGGCAGGGCTTCGAGGGATGTACCGCTCTAGATCTCCAGCCAGCAGCAGTGGGCGGGCACAGATTGGCGGTGACTGCTTCCTCGAGCGGTGGCAGCTTCTCATAACCTTTTTCCGCTACGTCGTTAACAGAGGAGAGCGTAGCGGAAGTAGAAGCGCTGGTGCGTGCAGAGTATGGCGCGCGCCACGACTTTGTGAGTTCATCATGGACATCATGGAAGTAGGGCGCTAGTTTGTGGCGGGGGGCCTGCTGGCGCCCTGGAAGGAACCATCCATCCAGCCGACTCCTAGGCGGCTCCTCAGGCGAGGCCCATTCGAGACTGAGGTCTGAAACGGCTGCAGTGAGGATGCGCAGCATCACAGCGTCCGAATTAGTCCTGGTAGCCCGACCACTCTTCCTCAGACGCAGCGATGGAGAGGCTGTCGTGTTCTTCATCCGATCCGCCGAAGGATACGAGACCCGCCGCTCGAAGGGAGGGGCGCTGGTCTGCCTGAGTGAACAGGACCCGGCGAAGGAGACTGAGATGGAGAAAGCAAGGTATGCAGGGATGTGGCCGGCGTGGGCTCGCTTACTTCCATGTGCTCGGGCTGCTGTTGGCTGCGGCACTTCTTCCGCAGCTGAAGTAGTGCCGGGAAAGGAAGACCAGGTGGAGCGGTGTTGCCGTCTCGAAAGAGAGCTAACAGCATCAGCAGCATTGAGATGGGCAGGCTCCGCGGCAGAGAGTGCAGCTTCAGCGTGGGCGGGTCCCAGGCACGTGGGCGCACTCCGTGTGCCCGTCATCTTCGTGTGGACATGATCTGCACAAGGTGCATGAAGAGCGAGGCAATTGGAACAACGCTCGCTCAAATTTCTCTTTTAGAAACTGAGTGTCGCAGCGGCGAACAGAACAGTAGCAGCAAAATGATATTATAGCGTTTTCCTATAATATCATGCAGCGCAGTGCGCATTCTAGTCTAATGTAAACAATCCTCACATGGAGAAGAAGCACTGCGGAAGGAGGAACGCTACCGACGATTTATCCACCTTCTAAAAGCAGGGCTGCCAACTCACGCATTAACCGTGAGACTCACGCAATTGACACTTTTCACACGCTCTCGCGCCACACATCCATTTTCTCACGCAGAGAAAAATCACGGAGCAAAGAGGACACTGACAGACTAGACAGAGCAGGTTACTTTTGATATGAAAAAAATACCAGCTTTTAGGTTCTGTCCATTTTATTACGAAATTCAGACAATAAATACCGTTTTGGCGCTTGTAAATGTGAAGTGACAGATCGCTGCGCCTCAGTTCAAGTAAACCGATCATCTGTTACTTTTTCTTAAAGATACAATACAACCTACCGACAGGTATACATAATTTCGATCAATCAGTGTTTTGCAACCACGGAAAGAGGTCAATAAAACTGCAGGAGAACAATTGTGTCACAGAACGTTACATTTACCTCAGGAAAGCCATTTAATGACCCGCACGTTAGTTGACTAGAAAAAAATAGCTATAGAGAGGAGTATTTTGCTAAATATGTGCACTATTTTACATCTTTTAATATATGTTTACTTGTCATTACATAATTGTTATTATAATGAAAATTATTTTACATTTTTATATTTATATTATTATTACATTTTATTATATTTATATTGTATGCATTAGTTTTAATTTCTCTCTGTTTACAGCATTGTGCAAGATATATTTTTTTCTTGAGAAAAATTAATATGCAGGCTATCTACTGTAGCGTACCTAATATTTATCCAAATGAGTCAATATTGAATCAAGATTGAAATCAAATCCAAGAATTGAATTCAAATCGTGAAAATTGTGTTAAGCAATAATACAAACAGTAGCCTCAGTCGTTGTACCATGTAAACATTGTAAAATGTTGTCACTAAAAAAAATATATTTTTTGTCACCAAATGTTTTGACAATCACAATTACACATTGTGATGCAAGTTTTTTTTTTTTTTAGATACTCCCAATCCATCTGTTTCTCTTGTGCAATTAAAATATCGTGATAATACCGTATACCGTGATGAAAGCTCAATCAATTAATCGCAGCATGAAAATTTGATACCGGCACATATGGGGATCTGTTACTCCCCCTAGACACCCAGGAATATTTGGCGTTGCTTGACAGCAGTTTGAGGCAGAATAAAGAGCTCCAGGAACGATTTGTAAGTGTGCTGATTTCGTTTATAACGCCATAGGGTAATCTAAAAAGTAAAATTAAGATTGTACTCTGCATATTCTACAGTCTGAATCCACAGCCTGTCACATTTTCTATTTATGTATGATAAGCTTCAGAGAAATGTAATTTGTAACTTTTTTGGGGGGATTTTCAGCTTCGGTTTTTGGCAATCAAATGTGGGAGGGATCGAAAGACAACCGTCTGGCGAATGCTTCAGAGTATCTTCTCTAATCACCTTTCCATAAATACAACCTGGACTGGTGTAGGGGATAAAGCATGTTTCAGAGACACGTTCCTGAAGACCACTGTTCAAAGTAGGGATGCAACGATTACAGATTTTGTAAGTACGATTATTGTCTGAGAAATAACAAATTAATTCAATGGCTGCAGGGCTCTTTGATTGAAATAGATCACAAAATGATTAAGTGTTTAGTTTGTTCTAAATTTATTTTCAACCTGAGGTAGAAAACTTGATCACATGAAAACAATATCTTGTTGGTATTTGACTTAAAAACAAATAAAGGGATAATAAATCCCAATGAAAATAAGAATAAACAAAGTATTTGGCTCTATTGAATTAAATGTAAGCTAAATATTAACTATGTATTTCTTTTAAAAGAAAACAAATAGTCCAAATGTTATCCACTCCAATATTATTGTACTTATTTTAATACTCTTTTTTTTAATTATTAATCCAAATTTTACATGTGCCTTTAGAAAATCATCTATTATAATCTCATTATTTTGGTTTGTTTGTTTGAAGTTAAAGTAAAAATTATAGAAAGAAACTGAGAACATCTCTCATGCAGTGTTATTAATAACTGAAATGCAGTTAGGCCTAATTGGTAGTCCTAGAAGTCTACACGGCCCTGATCTTATGTTAGGGCATATTACACCGGGCATATTAAAACTACAAAGCCTAACATTTACAGGAGAAAGCAATAGGATATTAAGTTAAATGTTCACTGACTGAAACTCTTGAGAGCACGTCACATTCTGTTTTCCACAGACTTGCGTAACCAAAACATTCCGCTGTTTTTTGTTGTTGTTTTTTTACGTTGCACTGAAAGCTGAAAATTGCACGCCGCGTTCTCCTTTTTCCAAAGCGCTAGGGCGGTTGCGCTCCGGAGGCGTCTGTCGTTGCTATGTTGGTTCTTGTCACTTGACCTGAGGTGCGCTTGTGGCATTATGAAAAGTAGAGATGTTTTTATCTCGATGCGGGGGGGACGCGCTTGGAAAAAGCGAGCCCGTCGCTTCCCTTATGAGCGCGCCTATATTTGAAATAACAAACTTGAGCGCGCAAAAGACGTGATCTGTGAACAGGCCCTCAAGGCATTTTTTTCGGTGGAAATAGAGCGTCGCTGCTAGTCCCTCTGCCATAGTGGTTGACGAGCACGGCATTAAGCATGGTGCACCGCTGGTGTAACTTTGTTTTCGTTTTGTGTTAGGTACAAAAGTTCCGTTCCGTGCAGAACACTCGGGTCTTTACGATTAATTAACCGTAACGTTTTAAAGCGCGGTTAATTGTGAAATCCGGTAATCGCTGCATCCCTAGTTCAAAGTAAGTTGGATTTTTTTTTTTTTTTTTACATATATTTAAGTAGATGTGTATGGCATTATGCCATTCAAATGGAATGACAGATCTGTATTTTCTACAGGAGCCATCCGGAAGAACCCGGCGACCCAGGATGCTATGAAGCGGTCCAGGTTACCGGTACGCGTTACCTGAAAGGAGCATCTGACCGTGAAGGTGGAAAAAGGCGCCGCACAGCTGAGAAGGACCCACAGCCGACCCCTTAAACCTAGGCTGACTACTGACACCCCAGCATCACTGACAACTGGAACCCTTTCTTTATCCTGCAGTCAGTAACATCAAGACGCCTAAACAGGGCCGTCGCCAGAACATATAGAATGGGGGGGCATTTCATTTTCATGGGGGGAGCACACTTTTTTATGATCTACAAAACCATCCCAAACAGTCACAACAACATCCCCTTTTAGTTTAATATAACTGAAATTGACCAAATTCTATATTTAAACAACACCAAAACACAGGGTGTACCAACACCATGAAGATATGCGCTTCCCCTTTAAAAACAGGCCATATGCAGGATTTGGCATGGCAGAAAACTCGCAAAGAGCGCTCATTTTATTATCATTAAAAAGCGGTTATACAACTTCATCGCGATCTCACAATGTTCCATTAGGCTATCAGTAAAGCTGATACACAATAATGTCTTATTTACATAGCCTAAACGCTTATTATAACAAGAGGATTTGCGCGCGTATAGATCTAATCCACTCACCGCTCAAAACACTGGAGTTTCGCCAATATTCTTTTATTACGGAGAAAACTGATCCCACGCCAGCATTTATGGACAGCTTTTCCCTCTAAAAGCAATCAAGTATATGGAAGCTTGTTTTCACCACGGAATAAAAAAAAAAAAGATAATTGCGACTTTATTTCACAATTTTCACATGGATTTCTCACAATTAAAAATTTCTCTCAAAAAGAGTTTCTCACAGTCACAATTCTGACTTTATGACACGCAAATGCGACTGTAGGCTATAACACGCAACTCTGACTTTATAACTTTATATCACGCAATTCTGAGAAAAAATTATGTGGAAATATATGTGGAAACAGTAGGCTGTTTTTAGCAGGTAAATTCATATGAAAATTCGACAACACACGCTCCGACTAATTTCCAATTCATATTTCTGAAGATAATGTGTTATTTAAAATTACATAGATTAGTGCACCTGTGTGCTAAATGCTGCTGATGACATTTCGTTATGGAATAAGTGAATGCGTTTTTTTGCGCTCAATAGTAAGTTTGCTGAATGACCTTAGGGGGGCACGTTGTGACATCTGGGGGGGGGCACTGCCCCCTAAAGCCCCCCCTTGGCGACGGGCCTGCGCCTAAAGAAGCCAGAAGTGTCAGACTACTCACCCAATCCACACTGTTCACTGTGGAAATTATTATTATTTTTATTTTATTTTTCCGTGAATACCTCTGATACTTGATATTGCACATTTACCTACCAAATATTCTACTTACTACATTTGCTTTTTTCATTCCATCAGTGCTTAACTTTTATTGAAAAGTTTGTAAATCATTGTACCCCAGGTCAGCAATGCCATTATAGTGGTCTATTCTACTCCAGAGCTTATTATTAGCACTTATCCTATTGTTAGAAACGGCTTGTAAATGTGATGTTATACCTCGATTTATTTGGTATCCTGCACATTCTTTGGTACCAAATATCCTAATTACTAATGTAATTATTTTTAGCCCAGAGCTGACCTGTTTACAATTATTGTAAGTGTTATAATTAGCTTGTAGGCTAAGGCTGTTTTCTTTTTTAACCAAAATTTTATTGGAAACCTGCATGTTCTTTAGTGATATATATTTTTTCTGTTATTTATATTTCAGTGATCTGACATGTTTCAATGACAGTTACTGTACTTTGCATGTTCTTTAGTGTGCATTTATTTTTCTGTTTATATTTCAGTGATCTGACATGTTTCAATGACAGTTACTGTACTTTGCACTTCTTTAGTGTGTATTTATCTGTTATTTATTGTGTATTTATATTTCAGTGATCTGACATGTTTCAATGACAGTTACTGTACTTTGCACGTTCTTTAGTGTGTATTTATCTGTTATTTATTGTGCATTTATATTTCAGTGATCTGACATGTTTCAATGACAGTTACTGTACTTTGCACTGTGGAATTAAAACGTCAAATGCATATTGTCTGGTTTGATCGATCATTATTCTTGAAAAACTGCATTAGGCTATATATATATATATATATATATATATATATATATATATATATAAGCGGTGACAGGTCGCTTGAAAATAGTGTTTGTCTCCGACGAGCCGCGGAAGGTTCGCCTTCGGTATAACGATAGCGGTTGTCCAGCGGGCCGGCCGCGGAACGAAGGCGTTAGGAAGGCGGCTGCCGCTTTTAAAAAGCGGCTGCCGCCGGCGGTGCGCCGTCAAACGTGTTTGCGATTACGCCATTCTGACGCCGCCGACTCATTGCTATCTGGGCAGGGATAACTCTCCAACAGACACATTGGTACTGAAATGTTGCAGCATAGTGTCCATTTTGTTGTCCATGCTATGCACAACATCGCCAAACTCTCCAAGACGTCGCAGCATTAAGGTCTGATGTGCACCTGCAGGGGTTCCCAGAATAAAATAATATAGTCAGTCCTGGCCCATCAACTACAAAACCATGACAGTTATATCTAGGTCTACTACATGTGTAGGTGGCCCCAGTGGGAATTAAACCAACAACCGCAGGTGTTATTTGCAAGTTGTACCTGATTGCCCAGTGCGAGCAAACGTCTTCAAGAGCAGGTGAAGCAAGTTGGGAATATGTTGAAGTGAGCCGCTGTCATCCGAAGCTACAAAATGAAAGGCATGTGGTTATTTTGGACCTACATCACGTACTCTTTCTTAAAGTTTACTTTTTTGAGCATGTTCTCACCTGCTCGTGCATTGCTTTCCCTCAGGGCTTGGTTCTACTCCCTCAGAGCTTGGTTCTCCTTCCTAAGGGCTTGGTTCTCCTCCATCACAGCTTGTTTTTCATTTTGGAGTCTCTGGAAATCTATATAAAAAAATAAAATAAAAAAAACACCTAAAGGCACTATTTTCAATACTGTTAAAACACTGGACACTAAGACATAGGCCTAGAATATACCTTCATAGCTGAAAACTTCATGCTGTACACGAGATGCCAGGGGAGTCCAAGGGCCGATAACGGAGCAATGACTTTCTCCTATTGATAATCATTGACATGTAAAAATATGTTTAAAGTCATTGCATACATTTAATGAATTGGACTTAAATGTAACAGTTTAGCGCAACATATTACATACTTCCAGCGTTTTCACCCATATGCTGCCAGGGTAAATTTGCTGCTGGGGGTGTAAAGCTTAGTACTTGACGAGCTGGGGGAGCAAACATAACAGCTTTAATTTCACTGCAGAGTAGGGCTGCACGATTATCACAAAAATCATAATTGTCGATTATTCCTTTGAAATTGTAATTGCGATTATTAATTACGATCATAATTTACATTGATGTTTTAAATAGCTTTAGGCCTATACCATGTTTAAAGCAACTTCATACCATTTTTTATATAAAAATAACAAGCTGAAAATACTCTTCCTGAAGAATTGTTTCTCATTGCCACAAATGTAAACGATACATTGCGTTGGTTTCTTTAAATAAAAAAAGTACAAATATGCAATAGAATGCATGGTATAATTGTTACACTAAAACTAAAATTAAAACAATGGAAAAACTGTAGAAAGAAAAAAACTTAGATTGCCTTATCAAGTATTTTGGCCTAGAACACAAGCCATAAAAATACTTCGAGTTTTCAGGAATGAACAACATCTAGTTAGAATTTTCATCCAGCATCTCTTTCAATCCCATCGCATCCCCGGTATGATCTTGAGGAAAATAGGACGTTTGCTAGCATCTGCTTTTGAGTTGAAACTCGTCATCAATGTGATGAACTGTTAAAGGGATAGTTCACTTTGAAATTAATTTTTGATATGTTTTAGCTTACCTCCAGTGCATCCAAGATGTAGGTGTCTTTGTTTCCACAGTATCTTCAATTTTGATAATTTTAGGTAAAACCGTTGTTGTCTGTCAGTCATACAATGGAGGTGAAGGGGGTCCAACTCAAAGAGCAGTCAAAATTAAACATTATTTAATGACTCGTAAATGTAAGTACACATTGATGCCCTAAGACACGAAACGAGTGGTTTTTGTGAGAAAACGAACAGTATTTATATCTTTTTTAGCTCGTGTAAGCATATCCATGTCCAAATGATCTGAGAGCAGGGCGCTTCGGTCTGCGCATGCGTACAGCGTTCGCCGGAATGCCCCGGAAGGGCTCCCTCGCGCGTGTTTACGTCACTCATTGTTTATGCAGAGATTTCGGAAGTTTTACCTTACACTGTGAAGATCTAAACATATTTAGATATACAGGATCGCAATGGAAGACGATTTCTATATACCAACAGACAACGTTGATTTTTTTTCACAACCTTATTTATTTGAACACAACCGGGGCATTCCGACGAACGCTGTACGCATGCGCAGACCGAAGCGCCCTGCTCTCAGATCAGTTGGACATAGATATGCTTACACGAGCTAAAAAAGATATAAATACTGTTCGTTTTCTCACAAAAACCACTCGTTTCGTGTCTTAGGGCATCAATGTGTAGCCTACTTACATTTACGAGTCATTAAATAATGTTTAATTTTGACTGCTCTTTGAGTTGGACCCCCTTCACCTCCATTGTATGACTGACAGACAACAACGGTTTTACCTAAAATTATCAAAATTGAAGATACTGTGGAAACAAAGACACCTACATCTTGGATGCACTAGAGGTAAGCTAAAACATATCAAAAATTAATTTCAAAGTGAACTATCCCTTTAAGCTCATATATGGCTCCATAGTTCTACCATAAATCAGTCGTGGTGGAATAGAACTCAATTTTCTGCAGATCCGATTCAACGATTTCGCGGCATTTCGCATAAAGTGAAGGTAGCGCAACTTGAGAAAAATAATTGCGGGAGGGGATGACATATCTCTTGTTCAGCTGCCAACTCTCACGCATCCAGTGTGAGACTCACGCCACACCCCCGATTTCTCAAGTGTCAACCAAGTCGGTTAAATGCCAGAAAGATGAGTTTATCTATAGATCTACCCGTTGAGCCACTCGTGATCGATTAGTTTTACAGCAAATTAGTTCAAATATCTTGTAATCTAGAGCGAGCGTGCATGCGAGACAGATGTTGAGCTCCTAACCACGCACGACAGCAGAGAGGTAAGCGAGGGAGAGATCTTGCGTGTGCAGCCAAACCCGCTCCCCACACACTCTCAACCAAACCCTGAACGTTATCGGAATCCGATGTTTCTTCATCAGCAGACATGTTCATGAAATAAACATTACACGAGATACAGACGTGACAATGGACGGTTAGATCGTTGATAAGGACACGCCTACAGACTATTATTAAAAGTGTTGATTTGCCTGATCTAAACACGCCTCTTAAGCACACAGATTTTTGTTTTTTTGTAATCGCGGCTTTGGACGATTACGTAATCGTGGCATCCATAATCGTGATCGCGATTAGAAATTCAATTAATTGTGTAGCCCTACTGCAGAGTATTGCGTAATGAAACTATAATTGAACTGTGCAAAGCTAATGGAATGTACAACACACCTCGACACCTTTCATCCAGAACCTGCTGCGGCGAGAAACCAGTCAAGTGTCCTAA
Organism: Tiaroga cobitis; assembly: GCA_030578255.1. Taxonomy (NCBI): domain Eukaryota; kingdom Metazoa; phylum Chordata; class Actinopteri; order Cypriniformes; family Leuciscidae; genus Tiaroga; species Tiaroga cobitis. The sequence continues at coordinate 25,095,489 of CM060595.1, read as the reverse complement.
TGAAAAACAGATTATGATGAAAGGATTCCTCATCTTAAATAGAAGCAATAGTTTCCAAGACAAAAAAAAAAAAACTTCACAAATAACATCACTTACTTGTACTGAAACTCTTGGCTCTGAGAAGTGGAGTCTGGATTTCTGGGGAGAAACCTGGTTCTGAGAAAGAGGAAACATTAGTGGTGCAACGGATCATCATTGATCCGTGATCCGTTCGGATCAATATCTTCGGTTCGGCACACACATGATCCGCGGATTGATTTATGAAAAAAAAAAAAAAATTGTGCGCATGTTCAGTCCACACATATCTCTACAGCGTGGTCATGGCGAGCGGAGGAGCTTGAAAGCCCCGCGTCATTTAAATCCCCTGTATGGGAGCATTTTGGCTTCCCTGTCAAATATAGGCTAATGATGAAGGAAAGAGGTTAGTGGATAAAACCGTGACGGTGTGTGTAGAAGGGTGGCCATACGTCTGGATTTTGGCCGGACAGTACGGAGTTGCGCTGAATTGGCCTAAAAAAAAAATTACTTATAAAAATTCTGCGTATTGATAGCGGCTCCCTGATGCCTGCAAATTAGTTCAAATCTCCCGGAATCTAGAGCACGCATGCGAGACAGAACATACTGCGCTCCAAACCGTGTAGCGCGCACACGGCAGAGAGCGAGAGAGCGAGAGACCTTGCGTGTGTGCGCATGTAAGACCAGAGGCCTGTTTCGGTAAGTCAACCAGTCAACCCCCCTAATATCTCTAAAAAATAAGATATTATGCCTTGTGCACTTTAAGTTGATTTTATATATTTTAATTTAATAATTTAAAAGTGTTAATAAACAAAAAGACAAAACTTATGTTTATTTGTCTTGTCTTTTTTGCTGATCCGAAAAATGATCCGATCCGTGACTCTGATCCGAGAAACAATCCGAACCGTGAGTTTTTTGATCCGTTGCACCCCTAGGAAACATATTTGAAAATCTAACAAAGGGTATAGTTAAGTGGGAGGATCACAAATCAAGCATCACAGCAATTTTACATACCAGCTCTGAAGTCTACAGATGGCTCAACATTTTCCTGGTTTTCTGGAATCGATGCAACTTCTGGAGCATCGGGCAGCACTGAAACCTTGTTACCAGGAACAATGTTTTCAAAGCTCATAAGAGGTTGTCCAAACGACAGCACTGCTGGTGCATCTGGAAGACTAGACTCCTCTTCATCAGAAGAGGCCTGGGGTCTGTACTTGGAATTTGAGATTCTCTTTCTCTTTCCCTTTCCCTTCTTGTCATCGTCCGTCGTTTCAACGCTGGAACCGGTTCGGAAGCGCACCAAATACCTCATCGCCTCTTGCCAAGATTCTAGAGCAAGGAATAATGAAAGAAAGAGTCAGTTAACCACCATAAACAGACAAATAAAATACACAGATGCAATTCAGGACAATCAAATGCAAAAGTCAGACCCATTTACCTGCTCCCTCCATAAACTTAAAATGATGTTTCTCCCAGGTGCTGTGTGGAGGCGTGCAGCGGATGGCTAAATTGTTGCCTTTGTCTTTTTTGCGGAGGTTAAATGGGGGCCAATACCACATGCCCTCGCTGAGCCACACTTGCGGAACCACTGCAAATGGCAGATCCTCCTCATCAATAAACTGAACAATGGCAAACAGCATCTAAAATAGAAGAAAAATGTGCATAAAGTATACATTGATTACTTTCCAGGCAAAAGCAATAAAATTAAAATCCTCACCCCTTCAAAAAAGCAGTCAATTTTACAAGTGGATCAATGGAAAACCAGCCTTTCCATCCGGGCAAGGAAGAAGATAATATTTCTTCTGCACATTTGCTATATGCGTAAAGCGTAGTGTGTCTGATAGGCTAGATAAATGAAAAATGCCTAGCTTGGAAGGTTCCACAGGGTAAGTAAAGAAATCGACCATGTTCCGGAACCTCTTGTAGAGGACCAAAGTGTTGTCCATTTCATCAACGACGACATTCTGTATAACAACTATGTCCTTATTTTTCAACATGACACAGTAGTCTCCCTCTGAACGTTTCAAAGCAAAGTCTTGAAAGTAACACTCCTCAAACTGCTTTTTCACAGAAAGACCATTGAGGAGTGGCCCATGGTTGTGCTCTCTCAAGGACCTTGTTTTGGAGATGTTTGTGCTTCTGTGCTGACTTCTCTCCGACAATCGGCGAACAACCTGCTCCAGTAGTTGTGTAGGCTTGCGCAACAGTTTCTACAGACGCCCAAGGAAGTTTTCAAAAGGGAAGCATGATATGTTATCAAGGACACCATATTTTTTGGCATCTTGGCTGAGGTGCACCAATCCATGCATGTTGTATGTCACATGTTCTTTTCCATAAAGCTTGCTGCAGTGATCAACAAACAGAACCAATATTCCGTGTGCATAGTCTGCAAGGTCAGCACACAGGGACACATTCAGTAGGATGGTGATGCCAACTGAAAGCAGCATGAAGTTGTTGTACACTTGAATTGGTACAATGCCTTTTAAGCTGACTGGTCCAGTGTACAAGAGGAACTGCCTGAATTCTGTAGCTTTCCAACGCTCAACATCTTCCATGGATCGTTGCTTCCTGTTGAACTCGCACGGAACATGAGGTGTGAATGTCAGGAGTACTCTGGAGAGCTCTTTTACCATTCTGGGCGAAAATCTTGTCAGCCGCCGTCCCTTTAGTCAAAGATGCAACAACTTTCTTGTCACTCCAAGGCATACCAGATGCATATAATCCAGTGGGAACTGGGTGACCAAACCAACAGACAACAATGCCAATGGCATTTCTCCACAGTGATGACTGTCATCAGAAAGATCGTCACGGACTGCATGGTCTAATCTTAGAGTAGCATCTGTTTGAGGAAAGGTCATCCTGTTCTCGTAGTGGACCCCCTTTTGAACACACTTGTCACACCCATAATATCCACTGTGACCTTTCACATTTCTAACAAGTGCACGAGCAGGGGCGTCACAGATGAATGTTGATATTTTGAAAGGAAGTGCTCTCCTTTCAAACAGAACTCCTTCCGTTTCAAGTCGCTGTGCCTCTTCTACAAAAGGATTCAAAAAGGTAAGGCTGCATGGCTTCTTTTTCCCATAATAGAGACCAATGACAAATGGAAGTTTGTTTTGCTGGACATTACCCACATATTGCTCAATTAAACCAAGAACTGGCCAGAACTGGGCATTTGAGCTTTTGAAAAGTGGAAGTCCATCAACATTAACTTGCATTGAAACTGACGTTAACTTCTGCAATTGAGGAGACACTAAAAACTGCGATAGTATTTCACTTTCAATTCCAGAGTGATGGTATACACCACCCGAGAGTTCTGATGTTTTAACAAGTCACTGTTTGCAGAGGGGTTCTTGGGTCTTTAGGAAGGGTTGGATGATCCTTGGACAAAATGGTTAAAAGCTTACCAAGTGCCACATGGGGGATCATGTTGTCAATAGCCCACCCTGCCAATTGTGTCCTTAGGCAATCCTCTTCCTCTTCACTATCTTCTGTGCTTGAGGAAAACATTTCACCAGGTTCATATACCGCATCAACAGTTATTTCCTGTGCTTCAGAGGTTACAGTTTGTCCATGGCTAGTAGCCATTCCATGTTGATGTTCATTAACAGGAGGATTTACTTGGTCAAAGTCAGGAAAAGCAGCAAGTAGAGCATTGTTTGCCGCTGCAATTTCCTGTTTGTCCCTCTCAACTCCTTTCAATATTCTTCTCCTTTTGGCCCAGTAACTAGACATTGTGGCTAACAATGCATTTACCTTTAAAGCCAAAACGATTGTCCAAAAGTAGGTCTCTTGGGTGAAGATAACCAGTTATGCTCCAGTCAAGGTATCTGCAAGAAAATGTGAACAAAACCACATTGTTAACATTAGGAATATACAGTAGCTATGCTGTAGGGGAAAAAAAAAACTGATCAGCCAAATGTGGAACAGTGAAATTGTTCAAAATAAAATTTACTCATTCAGTGTGATTCAAGTGAACACACCATTGTCCTCAAACATAAAAAGCACAGCAGTTCAGATAATTAAACTCATCATAATCCCCTTAAATCCTAGAAACTTAGCAACACTGCACGTGCTAGCTAACACTTGCTAGCCACTGTAGCTACATTGTGAACTGAACTAGCAGCATACTTTGTTTAACTTATTTTGCTTGTCCGATCAACCTATTGAAGGATTACAAATTTATTAAATGTTTTATTTAAGTTTCTAATACTATCATATATACTGAGAAAGTTCTGTTTGTTGAAGTTAGCATTTATCAGCTGTGAAACAGTTTACAGCAAGAGAATCGGGCAAATCCTGTTTTCTCCATTGTAAGTTAAATGAGTCTGATCACTGATACTTTCTTTAATGGCTCTTGGAACCAGAGTTCCTGGCCACTATCAGCATTTGAATAGTTATGCTGATTCCATTGGATTGGTAATTCCCTCACGAGGCTGAATCCAGCTTCTTATTCGCAGCTTCTTATTGACGCGAACTTCCGCGTTTGCTGGCTTCTTATTGACGCTCAACTTAGGGACCGTGCGGTTTTCTCTTTTTCGCGTTTTTAAAGGGATTGTGTTACTTTTGGGTCTATATTCCGAATAAAATAATAATAAAAAATGTTTAAATGCAAATAACACTGATATATCAGCGAAAATGGACTGCAAAAATATAAAAGCACATAATTATTCTTTAATTATTCATCAGCTCAATTTAGGGACCATGTGTTTTTTCACTTATTGACACTTATTAGATACCCTGTTTGTATTGTTTATATTTTCAGAAAAGAATAATAAAGTATTTTGAAAGGTAAATAAATAATAATAACACATACATGTCTGTAAAAATACAATTAGGCCTACATTATTCTTTAATTATTGCAAATAACATCATTTGAATGCATTCAATACATGTATTTTTTTAAATTATTATTATTACAAATTAGAATTTCACAAGGTAACCAGAGATTATGCTCCAGCTTGGATCCAGCCTCTTATGAAGACTTCAGATGACCCAGCACCTTTGAATAGATGAAACCTACCCTTGCAAGGACTCCAGAACATCAAACATGAATGATTATACAAAACGATCTATTTATAATTGCTTTAACATACACATTAATTTTGCTTGGATGCATATATAATATTTGTAAATACTATAATTTGTGGTATTTTATAACTGTACTTTCTGATATCATCTCATTTAATCTTATTGTGGTTTTGTAGCATAGAAACCTGCATTTTCTGTAAAGCTGCCTTGAAATTACATGTATTGTGAAACGGGTTATACAAATGAAATTAATGTATCTATTAAATTGAATTGACTTGAAAGTGCCATTGCATGGTGTATGGACCCAATCTGACAATACAGAAGAGTTATCACATTGTTGGCCCATTTGGTTTCATGATGCTTTATACCCTGCATCTGTGCTTGAATATAATCATGCACAATTTCAGATATTTTTACTGTATAACTTTGAAATCATGGACCCATGAAGTTGACATAGTACAGTTAGAAGAGCCATTGCATTGGGGGCTCTATATCTCAGCTGTGTTTGAGGATGCGTTAAAAGTTGCACTGGAGCCTTATACCCATTGTGCTTGACTGTTACCCTCCACAAAATTAGACATTTTTTACTGTCGTATTTTGAAGTTATGCACCCATGAAATTGACAGATGTGACAATACAGTCATAGAAGTTGCAGTTTTGATTTAAATTGCATTTTCTGCCCATTGCACGGCGCTGTTTCTCAGCCGCCTCAGAGGGTGCGTTAAAGTGGACATGAGTACATTATAGTAGAGTTACTCCTCTAACGACGAAACCCACATTTTGAGCAATTATTACTGAGTAATTAATTTTATTATGAAGCTTTGAACTTGGCACTTTACACATTGCACAATGAGCCGCCTAATGCATTTTCTGCCCATTGCGCGGCGCTGTTTCTCGGCCGCCTCAGAGGGTGCGTTAAATTGGACATTATACCATTAATAGAGCTACTCCTCTAACGAAATCCAAATTTTGAGCAGTTTTTACTGTAGAATTGGTTTTCTATGAATTTTTGAATTTTGCATTTTACAGTGCACAAAGAGCCGCCTATTGCATTTTCTGCGCATTTCGGGGCGCTGTTTCTCGTCAGCCTCAGAGGGTGCGTTAAATTGGACATTGACCCATTATAGTAGTGCTGTTCCTCTAATGGAATCCAAATTTTGAGCAGTTTTTACTGTAGAATATTATTTTTATGAGTCTTTGAACTTGGCACTTTACACAATGCACAATGAGCCACCTAATACATTTGCTGCCCATGTCGCGGCGCTGTTTCTCGGCCGCCTCAGAGGGTTCGTTAAATTGGACATTGTCCCATTATAGTAGAGCTACTCTGCTAATGAAATCCAAATTTTGAATTGAGCGTAAATGGGGAAGATCGCTCGATTACGCTGCCGTTGTCTGTTTTAGCAGAATACTGCTATCTAGTGGTAGCAGGTTTTCTCAGACACTAGCTGTTTCTCAATGTGAAGCCAAGGGGGTAATCCATCAGCCGGAAGTTGAAGCCTCGCGGGAGCCGCCAATGGAGCAGAACTTCACCTGCTGTTAGCATCCCATTGACTCGCATTCATTTTGGCGTCACTTTGACAGCGAATAACTTTACATCTGAGGCGTCCAAAGGCTTAATTTGTCGATTATTTATTTCTAAAGAAACACAACAATGTATAAAATGCTCCATTACTTTGTATCTTACGTTACGACCCCGTAGATGCCGTTTTTGTAAAAATAGGCTAAAGATTGCGTCATAACCACGGGACTTTCTGTCGCACAATAGAGACATTACCGTACAGACAGGAGGAGAAGCTCGCGGCAATCTTTTACTGTCTATGAGGCAATCGGGGGGGACATGAAGGCACAAAGTCAAGGGAGAAGCCCATAAAATAGACAGTCCATAAAAGCAACGGGACAAAATATTTCAACAACGTTTTTGAGGAATTAGGTGATTCAGATTTGTCTTGGCACAGCTACTAGAAGATTTTCAACAATCAGACTGTCGTCACGCTCAGTTTGAGCCTGCGCAGTCGCTCAGACATCAGACAGGAAGTGCAATAATCGGGCTTCAAGTCTTCTCCTTTGAAATCAATGGGGTCGCTGTGTCCATTTCTTTTACTGTCTATGCAATTCAAAGGCTGCATCCTCGAAGGCCGTATTCGAAGGCCGGTTGCGTCATCGCGCCGCGACGAAGGCTACCCTGATTCAAAAGCGACGCCAAATGCACCCTTCGGCTGCATTCCAAACCGCATACTTCCCTACTATTTAGTAGGGGAAAAAGAGTAGGCGAGCGAAAACGTATGTATGAATATACTTATAGGCTCTTATAACTTATAGGCTCTTGTCTGTAGGCTATATATTTTTCCTCCCATAGAGCCTATTATTATAAAGAAAAAGCTTAACGTCAATGCAGTAAGACGATATTAAAACTCAGTATCCTAGCTACACCTTATTAAACATGCAACTCACTATATTGCACGTTAAGCATTTTATATTGGTTTTCTATGGGTGTTGTTCATAATCTGATTGCCTATAGCCTACATACAGTGTATTCTTTATTAATAAGGTAGGTGTACTAAATGTGGTGCTTCAATATCACTCATATTGAGCGTTAATGGGGAAGATCGCTCGATTACGTTGTCTGTTTTAGCAGAATACTGCCATCTAGTGATAGCAGGTTTTCTCAGACAGTGTGTGTGGATCGTGCAAGGGTAAACCGGCGAAATGAAAGTCTCAAAATCCAAATGAATCAAATAGGATCGACTCAGAAACGAGTCAATGAATGCACGCGTGTCACCTGATCCACAAATGCACATCTTACTTGTTGCATGCACAAATTCTGAGCTACATTATTACAAAATCGAGGTTTTGCATTAACAACTGTGTCTATTTGTACAAAATGCTGCACATTCATGTGATTTTTTTCTTGACATTTTGTGACTTTTTCTCATGCAGTCATGGACATGCATGCAAAGTGAGAATATACTGATGTGTTTTGAATCATTTAGAGAATAATTAATAGGATCACATGTCATGTCTGCCATAGGCCTACAGCTGACACCTTTTTTTCTTCTCCATTGTTTGTTTTACTATAAAGCCGATTTGTGATTGCTATCACACTCAAGCTCATATCACTGCTTCCATGATATAAATCATTGAAGTGCTGTATTATGTAAATATTAATCTACTCTGGTATTACCTAGTCCACTTCCATTTTTAATCAGACAATATGATTGAGCTAATAAAGAAAACGAGATTACAAAATGATAAGTAATCAAAATCTGGGGTATTTGGTACAAGTAACTTAAATTTAAATAGCAAGAACTTGTATGGTGGTAAAGATACATATATAGGCACATCATGGGGTCATTTTATGGATTCAGTTTTAATTCATTAATTTGTTTTTAATCATTTTTAATTTAAATTACATTTTAAGTCAAGTCAAGTCATCTTCATTTATATAGCGCTTTTAACAATGGATTGTTCCAAAGCAGCTTTACAGAGATAAACATATAATTTAAGGTAACAGAGATTGTTTTGGCTTTATAGCGGTTCTTGAATAATGTTATTTCCAGCTAAAGTTAGTTTTGATTGATTCACCTCCATTGAAATGATGATTTGTTATTAAATTAGGGGCCACTAAGACGACGCCGTTCTCTCTAACAGCCTTTAAACGCGAACCTGTGATTAACTTTTATTTTATGAATTAAAGCTTGTACATACATTATTAATAGAACATTTTGAAATAACTTGTTAAACATGAAAGTATATGCAATTGTTTAAGACATTTCTACATATACAGAACCTTTTTGGTATTTAATTGAGTCAAGAACCCTAGGGCTCTAGAACCATACTTAACTTTTTTTTCTAAGAGTGTAGAACTCACAGACTTTTGAGCATGCAAGAGGGGCAGGATAGTTGTTCCCTTGTTTGAATTTACACTATCAGTATTGATTATTATTATTATTATTTAATGTAAATACTAAAATGTAATATTACCTTAGAATGTTTTAAAGCAATTGCTTTAGATCTTTTGCTGAAGATTTGTAATTTTTTGTGAAACTTCTGTGGTGGAAACCTTTTGGGTTTTATTTTGCAAAACGCATTGCATCATTTTAGCTCTATTTGGTGTTTTTGGGAGATGTTTTGTTATAATTTTTTTTATATATATATAAGCCACTATTTTGGGTTATTGATTTTACTTTTGGTTAAGTTTCTTCAATTTATTGAGTATATTTAACAAATACTTTGCAACTTCTTAAGTTTTTTTAAAGAGATGACATCAGTCTTTAGCAAAACCGAAGACGTACCAAGTGAGAAATGTCCCATTTAAAATACTTCAAGATTTACAACAGGAATAAATAACACACAGGACTACACAATATAAATTAAATTACATTTAAAAAAGCTGTGTTGCAATTTTAAATATAATTCAAGATTTTAATGAAGTTTGCTTTTAATTAATATCTACAAGTGAATGCAGTTATTCTTGTATTACTCTAGATTGCTTGGCATGTATTCTCTGTAGTATTTTCATACATATTCAACAGATTTGCATCCTCTCAACAAGCATACTAATGAGGAATGTAAAGTGGAATTTCATGCATGCTTTGCCAAGCATAATTTGGCTGCCAAGTTAGTTTCAATTATATACAAATATTGGCAAAAGTTCTGTTTATACATCTCGCCTGCAAATATTTAAAGGACTGCAAACTAACTGTGTCCATACAGTGGACCTGAATCTGAGACATTGACATTCTGGATTTTTTTTTTAAATCCCTGAAATAAGAACAGTTTTTGAAGAAATAGTACCAAAATATACCAAAAAAACAGAAGCATTTTTATTGCATTGTGGACCACATTGTCATGTACTGTGCAGATTAGAAATGCTCATATATTTTGTAATTATTTGACCCAACAAAGAAATAACCCTAAATTAAATGATTAGATTTATCCAGGTGTCCACCTTATATCTGGAGTTGCATTGTAGTTTGTAAGTTCATCTATTTTCATGTAAACTCTGCCATCTACTGGCTGATACTAGGTAAATATTTTTTTTTAGCAGTTGCTTACTTTAGAAACCATAAACAATGGAATGTCTCTGTGTGTGTTTGTGTTGCTACCTCATTTACTTGACTAAGAAAACAAACTAGTAGCCTACTAAAAACCATGTGCTGATGCACAGCCTGTCCTTAAAGGGATAGTTCACCCAAAAATGAAAATGCTGTCATCATTTTACTCACCCTCAAGTTGTTCCAAACCTGTACGAATTTATTTCTTCTGCTGAACACAAAAGACCATGTTTTGAAGAATATGGGTAACCAAACAGTTGATGGACCCCATTTAGGCTGCTTCCATGGAATGAAAAAAAAAAACTACTATTTGGTTACCGACATTCTTCAAAATATCTTCCTTTGTGTTCTGGAGACGAAAGAAACTCATACAGGTTTGGAACAACTTGAGGGTGATTAAATGAGTAAATATTTGGGTGAACTGTCCCTTTAAGGTTCACCTTTTTTCTGACAGCTTTCTGTTGAGCCAAATGGATAATATGCTGTCAATTCTCAGTATATCTAGCTAAACCTGACCACAGTATTTCAATCCTTTTCACCATGCACATTTAATACAGCTATAAGCTGCAAATTAATAATTGCCTTTTCCATCGAAGACCATTTTAATGCATGTAAATATCCCAGTTTCAGATTTGCGGGATTAAACAAACCCTTGGTTGCTTCCGCCGGCGTCCCTCTCCACATTTGAACATGGTCTGTTTTTGGAACAGAGCTCAAGGGGTGTGGTTTGAGCTATCTCCCAATTCACAGCCGGCAAGTACCCATGACAACTATTTGAGCCTGCTGGCAACTCACTGTCTTCACATGTTAGGGTTGCCATAGCAACTCCCCGCGGGACTCCCCCTAGAAGACAGGAGGGGCGTCCAGTTGACTAACCCGTTCTTCATCAGAGAGCTGGAGGGAAAAGGCACTGTTGTGGATCTGAGAAACCAAAACCTCAGGAGGACTACGCTGAGAGGCCTAACACTGACTCACCAATACGAGCCAAGGGAACAACCAAACAATGGCACTTCAATGTTATGAGCTGGTGAAAATTGTTTACAATTATAATTATTATGTAATTTTTAAGTGCTCATTATTACTAAAAAGAACAAGAGTCCCTTTAGGTTTTACAACTATGAATACAGTAAGAATAATCATAATCAAGCTGTCATAACAGTGCAAAACAGATCCAAATCATATAGTGACAGATTGACTGTACTCATATCTATAGCTAACATTGAGATCACATCTCTCTGGCTTCCAACAGTTCAAGTAATGAGCTGAAAATAACTGAGCTTTATTAAGCAATCTTTACACCGTCCCTAAAGATGTCTCGCAGTAATTGCACTTAGATTAAAACTGTGGTTATCAGTGCCTTTTAAAATGGTAAGCTTTCTCTATGGATTTTGACGCCTTTTCAGACATCGAAATACTTATTTACCACATAAAACAACAGTGAGCAAATCAAAGTCCTTCTAAAAAGAAATTTACATTTGACAAATATCTGTTTTGTTGGAAAATATACAAACCTGAAATAAAATTTGAAGTAACAGGCTCTTTTTTAAAAGTATTTATTTAGAAAAAAAAAAGCATAAGAACTTCTCACAGAAAACATATGCTGTTTTAGGTGCCAATGTGTTGAAAAGTTGTATTAATCCATAAAATGCATTTTTTGTTCTTCATAATATAAAAAGTGACAAGGCCCTTTGTTGGCAATATGAAAGTCAATTGGATAAAACATTTCTATGCTAATGCAAGTGTTTAATTTCTGTTTTCTTGCAAATCGTGCATTACTACAACAACTATTACTAGAGTACGATTACGAATCAAATCAGACTATGATTGGTACAGCACTTGCAGTGGTCACGGTTGGAGATGAAAACCACTGTTTAAACATTTTCCAAACAAACAAAATGTGGAAATTCTTGTTTTTTTAAAAACCCGCTCATTTATGGAATTCACTGAAGCACCCTCCTCTACACAGATGCACGTTGCAGATCTTGCAGCCGAACACACTCTCATGTCTCAGGCCTTTGTTTGTGCAGTTCCGACAGCGCCGTGAGCGTTCTGACATGCGCTCGAGGCGGTGCCCGTACTCCAAGGGCGAGTCCGCGTGCCGTTTACGGGCCGCCCGCTCCATGCCCCTTGCCCCCTGGTAGTCACCAATCAGCTGCTGCGCCAGACGAATACGGAAGTGACGCTGTGTAAACTGTTTGCCATTAAAACCTGCCGGCGGCGACCCTCCTCGGCTCTCGCGCAAAACCACGTAGGCGTTGACGATGCAGAGGTTTACGTAAAACCACAAGAAGTACCGCCACCATTTCTTGCTTGGCCTCCCGACCTGGTAGCACTCCCTAAGCTGGTCGCACAGGTCAACCCCCCTCATGTTCTCCTGATATAAAAGCAGAGGAAGCGGACGAGGTATCCCAAGCCCCGCCAGTCCACTATCTCCCTCGCTCGCGTCTGCATCCCGCTTACCCGGCCCGATGCCCACGATGCCAGGCGCAGAGTTAGAAGACACGCAGCTAACAATTTTAGCATCCCTTGTGACAGTGGCCACCAGGTTGCCGTGCTGACACTGATAGAACTCGCCTGGTGCTAGCTTTCCAATGTTGCGTGGTTTGAGGGCATCAGGATAACCGCTGCGACACGGGTTGGTCGGGCCGCAGGCATAAAGCCCTTGAAGCAGCAGATGCTGCAGCAGGGTCACCGACGTGAAGAAGCTGTCCATGAAAATGTGGTGGTGTCTACCCTCGAGTCCCCTCACCAGTGACGTCACCACTTTGTGGCCCACCGCAGCTGCTGCCAGATCGTCGCTCGGCTTACCCACATAAATACGAGTGCGGTGGCAGTAGCCTGAGCGAGAGTCACACAGCATCCACACCTTCAGCCCCTTCCGCAAAGGCTTCGACGGCATGTACTGCGTTGGCGAAAAGCGTCCCTTTGAGGCAATAGAGCATTCATCGATAGTCAAACAGCGGTTAGGCAGGTAGGAATCCCACATGGTATTCCCAACCATATCCAGCAGGGGGCGTATTTTGTAAAGTCCATCATAGCCCAGCTCCCCTTTGGAAGGCTCTGACTCCCGGTCGCACAAGTGCAAGTGTTGGTTGAGTTTTTCGAAACGCCGTGCAGTCATTGTTTTCTTAAATCCAGCATTCCCTATGAAAATGTCACTGGCCCAGTACATGCCACAATCTGGCAGCTGATTGATGCCCATGAGGATGTTAAGGCCAACATATGCCCTCATTTCTCTAATGTCAGTGGGGTGCCAGTGGGTGTCTGATCTACCGCTTCTCTGTTGCCGGAAGAGGGCGTAGTTGTTTGTTTGTTCTACCATGTGTTCAAACAATGAATCTGGGAAGAGCAACCGGAAATAGTCTAAAGTGTCAGTATCATCCCCTAGCGAGTGCTGAGGGCCACTGTCAGCGGTGAAAGGCTCAATTGATATTACCTGGTCAGGCTCTCCCCAGAAATCCTGAGAAGTGCACTCGTCGTCCAAAAAATCATATGTGCTGAATAAAGCTGGGTGTTCCTCCTCTTCTAGATCGGAAAAATCGATGTCTGAGTCAGTCGAAGAGGTTTCAGAGCAGTTATTGGAAGTCGCAAAATAGGAGTCCTCCTCGTAGTCCTCGTGCTTGATCCCATTTCCAGTGACTAAAATGATATTGCAGCCGCCTCCCGCGATGTAGCTGGCGGTGTCCGCAGTCTCTTCTCCCTCTGCCGTCTCCGCAGCCGCAGCCGCCGCCGAGCTCTCCAGCTCAGACTCCCCCTTGTTCTCCTGCAGTTCCTCGTCTTCCTCGTCCGACTCGGACTTTCTGAAAGGAATCTCGAACCACTTCACATCGACGGGCAGATTTAACGGGGAGTCCTCGCTGTCGGAGAGCGCGTTCGTTTCTGTGTCAGTGCTAGTTTCCAAAATAGTAAAAAGCTCTCCTCTTTTTCTTGCCGCCATGTCGGGGTATTGAACTGCCCCTGCATGAGTCCTTTATTTATTTTAGCGGGGTAAATATTCGTCAAAACTAGTCGCAAATTCAAAAGCAACAGAAACGGTCTCGCATGTGCGCCCGGGAAACTCATGG